>OY856409.1:1255743414-1256380914 GCA_963693085.1 Alisma plantago-aquatica | reverse complement strand
TCTTGAGTCGTTCGGTCCATGCATATAGGAAATGGTTGTCCATAGTTGACGTAGCCACCCTTGTACTGATATTCCGTGATGAGGAGTTGGGTGTCCATGGGTCATTGTGGGTCTGCACTGAAATGGAGAAGAGATTATGATGCCTTATAGTTGAGCCTTGACGTGGACGTCAAGAGTCTAAGTGGGGGAGATTGTAACATCCCACGATTTGAGGCCTCAGATAAAACACTCTTAAAATGAATGATTGGACTACCCATATCACCAAAGGGCACCTCCTTTTCCGGGAGCCCATCACTAAGAATTCCATAGTTAAGCGTGCTCAACTTGGAGTAGTATTGTGATGGGTGACCTGTCGGGAAGTTGATCACATAACTTGGCTTAGAGCAACAAATTTTACCGTGGCCTACATCCATCGGAATGGTCTATATATTAATAGACGGGTAAAAACGATGAAGGAAGTTCAAAAAGAACCACCCTACATGGACCCCATGGTGCGAGAAGCACCGGGTCAAACAGGCTCAACGAAGGAATAGAGCCTCTACAGGAAAACCCAAACTAAACAGGACACGCCACACACCTATGAAGACGGTGTGGGGTGCGTCCCGCCTCCCTGTGTAACTACAAAAAGGGAGTGTATACGGGGGTAACTCTACAAAACCCCGTCTCTGCCCGTGGGCGCTATACAAACTAACTAAGAGCTAAAGGGATTTTCCAGGCCCTACTGATGTGGGTCGGGGTGGTGGAGCACCAACCCCGCACCTCCGCAACGCGTCTCGTAGCCTTGACCACCAGGTCCCTGCAATCCGAAGAGCTAAGGGACTGTACGCCATGTCGTCTCTCATTGCGTTGTTTCCATATGAAGTACGCTGAGCATGTCCATGCATTGACAGTCAGCCACTTCCACCCCTTCCAGCCCCTGGTTTTGTCCTCTATAAGGCTTATAGTGTCGGCGATGGTGGCCGTTATCGGGACCCTGATATCGCAGAGGTCCATGACAGGCTGTAGAACAAGCCTAGAGAATCTGCAACGGAAGAACAGGTGTAATATGTCCTCCCGCTGCCTGCAGAAAGTACATCTGTCACTGGCCTCATTATTCCACTCATGCACTTTATCGGCAGTGGCAAGTGCATTGTGGAAAGCCCTGTAGATTGTGAAGCTCCATCTATGTATGAGGGGTCCCGCCCAAATGGTCTTGCCAACGTCACAAGGAGCCTGCTGCGGTTGAATGATCTTCCACAGGTTGGCGCTGGGGTTGGCGAGCCTCACGAGGCCGGTGGGGGAGCGCTCGAAGATATGCTGGTGCTCAACCCACGCACGAGCCATGTTCTTCCACGAGTTAGACGCACCATGTCGTAGTAACGTCGGGTCAGGAGAGGTAAGACCATAGCGCCTGCGCATCCAAAGCGTCCAGGGGGAGTGGGGACAGGTGTGGAACCTAACGAGCCTTTTGAAGGAGGCCCACCGGTTTACAACGCTGACCCCTTTGAGACCTAGACCCCCTTCCTTACAAGGCCTTGCCAAGCGCTCAAAGTGCATAGGATGATAGTTGGAACCCCATACAAAATCTGCCATCACCATCTCCATCCGGTCACACGTGCCAACAGGGATGTGACCTTGCAACGCCCAGAAAGTAACCAAGCCTATGAGGTTGGCCTTGGTCAAGAGGCAACGCCCAGCCATTGTGATTTTATCCGGGGGCCACTTGGAGACCATCTTTTTCATCTGATCAAGACATGGGTTGAAGAAGGCTGCCTTATGGTTCTGAGCAGCTAAGGGAAAGCCTAGATAGCGTGTAGGGAGCTCATCCACCGGGCATCCCAGGATACTACTGAGACGGTTGGTGTTGCCCGCAGCAGCTTTGGAGAAGAAAATCTTGGACTTAGACGGGTTGACCCTTATCCCCATCGTGGCGCTGAACTCCTCCAACACGGTCTTGATCCCCCGTAGACTCCTCCTAGAGCCCTCCACGAAGAAAAGCACGTCGTCCGCAAAAATGAGGTGGGACATGACGGTTGTGTGCTTGACTTTGTAGGTGTGAAACAAGCCAAGCCGTTCCCCTTCAGTCATGAGAGTGGTGAGATACTCCATGACTATCGTGAAAAGGAGGGGGGACAGGGGACACCCCTGCCTAAGCCCACACGAGCTATTAAAAAGACACGCCGGGAGACCATTTACAAGAACAGAGAACGAGTAGGTGGTTACACATTGTCTAACCCAGCCCATCCAAGTGGGGGGGAACCCATCCTATCCATAATGGTCCATAGGGCCTCCCAATCAACATGATCGTAGGCCTTAGATAAGTCAGTTTTAAGGCAGGCCTTCGGCTTAGTACGCTTGATGTTGAACCCAAGAAGAAACTCCGCTGCGAGGAGGGAGCAATCGGAGATGCTCCTGTTTGGGATGAACGCCCCTTGATTTTGAGAGATTAACCCCCCAATCACCTCCTTGAGCCTCTCAGCCAAGACCTTGGCGAAGATCTTGTAAAGCACGCTACTACAGGCAATGGGCCTGAAGTCGCGGAGATGAGTGGCACCATCCGTTTTAGGGATCAATGCCAAAAAAGAGTGGTTAACCTCTTGCACCATGTCCCCCCCCCCTCATGAGCCATTGAACGGCTTTCGTCACGTCCTCCCCAATCACACTCCAACAGCTTCTGAAGAAGATGGCATTGAAGTCGTCGGGACCCGGCGCCTTGTCCGGCCCGATGGACCACACAACGTCTCTCACCTCCTCACGCGTACACGGTCTACAAAGTTGACGGCATTGGGTCGCAGTTAGCATGTTAGTGGGTTGGAGACGCATCTGGCATGTGTGGTCCTCTCCGGAGTTGAAGAGACTGTTGTAGAAAGCCACCGCCTCCCCTTCAAGCTCCTCCTGTGTGTTGACTTGCGCGCCGTCTTCACTGATGAGATAGTGGATAGTATCTCTCATTTCTTTCCTCTTCACTGCCTCCTGGTAGAACTTTGTGTTCCGCTCACCGTCATGGATCCATCGGATGCGGCTCCGTTGGTAGAAGAACAACTCCTCAGCCGCATCCAGCTGGTCAAGCTGCTCCCTGACCTCTCGTTCCCTTGTCACCCACTCCGGGCAGCAGGGCGTCCGCTGGAGAGCTTCCTGTATGGTGTTGTAATCCTCCTGCGCAACCTTCCTCCTAGTCCTTGCGTCACCCCTGCTGGCAGCCCACACCTTCAGGCCGGCTTTGACTGCTTTAAGCCTCGAGGCAGCAACGAACAGAGGGTTCCCACGCACCGGGCGGGCCCAAGCATGCCTAATAACCGCCATGAACCCAGTTTCAGAAGCCCACGAGTTAAGGCTCCTGAAAGGCTTCACGCGACGTCTGCCCGGGGAAGCGAACGGGGACGTGAGCAGCATAGCGTGATCGCTCAGGTGGGAGAATGACAGGCATGAGTGGGCAGCGGGGAAGAGACCCACCCAGCTGCCGTTGACAAGCACTCTGTCCAGCCGACAGCACACACGCTCCTCCGCCTCACGCCTGTTCGACCATGTGAGGATGCCACCGAGGCTCTTCAGGTCCACCAGCCCTGTTCTTGCCACCGCAAGGTTGAAGTCCCGCATCACCTTTCTGGCTACCTCCCTTCCTCCTGCTTTCTCGTCGTCATTACGGATGGCGTTGAAGTCTCCCACCACCATCCATGGGACCATAGCAACGGGCTTGGTCGCCTCCAGCTCCTCCCACAGGGCGCACCGTCGCTGGGGTTGATTATGGCCATACACCACCGACATCAACACCCTAGCGCCCCCTTTGTTGCAGCACCACGCCGATATGAGCTGCGAGAAACAGCGAACACCTCCACCGTCTACACCCTAGGGTCCCATCCCCAGCAGACCCTAGCTTTCCCAGAAACCTCCAAGTTAGACACACACCTCCATCCTTTCGGAAACAGCTCCTTAATGATCCTTTCACCACCCAGCTCCTCCGTGAGCTTGGTCTCAACAAGCATGGCCATCGTAACTCCTTGTTGACGTACGAGGGAGGCCACAGCCTTCCTTTTTTCCGGCTCGCAAGCGCCGCGCAGGTTCCACATCAGCAACGACATAGGAACCGGGGTGGGGGGGGGTTGGGCTCACATCCGACTCCCAGGCTTCCGCCTGGAGTCCTTCTCATCCTCGGCAGGATGTACAGCAACCTCCATCTCATCCATCACCTGTTGGTCACCCTCATCCACGTCCTTGTCTGACTCGTCACCTTCAAAGGAGAAGCCTGGTGCCGACAGGGCGATGACGACCCTCTGCTTCTTCATCGTCACCGTTGGTTGCCTACTGACAGTGCACCTCGACATCCTGGTGCAGCCCGTCGCCGCCCTCAGCAAGACTTGCTTGCCCTTCTTGGTCCCCACCTTCGGAGGTGAGTGCTCAACATCACCCAGAACGACGCCCTCCTCAAAGGGCACCTCCACAGGGACTATGACGAGTGAACCTTCTCCTTCAGAAGGACTTGCCCCCCCCACATCCCTGGAGGGCTCGCCGGAGCAACAGGCCTTCACAGCATCACCGCTCATCTCGTCTTCGTCGACGAGGGCGCTCGCATCACCTCAAAGGAGAGATCCTTGTGCCCCATCGTTAACCGCCGGGTTCCCCTGGTTCAGAACTGACTCACCGCCGCCCTGTTCCATCGGGTCAGCCACATCCGCAGTGATGTTGGTGTCCGCGGCATTGGTGTCACCGACTTCAAGAGTCTGCTCACCCGTGTTTGCCAACGCCGTCGAGCTAACACCTCCACCTTGGTCATGTGCCTGCATCCTCCGCCTACTGGATTTACTCCTTCCTCTAGTCTGCTCGCCGATCTCCGCTCCCAGCTTCTCCACGCGCGGCCTGCTCCTGGACCGGTCTCCACCAGCAGCCACGACCCGCAGCGCCTCCGCCCTGACAGCGTCGGAGACGAACAGACATCGATGCAGCCCATGCCCGAAGGCCTTGCAGGACGTGCATCTAGCCGGCAAAGGCCCATACCGGACAGGTATCAGCTCGGCCTCCCCGCCTGGAAAGCGAATCCACACGTCGCTAGGGGGTTCCCGATCCGCAGGGACGTCCACCAGGGCTTTAGCTTGGGCTTCACCCGTTGCTGCCGACACCCAAGCTCCGGCGTGCAACGGCTTCCCCACGCAGCTAGCCACACGCGCGAGCACCTCCAGGGAGCGAAGATGCCCAAGGGAAGGGAAGGAAACCCAACAGAGGACCGTGGACAGGAGGTCCCTTGTCAGGTTGGTCGATGGAGTCCAATCCCTACAGACCACCAAGCGATCGTCGAAAAACCACGAACCCCCTTTCAAAAAGAGGTCCAGGTCGGTCTTGCTCTCACAGCGGAGATCGAAGAAGCCCCCCTCCCTCCGGGTGAGCTGGAAGCTCTCCTTTGGCCTCCAGACTCTTCGGAGCCATCCACGGACCATGGATTCATGTGGGGAGGCGTCCAGCACGTAGAAGACCGCCGAGTTGAGGCCCACCTCCGCACACGACTCCATTACAGCCACCGGTATGTCAGCGACGAGACCCCGCTCCTCATCCTTGGTGGGCTCAAAGAAAGCGAGCACCCTATCCTTCGGAATAGTCACCGTCGTGGAATGGCATCGAGATACCTGTGTCCACTCCGCCGCATCCACCCGCATTGGCCACACCGCCGCTGTCTGACCCGCGGACGCCACCTGTGCGTAGGATCTTCCAGCAACGCTCTGTTGCCTCCGAGACGTCGCCCCCTGGCACGCACCATACCATCGGGTCGGCTCCGACTCCTGGCGATCTTCTCAGCAGGCGCCTGGGAGGGGCTCCGTCGACTCCCAGCGTCACCTGCTTTCTCCACCTTGCGTCCTGTCCGTACTCGCCCGCCTGAGCCGCAGCACTGGTAGAGCCCCCATCGACACCAAGAGACCGTCGACGGGAGCCCGACCTGGACCGCAGGGTTGGGGGTGTTGGCGAGCGGACGTAGGAAACCTTCTTTTTGCCTTTCACGCGGGCCAGCGCCTCCTGCGCTGCACGTCCGCCCTTGGCGCGTTCCTCCTCCGCCTCGCGTCGGACCGCAGCAGAGAGGAAAGACCGTCTCTTCGTCTTGCCCTTGTCCTTAGTCATGGGCGACAAGGTAGGACCAGGGAGGGGACGTGTCAGCAGGGGAGAGGAGGGAAAATAAAGTGGGTGCTGACGTCAGGACAGATGACGCCAACCTCCACTAACGGAAGCCGAGAGGGGGAAAGGAGTCTAGGGTACGCCAAAGGCTCGCACGCACCCCCGGAGAGACTCACGTGCGCTGCGTGAGCTGAACGAATCTTCGAGAAGCGACTGACCCGCCCCGCACGCCGCGCACACCTTGCTGTTGACTTGGTCGCGAACCTTCTGGATGGTAGCACGTGCCGGTCACGCGCTGCCACTTTGAAACGTCTCGTTGGCGCGGACAGAGAGCGGGAAAAGCAGGCCGGCACCGAACCCGGTCCAGGCTACGCCCACGCTCGGTCCAAGGAAGCTTCTAGGCGACAGCAGCCAACAGGTCACCCGAACCGCCCCCGGGTAGCTAGGAACCTGGTTCAGGCCGGCAAGAGGCCACGACGGGGAAGCGAGCACACAAACCGCCCCCAGGTAGCTAGGAACCCGGTTCAGGCCGACTTTCCGTTGCAGCAAGGGGCGAGTGCGTTGGAGGGTGTTGGATCAGGCAAACCCTACCGCCCGCACACGCCGCCACGAACAGGGTCGCGGTGGGGAACCGTAACCCTAGCTAACACAGCGCCGTAGGGCACGCCGGAGCAGACAGCAGCGCACGCCCACCGGAGGTCGTCGTCGCCGCAACCAGGCCACCGTCGAGACCCTTGCTCCGCAGTGCGACACTCCACGACCACCCCCGCAGGTACCGTCGGCGTCGAAGGGGCCTGGTAGCTCGGAACCAGGTTAAGATGGTCGCCCCACACCGGTCGCCCCACCGTCGCAAGAGAGCTGGGGAAACGCGTCGTAGACCCTCCCCCCTGCTCCACAGAGATCACAGAGAGACCTACTCCGAAGAGCTGGTCGATCTCTCCCCCGGTTGGTGGACACAGGACGGAGACCCCACAGAAGGAGGACGCGTCGCCGCCGAGGCAGCAGCCCAACCACAGACAGGAGGCCACCACCACTCTCCACGCACCAGCAACAAGGCACCACCGATTGTCGAGGAGGGACACACCACCGCCACTGCTCGCTGGGTAGCTCGGAACCCAGCAGCTTATCGTCCAGCACTCAGCCAAACAGCGCTGCTGCGCGAGGTCACCGGAGGCACGTTGAAACCGTCGCCGACTGGAACTCAGCCCAGCAGCTCCGCCGTGCGAGGTAGCCGGCACCCGTCGCAGCCACCCAGGGCCCCCGCAGGGTCCCAGGAGGACCGTAACCCCCAAAGGGGGCCGGTCAATCCCTCACCTGTTTTTTGGGGGCGCCGGTTAGATGCAAGCCACCACTCCATGGACCTACAAGAAAGCGCGGGCCACCACCGAGCTGATCACCGGTCGTCTTTAAGGCGCCGGTGGGACAAACCGAGATAGGTGAAGAGTTGTCGCTCCGTCCGTAGATGAAGAGACAGCTAGAAACCGGTCGTCTGTGCTTGCCTTAACTCCACTCCGATCACCTGTCACAAAGCTGGAGCAGGACCAGCCTTGATGGTCGAAGACGAGGTAGGTGGCCTACATCCATCCTTGTGTGGTGGGGCTGAAATTGGCGGATGCCAATAATATGATGATTTCTACCATAGAAGTGGATGACAGCAATATCTTCAACATCATTTGGAAAGGAGCACCTGAATTGTGGCAGACTGCTTCGTAGGTGCGTGAACTAAGGATACAGATGGAGGAATCTTCTATTATTGGCGCAGTGATACACAAGGCAGTAAACTCTATTCCGACAGAATTGTGTTTATGGGGATGGCACCTAGAGGAGCCGTTTGTTTGTGTGGATCCTAGGCAACTTCCCATGAAAATCAGAGGCATGGCAACGATAGAGAGAAGACTTGTCTCGTACGTTGTTCTAAGTAAGGAAGATAAGTGATACATAATACCTAAGGGGGGTTTACTCTTTGTTTTGTGAGGGAGGGCGATCACGGCGCACATATAAGCGGAAGTTGTATCTTTTGTGATTTTGAGCCTACATGAATAAAAGTACATCTTGACTTATATATATATATATATATATATATATATATATATATATATATATAGAGAGAGAGAGAGAGAGAGAGAGAGAGAGAGTCAGGCTAGAATACACTCGAGTGTACAGATCACACCGTACACCCCAATTGTGTTTGCTTATCTAGACCATGTTTTTCCAAAATCTTATCCATTGATCTTCATGGTTACAATAATAATAGGTCACATACAAAATTTGAACTCATTTGGATGAGTGTAAGTCACTCATCCAAGGACAACAAAATCAATGCACAAAACTAATTTGAAATACATGATTTTTGCCTCCTTTAGATACATGACCTATAAGTGTCCAAATGAGCTAAACTTTATTATATAGTATGTTCTTATGATAATTAAGAAGATCAATGGTTTAGATTTTTCAAAAATTTATTGCATCTTCAAAAATGACTGAGGTGTACGGTGCCTCCGGTACACTCGAGTGTACACTAGCCTGACTATCTCTCTCTCTCTCTCTCTCTCTCTCTATATATATATATATATATATATATATATATAGAGAGAGAGAGAGAGAGAGAGGCTAGTATACACTCGAGTGTACCGGAGGCACCGTACACCTCGGTCATTTTTGAAGATGCAATAACTTTTTAAAAAATATAAACCGTTGATCTTCTTAAATATCTTAAGAACATACCATATAATAAATTTTAGCTCATTTGGACACTTATAGGTCGTGTATCTAAAAGATGCAAAAATCAGGCATTTCAAATTAGTTTTGTGCGTTGATTTGTTGCCCTTATATTTTAACTTGATTCTCTCTCTCTCTCTCTCTCTCTCTCTCTCTATATATATATATATATATATATATATATATATAGAGTCAGGTTAGAATACACTCGAGTGTACGGATCGCACGAATACACTCAAGTGTGTTTGCATATCAAGACTATTTTTTGCAAAATGTAAACCGTTGATCTTCACCGTCATACTATAACTAGGCTACATACAAATTTTGAGCCCATTTGGATGAGTGTAAGTCACTCATCCAAGGGAAACAAAATCGACGCGCGAAACTAATTTGAAAGGCATAATTTTTCCGGTCTTCATAACATGAGCTATACATATCCAAATGTGCTCAAATTTTGCGTATGAGTTGTTCACGAGATGTTTAAGAAGATCAACGGATTAGATTTTCAAAAAAAATATTGCATCATTAAAAACTACTTGAGTGTATTCCACTCCGGATACACTCGAGTGTATTCCACTCCGGATACACTCGAGTGTATTCTAGCCTGACTCTCTCTCTCTCTCTCTCTCTCTCTCTCTATATATATATATATATATATATATATATATATATATATATATATATATAGGGTGGAAGCTAGGATTTTGGTGGTTGGTTGGTAGAGATTTGGTGGAATGCGGTGTTGGTGTATTGGTGGAGTTTCAGAATAATTGGTGGAGTAGGAAGGGCTGATTTGCGTTTGGATAAATGATAAAAGTGAGTGATTAGAGGTGAATTAGGGTTTGTGATTAAGGTTATTAGATGTAGATTAGGGTTTATGATTAAAGGATAATAGGTATTTAATTTTTTTACGAATATGGGAGAATGCTTGCGTAAAAATTTATTAAATAACGTCAAGGAACTTACAGTTGGCGTTGAGCACATTGTTGATCTCACCGTGTGACCGTCGGGAACGTCACTGGAGCTTTGGGAACCTCCTTGATCTTGCTTTTAATCAAAGAAAGGATCTTTGATTATGATTCAAAGAGCCAAGAACATGCACACACAATTTGAACTTAACAAAACACAGATGGAAATTTTATTGGCAACTGGAGGGTTTACACTCAGAAAATATATGGAAACTAAGAACACATGACTATATAGACGAAATTACAATATAAGTGAAGTGGAGGAAGGATTACAAGACTTAGAAATTCTCTAGGGAGGAGAATTTCGAGCTAAGGCACTTCCTACTACAAAAACTAAGCTTAATAAGCAAGGGGAGCTCTTTGGGTGGAAGAGTGTTGTATCTCTTACAACTCTTGCCCTCCTCTTCAACTTCTTTGCCTTTTATAGGCACTTTGAATGGAGTGGACGAAATTATTTGTCTTGCCACTTGCTCTCTTTCATTTGTGTCTTGGACAAGTGTTGTAGTGGCTAAGTTTGATGTGTTTGCCACTTGTTTATTCATCCTTGTGACCTAGACAAGTGTTTGGTGCCTTTCATGCAATAAAATATTCTTGTCTTCTTCTTTATTTGTTTTTTATGGGGATGTCACTTCCATGTTTGAGTGACTTCGTTTTTTATAGATGGAATCTTAAGCAAAATGTTTAAAATATTTTGCTTTTTACTTTACCACATCATTGTTTTTATTCACCTTTACCTTTTACCAGACTGTTACCTTTTTATTTACTTTTGACTTTTATCCATTACTTTTTTACCCAAACTTTTTTACTGTCCGGTAACTATTTTTTCACTTCCTTCCTTTTTTCCATCTTCTTCAATTTCAGGTTTATTTGAGTCCTTTGGACTATTTTCATCCATAACTTTTGTCATTTCTTCAAAAACCATCAATTGTAGTTGATTATCCTCAATGTTTGGATTTTCAATTTGAATTTTTCTTGTCAACTCTTGCTTTAGTTGACTAAATGAAAACATTCTATTTGTTTTAGTTTCTTGGTGTTGGGATCCAGAAACTAGTATTGGAATTAATTTTCCCTTTAAAATGGGATCAATATTGAACTTATCCCACCATTTGACATATATATGTCTTTCCAGAATTGGTGGTAATTCGATTATTTATTTTTCCCACTTCCATTGTATAATCCATGGTATTCCATGAGATGATATATATTTCATCATGTTTAAGTCTTCTTCAATAAGATCGTTTCCCATAATATTTTTCTTTAATATTGTGGGGAGTATTTCTCTTATTGCCCCAAAATTTTGCCAGAATTTATAGAAAAACCAATTCGGTAATTTGGTTTGTAAAGACCATTTCACTGACCATGTGTGACTCATTTGTATGTTCTGAACATATAAAACTTTTTCCCACGCATTTTGATAATCCCAATAATTGTAATATTGGGGTTGACAGAATGTTTTGAATCTTCTTGGAATATTAGGGTTTCCTTCTTTATTCCATTCAGATAACGTGATTATTTTTTGAATTTTTAGTTGAGAGAACTGTAAGTTTCTTTTTGTGGATTTATCTCTATAATTATGAAAAACTTTTACACTTCCTGTTTCTAAAAGTATTTTTTCATAGTATATTTGGTTTTTCCCAGGTAGGGTGGGAATATGATTGTATCCTTCAGGAAAATATTTATTTATTATATATTCGATTTCTTTTGAGAGATCCTCATTCTCAAGAATAAGTACCTCTTCAGATGATTTCTAGATAAATTCGGAGGATGTTTTAGTTGACGAATCAACTTCCATGTTTTGTATATTTTCTTTCTCCCTCCTTGTCTGTGTCATTGCGGGAGGACTTTGTTTAGTAGCCAGAATTGATGTCATTATGATAGTCTTTTTGAAGACAATTTCCCTGCAAAAATTCTCTCGATAAGAAATCAAGTAAAAAGTTATTTTCTCCTTTTATGAATTCTATATCAAAATCAAATATAGCTAATATTGCTTGCCATCTAGCAAATATTTGTTTTGAGGCAAGATTTTTAACATCCTTTTCTAAAACAAATTTTGCTGATTTACAATCTACTCTTAATAAAAAATTATTATTTAAAAGATCACCTTGAAATTTTGTAATAGAGAGAACTATGGCTAATATTTCTTTTTTTATAGTTGAATAATTTTTTCTGGTTTCATTCCACACTCCTGAGGTGTATCGAACCAAATGTTCTTTATTATCAATTTTTTGCTTAAGAATTCCGTCGTATCTTATATCTGATGCATCAGTTTCTACTATTTTATAGGCTTCTGGGTCAACAATATTTAAACATGGTAACCGTTGAACCTTTAATTTTATTCTTTGAATGGCCTTGGTGTGATCTATGGTCCAACTTGGTGGAATCTTTTTTAATCTATCAGTAAGGAGTTTTCTATCCAGTGCCAGATTTTCAATAGGTTAATTCCTAGTGGCCTGTCAACAGTTGAACTACTGCGACAAGGAGGCCTCAGACCTAGGTATTTCTTAAAGAAAATTGAATATGATACACTCAGAAAGGTTTGTGGGTGAGATATTGAAATCATCAACCAAGGGATTACTAAGTGGCCTGTCAATAGCTAAACCTAGCCCTACAAAACCCTAAACGCCTACCATGGCTAAAGCGGGTGCAACGGGCTACCACTACGACAAGGAGGCCTCGGACCCTAGAACCCCAAGAAGGAAGACCCTGAACTCTCACCCCTTCATAGAAAGAGAAAAAGACGCAAGTATATCCCAACCGCCCCTAACTTGGCTCTGATACCATATTCAGTTTTCTTTAAGAAATACCTAGGTCTGAGGCCTCCTTGTCGCAGTAGTTCAACTATTGACAGGCCACTAGGAATTAACTTATTGAAAAGAGAATAAGATTGCTAAACAAAATCATTATTTATATCAAGTTCCTTTGGTTTTAAAATTTTTAAGATTTAAGCCTCAGATCTCTTTATTTTTGACAACTGTATCTTCAGCAATAAAAAAAATGTTGAATAAAACGCTTAACTCACTATCAGGTGTCAATGAAATAATAAATACCCTTCAAACCATAAATGAAAGATATTCAATGGAAAATAAAAATAATTTCATCATCGATAAAGAAAAGCTAAGAGAAAAAATTTTATCTGATAAAAACCAGTTCAAGACAAAACAATTTTATGAAAACTTTGATAAAAAAGAAAGAGATTACATTAGAGAAAAATGGTATTCACAAATGCAATACCATAGAAAAAATATACATTTCTTTGAATGGTATAAAAATTATTATATCAAAGAACTTAAAGAAAAAATCTATAGGCTTGTTCCACTGTGGTATGAGCCTAATAAGTCTGACAGTAATCCCAGTCCTTTGCATCATGAAAACTTGTCAGTCAAAAATATAACAAACAAGAGTAATCTACAATTAAAAGAAGAAAGTTCTCATTCTTCCAATAAATACATGATTGATAAAGTAAATAATCTATCTAAAACTAAAAGTAAAGAAAGCGAAGAGTACTCTGTAAAGGTATTAAGCACAGAACAATACTGCATTCTAAAAGAAGTATATGGATTAAATATCTCATTCATTATTTTTTGGAATTCTGATGGAGCATTTTTTAGCCCAAAAGACATAACATTCCATTCATAGTGACCAAAAGGTACTGTGAAGGCAGTTTTATATCTATCTTCTTCACTTATTTGTATTTGCCAAAATCCAGATTTCATATCAAATTTTGAGAAGATATTAGCACCATGTATTCTTTTTATTAAGTCATGTTTATTAGGAATTGGATATCTGATCCATTGGAGTACTTTATTTAGAGGTTTGTAATTAATTACAAGCCTAGGAGCCCCTCTTTCTATTTCAGATGCATTTTCTACATAGAAAGCAGCGCAACTCCATGGAGAGGAGCTAGGTCTAATTAATTTCTTTGTCTCAAGTTCTTTTTATTTCATTTTTACATATTTCTAAAAGTCTTTGATTCATTTGGATGGGTCTGGCTTTTGTTGGAATTTTAGTTTCATCAAAATTGTTAATGTATGGTAAAGTAACTTCATGTTTCTTTCTATCCCAGAATGTTGAGGGTAGTGTGGAGCAGATTTCTTTTTCAACTTTTTCTTGAAATTCTAGTATTAGTTTTTGAAAATTACTACTTTTGATTTTATTATGAATTCTTTCAGTTTCTATTTCTGTGTTAAGTTCGTTAATGAAGTTTTCTTTGTATTTGATTGTAGTGTTTATTTGTTGTATAAATGATACTTTGGGTTCATTTTTGAACTTAAAGGTAATCATTTTTCCATTTATATTAGCATGTACTCCTTTTGTATCTACTATAATAGGTAGTATTTTATTCAGGAATGGTGTCCCTATTATTATGTCCTCGGTTATATTTTTGGCTAGTATGAAAGTAGTTTTAATACATGTATGTTTTATACAAACATGGACATTAGGGATTTTATAATTGATTTGTAATTTGTCATTGGTGCATGAATTGACATTGTGTGTGGTTTTTTCAAAATATTTGGTTGGTATTAGACCTTCTCTAATGCAGTTTATGTCTGCTCCAGAATCAAATAAAGCTAGTTTTTTAATAGTGAAATCTGGGTTAATTTTAATTATAACATCTCCCTTCCATTTCCTTTTTATATATTGTTGGATGCTATTTAGGGATTTGTCTTTGGATTTATTTTGACTTTCTGAATTTTCATATGTCTTTTTCGTTTCTTTTAAATCTTTTATTTCCTTTTTAATAATTTTTTGTTCTCTTTTGAAGTCTTTTAGAGTTGGTTGTTTCTCCGTTGCTTTTTTAGTATCATATGAAATATTTTGGTTTGGAATACCTTTAGAGTTGATTTCTTTTTTATTCATTTTCACATATTTTGAAAATAATTTTAATTTTTCTTGATCACTTTTAACATTATTAATAGTTTCAATATTGAACTTATCCCACCATTTGACATATATCTGTCTTTCCAGAATTGGTGGTAATTCGATTATTTCTTTTTCCCACTTCCATTGTATAATCCATGGTATTCCATGAGATGATATATATATATATATATCATCTTTCGTACTGTAAGGACGTACTCTACCTCTCGTACTATGTATATTTGTTTCTGGTACAATAATAATGTGTACTTTTCTTTTTTACATGTCTTACTTATTTTCCTCTCTTGTAACGTATGTCTCGTAAAAATGGTACTTATTTGTTTGTCATACAGTACTTACTAGTAAATGCACAGGTTGACATCTTCTATCCCTTCTCTCGGTCCCCTTTTCTATCCCATTAAATCTCACCCGTTAACTCCCTAAGCAAATGGATACACATGGATCCACGTTTACAATACATATGGTTGTGATACAAGGGACATGAAATTGGGGACCGAAGATTTTAACCCGTAAATGCACGTGCTTTGCACGTGACTCCTAAATAGATTAGTTATATAAGTGAATGAATATTTTCTAATAAACAACTACAAGGACACATGAATTTTTTATGGTAACTATATAATTCATAAATGAAGAAATGTAATTCTGTTCAGTTGTTATATTTTGTTGTTGGTTTTTAGGGCACAATACATCCAACAAATTTATATCCCCTAAGTAATGTAATTTCCATTATACTTTCTTATACTAATAAGGGCATGAAACTTTTCTATAATGTTATGTCTATACTCCTTATAATGTAGTAACATCATGTTAGATTATTTTGACAAGTCAGACTCCATTTTGTACCATTGTTTCCTAATCATAGTATCAGATGATGAATTTTTAAATAAATATCTTTTTAGTAATTATGGAACTAAACATATCATATGGAATAGAAAGTTGTAATTAGTGTACTTATTTTTAATCGTTGAAAAGAAAATGTATATCTAAAAGAAAGAAGATTTGTCATTTACAAAGTATATATTATTTACTTTATCTTTAATGGATTTCCTTTTGTAAACCTTTCATGTTTTCAACAAGATAGGTAATCATGAGCTTATTTTTTTTTCTACAGATCATTGATAATATGTTAGTTGGAACATATATCCTTTTTTCATCATACTAATACGAAGAATCTATTTGTTTTGTATGAATACATGCATTGGCTAAAAGATATATAATCCATGTATTCATAACTACATCTATTTGTTAGTTGGATTTCAAATATGTAAGAATGTATTTTTTCTCCACGGTAAATGATGACATCAAGTTTCAATTTACCATAACAAACTCCAATTTATATTCATGGATGAGTGTGTCACCAATTTATATTCATGGATGAGTGTGTGACTTTTATTATTTTAAAGGTCGTGAATTTAGTTGAGAAGCAAGAAGACAACATCAAAGTACCAATTCAGTTTCTCCCTATGCCAAAGTATTATATCACCCAATAATTACACAATGACTACAGTCAATTTTGTTTAATAACTCAACTTGTAAATATGGGAAAGTGGAAATCTATCATTGGATTATGAACTTATTGTATTTTATTTTTGGTTGGAAATATTATATGGTACTCTCATCCATACTTCACCTCTCTATGTCAGAAATGAACCAGACATTATAGTGATTGATATCCAAATTTCATATATAAGATTGATTCTATATTGAAAGCATTAAAAGTGTAAGTACTTCTCTTTATAAAGTGATCTTGTAGTTATTTGCAGAGCATGTTTTTGTGGGAATTGAAGTTCAAATTGTTTGTGATGCCTTATGAAAAATGATGTTTTTAAATTATGATAATACATTATTAATTTATTTAAATTTCATCTAATACATTGATAGCCACATTTGACCTTTCATCCATGTTACATAGCCAAATATTTTAGGTAATATTTGATCACCACAAAGCAAAGATACTATATTAGCTAACAAATAAACTCACAATTAGGCTAATGACCTTGTCTAATGGTATGATCAATTGATTATTATCAACTAAGTCATCAATCAGTCAATCTCTATCCACTACATTAAATACGACAATGTTATATAATTACTATCCTAAAGAAGAGATCAATTTGATAGAAAGAAAAATCAATGACTATTTGGTTCGACATAGTAGCGAGAAACATGAAATCTATAGACAAAAACACAAAAGTAAAATTAAATCACATGCATGGACATTTTATTCTAAGTAATGTCATCCCTTCCTTCTTTTTTCTTATTGGAGGCAATTTTAACTATTGTTACTAAGATGAACCTACAACCACGTTATTGCATACTATTATATTCTAAAAATAATTGTTAAATATATTAGAATAGTGTAGCTCTGACAATTATTTTTATCCACAATAAGAATTCAAAAATTAAACTCATGTGATAAAATATATGTATATCAACATTATTCCATCATGTAGTCTCTTCGTGACAAAACCATTACCATAATCATGAATTTATAGCACTATTGGTTATTCACTAGCAATAGTTTTAGTGAATCTCAATTTGATATTACATGTCGACGTATTCCATAACATAAATCATATTGACTTTATCATATCTCGATATGCATCATTTAGTGAAGTAATGATACATGTCACTACTACAGAACCTACCTTTAGTGTCGGTTATTTAAGGCCTTTAGTGTCGGTTTCCGAGCGACGCCTATGTGGGCGACACTAAAAGGTCACCCATTACGCATCGGTTCCAGAACCGACATCCAAACTCTTCGCGCGCGACCGAAAACGTGCCATCAGGGGACTATAGGCGTCGGTTATTAGATAAGAAACCGACGCCCAAACCCTTCACGCCACAGAAAGGGCGCCATCTTGGGCGCTATCAGTGTCGGTTATAAGCCAAAAACCGACAAAATATGTCTTCGCGCCAAAAGAATATGTGTTGGTTACATTTAAATAACCGACACTGTAATGTTATGTGTCGGTTGTTTACAATTACCGACGCCTGTTATTGGCGCCAGCTTGGGCACTATCAGTGTCGGTTTGTAGTAAGAAACTGACACCATATATGTTCGCGCCACAGGAAATAGGCGCCGGTTATATCTAAATAACCGACGCCTTTTTTTTTACAGACCTGCAGACCTGCTGTGGCTGGTCGCAGGATGAGAAACCTGCAATTCAGTTAACTGAACTGCAGGTTTTACGACATCCATTGATATCAGCCAACAACAGGCCACAAACCTGCAAATTTAACAACAAAAATATTCACACATGCATTTAGCAATACAACCTGCAGTTCCATTTTATTTTCACACATTTAGAAACATTCATGTAGCTAGCAATCTGTAGTTCCATTCATTCACATTCACACATGTAGAAACATTCATATAGTAACCAACACTTTCATTCATTTTCACTCAGACACATGTAGAAACATCTAGACATGTAGAAACATTCACACATATTATAATTCATAAATTCATTTACAAAATCCCCACTATTTGTATGGTTGTTGCCCATTCTTCTCTTACTTCATTTAATTCTCCCATCGTATAGGGAGCATGTACATCTGGTAAGTCCGTTCCTGTAGTGGGGTCAGCTTTAAACACCTGTAAAGAGAATGATGTATATATATAATTAATGAGCTATAAATAAGATTGATATATTTCATATTATCTAATGAGACTATATAATACCTGAGCAATACAATCGATGTCCATACAACATGACAGACTAACACATATATAGTACATAACAAGAGCAGCGTCAAATTTACATACAACACTAGCTTAGTACATATATAGTGGGACTTATAAGGTGACGATCCCACTTGGTAAAACAGGTTACCGACAACTACATGTTACGACTGGGAGGTCGTGATTCAGCAACAGTATGCATTAGCAGGAGGACAAACAGATCACCATATGTTTTTCCTCATATGGTGATCTGTTTGTCCTCCTGCTAATGCATACGTTGCTGAATCACGACCTCCCAGTCGTAACATGTAGTCGGTAACCTGTTTTAGCAGGTGGTATCATCACCTTAGTCCACTATATATGTACTAAGTTAGTGTTGTATGTAAATTCGGAGCTGCTGTTGTTATGCACTATATATGTGTTAGTCTGTCATGTTGTTATATGAATCTGAACCACTTGTGTGTGCTGCACTTTATGTATTGTATCTGTATCCTGCTTCTCTTCATTGGGGCTTCTTCCTGCATATCCTGCATATCCTGCATAGCTATGTCATGTCCGTCCTGCATAGCCTTCTTCCTATATTTATTTTTCAAAGAGAATACAAACAAAAATTATTAGTGTAGAGTTAGTGAAATACTGATCAATGTCTAGAATTGGAATAGATCAAGAACCTACTCTCAGCATCACGTATGTAATCTCGGGTGAGATTGGTCCTATAGTTCTTTAGCACCCTCCCACAATGTTTAGCATTTGTATTAACTAGAAGATAATGAAACATCAAATCAGAAAATGATATTGATATTAAAAAAGTAAACATTTAGCTTCAATAAAAAAAATATAAACATGCATGCCTCTAAAATTGTGATCTTTTATCAATTAACAATCCTTCATTGTGATCTCCGCGCACATATAAGTCATCATTAGCTTCAATATTTTCTGGAGTTGGCAACCCAACTGAGAATGGACTAGAGTCATCATATTTATCATAGTACTCTTCTTCATCTATAGGATCTTCAATGAACTATCTTTTACCATGAAGAACAACCGACCATTTATCATTTGCAGGATCATCGATATAAAATACTTGTTTCGCCTGTGATGCCAATATGAATGGTTCAGCCTTCTCGCCAATCTTTTCAAAGTTCACTAAAGTGAAACCCAATTCATCCATTATAACTCCTTTGGTGTTATCAACCCAATTACATTTGAAGAGCGGAATTCTGAAATCTATGTAGTCAAATTCTCATATCTCTTCAATGACACCGTAATATGACATTTTAGCTTCACGTGGACTCTTATCCTTTGCACTTGCAAAAAACATAGTCGATGCTTGAAGGGTGACCCCACTGTTTTGGACGACACTCTTATCATCTTGGCGCTTTGTGTAATATGTGAATCCATTAATGTCATACCCTTCATAAGACATAACAGTCAACTTTGGTTTAAAGGCGAGGCATTTGATAGTTTCAGTAATATCATCTGGTGTTTGAGATAGTTGATTTAAGATTTTATCTTCAAACCACTTAATAAAAGTCTTGTTATGCCCTCTAGAAAGCCACATTGTATTGGCTTGAGGATATTGTCTTTTGATGAAATTGGTATGTTCCTCGATATAAACGTTCACTTCGTCCATGTTGTGTAAAATATACAAATGACCTTGTTCCAACTGCTCACGACTGATTACTTTCACACGTGATCCCAAAATTCCTTTGCCAAATAGCTCGTCAATATTCTTGTCATTATCAGGAGTGTCATTACCACTGAGAAAGTCATTGTAGAAATCCATAACCTCTCTCGCCACATAACCTTCAATAATACTCCCTTCAGGCCGATAACGGTTTCGAACATCACCTTTAAAAACGCTCATGTATCGTTTAAAGGGATACATCCAATGCAAGAAAACCGGGCCCAAGATTTTCACTTCCCTAGTCAAGTGGACAACAAGATGTACCATGATATCAAAGAACGAAAGAGGGAAATACATCTCAAGCTGACATAGGGTAACAACCACTTCTCTTTGCAAATTATCGAGAGTCTCAGGGTCAATAACTTTGCTGCAGAGACTGTTGAAAAAGAAACAAATCTGGTGATTGCAAACCTTACATGCTTCGGCAATATAGATCGAATTGCCACGGGCAATATTTGTTGCATTAGAGTGTGACAATCATGAGATTTAAGTCCTATCAACTTCAGATCTTTCATTGATACCAATCTATGGATGTTGGATGAGTAACCATTTGGCACCTTAACATTTATCAAGCATTCACAAAAAGCTTTCTTCTCTTTTCTAGACAACGTGTAACATGCGGGAGGTAAGTATGTTCTTTTACTACCCATTTCACGTATTTCTGTTAATTCTGACCTTTTTCCCATTTCACGTAGGTCCAGTCTGGATTTTATCCCATCTTTAGTCTTACCTGGTATATTTAATAGAGTACCAATGATGCTATCACATACATTTTTCTCAACGTGCATTACATCGATACAATGTCTGACTGTCAAAGAACTCCAATAAGGAAGATCCCAAAATATTGACTTCTTCTTGAATGAAGAATTGTCACTCCGTGTAGTACCTTGTGATCTCTTACCAAATTCATTGACAAAGTCTTTTATTCTTTCATAAACAACCTCCCCTGGTATAGGTTTAGGTGCACTGCGTTCCTCATTCAATCCATTGAATGCTTTGCGCTTCCTACGATACGGATGGAATTTTGGAAGAAACCTTCGATGACTGAGATATACATTCTTACCGCCATGTTTTAGTCTTGTTGAATCAATGTTCTCTTCACATATAGGACACGCTTTAGCTCCTTTGACACTATATCCAGACAAATTCCCATATGCTGGAAAGTCATTAATAGTGCAAAACAACATAGCATGCAAACGAAATGTCTCTCTTCGTGAAGCATCATAGGTCATCACACCTTCACCCCAGAGTTTCTTTAAGTCATCAATCAGAGGTTCAAGATAAACATCGATGTCATTTCCAGGTTGTTTAGGGCCCGATATCAACAACAACATCATTACGTACTTATTTTTCATACACAGCTAGGGAGGAAGATTGTATATAACAAGCATGACTGGCCAAGTGCTATGTTGGCTGCTCAATGTCCCGTACGGATTCATCCCGTCTGTACAAAGCTCAAGTCTTAGATTCCTGACTTCTTCACCAAATTCAGGGTACAATACATCAATCTTCTTCCACTGTGGGGAATCAGACGCATGCCGTAGGATCCCATCATTAATTTTCTTAACATCTGCATGCCACCTCAAATTCTTCGCATATATCGGATTGGAAAACAAGCGTTGAAACCGTGATATTATAGGTAGATACCACATCACCTTGGCAGGAGAACCAATTTTGGACTCCCCCGAAGTCGTCAATTTATACCGTGACGCACCACATTTTGGACAATCTTTCAAATCTGCATAGTCCTTTTGAAATAATACACAATCATTAGGGCATGCGTGTATCTTCTTGGCATCCATTCCCATTGGGCACAACAATTTCTTTACCTGGTATGTTGAGATTGGCAGCTCATTTCCTTCAGGAAGCATTTCTTTCAACAAAGACAGCAATGACGTGAAGCTTTTGTCGCTCCATCTATTGTTAGCTTTCAACTTATACAATCTCAACACAACGTTAAGCTTCGTAAACTTAGTACAACCTGTGTATAACGACATCTCAGCATCATGCACAATGTTTCTAAAAATGGGAGGTGGATCGGTGTGCTCTACCCCACAACTATCCAGCATCGCATCAACGATGTCTACTGGAACTGGTTCATTCACATCTACGTCATCGTAGGCAATTTCTTCTTCCATACAAGCACTGCTATCGACATCCACTGGTTTCGGGTTTGAAATCTCTCCATGCCAGTGCCATTCTGTATAGCCTTGTATAATCCCGTTGCACATGACATGAGTCATGATTTCGTCACCAGTGTTGACTTTCAAGTTGTTATCGCAATGTCTACATGGACAGTAGAACCTATCTCCAGGTTGTTTCCTATGTTCCTCGGCAAATTTAATGAACTGGTGAAGACCAGAAATAAACTCTGGGGTGCAGCGATTGCGAATGGACATCCATGATCTATCCATTCTATGATCAAAGAGAAAACAAGTATATATTAGGACAAGATTAGGGTCTAGGGTTAACAAATACACGTGATGTCATTATTATATATAATAAATGTGTACCATCTATCCATTCTTGAACACCTAATCTCACTAGTAAGTGTATAATGTGTATTGGGTTTTCAAGAAAATTTCGGCAGCATTTCCCCGCTGTTTTCCAAGTACATATGTACTTAGAGAACAAACAGGGAAATGCTGCCAAAATTTTCTTGAAAACCCAATACACATTATACACTTACATCCTAAGCGAGATTAGGTATTCAAGAACAGTCCCAAACCGGGGACTATCCAAGATTTACTCCTAATGAGTAAATCTGGGACGGGTTTCTAGGCCAACAAATAATGTATTGTCATTCTTATACCTAAAATCCTAGTTCTTCAATTTAGGGTGATTGTTGATGTCTTTAAAAGCATGATTGGCAATTTAGGGAAAAGTTCATCATTTACATTCCAAGCATGTCACATGTGCGCATTACAGTTCATCATTAAGCAAGATATAAGCAAGTATGTCATATTAAAATAGACTAAACAATATGAGAAAATAGTAGTGTAATCATGCAAATGGGAACATTCATGGGAACACACACTTTAGTTATAAGCATTCATGTAGCAACTTTCAGTTCCATTCATGGGAACACACACTTCAGTTATAACAATAACTAAACAAAGGGGTTGGTGTACCCCTAAACATGTGCATAATTAAAAAAACTATTAATACAGACAAGTCTAGATAGATAGACAACTAAATACTACACCAACATGGTCCCGCATGCATCAGTAACTTCTTTTTGATGATGAAGCTATGTCACGAAGCTCCTCACTGTATTTAGACGAATCTGAACTGACAGGGGCCTCAGATTCAGATTCCTCATAGAAGATATCTGACGCCGTGCACTCATACCGCAGAAGATGATCGGGGGTCTCGCAGTTGCTGTTGGTTATCCAAACTTTGATGGAATTATGGCCAACTGGATGGAGAAAAAGCCTGTTCCAACGGACCACATGCAGCTCTCCAATCCAATCACGCCAACTGGATTTTGATACAAGATTTCCCGCCAAATCATACTCAACCTCGATAACATGTGAATAATTACCAAAAGTTAGGGTCACTTTACCAGGCATGTAGTGTCTTCCTTTTAGAAAACGCCAATGTTTGGGTATGACCAATTGGTTTAAGGAACGATCATCTAGGATGATGTCCAATTGTTCTTCAATAGGGAACGTTAACATTGACATAGAGGCCCAGTTCATAGTGATTGTTATGGGTGGACAGAGGCTGCACAATATTAGTATTAACAAAGTGTAAGTACATATAACGATGTTATATATTTTTAGAAAAAGTTGTATAACATCAGTTAACCTTTTATTGCTTGTCATAACCAACTTTATTGTGGTAGACATGATAGCTTGAAAAGAAGTCTACAAATGTACTTAGAGAACAAATGAGGAAATGCTCCTAATGAGTAAATCTTGGATGGGTTTCTAGGTGCTTACTAAAATAGAACCATTATATGGAACTAATCCTACATTCTACACATACTTTTCCTGAGTAAGATAATGTGCACTTCATGGAATTATTAAGATCTGAATATATATAAGTTGTTTCTACCTACTTTGATGGGATTTTATAACATTCGAGTCTTCCATTTATAACATTAAGATCTGAATATATATAAGAATCCCATTTGATACACACGATTGAGAATCTTTCACGATACTAGGAAAATACACTAACTAGATATTCATTTAGGTGTTAGACATCAATATGTGTATGAGCCCTAATTAAAACTGATTCTCATAAGAAGTAAATAAATTTAAAAAAAATGCCCAGCAGCAGGGCGACACCTTGAGGGAAGACGAGCAGAGGAAGAAGAAGAAGGCAGGGCGGGCACCTTGAGGGAAGAGGAGCAGCGGCCGAGGCAAAGTCCTAGCAGCTTCCGGCGGCGAAGAGAGGAGCGGCGGAGAGGGCGGCGAGGCTAGGAGACCTAGCTGCTACCGGCGACGGCGGAGAAGAGGCCGACGGCGGAGGAGAGGCCGGCAGGTGGAGAGGGAGGCCGGCAGGCGGGCGGAGAGGGAGGCCGACTGCTTCTCGCTCGACGGCGACGAGCGGCGAGCACGGAGGAAGGAGCGGCGGCGGCGGCAGGGAGCAAGGGAAATCGCCGGAGCTAGGGAAATCGGGAACGAAATAGGGAAATGGGAAGAATCGTTCGGGCAGGGTGAGCTATTAAGTTGAAAATACGTGTCGGTTCTTTAAAAAACCGACAACTAAACCAACAGTGTCGGTTCTTTGCCACAAACCGACAACTATACTAGATTATAGTCGTCAGTTTTTGATTAAACGACAACCGACAACTATTCCTATCTCACGAATACCCTTTAGTCGTCGGTTATTTAGTTACGAACCGACGCAATATGTAAAATATTGGAGCCAATTTTTTCGCTGGAATTTTGGGTTTGGCGGTTGATTTTAGGTGTCGGTTTTTTATTAATTAACTGACACTTAATAAAAGCGGTACCCGTGTCTGGTCGACCTTCACAGATTGGATGTCGGTTTCTGTTCAAAACCGACACAGTAGGGTTTATGTGTTGGTTTTTGTATACAACCGACACCTTGAAAAGTGACTTTATAAGCCATTTCTGTAGTAGTGTGTATTCCACAATCAAACATGTATACACAATGTGGAGTTTAAAAGAACAAAAAAAATCCCAACAAATCTACTAATTCTTAACTTGTAATATGTATATATTTTCTTTTGGAAAATCTAATTAATTGATATTAAAAGAATACACTTACGAGAAATTATAGTTTGTGAATTCTTATATAAGTCACAATACTCTAGTCTTATTTGATTAAGGGGAAGACTTTTATGCACTATAGAAATACTCACAATATTAAACCTTTAATCACCTCAACATAACCTCGCAATTTTTATCATTCATCTCAATGCATATCTTCAATCTTTGCTTGTTTTTCTCCCTAAGTAGAAGAAATACTCACTAATTAGATGAATTATGAAATTTTTATGAATATCATGTAGTCCTTCACAGTGTGTAAATCATCATTCATCATTGCACTCTTACCTTTCCCTTCATGGGAAATAAAACAATACTTTGACAGGACACAAGATAAAATCATAACGTGAAGAAAAAAAATTCACCCACTAACATCAACTATAAATGTGTGTTTCAAGTAGAAAAAGAAGTAGTACTACAAGTGTTTATGATTCTACCAATAGTACTTGTACACAAATTACCTAGATCTCTTTGAGACTTGTGTTGATTATTACTATCACCTAAGTTACACTAATGTGTTCAAAGTAGAAAAACAAAATTTAACTTCTCAAGAAATGTATGATTCCAACAGTAATACATGTAAATGAATGATTGTGTTCCTTTGATATCTATTTTGTAATTATAAGTTGAAAACTAAGAAACAAGATACACCTATGAGCTAAAAATATAGAATCCATTCCCATTATTAGAAAAAATCCTTCAAATTTTGTGTTGTTAGCCATTAAGTGTAACCCATAATACTTTTGGTACAATGAAAGAAAATGTCTCTACATGATTATTAGATACCAGAAAATCCAATATTATATTACAAACTTGTTCTAGAAAACATTTCACTATAAGCCCCTAATTAATTCTTAGAGTCAGTATCCTAACAAAACATGGCTAGGAAAACTACAAGAAATGATATATTTAAGAACTATAGGCAATGAATTAGTTTTGTATGTGGTATGTTTGTGAATTCTGTTACACATAGATGGAACAGAAATTGAATCACAAGCCAAATCATAAATAATAAAAAAGAAGAAACATGCATTAGGAATAATAACTTTTTTATTCCATGGAAGGGGTTGTTTAGGCTCAATCTTGGCCAAGTCTAGAAGAAAAGGCATCTGATTATGTTTTTAGGTTCGAAGGAATTCCCTCTGAACTAGTGATCTAAGAGAATGAAAGAAAGACTAAATGGCCAACGGTAATATCACTATAGGCATCTACTATCCACTACGTAAGCCTTTGAAGTTACTATTTGAATTTTATGTATCTATTACTATGTCATATCCCCCCACTAGTTTATAGTTCCTTAGAAGAGTTTTCTGAGTTTACTTATGATTTCATAAGAGGATCATTTATTCCACTGGCACAAGTTTGACTATCTCTAAAAGAATGCTCTACATAGAAAATTGGTAAGGAAATTACCTTAAGCATGAGTTTGTAACCCCGACATCATCATGGATCATGCTATAAAGATGACAATTATCCATGAAGCATGATGAGACCCACATATAAGGCTTTGAGCAAGGTTGAAATGATGCCAGTGTAAGAACCAAGATGTCGTGCTTTGCGTTGACTGCATTGCTGGATATATTTTTAATATCTAGAAAATATATTTGTCTTCAACACCAAATCCCTTTTAGTATATGATGCATGAAATGAATTTTAAATTATACATAACTTGAACACATGAGCATGTTATCTAAGGCTTAGATACTGAGAACTACTAAAGAATGAATGGCTAGAGCTAAAAAGGAGGTCAGGCTTGGTATTAACAAAATATAGACAAACCTTATGCACATTTGTAACATTGAAAACAAGTTAAAGAATCATGCATTAGGCATGAGCACTTAGACCCCCACATATAAGGTTTGGATATAGTTAAGGTTAAAAAGAGGTAGGGTGATAGTTCAAATGTTCATGCTTGATATGAATTCCATTCAAGAACTTTAAAGATATATATAGTATAGTTTGCATACAACACCAAGTACGTTTGTTGGGCACCAATATTTTTTGAATATTTGGGTGTGCTAAGTCATAAACAAATGTAGAAAAAAGGTAAATGTGGTATTCAATGAAATAATAAACATAATAGACTCGAAAGGATGGGGAATTCAAAATACCACTACTTCACCAAACATAAAAGAATGCAATTTTGTGTACAATGCATTGTATAAGAAAACTACTAACACTTTTTTCAAATAAAAATATTTGTACAATATAGTTAGAACCTCAGCTTATTTTGCAACGGGAATAATATTTTCCCATGAAAAAAAATAAATATTCACTCCTTCCAATGATCTGACTTGACCAATATATGATTTCAATGGATACATTTTTGTATCATGAACAAGAATCCAAAATTCTAGAGATAACATAGATCAAAACTACTTATTAATTAAGAGAGTCAAGATGCAATTAACAAGTATTCACAAATACACCACTTCAACCACTGTTTGACACCACGATACTGACATGGTAAAAGAATTAGAACTTAGTCCTTGAAAGTAACAATATTGACATATTATCAAATACCACATGTATACATTTTGTCCACAAATAGGAGAACTTTAAGGTTTTCATAGAATTGTGGAAGTAATGTTGTGTTGGCATGTGTCTAGATGGCATTTGAAGTAACATAAACGAAGACGAAAGTAGAAATACGAATTTGAATGTCACTAAGCTTAGTATTTTGGAGCAAGAGATGCATGGTATCTTAGATTTGGTAGAAAAAATGACACCTTTTCCTTCAATTTTAGTATCTCTATCATATGAATACATGTTTCAAAGGGTACAACCCCATGAATGAGTAATGTTTGAAAGTATAAAAAAACTTTGCAGATTATAATGTGTGGGAAAGAAACTTGATAGACCATGTCAACTTAACGATACCAAATTTCAATGGCTCCATGCTGTCTTGTAAGGCTGCAACTGTTTCTTTAGCAACAATATTTTCAATTGTGCCTCACCCAGACAACAATATTGCTCTCTTGACCACTTCGTACCTACCTTCCTTTGGTATAGATAGTGTAAGATATCTAAACATCTGTACAACAAATGATATGGAATTTACCCAAAGTTAGCAAGGTCATCATGTTGTCTTTTATCGTCGAGTGCCCCCCTGCCAATAGCGGAGCCAGAAAAATATATGTGGGTGGGCACATATTGGCATAGGTACTAAATGAATGTTAAATCCATCAACAAGGAGGGGAACAAATGAGATTTGCAGAATAATTATATTGTCAATTGTTAATGTAAAATTAGAAACCAGGGTAGGGCACAGGCCCACCCTGGCCTATACGTGGCTACGCCACTGCCCCTTGCAGGTTGAGATGAAAAGGGTAAACAATATAAAAAGGATCCAACGGAATCGAGGGTGTAAATGTGTCATAGGAGAAGAGAGTAAGGTCTTACCTAGAGGGCGAAGTGGACGATGACACGGTGATTGAGCGCAGCGGTTATTATTTCGTAGGAAAATGCTATACAGACCCCAAACTAGACGAACAAACCGGACGACCCTCTCCCGTGCACACGGCCCAAGAACGGGTTCTTGGGCCGTGTGCACGGGAGAGGGTCGTCCGGTTTGTTCCTCTGGGTTGGGGTCTGTATAGCAAACCTCTATTTTGTATGGGAACACAATTGGAAAGTTCCGCCAGCAATCATTACCCAACACGTAAAAAATTGCACGATGATTCTTGGGCCGTGTGCACGGAAGAGGGTCGCCCGGTTTGTTCCTCTGGGTTGGGGTCTGTATAGCAAACCTCTATTTTGTATGGGAACACAATTGGAAAGTTCCGCCAGCAATCATTACCCAACACGTGAAAAATTGCACGATGAGAATTCCACTATGATCCACCACTCCATATAGAAATTTGTTTAGGATATTACTGACCAGATGCTTGATAAAGAAATCACATTATGGCCGAAGTTTGCCTACGATTACCCATCAACGCCCGCTCTCTCTCTCAGCACGTTACCACACGCGGCGGAAGGAGCCAAGGGATGGATCTATGTAACGAAGGAAGTAATGATCGGTGGTATCGGAGGAAGCAGAGCAGAAGGATTAAGATGAGTAGAAAATAGGAAAGTGAATTTGAGTAGATAAACTGTTAACATTATCTTATAGCAGTTCAACTCTGCCACGAAGATGAAAACCAGAATCAATTGCTTTCACGACGGAACGTTGTTAGCAAAAACAGAGTGATAGATGGCAAGCAGAGTCCAACACTTTTACCGAATATGGTGTGGATGGAACCAGTATTGATATTTAGATGAGTAGTATTGATATTTAGATGAGTAGAATAGTAGATGTGTACTTCTTTCTTCTCTATATCCTACTTCTTCTCCTCTCTCGTACCGTACATCTCGTATTATATATATTTGTTTTTCATACAATACTAATATGTACTTCTCTCTTCTATATGTCCTACCTTTTTTCCCCTCTCGTATTGTATGTCTTGTAAATACATATGTGTTTCTCGTATAGTATTAATATATACTTCTCTCCTCTCTATCTCATAATTTTTTCCAAAGTATATTAAAACTAGTCTTGTTTGAAAGCATTTTTATAAAAGAAATATAATATTTTTTATTTTATCAAAAAAATTGTTAATGAGTGGAATTTGTGAGTAAAATAATTTTTTCTTACTTCAAATCTAATGAGTTGTATTTCTCTCTTCTAAAAAAATTAGTTGAGATAATAGGAGGGACTCGCCTATGTTTTCTACAGCCATAAAGCACAGGAATAGTATGTTCCACTTTTTCTTTCCCTTTTTCCTCTTAATCTCTTTGTCCTCTTAACTACTCCTATTAATATTGGAGATAATGAGATGTTGTTTTGTATAGACAAAATAACTCCAGATGAACCAGGTTGCTCCCCGGTGATGAGAGGGTGTGTGTGTGTGTAGCGTTACTCGTTTGGAAATGCTTATTAGGTAGTCCATATATTTTTGTATTCAATGTTGGCTACCGAGATAGGCCAATAGGACTATTTGACTTAAAACCAGATTAAGGCTCGCTAACAGAGCTCCATTATTAGGATTATAAATGGGTAGGATAAAGTACGGGTATGGTCATATCCATCATCGTAACAGTTGCATTAAGCATATTTGGATACAAATATATACTCATGTTGTTAAAACTATACCCACGTCATACACGTATATGCATAATTGTTGGGTATATGGATGAACGGTTATGGATAGACTTGCTCCAATTATACACCACAAAATTTGGAATATAACAAACTAGCGCACTGATTAGTGATATTGATATTAGTATGATATCAAATATATTACATTTTATGTGAATATGATAGTTCATAAATAAATAATATGTCATCTTAAAATGGACAGCCAAGACTAACATGTCGATACAATTAAATCAAATTACAAAAATGGAAGGATAACTATGGGCTCTGTTGGTGAATATTATGTAGTTTGACTCTGCTATTAATAGATACAGACACTTAACATTGACTTTGGAAATTGTGTTGGCTTGCCTTCACATTTGAAGAAAAAATACAACTAATAATATATAATATATCATGATATTTGTTTTGAAAAAATATCCTTCAAAGCAATAAGGAAAAAGGAGTGAAATAAGAGAATGAATTTATGACATTCTAAATCTAAATTTGCTCATTTTACTATTGAAACTTATATTTTCTAATTGTGATTGCTATAATATAGACCACTACATAATAATATATACTTTTACTATTGTACGGTTCTAATATTAGTGTTAAAATATAAAATAGTGCATTTTAATACAAATTGGTCATATAAAAATATAATTGAATGTGTATATGGATATTTTGGATTTGGATATAAATAGAATCATAATCTTATCCGGTGAGAGTCGGGTACGCAGGTATAAAGGTAAGGAATTACATGGTTATAAAACTTATACCCATAACATGTTTATAAGTTAAAAAAATTAGGATATGTTGATATATGAATGTCTATTTACAGCCCTATCCATTACACGCCCTTCCCTAGAATTAGGATTATAGCGTAGATTAGAGATTGTCTTTCTTGCAAAGGAGGCTTGTCTATTAGCCAAATTTTCTAGCTTGACAACCCCTACCTGGATTTAGGCTTGTATTGGCTCCCAAACTAAATTTTAATATGATACCCTTGTTACCGGATAATGTACCACCAATCTAAATATATGGATCATTATCAATCAAGGCCTTGGTATCCATTGTGATGAGTTCGTTGTGTTATAACTACTAGGCGCATCTCAGCTTAAGAGGGCCATATATGACCCACTCATATTACCTAACATTCTTAATTTCTTACATGTTATGGCTACACTCATTCTTGAAATATTGTTCCACAAATGTATGATTGGTTAACATGGAGGCTAGAAAATTATGATTGATATAGAGAGTGTGCATCTTCAGATTGATAATGCCAATAACGTCACTATCTTTAGGTTTGGTGATTTTGTTCCAAGCCACAAGGTGAAATTTTTTGTTAGTTGATGTAAAGTTCTATAGAAATTCCTATCTAATAGCTTGAATGATATTAAGAAGTTTTACTGAGAGGGATATGATACTAAGGATATAGAAAGAAAGGTAAGAGAGCAAAGAGTTAAGTAGGGAGAGACGGGTGGCCAAATTGAATACATCATTTCAATTTGTTAGACAATAATGCATTTTTTCAATAATAGGATTACATCTTGTAGACAACTAGGAGAAAGGGAAGGCCAAAATATTTGGTGGAAAAATTTGTTGTGTGAAAACCTAAAATATGACCATAAAGTTGATGTGTTATCCTGAAAGGTTAAATGGTAGAAGTAATGACTTTGTGAAATTAATTTTTAGACTAGTGAAAAAAACAAAATACTAAGAGTGTGTTAAATTATTGATTGGGTATGAAATTAACTACAATTAATCCTACGGCATATCATTATCTACTTCAATATGAGAACTTGTGCATATAATTTTTCAGTGTTGGCACGTTCAATCATGAACTATTTAACAAGATACCCCAGGATTATGTGTAATTTATGTTTCAATGGAATGTGAAAAAGGAACTTGAATTTATTTCTTAAGTGAACATGTTATACCATGCCTCATAGTCTAGTTGAAGTTTTAGAGTGTGCCTGAAATGTAGTTTGAAGCAGCGTAGAATGATGTGTCAATACAAATGATGTATAGTTTTGAATTTTAATTATCTCAGTCGTGATGTATGAGAATGAGGGATAATTCAAATATATTGGGTCATAAGTTGGAAAATCCAAGTAATCTAGGTTCCATAAGAGTTCATGTTTTATATTTGTTGAATCCTAGATGAGTGATTAGATGCTCTAGAGGGGGGTGAATAGAGCTGAAAGCACTTAAACAAAACTCATTAAACCTTCAAGATATATGACAAGATAAGGTTGCTAAATAGGTAATTTGAGTGCAACTAAAACATACATAGCAAGGGAGAGAGAGATTGAACATGCACCAATTAGACAAGCTATTTAGAGTGGTTCCACACTTCAAACTAGAAGTGTGTCAGTCCACTTGCCTAGAGAGGTCAACCTCTAGGGCTTCCAAACTATTGCACTCTTATATTCATTCATAAGACATACAATGCATGACCAAACAAAAGACTTACCTATACAATACAAAGAGTCTTCAACCTTACCAAGGACTTACCCACTTTGCAAGGAGTCTTCCGCCTTCTTCCAAGGACTTACCTACTCTTGCACAAGTCTTCGGCCTTGCAGGGATCACCCACTCTTCATTGGATCTTCAGCTTTTGACTTCACCTTCACTCGGAGAAGCTTCCACCAAGGTCTTACCCACTTGAGCTTGAGTCTTCTGCCTTCTCCAAGGGCTTACCCACTCTAGCTCCAAGTCTTCAGCCTTGATCTTCACCAAGGGACTCCTTCCCTTATTCTTCTTCACCTCTCTTGGACAAGAGAGAGAACCTTCATCTTCATGATTGAAATGAGAGATAGGGAGGTGGTGGAAGTGAGATCCTCACAAGATATACATGTAGGACTAGCTCTCTTACAGATTTCCTACTCACTCTAATGGATGTAGCAAGGGATTAAGCTTAGAGAGAGAGAGGAGGCTGTAGGAAGCACTCAACTATAGGATAGGAACCTCACATAGAGTTTGCAATGAATGCTCAACCTTGGAATGAAGCCCAAGGGGTCCTATTTATAGCTGGGGATGCCTCTTAGCCTTTGGGAATACTTGTGAACGAAAACTAGCAGTTTTGTGGCTTGCAACAAATATATTTTCACTTGTTGCAACTCCACAACGGCTAGAAGCACTTTTCTGCACTTTTCCATACAGTGTAATCGGTCGAGTTTCTATAAGAGTAACTCGACCGATCAAGTATCTGACAAGGCCGATACTCAAGTGATCGGTCGAGTTTGTCCTGACAAAACTCGACCGACCATTAGGAATCGAAATGGTCAGTGACTTGATCGGTCGAGTTCTGTGTAAACACAACTCGACCGATGCAATCTGCAGAAAATTGATCAAGGATGATCGGTCGAGTTTTTAGGCTGGGAAACTCGACCGACAAAGTGCCTGTAATCAATTTTCATAGTTACATCAAAAGTGATCTAACTTTCGATCTAAGTGCTCCTGATGTTTTCTAAGCTTGATTACAAGTCATACAATCATTACAAGTGATTTACAACATGATTCTAATGGATTTACATCATATTACAAAAACATGCACTTGTATTGACTTTGACTTGTCTTTTCTCCAATTTGATATGCGCAAGTTAGGGCATTTGGAGTGTGTCTATACCTAATCTGAAATCACTCAAGTAGAGACATTAGACACCAATATGTGGAATGGTTAGTTATCATCAAAACATGGGTTTAGTCAATTTAGACATGAGTCAACATTGACCTAATTGACCTTGAGTCAACAATCTCCCCCTTTTTGAAGATGACAAACCATTCCATAAATGTATTGAAAGCTTTCAAGTAAAATCATACCTTTGGAGAAACCTAGGGGTTTCAATAGAATGGAGTTCATATGCTCCCCCTCAATTGATGCTAGTGGAGTTCTCATACTCCCCGTCAATTGATGCTATTTCTCATGCATGGTTAGCTTTCATAACATTTATAGAATACTATTTCTTCTACTCATATATTGTAAGGACCCTAACCTCCGTTTAGGGTTTAGCCTGTTTGCTTTGCTTAACCCTGATGCTTAGTTGCTTGCTAATCACCTTTGATGGTGATTAGGGTTTGTTGGTGCTTGGTTGAGAGCTGTAGGTGCTACTTGCAATATACCCAAGTTTAGGGTTTGTGGGCAAGTTTGCCACCTTGTGAGGTGTTCCTCCCTCTCCTTGCTTCCTCTGGTGTTGAGAGGAAGGTTTGGGCTCGTTGCTTGGGTCCCTTTGGGCTTGGTTGAGCTTGTTGGGCTTTGTTGTGCCTTGCCTTTTCCTCTTTGGACCTTTGTGTCGGGCAAGTATGGTGTGTCGCCCTGTGGTATGTCACCCAGTATGGGAGTGTGTCAGCCTGGAGGAGTGGTGGTGTGTCGCCCATGGACCTTTGACCATCTTTGACCTTGTTTGTGTCACCACTAGTGGACACTTGGTGCTTGATGCTTGCATGTGGCAATGGCCTTAGACATGTGTTTAAGACATGCTAGAGTGGTGGTTTTGCTCATGGACAAGTGTCCCTAGGTGGGCGACACCTTGCCTTATCCTACCTTGGTTTCTCCTCCACCCTCTTCTATATATGCAATTCCCTTCTCTTGCTAAGGATCCCTTTAGTTCCTTAGTCTTCCTTCCCCTTGGTGCACGATATCCCCTCTTCTTCTTGCTAGCTTGGTGGCCGGTCCTTATCTTGGAGTCTCCTTCTTCCTTGGTGGTGCTTGGAGCTTGGTGCTAGGAGCTTGGATCTTGCTTAAGGTGGGTTACATAACTCCTAACCTTAACTACATTACTATCTTCTATATTCTTGGTTATATGTTGCTTATGATCGACTAAGTATGTTGTTAATATATTTTCTTGCTTAGTTTCCTCTTGTTAGCCGAACCATGTGTTCTAGGGTTTCTTGGTGAGCAACACTCCTTTCTCTCCTTGGTCTTGAGGAGTGAGCTAGAGTGCTAGTAATATGGGCAATACCCCTCTCTCATTTAAGTTGAGAGGTGAGCTTGTGTTCTAGTTACTTGAGAAACACCTTCCTCTCACCATGGACTTGAAGGGTGAGCTTTGTGGTGATTGTGAACCTTGCTAGGGTTGTTCCTTGTGTTTCCCGTTTGGTGATAGGTGATGTGCAAGACCCCTCTCTCTTAGTTGTTGAGAGGTGATCCATCTTCTTGATCCATTAGGGTTTCTATGACCTTGTGCTTGAGGTTGATGATAACCTTGTGGAGTTGCATCTTCTTCACCGATATGATCTTGGGGGAGGTGCTGCCCGATATCCCTCTTGCCCTTGAGCTTTGGACGACACCTGTTGTGGCTGTGACGGGTGCTACCTTGGTCCCTGCTTGTGTGAGTCATGCATTCCACCTTGGTGAGTAACCTGCCCAATACCTTAGCCTCTGTGATGGTTTGACGACGTTGTGGGTTGAGGTTTATAGCTTGTTATCTAGTTGGTAGTGTTGTGTTGGGCGTCAGGCCCTGGATGCTGACCCTTGTGTGTCGGGCGTCACACCTTAGTCTCGTGCGTCGGCCGATAAGCTTGTGTTGTGCTGGCATTATGATCTCTTTGCTGCACGTTATGCCTTGCAACACGTCGTTGCCCGTTATCCCTTTTGCTGGGATGCACGCCCTGGTTGCCGTTACCAGTTGGTTGCCCGACACAGCGTTGTGTGACACTGAGTTGCCCGCAGAGGTGCCCGATACACAGGTTGCACGATATGTTTGTGCACGTTATGTCTTGGATCTTCGTTGCACGTTACATCTCGAGCTGGTAGTCGACACTCTTGCTTGGTGTTTGGCCGTTATGAGACTGGTTTGGCTTGACCGTTATAGGGTTGTAGTGGTTGGGTGATATGGGAGAACACCATGCCCGACACCACCCTTAGTGAGGGATGCCCTACCCGTCACACCTTTGGTGAGGGTAGTGGGTACTTCTAATGAGGGTCTTGACCCTTCTGTATAAACATCTACGCTAGATCTTGTTTATGTATTCACGTTTGGACTTATTTTGGTAATCTTTGATATGCTGTTGATAACTAAGATGGTAGATCACATCTATGTAACTTAACATGACTATACATATGTATGTGATCATCTTTTTGTTATGCATAAGGCTGAGATAATGATAAGCATATAAGATTCCCTTGCATGAACTATATCTATGATCACAAGTTGAGGCATGAATGATAAAGCACCTAATCATCAAGTTGACCTATATATCAATAATATGATCTTGTTGTTAAGTCTATAATGATTTTGCATACTAACCATGCAGGTGTTCCACACAGTTGCATAGCCAGGTACAGGGCTATGAGGTATATATAATTGAGTAACACTATTTTAATGATTACTCTTGATGATGAGATATCATATAGGATGCATTTTGGTCTGAGGACCTAGGTTTGACTAAAGTACCTAAGTTAATGGCACCACATGATGAGGGATTGAGATCCCATGGCAATATGATGATCCTTGAGATGGATCTAGCTGTTTGGCAAGAGGCCAAGTGATAACATGTAATGTTGGATCCTTGAGATGGATCAGGATGACGTTGTTTATGATAAAAGCATAATGTTGAGTTTCGTATTGCTTATTCTTGTTTAGTTTGCATGTTATACAACCTTGGTTGAATCTTGCAATCCACTTAAAAGATACTAACTAATTACAGTGGAACATATCATGTAGTTGCCCTGGCCATAGATCCATCATCGTCAGAAGCTGGTGATGGTGAAACGGGTTCTCCTACGGGTTAACCCAGAGCACATATTGTTGAATATGCGAGGTTTCTCCTAGCCTAAAATAGTGAGGATTCGAGTGCAACTACGGTTGCAGACTCAGGATGTGTATAGGAGCATGGTGAACCGGCCCATGGCTCAGGATATGTGATATGGGAGCATGAATGTGTTCATGGCTCAGAGTACGGTGAATAGGCCCATGGCTCAGGTATACTAGAACCGAGACCTGTACCGAGGCGGGCTAGCAGATGGGTAGCCTATGGAGCTGACCCTGTGGCTGAGGCCACTTAAGCACGAGACTGTGGTCCTGCTTGTGTTATACTCATACACTGACTACGAGGTGGGAGGTCGTGGAGTCCGGCTCTTCCATTGACCTTGTATGGCACCGACTTTGGGTTTTGCAACCGAAGGTTGGATTTGAGCGGTACATCTCACTTCCTCAGGGCATAATAATATGTAATCCATCCGTATAGTATTTATTGCTTAAGGCAAAACACGGAACATTGGTTGATGCCTTGCTTGTATAGTTAATCTTGTTATACATGTAGTTACTTATACGTTCCTCATGTTACGTGATAAGATCTTATAATCTTATCTTATCAATTATGTTCCATAAAGAGATAATTGATGATATGTCTTCCATACAACCTGGTAAGCTTGATGGTACGAATAGTCTTGTTGTATAGACTGTTATTATTCTACGTTTTACTGTTTATCTTCTGCTGTTGCTTTATCCCACTGGTTTTATAGTTTTGGCGGGGAGTTGTGTTTCTCACTGGGACAATGTTCAATTGTCTCACCCCGCTGGTTTTCATGTGTTCGAGCTAGACGTGGTGGTGGTCGCGGAGTTGCGGCCGAGCAGCAAGACGAGTAGTAGAAGGCAAGAAATGGACATACTGCTGTTTTGGTCATTTTGTAGTAGAGTCTTAGAGTCATCTCTGTACTCTCAGGTCCTTGGATGTGTTTTGACGTTGTTTCACGATGTATAGCTGTTGATGGTTTGTATATCCTATTGCTGGCCGGATGTGGGCCGTTATGTATATATATAACATGTGATGAACTCTTGTGGTGGCTTGACAACTGATCCCCTAAGATGAGGACACATATCAAGGCTTGTAAATGTTTATATCACATGTTTTCTTGCAGGAGAGGACCGGAATGTAATAGTTTCCCAATTTATCCACTTTCTGCAATCGGTTTTAATTAACCCGTGTTTTTGGTAATCTGTGGTTAATGGTGTTTTCCGCACGTTTTCGCGTAACACCTCGATGTCTGTGTGATAGTGGGATGTGTTGCCACAAGTTTGGTATCAGAGCGTTAGGTTCGCTGAGTCTACAGGGATTTAGGACTAGGTTGTGTCTGTTCTTGTGAGTTTTCCAGATTTTCTTACGATCGTCTTCTGCTCTCAGCGGAAGAAAAGTCAAGATGTCTGGAAACCATGAAGAACATGCTGCTGAGAACAGCGATGCTGCATCAGTTGATGGAGCTATAGGGCAGGCACATGGAGATCGGGTGCCTGAGGTATCCCAACCTGACCCAGCCATTCTTGAACACCCTACCTATCAACAACTTATGGGGCAGATGATGGCTACGATGAATCTCATGGTAGAAAGATTTCCAGTGCCTCCGTCAAGAGCACAGGCTTCCCATGGTGAAACATCTGGTATTGGGAAGACCTTTGAGCAGCTTTGCTGAGTTGGAGCTTCGGACTATGCTGGGACAGCTGATCCAGCAGATGCAGATCTATGGCTGACAAGTCTTGAAAAGGCTTTCCGGATCCTCGACATCCCCGAAGTAGACAAAGTAAAGCACGATGTCTACCTTCTGAAGGGTAGTGCTGGTCACTGGTGGACCATCGAGGAAGAGAAGCGGCCTGGTGAGGTGATTGGTTGGGAGGTTTTCCGACGCGAGTTCATCAGCAGATACTTTCTGAAGACGTATCTGGATGAGAAGATCAGTCAGTTTGAACACTTGCACCAAGGAACGATGAACATCACCGAGTATGAGGCTAAGTTCATGGATCTATTGAGGTTTTATCCTCACATGGCAGTAATAGATGAGGAGCGGATCAGACATTTTGAGAAAGGTCTGAGTGCTGAGCTAACAACACCTGTATCTGCGCTGGAGAACCGAGAACGGTTTGCTACATTTGTGGAATCTGTCCGGAGGATCGAACAGATAGTAAGGGAGAAAAGAGAATCCATGTCCAAGAAAAGGCATGCTCAGTTCCAGGGACAGAGGTTTGGTGGCTTCAAAAAGCCAAGTTTTTTAGCACCTTTTGTGATGAGAGGTTCCAGTGTACCATCACAGTGGTCTCTGAGTAAGGGAAGAGGATATGTTTCTTCGCTGTCTAAGGCACATAGTACATCTTCAGTGGCAGTGACAGGGCCATCTAGGCCACAGTTTGAAGATAGGGCATGCTATCTTTGAGGTCAGACTGGGCATCTCAAGTTACATTGCCCGAATAGAGATGTTGAAGTGACGCAGCAGCCAAAACAGAATCAACAAGGATCAGATGAACAACAGCCCAGTAGTAGAAGAGGGCGAGGACGCGGTCAAGCGTCGCTAGCTGGATTGACTGCTCAAGGAAGCAGAGGACGTGGATAGAAAGCAACGTCTCGATTCTATGCTATGAGTCAGCCAGAGGTGATAGTCAACCCGCGAGTGGTGACAGGTCAGATGGAGTTATTTCATTCTGATATGTCTTCTTCTTGCTTTATATCTGTTCTGGTTGACCCGGGTGCTACACACTCTTTTATCGCCTATAGTATGCTTGAAAACTGTCATTTACCTATTAGTTGTAAGAAGGATAGCTTGTTGTTAGAAACCCCTCTTGATGGTTCCTCGATGCTTCAAGAAGAGTGTCCATCTTGTGTCTTATCTTTTTCAGAACACAGTATACAAGTGGATCTTATACCACTTGATATGCACGGTTTCGATGTGATCCTTGGGATGGATACCTTAGAGAAGTATAAGGTTGTTTTGGATTGTGGTTCCAAGCAAGCTGTGTTTGATGATGGCGGTAAGAAGTGGATCTTCCAAGGAGATAGGAAGATTCTTCCGACATGTCTGGTATCAGCTATGGTGGCAGAGAAGTTGTTACGACAAGGATGTGAGGCGTTCTTAGCTCACGTGGTGGATACCGTTGTGGATACCAAGGAGAAAGGTCCTAGCCTTGAAGAAGTGTCAGTTGTTCGAGAGTTTGCAGATGTGTTTCCTGATGAGTTTCCCAGTGTTCCTCCACCCTGAGAGATTGATTTTGAGATCAATTTGATTCCAGGAACACAACCAGTTGCACAGACACCGTATAGGATGGCTCCGATGGAGATGGCAGAACTGAAGAAGCAGTTGCAAGAGTTGTTGGAGAAAGGTTTCATCCGACCAAGTACGTCGCCTTGGGGTGCTCCAGTGTTGTTCGTTAAAAAGAAGGACAGATCGATGCGGTTATGTATAGACTACCGACAGCTGAACAAAGTCACGATCAAGAACAAGTACCCGTTGCCGAGGATAGATGATCTGTTCGATCAATTGCATGGTGCTACAATGTTTTCAAAGATCAATCTACGGTCTGGATATCATCAGTTGAGGATTAAGGCGGATGACATACCAAAATAAGATTTTAGGATGAGGTATGATCACTTCGAGTTTGTGGTTATGCCGTTTGGGCTAACGAATGCATCTGCTGCTTTCATGGATTTGATGAACAGAGTGTTCTGTCCGTTCTTAGATCAGTTTGTTGTAGTCTTTATAGATGACATCTTGATCTATAGTCAGGACAGGCAAGAGCATGAGCGACATCTTCGACGAGCGTTGACTCTTATTCGTCAACATCAGCTGTATGCCAAGTTCAGTAAGTGTGAGTTCTGGCTGGAAGAAGTGACTTTCTTAGGTCATGTGATATCTGCAGAAGGAGTCAAAGTGGACCCGAGGAAGGTGGAGTCCGTTGCAGAGTGGGAGCAGACGAAGACACCGATAGAAGTTCGTAGTTTCTTGGGTTTGGCAGGATACTACAGGAGGTTTATCAAAGACTTCAGTGTGATTGCGTTGCCGATGACAAAGTTGACTAGAAAGGATGTACCTTTTGTCTGGAATGATCGTTGCCAGCAAGCTTTTCAAAGTTTGAAGGAAAAGCTGACTAGTGCGCCAGTGTTAGTGCTATCAGAGCCTGGGAAGGGCTATGTTGTTTTCTGTGATGCTTCCAAGAAAGGTTTAGGTTGTGTGCTGATGCAGGAAGAGCATGTGGTTTCTTTTGCTTCGCGACAGCTTAAGAAACACGACGAGAATTATCTGACTCATGATCTGGAGTTGGCAGCAGTGGTTCATGCGTTAAAGATTTGGAGACACTATCTTTATGGGGAAGTGTGTCAGATCTTTACAGACCATAAGAATCTGAAGTACATCTTCTTGCAGAATGAGTTAAACATGCGACAACGTTGATGGATGAAGTTAATCAATGATTACGATTGCACCATCGAGTATCATCCTGGTAAGGCGAATGTGGTAGTTGATGCACTTAGTCGAAAGTATTCTTCTCTTTCTACAAAGAAGGCACAGTTGTGCTCCCTAGTATGCCATAGATGGGATATGCTTGTTTCCTTGCGACAGATGAATGTGCATATGGAAGTTTCCTTGTTAGCTAGACTTTTGGCACATATGCAAGTCAAGCCTACATTGAGACAACAGATCAAAGATGCACAACATACATATGATATAGTACAATTGATCTGATCAGTTTGGCAGCAAAAAGCGTGATGGGTTCCATGAGTCCAAGGATGGACTAGTTTGCTACCGAGATAGGATGGTGGTCCCCGATACAGGTGATCTAAGGAAGCTAGTGCTCGAGGAAGCACACACGTCGATGTATGCTATGCATCTAGGAATCACCAAGATGTATCATAGTCTGAAGGACTTATATTGGTGGCCCAGTTTGAAGAAAGATGTAGATGAGTTCGTGGCTAGATGTGCGGTATGTCAGCAAGTTAAGGCTGAACATCAGAAACCGGCAGGTACATTACAACCCCTGCCGATACCGTAGTGGAAATGGGATCACATAACTATGGATTTCGTAGTTGGTCTGCCCAGGACAACTAGGAATCATGATTCCATTTGGGTGATAGTAGACAGATTGATGAAGTCTGCCCATTTCATACCAGTAAAGACAACATATGCAGCCGAGAAGCTTGCTCGAGTATATGTGGATGAGATAGTGCGGTTGCACGGTGTGCCAGTAATGATAGTTTCCGACAGAGGTTCGTAGTTTACGAGTCGTTTCTGGGAACAGTTGCACAAAGCATTGGGAACGCAGTTGAGGTTCAGTACCGCTTTCCACCCACAGACAGATGGACAATCTGAGAGAACTATTCAGACTTTGGAAGATCTCCTTCGAGCTTGTGTTTTGCAGTTTCTAGGCAGTTGGGATGTACATCTCAGTTTGATAGAGTTCGCTTACAACAATAGTTATTAGCGGAGCATTGATATGGCTCCTTATGAGGCCTTGTATGGGAGGAAGTGCAGATCTCCTTTGTGTTGGTATGAGTCTGGTGAATATCAGCTTTTGGGTCCTGAGTTAGTGCAGCAGACAACAGAAAAGATCAAAGTGATATAGCAACAGTTGAAAGCGGCACAGGACAGGTAGAAGTCTTACGCAGACAATCGCTGACGACCTTTGGAGTTCCAGGTAGGAGACAAAGTGTATCTTAAAGTCTCGCCGTGGAAAGGTGTGCTAAGGTTTGGCCGAAAGGGTAAGCTAGCACCCAGATATATGGGGCCATACCCGGTCATAGCATGTATGGGCAAGGTAGCTTACAAGTTAGAGTTGCCGCCAGAGTTGCACAGGTTACATCCAATGTTCCATGTCAGTATGCTGAAGAAAAGTCATTCAGATACAGGGACAGTGATACAGTTAGACGAAGTTGAGCTTGATGAAAATGTGGCCTACGAGGAAGGTCCCGTGATGATCCTTGATAGAAGAGTTAAGAAGCTTAAGAGGAAGGACCTGGTTCTTGTGAAGGTTCTTTGGCATCATCGTGGCGTTGAGGAAGCCATGTGGGAGCTTGAGGAAGAGTTGAGAAGGTAGTATCCCTCGCTTTTCTCTTCGGATTTCGGGGACGAAATCCCTTTGTAGAGGGTTAGTTTGTAAGGACCCTAACCTCCGTTTAGGGTTTAGCCTGTTTTCTTTGCTTAACCCTGATGCTTAGTTTCTTGCTAATCACCTTTGATGGCGATTAGGGTTTGTTGGTGCTTGGTTGAGAGTTGTAGGTGCTACTTGCAATATACCCAAGTTTAGGGTTTGTGGGCAAGTTTGCCACCTTGTGAGGTGTTCCTCCCTCTCCTTGCTTCCTCTGGTGTTGAGAGGAAGGTTTGGGCTCGTTGCTTGGGTCCCTTTGGGCTTGGTTGAGCTTGTTGGGCTTTGTTGTGCCTTTCCTTTGCCTCTTTGGACCTTTGTGTCGGGCAAGTATGGTGTGTCGTCCTGTGGTGTGTCGCCCAGTATGGGAGTGTGTCAGCCTAGAGGAGTGGTGGTGTGTCACCCATGGACCTTTGACCATCTTTGACCTTGTTTGTGTCACCACTAGTGGACACTTGGTGCTTGATGCTTGCATGTGGAAATGGCCTTGGACATGTGTTTAAGACATGCTAGAGTGGTGGTTTTGCTCATGGACAAGTGTCCCTAAGTGGGCGACACCTTGCCTTATCCTACCTTGGTTTCTCCTCCACCCTATTCTATATATGTGATTCCCTTCTCTTGCTAAGGATCCCTTTAGTTCCTTAGTCTTCCTTCCCCTTGGTGTACGATATCCCCTCTTCTTCTTTCTAGCTTGGTGGCCGATCCTTGTCTTAGAGTCTCCTTCTTCCTTGGTGGTGCTTGGAGCTTGGTGCTAGGAGCTTGGAGCTTGCTTAAGGCGGGTTACATTACTCCTAACCTTAACTACATTACCATCTTCTATATTCTTGGTTATATGTTACTTATGATCGGCTAAGTATGTTGTTAATATAGTTTCTTACTTAGTTTCCTCTTGTTAGCTGAACCATGTGTTCTAGGGTTTCTTGGTGAGCAACACTCCTTTCTCTCCTTGTTCTTGAGGAGTGAGCTAGAGTGCTAGTAATATGGGAAATACCCCTCTCTCGTTTAAGTTGAGAGGTGAGCTTGTGTTCTAGTTATTTGAGCAACACCTTCCTCTCACCATGAACTTGAAGGGTGACCTTTGTGGTGATTGTGAACCTTGCTAGGGTTGTTCCTTGTGTTTCCCGTTTGGTGATAGGTTATGTGCAAGACCCCTCTCTCTTAGTTGTTGAGAGGTGAGCCATCTTCTTGATCCATTAGGGTTTCTATGCCCTTGTGCTTGAGGTTGATGATAACCTTGTGGAGTTGCATATTCTTGACCGATATGATCTTGGGGGAGGTGCTGCCCGATATCCCTCTTGCCCTTGAGCTTTGGAGGACACCTGTTGTGGCTGTGACGGGTGCTACCTTGGTCCCTGCTTGTGTGAGTCATGCATTCCACCTTGGTGAGTAACCTGCCCGATACCTTAGCCTCTGTGATGGTTTGACGACGTTGTGGGTTGAGGTTTGTAGCTTGTTATCTAGTTGGTAGTGTTGTGTTGGGCGTCAGGCCCTGGAAGCTGACCCTTGTGTGTCGGGCGTCACACCTTAGTCTCGTGCGTCGACCGATAAGCTTGTGTTGTGCTGGCGTTATGATCTCTTTGCTGCACGTTATGCCTTGCAACACATCGTTGCCTGTTGTCCCTTTTGCTCGGCTGCACGCCCTGGTTGCCGTTACCAGTTGGTTGCCCGACACAACATTGTGTGACACTGAGTTGCCCGTTGAGGTGCCCGATACACATGCTACACGATAGGTTTGTGCACATTATGTCTTGGATCTTCGTTGCACGTTACATCTCGAGCTGGTAGTCGACACTCTTGCTTGGTGTTTGGCTGTTATGAGATTGGTTTGGCTTGACCGTTATAGGGTTGTAGTGGTTGGGTGATATGGGAGAACACCCTGCCCGACACCACCCTTATTGAGGGATGCCCTACCCATCACACCTTTGGTGAGGGTAGTGGGTGCTTCTAATGAGGGTCTTGACCCTTCTGTATAAACATCTACACTAGATCTTGTTTATGTATTCACGTTTGGACTTATTTTGGTAATCTTTGATATGCTGTTGATAACTAAGATGGTAGCTCACATCTATGTAACTTAACATGACTATACATATGTATGTGATCATCTTGTTGTTATGCATAAGGCTGAGATAATGATAAGCATATAAGATTCCCTTGCATGAACTATATCTATGATCACAAGTTGAGGCATGAATGATAAAGCACCTAATCATCAAGTTGACCTATATATCAATAATATGATCTTGCTGTTAAGTCTATAATGACTGTGCATACTAACCTTGTAGGTGTTCCACACAGTTTCATAGCCAGGTACAGGGCTATGAGGTATATATAATTGAGTAACACTGTTTTAATGATTACTCTTGATGATGAGATATCATATAGGATGCATTTTGGTATGAGGACCTAGGTTTGACTAAAGTACCTAAGTTAATGGAACCACATGATGAGGGATTGAGATCCCATGGCAATATGATGATCCTTGAGATGGATCTATCTGTTTGGCAAGAGGCCAAGTGATAACATGTAATGTTGGATCCTTGAGATGGATCATGATGATGTTTTTTATGATAAAAGCATAATGTTGAGTTTCGTATTGCTTATTCTTGTTTAGTTTGCATGTTATACAACCTTGGTTGAATCTTGCAATCCACTTAAAAGATACTAACTAATTACAGTGGAACATATCATGTAGTTGCCCTGGCCATAGATCCATCATCGTCAGAAGCTGGTGATGGGGAAACGGGTTCTCCTACGGGTTAACCCGGAGCGCATATTGTTGAATATGCGAGGTTTCTCCTAGCCTAAAATAGTGAGGATTCGAGTGCAGCTACGGTTGTAGACTCGGGATGTGTATAGGAGCATGGTGAATAGGCCCATGTCTCAGGATATGTGATATGGGAGCATGAATGCGTTCATGGCTCAGAGCACAGTGAACAGGCCTGTGGCTCAGGTATACTAGCGCCGAGACCTATACCGAGGCGGGTTAGCGGATGGGTAGCCTCTGGAGCTGACCCTGTGGTTGAGGCCACTTAAGCACAAGACTGCGGTCCTACTTGTGTTGTACTCATACACTGACTACGAGGTGGGAGGTCGTGGAGTCCGGCTCTTCCATTGACCTTGTATGGCACCGGCTTTGGGTTTCACAACCGAAGGTTGGATTTGAGCGGTACGTCTCACTTCCTCAAGGCATAATAATACATAATCCATCCGTATAGTATTTATTGCTTAAGGCAAAACACAGAACATTGGTTGAGGCCTTTCTTGTACAGTTAATCTTGTTATACATGCAGTTACTTATACGTTCCTTATGTTATGTGATAAGATCTTATAATCTTATCTTGTCAATTATGTTCCATAAAGAGATAATTGATGATATGTCTTCCATACAGCTTGGTAAGCTTGATGGTACGAATAGCCTTGCTGTATAGACTGTTATTATTCTACGTTTTACTATTTATCTTCTTCTATTGCTTTATCCTCTTGGTTTTATAGTTTTGGCGGAGAGTTATGTTTCTCACTGGGACAATGTTCAATTGTCTCACCCCACTAGTTTTCAGGTGTTTGAGCTAGACGTGGTGGTGGTCGCGGAGTTGCGGTCGAGCAGCAAGATGAGCAGTAGAAGGCAAGAAATGGACATGCTGCTGTTTTGGTCGTTTTGTAGTAGAGTCTTAGAGTCATCCCTGTACTCTCAGGTCCTTGGAGGTGTTTTGACGTTGTTTCATGATGTATAGCTGTTGATGGTTTGTATATCCTGCTGCTGGCCGGATGTGGGCCGTTATGTATATATATAACAGGTGATGAACTCTTGTGGTGGCTTGACAGCTGATCCCCTAAGCTGAGGACACGTATCAAGGCTTGTAAATGTTTATATCACATGTTTTCTTGCAGGATGAGGACCAGAATGTAATAGTTTCCCAGTTTATCCGCTTTCTACAATCGGTTTTAATTAACCCGTGTTTTTGGTAATATGTGGTTAATGGTGTTTTCCACACGTTTTCGCGTAACACCTCACTGTCTGTGTGATAGTGGGATGTGTTGCCACATATATGTTCTACACATATATGTCTTCTCCCATTTACCTTCTCCCCTTTACATGAACATACTTCTCTTCTTCATGTAAGACATGCCTTCTTCCTTTTTTAAAAGAAGACATACCTTTCTCCCCCTTTGTCATTTCAAAAAGTGGGGTTATGAAGAAATAAGAACCATCACTTGTTAAAGAGAAAGGAGATAACACAAATGTATATAAGGAGAGTAGAAGAGCATAGGTAGGGGCTTGTCCAAGCATAGAAAGAAAAGCAAGTTAAAGCATATACTTGAACAACCCAAGATGCAAGATAAAGTGCTGCAGAAAAAATAATAAATCACAATTTTGACCCTCAAGATGACGGAATTTGACCAAAAACCATTAGAGCTCATCGCGACGCAATGAGTCTTGCTTAGAAGGTTGTTTCTTCATGAAAAACACTAGCCTTGCACCAAAAGCTGAAACTGGAGCAAAATCTGCATAAAATCCAAATATACTCCAATTTCTACATATAATGTAGATCTATGTACCCTGCATCACAATGTTATGCAAGCAACTCAAGATAGTAGATATGCAATTCAAAGAACAATCTTGAGCATGTATGCGACAAGATACAAGCATAGCATATAGATGATCAAAGATGCCAATTATAAACAAGGTTAGAACTACATGTATATGAACTACTAGTAGATGATATCACAAGTTAGGACTACTAGTAGGATCTAGATCATAGCAAGAGATACCAAAAGATACACAAGATAAAGCAAGCTATGAGTAGATGTAGAGATATATCCAAACAAAGAGATAAGCAATTTAGAAGCATGAAAGGATATAACTCACTAGATATGCATCCTTACCATAAGATGATTACCCCTAAAAACCTCAAGGTTGTATCAAAACAAGATATACACCTAGAAAGATGTAGCAAGTTAGAGCACAACGGAAGCAATTTAAGACACAACCAAGAGATCCAAAGAGTTCATCATCAAAACCTGCAAAACAACTCAAAACAAGTAATTGCACGATATAGATATACCAATTTAGAACAATTAGAGAGATAGGCAATTTAGAACATGTCAATATGCATATATAAAGGTACCAAATGAGAGTGCCAAAGAATAAGGCTATTGGTTGAGAAAATCTAGTTGAGAGGGAAATTCTCATCCAATAAGCCAACTATATATTCTGTGCACAGTGTTATCGGTCGAGTTCTGTGCATTGACAACTCGACCGATGATAGCTATTGGCAACACCCATTGGTGCCTATCGGTCGAGTTTCAAACAGGGCAAACTCGACCGACAAAGCAACTGTCAAAAAGCACATATATTTCATGAAAATATATTTAAAGGCATGCTAAAAATACAAACCATATCCGAACATATCTAAGCGAGTTAGTAATGCACTATAGAAGCATTAGAAATAGTTTTTGAGCAAGAGTGTGAAGAGAAACACAAAATACCACTTTTGACTCAAAAACCATATGTATAGTTCACACTAACTTGACAAAAACAAGTTAGGATTGGTTAAAAGCAAGAGAAACATTACCTTTGTGCTTACTATTCCTTTTTCCACTTGTTTTCACCCTTTACACATCTCACCTTTCTTCTTTCATGTGGATTGAGAAGTCAATTTGCAATTCAATAGCTCAAGTCAACCCATTTGCAAGTACCTACAAGAAGAAAGATGAAATGGTCCCCAATCATATTTTTGGGTCCGGAGGGGTTAGTTTAGCAACCCAAGTCCTATTGCTCTTGGTTGCTTTCCTAAAAGGACAATAAGTAGAATAATGACCAATTTCATTGCAATAGTTGCATGTGCTCATAGTCTTGGAACTAGAGGATTCTCCATGGAATATTGGAGGTCCTTTATCTTTGTTGTTCCCTTGACTACTATCATACCCTAAACCATGTCTACCAATTTGTTTAGTAGTATGGTGTAGGATATCATTAAGGCTTTTCTTACCAACTAAGAATCTTTGCAAAGAAGATCTCAAGCTGTCATTATCATGCTTAAGAGAACCAATAGTAGAAGACAAATTATTGATATTATCTCTAGCATGCAAAAGATCATTTTCTAAGCAAAGAACTTTAGTTAAATGAGAATATCTATCAATATGAAGAGCAACAACATCATTCTCTCTATTAGTTGAACTAGAACAAGATTCATGCATATTGATTTTAGCAAGCAAGGAGACATTTTCTGTTTCTAATTCTTGCAAAGCAAAATCTTTGTCCTTGTTTTCAGATTTAAGAACATCAATATCATGCATGAGAGAATCACAATTAAAGTATGCTCTTCATTAGAACTAGGCACGAGAGGTTGAGCTTCTAGAAATCTAATCTTATCAAGCAAACTAGCATTTTCAAGTTTAAGAGAGTCTACTTGGCTAAGACAAGCATTTTTATCATCAAGCAAGTAAGAATTAGCATGTTCAAGATCATCTAGTTCTACATGCAAATTATCAACAATTCTAGCAAGCTTTTTCCTTTTTCTTTTAGAAGACTTAAGAGAGGTACAAGTATCAAGAATGATAGCAATCAAAGATTCTATATCTAAAGAGTTTAGATTTACCTCACTTGAGTCTTCACTTGTTGATGGTATAAGATCAAAATGGCATTCTCCTTCATCACTAGAGATTGAGCTTGATCCTTCACTTGAATCTTCACTTGAGCTTGAGTTGGAGGAGCCACTTGAGCTTGAGTTCCATTTCTCCTTCTTGTGAAGATGGGTCTTTTTGCCTTGGGGGCAATCTTCCTTGTAGTGACCCTTCTTTTCACATGTGAAGCACCGAATGGAGGAGGACTTGCCTTTGTAGGGTTTACCCTTGGAGTACATGTCATCTTCTTTAGCTTGAGAGGATGGAGAGACTTGTTCCATGATAGCTTCAATTTGAGCCTTCATTTCAGCCTTCTTCATTCTCTTTAGCTCTTTCTTCTCTTGTCTTTCTACTTCCTCCCTCTTGTCAAGTGTAGCTTCATGTGCTTGTATATTTCCAATGAGCTCTTCAATAGGAATATCCCTAAGAGACCTTGCTTCTTCAATGGAAGTCACCTTGGGTTCCACCGCTTGGGAAGAGTTCTAAGGATCTTTGAGTTGATCTCTCCACTAGACATAGGATGTCCTAGAATAGAAAGACCATTCAAAATGGTGTTGAGCCTTGAGTACATGTTGGCTATGCTCTCCTCCTTTCCCATCTTGAAGTTCTCAAGCAGTCCTTTGAGCACGTAGACTTTGCTTTCCTTCACTTGATCTGTCCCTTCATAAGCGATGCAAAGCTTTCTCCATACCTCGTAGGCTGTTTCACATGAAGAAATCTGGTTGAACTCGGTGGGGGTCATGGAGGCATAGAGGATGTGCATGGTTCAAGCATTCAAGGTTGCTTTCTTCAAGGTATCTTCATCCCATTATTCAATCCTTATCTTTGGTAGCATGTATGGGCTGTTCACCATTTGCCACATCTCAATACTTGATCCTTGGATGTAGAATTGAAGCCTTCTTCTCCAATAGAGGAAATTGCTCCCATCAAAGATTGGAAGACTGGTCAAGTATCTCCCTCCTAGGTAGTCACCCATCTTCTCCTACTTGTTGAAGTATGCTTGGAGAAGACCCGCTCTGATACCAATTGTTGAATCCTAGATGAGTGATTAGATGCTCTAGAGGGGGGGGGTGAATAGAGCTGAAAGCACTTAAACAAAACTCATTAAACCTTCAAGATATATGACAAGATAAGGTTGCTAAATAGGTAATTTGAGTTCAACTAAAACATACATAGCAAGGGAGAGAGAGATTGAACATGCACCAATTAGACAAGCTATTTAGAGTGGTTCCACACTTCAAACTAGAAGTGTGTCAGTCCACTTGCCTAGAGAGGTCAACCTCTAGGACTTCCAAACTATTACACTCTTATATTCATTCATAAGACATACAATGCATGACCAAACATAAGACTTACCTATCCAATACAAAGAGTCTTCAACCTTACCAAGGACTTACCCACTTTGTAAGGAGTCTTCCGCCTTCTTCCAAGGACTTACCTACTCTTGCATAAGTCTTCAGCCATGCAGGGATCACCCACTCTTCATTGGATCTTCAACTTTTGACTTCACCTTCACTCAGAGAAGCTTCCACCAAGGTCTTACCCACTTGAGCTTGAGTCTTCTACCTTCTCCAAGGGCTTACCCACTCTAGATCCAAGTCTTCAGCCTTGATCTTCACCAAGGGACTCCTTCCCTTGTTCTTCTTCACCTCTCTTGGACAAGAGAGAGAACCTTCATCTTCATGATTTAAATGAGAGATAGGGAGGTGGTGGAAGTGAGAGCCTCATAAGATATACATGTAGGACTAGATCTCTTACAGATTTCCCACTCACTCTAATGGATGTAGCAAGCGATTAAGCTTAGAGAGAGAGAGGAGGCTGTAGGAAGCACTCAACTATAGGATAGGAACCTCACATAGAGTTTGCAATGAATGCTCAACCTTGGAATGAAGCCCAAGGGGTCCTATTTATAGCTGGGGATGCCTCTTAGCCTTTGGGAACACTTGTGAACGAAAACTAGCCATTTTGTGGCTTGCAACAGATATATTTTCACTTGTTGCAACTCCACCATGGCTAGAAGCACTTTTCCGTACAGTGCAATTGGTCGAGTTTCTATAAGGGTAACTCGACCGATCAAGTAACTGACAAGGCCGATACTCAAGTGATCGGTCGAGTTTGTCCTGACAAAACTCGACCGACCATTAGGAATCAAAATGGTCAGTGACTTGATCGGTCGAGTTCTGTGTAAACACAACTCGACCGATGCAATCTGTAGAAAATTGATCAAGGATGATCGGTCGAGTTTTCAGGCTGGGAAACTCGACCGACAAAGTGCCTATAATCAATTTTCAAAGTTGCATCAAAAGTGATCTAACTTTCGATCTAAGTGCTCTTGATGTTTTCTAAGCTTAATTACAAGTCATATAATAATTACAAGTGATTTACAACATGATTCTAATGGATTTACATCATGTTACAAAAACATGCACTTGTATTGACTTTGACTTGTCTTTTCTCCAATTTGATATGTGCAAGTTAGGGCATTTGGAGTGTGTCTATACCTAATCTGAAATCACTCAAGTAGAGACATTAGACACCAATATGTGGAATGGTTAGTCATCATCAAAACACGGGTTTAGTCAATTTAGATGTGAGTCAACATTGACCTAATTGACCTTGAGTCAACAATATTTTCATGTATTACACTCTCTGTTGAGTTCCAAAACAACAATATTAAGCTCATATGGATCAATATAGAATTGGATGTTTCACCACATGGATCTCAGTTTCCTAGTGGTAGGTTAAACTAATTTTTGTTGATCACATTAGAATATTAGATTCATAAGATGAATGTATTTAATATATTATATACTAGAGATGGGTCAAGGGGAGAAATAAGTGTTTGAATTCTCAATGGAGAGTGTAATACATGATATAGTGCATGTTTTAAAGAATAATAATTTAAATAAGGATATTTTATAAGCATCACATCCATTTATCTATGTTATACATGTGGGCATATCTTTTATGTATAGGAAACAAAAACATATGCATTGATGTCTAAGATTAAAGAAGAATAGTATACAATATGAATGGGGTGTGGGGTGTGTCACTAAGTCGAGGATGAAAACTAGAGGACATTAGGCATTTTACATCAAACTAAAACCTTTGCTAGAATTGAAATAAGATCATGCAACAAGAGATTATGTCAGTGCCTTGATTAAGACATCAATTGATTTGATTTCATTTGGGTTGTCATAGACATATGAACTAAGTATGCAAGTTTTTTTACTAGTAAAAGCTACATATTATGCAAAAAATCTAGCAAAGATCTATGTTGACAAAGTTTTCAGATTGCATGGACTCATAGTATTAGATAGAAACCTCAATGTTAGATACCAACTATGTTGATATTTACCTAATGATTCAGAAAAAAGATTAAGGTTTTCTATAATAATGTGCGATGTTGATATGTGACTCCAACGGTAGATATCTTTGTTGTTGAATAGTCTAAGATGCATTCTCAATGACTGTTTCTTTATAGCTACCTTATTTTATTTATACCATTCATTAAGGTGGGGTTTTCACACTTATAAATACTTTATGCCTGAAATTATTGAATTATATCTTTTTACATTCTCAAAAGTCTTTGTTGGGTGCACTTTTACTTTTGAGTAACAACCATGGTAGTGACCCTTCACACTAAGGTGAGAGTCAAATCTTGAAAAGTTGTCAAGTATTCCTTCCCTGAATACATTTTTCTAGCAAATGTCATGTTTCTCATACACATGAATGCACATCGATTTATACATACACTACAAAGCGAATGACATACTTCCTTTTCAACTGTAGCTCTTCTTACAATGCTTACAACTACTTTTCATTTTCTTATATGTTCTTTCTTTTCCTTGCACAGTGAAAAAGAAAGTATGAATTTATATTGTCTATTTTAAACTTGACTAATCAAATGTTTGTTATTGGTCGTGCTCAATTATGGTTTAGACCCATGAGATTGGACTCATGCCTATGTGTATGTGCTTGGTACTTGTAAGAAGTTCCAAAACAACAATATTAAGCTCATATGGATGATATTTAGTATTTTAAAGTAGACACCAAGGGTCAATGTAGATCTTTGCTAGATTTTTTGCATAATATGTAGCTTTTACTAGTAAAAAAAACTTGCAGACTTAGTTCATATGTCTATGACAACCCAAATGAAATCAAATCAATTGATGTCTTAATCAAGGCATTGATATAATCTCTTGTTGCATGATCTTATTTCAATTCTAGAAAATTAGGTTTTAGTTTGATGTAAAATGCCTAATGTCCTCTAGTTTTCATCCTCGACTTAGTGACACACCCCACACCCCATTCATATTGTATACTATTCTTCTTTAATCCTAGACACCAATGCATATGTTTTTGTTTCCTATACATATAAGATATGCCCACATGTATAACATAGATAAATGAATATGATGCTTGTATGATATCCTTATTTAAATTATTATTCTTCAAAACATGCACTATATCACGTATTACAATCTCCATTAAGAATTCAAACACTTATTTCTCCCCTTGACCCATCTCTACTATATAATATATTAAATACATTCATCTTATGAATCTAATATTCTAACGTGAACAAGATAATTAGTTTAACCTACAACTAGGAAATTGAGATGCATGTGGTGAAACATCCAATTCTATATTCATCCCTCAAAGTGTCAACAAAATATTTGTGTCATACTAGTAATACTTCTAGTTAAAGCATATGCTAATACATTAGACGTACCATGATGATAATACATAGTAAAATTGTAATCTTTATAGTTCAAACTGTATCATTTGACTTACGTACGATTCTTTTATGTGAAGATACATTTCAAAATCTTCATATTTCTAAATTTCAGCATTGTTACCTATAAATATAATGTCACCATGTCTTAAAAACATCAACCACTACTACAAATTCTACATTTCAAGTGGGATAATTTTGTTCTTGCTTCTTAAGTTGTCGAGATGCATAGTCAATCACTGTCACATCCACCATTAACACACAACATAATCTTGTTATGGATGTATCAAGGAACGCTATTTTACCCTTAGTATCTTATTCTAATGTCAACATTGATGTGTTCATAACATTGTCCTTTAATGCATGAAAACTCCTTTCACATGCATATGTTGAATTACCCCCCTTTTTAATCTATTATCAGGGGTAGTTGTAATGCTAAAATTCTATATGAATATATTATATAACCAAATCCATGAAACTTCTTACCTTAATCAAAGTCTTAGGTTCATCCCACTAAAGTATAAATTCTAGCTTCATCATATATGGTTTGACCTTATCCCTTAAAGTTACATGGCCTAACAATGACATTATTCTTTAAAAAATACCAAACTTTGTATGTAATTATGTTAGGAATAAGACTCGTTTTCATAAAGGGGTAACAAAAAGCCTTGAAATGAAAGTAAACTACTATATGATAAATAAAATCTATTCTTTGGAACTGAAAGACCAAATAACTAAATCCTCCTGGAATGAATAATTGTTTTTCCCTTTTAGCAGAATATTCCTCCAGAAATGAGATTCACAACTTAATATAATAAAGTCAAAAAACCTAGCATCCAGACACATTGTTTTGGTATTCGGGGCACAAAAATCAGAGACTATTTTGAAGTAACTTCCATACACAAAAATCAATTGAGAAAAGTAACTCATTATTACATGTTTCCCCTGATCATAGTAACCAATTATTTAATATTTTTCATCATACATTCAATACAAGAAATACTATCGCCTAAGTTCACAAAGTTTCATAAAATGGGTGTATTATCCCCTTAGATCATTCTAGACCTACTTGGTGTATTTCCATATTTACATGTCAAATTATGTAACTTCACTAGTTTTGAGAGTGGTTCCTTTTTCGAGGACAGAAAAATATTTTCCGAGACACTCTCACGATGACTTATAGTAAGTGGTTATATTCTTCTATTTAAGATTAGCCATAATAATTTTATGATTGAATATACAAAATAGATGATTTTAAATAGAAACAAAACATTCATTTAGATAATAAAAATGAAAATTGACAAACTTGATTAGTTGTGCATATATAGTAAAAATTAAACATCTAGATATGTGTAGATGAATTTAGGAGTCCAAGAATGGGTTTATAAGGAATATGTACAACATACATGCATTGGAATTAGTCATCCACAACATGGGTACTTAGAGTTTAGATACAAGTTTAATATTTAGAATGACTTGATTTGTCAGGATCAAGATGAAAATATTAGTTTCTATAGGAAAATACATGTTCAATAGAGATGAATATTGATCCATGATTTTTTGAGAAACATAGAGAAAAATTATATTGATCATTAAAGGCATGTCAAACCAACAGATTGGATTCAAACTATGGTTTAGAATCGTTAAAAGGGCTTAGATAGAAAAAGATAACCCTTTTCATATATTTACATATTCCAGCTTGGTTTGAGAACATGATTTCTTATTAGAGATTGATTTATGTCATGGAAGAAATGTTTTGGAATATATAATTTTTTGTAAAATCCATATATAGGTTTGTAAATTTTTTATCTTACCACATAATTACTAAAGATAACTAAAAGCCAATCAATATGATAAGTGCTACATTGGTGGAAAGATAGCCAAAAACACTCAACTTGTGTTTGGATTGATATTGGCTAAAAGACACTTTTCCCAATGTAATAAATAATTTAATTTAACATACATGGGTACACCCACCTTTATGCCTAGGGGATTTTTCTTCTTTTGCCTCTGTTGAGTACAAGACCAACCATAGGGTCAGTCCTTGCTTTATGCCATGGACACACTAGCACATGGAACACAAAGGTTCCTTATAGCTTCCCAGACTCAACTAGCTCTCATACGAGTTGTGAGTTTTCCAGAGTCATTGTAACATATCGAGTTCTGGGAATTTTGCCTTTTTGGTCCTCTTTTCCATCTTTTCCTTTCATTTATATCCTCTTTGGCCTTTCTGTTTAATTTGTGGAGAATATGATGGTTTAATGAACATTTGTTCACCTTTTATTCCAATATTTAGGGTTTTATGCACAAATACCTCAGTGAAAGCTTAATAATGGGTTTAATATGTAAAATGTCCACCTAAGCAATAAAAAGAATAAGATATTTCGTCCTAGAACTTTCTAGCACTTCCTAGAATAAGAGAAATAAGAGAAAATCTGAATTTTATATAAAGGAGAAGATAAATGCAATAATTAGAAGTAAAATGGGATTTAATGGATAAAAGAGGATAATGAGAAAGATATTACACCAAAATTATAATTGGAAACACATCAGGATAATTTGACACTCAAATTCATTTTCTTGACCAAAAAGCAACTTAAGGGCCAAGTATCATTTAAAGTGGAACATAAATGCAAATAATAATGTCATTATCAAAAGAAAATAGGTAATAGGCCAATAAAGTGAAATAAAATACTTAATGCTCTCAAATCAGAAAAATAACTCCAAATTCGTATTCTAAACATAAAAATAATCCTTTGGGCAAATTTGCATTTAATTTGGTCAATGTTTAATATTTTATTTTATTCAGGAGAGAGAAAATGATTTAAAGACCAAAAATATTAAATATATGTTGATAAAAATTAATTAGTCTAAAAAATGTGTTCCTAACATTTAATATTACTTGTACCAAGTTTCATATTTTTAGAAGGTTTCTGGATGTCGTTTGGGCCTCCAAACGAGGAGAGAGAAAAATATTCAGAATTTAAATGACACTTTGGTCGAATTTTAATGCAACAAGGAATCAATTCCTTATCCCATCCGCGAGATCGGATGGCTCAGGGTCCTTCATGGATCTGGGTTCACTGATCTGATGACCCGCAATCGTCTTCTTCCTCTAAATGAAAAAGGCAACATGTTCATTGTTTCTCTAATTTTCAAATCAATATATCCGGAGATATACTCGATGAATTTTGCTAATTTTTGGTTCGTTGGATTCTTCATTGGATTCCGCTCCATTTTATCCCAAAGATTTTGGGTTTTGGTGAAGATTTGAGAAATGCCCAACATGGGCGCCGCCACCCTCTACCTCCCCCTGGTCCAACCTTAACTCAGAGTCCCTTGCCTATATATATCTATGCCCCTAGGACCGCCAACACCTTAGCAACTCGCTTGTGCCTTCAATTTTAGTTTTCGTGGACATCTTGACCACCACCTAGCCGCCGTTTGCCCCTGGTCTTGTGGCGCCTCTCGTGCTCTGCTCTTTTGGCCTCCTTCCAAATTAGAGGTATGGTTGAATCCGATTTTTCCTTGGCTTTCCGTTGCATATCTTTGCGTCGAGTTCCGTTGATAATCACATTTTTGCCCAAAATCTACCATGGCCCCAGCCTGCTACTCATGCAGACATGGCATGGGCTGGAGGTAGGGGATGATCCCCGGTATTTTACCATTTTGCGCTCTCACCCAAAGTGTCTTTGCCTACGTGGCACTTCCCCATTGGCTGATCTTTGAAAAATCGTATCTTTTTACTCGATTATCCAAATTTAAAACAAAAATATGTTTTGGAATCAGGAGAACGAGATCTATCTATTAAAAATATTTGCAAAGTTTGATTCTGATGTTTATGAAAAAGTGTTTTTCGAGTGATTTAAATTACTTAAAAATCATGTAAAATACCCTAAAAAGTCAATATCTCCAAAATATATGAAGTTATATGTTATTTTGATCAGAAGAACGTAAATAAGACATTAGTGATGTTTTTAGGGTCTCATTCGATTATTTGTGGAAAAAGTCAATGGTTTTGAGGTTTTAATCCTTTGATGAATATACATATATCTAATACATAAATATGATGATCATATTAGGGAAAGTGGATCTGATCTCGTGTAAAAGTTATGAAAAGTGATTCTAAAATTCTAAAGAATAAGGTATGTGCATCTACTCCCTTCAGTTGGGAAATTTATTAAACCATTACCCATGTTCCTTAATGAGGCTTAATTTGACCTAATCCATTGCTCCTTAAACTTAATTTGTTTATGCCTCAAAAATCAGTTGTAGTATTATCTTGTTTGGGTTTTTATACCCCACTGCAATGTTATATAAATCCTTTGATTAATATTGCCATAACTCTTTTTCTAGCATGTTGATTTTATTAGACTAATTAACTAGTGTAGTGGTACTTGTATGTACAACCACCCATAGTTGGGGAATGTGTTATTTCTCCCCTGGGGAACATGTTATTCTCCCCCGCACATGAAATATGTGCAGGTGACTGGGAATGTGTTATTCTCCCCTCACCCTTTGGTTGAAGGTCCGGTAGGTGCCTCAACCCTACATAGTTAAGATAATCAATATTAATCATACATGCAATCCTTTTGTTATATGTTGTTTATGGCAAGAATCTATTGAAATATTCCTTTATATATATGGCCTCATTCTCTTGATGTCTCATCTTTTGATGATTTCCTAGCCTGATTTACTGGTTATATTTATCTTGTCACCTTTAGTATAGTTTAGTGACACATACTTTTATTTTTCCTTCCCTCTTGCTGGGTGCTTTCCCAACCACCCAGATGTGGAGTAAGGTGTTGGACAAGGAATGAAGATCTTAGCATTGACATGGACTAGCTGATGGATATGTTGCTTGGAGACAAAAGTGGAGTAGTCTAGACTTCCCTCTACTTAGATCCTCTTTTTGTATAAAGCATGTACACCCATATTGGGGAAATTTTTATGTACACTTTATTTAAATTTAATATAGTCAAAATTTGATCTTCCGCTGCTATCCCAATTGGATTTTGTTTACCATTGTTATTATTAGAGAGGTGGATTTATTTCACTTCTTTACAACATGGTATTAGAGCCAATGGTAGTCGGATCTTTGACTATTTCAGTTTGTTTCCCTAGTTAGAACCCTAGACTTGCATAGTTTTCTCTAAGTTACATGGTTACCCTAGATTTGATCTACGTTGAAAGGTTGACTTAGAACTCAAGTTCCACATTAGAACCTTGATGAATAAAATCCTAAAATACTTATAATTAAAATATGCATAACTTGATGTTGTTTAGGTTTGCCTTTAGGAAACTATTAGGGAATGTAGTTGAAGCAAGGGTGTCTAGAAAGGATCAGGGTTTCGAGGGCTGGAAAAAATTTCCTCCGCACCACTAGCTTGGTATACGAGGACTCACATGCCCATATGATACCGGCCTGGCCTACGCTGATACGATTTGCCCGAAATAGTTTGCTTTTAGGCAATAGTGACCTTAGACTTCTATGTTGTATATCTTTGAGAACCCTAAGTTTCATGTGTATGATGATTTGTTTGAGGATGGTTACCAAGATAATTTCTTATGTCCTTTGAACCTAGCCTTAGAGTTTGGGTGTTTGTGAGAATATCAGAGTGCACAGTGGAAGCATGATGGATCTTGATAATGGTTTAGTTAGACTTATCCTTTAACCCTAGTGTAGTAGGTCAAACCCTTTAAGGGGTGGAGTATGGTTAGTTGATGATGTTTGAGTGGTTAGATTTCGAGGACGAAATCCTATTTAGGGGGATGGAACCCTATAACATCTTGATCTATCTTTAGAAACCCTAACTCCATATATAGGAGGTTAGTATGTTTGGATCCTTAGTTTTGACAAGTAATAATGGTAACCCTAACATGCTTGTTTATATATTAATGAACACATAATCATCATCTAAGAAATAAATTATATGCTTGAGCCCTAATGAATATCCAATGCACATAATATGAATATCAATGCTAATTGTTAATAAGTAAGATGTTAATAATGTCATGAACCAATAAACCATAATGATATGATGAGTAAGGTTATAATTTGTAACTTAATGCATGCCAAGAAATGAATAAGTGCAATATAATGGTCATGTTGACCTAAACCCTAAGTTGTAATATCTAACCCTAATCTATACATCTTTAATGCCTTTCATGATACATTGATGATGTTAAGTGCCATAATCAGTTAACATACTTTGATACACATAAATGATATATATGATCATCTAATGACATATTAATTAAGTCATCAATATGAATGCATGTTACCTTGTTAACTAATATACATGTTATTAGTCACTTAATGTGAATCAAATCATTAATATGACACATGTTCCACCTTGATCATTAAAATACATATAATGGATTCAATATGAATATGAGATGATTGGAATTCACATAAATGTGCAAAATCAATAATATAAATGAATACATATGAATAATGATTAATGATGACATTAATGTGAGCAATAAAGATAATGTGGCAATAAGATAATGTTCAATGTAAATATATGTAATTGATGTGACATAATTTGGATTAAATATAGACTTAATGACAAAATGAATATTTCATGTAAAATAATTTGTTATAATTAATAAAATAGTAATATGAGGATAAAGAAGTATAAATCCAAATTATTAAGGACAATGATCAAATATAATAATGAATGTTGAGATAATTGAGTAACACCTAATTGTGATAAAATCCTTAATAAGATAAATGAGAAATACATATAAATAGTTTAATGCATGATGATGAAATATAACCCTTTTGGAAATAAAGTGAATATGACATGACATAATTAAAATAATGATGATAATGTGATATAATGTTAAAAAGCCAAAAATGTAAATAATGTTAGGTCTCCTAAAAAGAATATCTTAATAATGGACCTAGGTGATCTATGAGAACCCGACCTATGATTAGTTACTGTATGTGAAGTTTCTGAAACCTTAGGTGTAGTTGAAGTATAAGTTTTGGTGGAAGTTGTATGGTTGGAGGAGCAACCTCAAGTTTTGTGATGTGTAGTTGCACACTCACCCTTCCCTAATTGCTAGTGATTTCGGGGACAAAATCCTCTTTAAGGGGTGGAGTGCCGTAACATACTGAGTTCTGGGCATTTTGCCTTTTTGGTCCTCTTTTCCATCTTTTCCTTTCATTTATATCCTCTTTGGCCTTTCTGTTTAATTTGTGGAGAATATGATGGTTTAATGAACATTTGTTCACCTTTTATTCCAATATTTGGGTTTTATGCACAAATACCTCAGTGAAAGCTTAATAATGGGTTTAATATGTAAAATGTCCACCTAAGTAATAAAAAATAAGATATTTCGTCCTAGAACTTTCTAGCACTTCCTAGAATAAGAGAAATAAGAGAAAATCCGAATTTTATATAAAGGAGAAGATAAATGCAATAATTAGAAGTAAAATGGGATTTAATGGATAAAAGAGGATAATGAGAAAGATATTGCACCAAAATTATAATTGGAAACACATCAGGATAATTTAACACTCAAATTCGTTTTCTTGACCAAAAAGCAACTTAAGGGCCAAGTATCATTTAAAGTGGAACATAAATGCAAATAGTAATGTCATTATCAAAAGAAAATAGGTAATAGGCCAATAAAGTGAAATAAAATACTTAATGCTCTCAAATCATAAAAATAAATCCAAATTCGTATTCTAAACATAAAAATAATCCTTTGGGCAAATGTGCATTTAATTTGGTCAATGTTTAATATTTTATTTTATTCAAGAGAGAGAAAATGATTTAAAGACCAAAAATATTAAATATATGTTGATAAAAACTAATTAGTCTCAAAAACGTGTTCCTAACGTTTAATATTACTTGTATACCAATTTTCATATTTTTAGAAGGTTTCTAGATGTCTCTAATAAATTAAAAGGATAAAATAAGTGATAAAATTTAAATGAATTCAATAAAATAATCAAAGTCTTCAAAAAATATAATATTGCCAAATTCGTGTTCCACATGTTAAAATAGACCTTTGGATGAATTTTGAATCAATTTGGAAAATATTTGATGAGAAGATAAATTAAGGAGAGAGAAAGTGTACAAAACTTTCAAATCATTATTTCAAATAATAAAAAATTTCAACAAATGGAAATAATAGCAAATTCGTATCTAACATACTTAATATGAGGTATGGGTGAAGTTTTGTAATTTTTTGATAATCCTAATGTCATTAATAAAGGAGGAAAGAGAAAATAAGTTTATAATTATTTAACTGATTAAACATTCACAAAATGTAAAACTAATTCCATATTTGAATTCTACGCATCAAAATAAGTCATAATATAAAATTTGGTAATTTTTGGATGTCGTTTGGGCCTCCAAACGAGGAGAGAGAAAAACATTTAGAATTTAAATGACACTTTGTTCGAATTTTAATTCAACAAGGAATCAATTCCTTATCCCATCCGCAAGATCAGACGACTCAGGGTCCTTCGTGAATCCGGGTCCACTGATCTGACGACCTGCGGTCGTCTTCTTCCTCTAAATGAAAAAGGCAACAGGTTCACTGCTTCTCTAATTTTCAAATCAATATATCCGGAGATGTACTCGATGGATTTTGCTAATTTTTGGTTCGTTAGATTCTTTGTTGGATTCCACTCCGTTTTATCCCAAAGATTTTGAATTTTGGCGAAGATTTAAGAAATGCCCAATATGGGCGCCGCCACCCTCTACCTCCCCCTAGTCCAACCCTAACTCAGGGTCCCTTGCCTATATATATCTATGCCCCTAGAACCGCCATCACATTAGCAACTCGCCCATGCCTTCAATTTCAGTTTTCGTGGACGTCTTGATAACCACCTAGCCGCCGTTTGCCCCTGGTCTTGCGGCGCCTCTCGTGCTCTATTCTTTTGGCCTCCTTCCAAATTAGAGGTATGGTTGAATCTAGTTTTTCCTTGGCTTTCTGTTGCATATCTTTGCATCGAGTTCCGTTGATAATCACATTTTCCCCCCAAAATCTACCATGGCCTCAGCCTGCTACTCACGCAGCCATGGCATGGGCTGGAGGAAGGGGATGATCCCCGGTATTTTACAGTTTTGCCCTCTCACCCAAAGTGGCTTTGCCTACGTGGCACTTCCCCATTAGATGATCTTTGAAAAATCGTATCTTTTTACTCTATTATCCAAATTTCAAACCAAAATATATTTTGGAATCAATAGAACGAGATCTATCTATTAAAAATATTTGCAAATTTTGATTCTGATGTTTATGAAAAAGTGTTTTTCGAGTGATATAAATTACTTAAAAATCATGTAAAATACCCTAAAAAGTCAATATCTCCAAAATAAATGAAGTTATATGTTATTTTGATCAGAAGAATGTAACTAAGATATTAGTGATGTTTTTAGGGTCTAATTCGATCGTTTGTGGAAAAAGTCGATGGTTTTGAGGTTTTAATCCTTTGATGAATATACATATATCTAATACATAAATATGATGATCATATTAGGGAAAGTGGATCTGATCTCGTGTAAAAGTTATGAAAAGTGATTCTAGAATTCTAAAGAATAAGGTATGTGCATCTACCCCCTTCAGTTGGGAAATTTATTAAACCATTACCCATGTTCCTTAATGAGGCTTAATTTGACCTAATCAAATGTTCCTTAAACTTAATTTGTTTATGCCTCAAAAATCAGTTGTAGTATTATCTTGTTTGGGTTTTTATACCCCACTGCCATGTTATATAAATCCTTTTCTTAATCTTGCCATAACTCTTTTTCTTGTATGTTGATTTTATTATACTAATTAACTAGTGTAGTCCATAGTTGGGGAATGTGTTATTTCTCCCCTGGGGAATGTGTTATTCTCCCCCACACATGAAATATGTGCAGGTGACTGGGAATGTGTTATTCTCCCCTCACCCTTTGGTTGAAGGTCTGATAGGTGCCTCAACCCTACATAGTTAAGATAGTCAATATTAATCATACATGCAATCCTTTTGTTATATGTTGTTTATGTCAAGCATCTATTGAAATATTCCTTTATATAAATGGCCTCATTCTCTTGATGTCTCATCTTTTGATGATTTCCTAGCATGATTTACTAGTTATATTTATCTTGTCACCTTTAGTATAGTTTAGTGACACATACTTTTATTTTTCCTTCCCTCTTGTTGGGTTCTTTCCCAACCACCCAGATGTGGAGTAAGGTGTTGGACAAGGCATGAAGATCTTAGCGTTGACATGGACTAGCTGATGGATATGTTGCTTGGAGACAAAAGTGGAGTAGTCTAGACTTCCCTCTACTTAGATCCTCTTTTTGTATAAAGCATGTACACCCATATTGGGGAAATTTTTATGTACACTTTATTTAAATTGAATATAGTTAAAATTTTATCTTCCACTGCTATCCCAATTGGATTTTGTTTACCATTGTTATTAGTAGAGAGGTGGATTTATTTCACTTCTTTACAGTCATCATGGGCAACTCATTGGAAATTTAAGTTTGTTCATAAAGACCTTCAAAGATGTAAACCTAATAAAAAGGGCTCCTTTGGATGTAGTAAAGATACCATATCTTAGCGGTGGCCAAGAGGATCAAAACAAACAAACAAAGCAATATGGGTTTCTCTCCAATGTTTTACTTAGGTCAGGTTACATAGAGGAAGGAAAACCATGCCTTGGGGAATTACAACATGAAGTGCCTAGACAATGATTGGGGGAGAACTTTTGAGGTAAGGAAAAGCTTCTAGGTGCAAAAATGTGCTCATGTTTGTCTAGGATAACACTCCAAATTGGGGCATCAAGGTTGGTGCAAGTCGACTTCAATTTGGCTTTAGACAATTTATCACAACCTACTAGGAGTTAGTGATGACTCCATGAATATAGAATATTCTCGAAACCCATGTATTTGCTATTTAGTAGCATGATCAGAGGGATCAGGGTCACGATTTTCAAACATGAAGTCAAGGTGTGGGGCAAAGTCTCAAGGATTTTTAGGGCCACCTGAGTGTTTGATTTTTTTTTTGTGGGAGTTAAAGTAGAACAACTCATGGACTTATATAGACCTGAGTAGAGGGGAAGTTCCATCTACAAATCATGCATGATAATACTAAAAATTAGATATTAGACATTTCACAAGTACTAAGGGATGGTCTCTGTCAAGACCATTTGTTTTGTGAAGTTATCATGATATTATATGATAAATTATCATGATAGAAGTCTAGAGACAAGAAAGTTATGGTAGGAGAAAGGTAGAGGCACTATGTATGATTTTAGTGTAGTTTTCCCTGAAGTAAGGGACGACATTTGTATCTTATGATCCTTGTTAGATAGTCTATAGAAATTACCACATTGTAAGTTATAGTCTATAGAAATTACCACGTTGTAAGTTACCAATGTGACAATGTAACTATAGACCAGTCAACCTAATTTTCAATAGTATTAAGAATATTCTATAAGAGATAAAGGGTGAAAAGTTATTTTTTCTTCCTTAAATTCTAAAGAGTGGTAGAAAGTCCAAATTGGATGAAATACAAGATTATCTTCCTAATTGGAATCTTTAGGCAAGGATAAATATGTAAGACCAGAAAATACATATATTAACCACATGTGAATATCATAACACCTTTTATTCATTTCCTTATATATTTTCCATAAGTTGTCAACAAACGCAAAGTTGGCTTACCCTTGCACTATAAACTTATTATCCATTACCTTGGTCCTATTGATTTTTTTTAATCAAACGATACAATCTTAGGCATTTATTTTCTGTAAGTTATTAATTATTTTGAAAATGGTCTCTTTATATATAGGATGAGATTCTGACTAAATTTTTGAGAAAAATAATAACCATATAATTACATCTTTTATGTTGATTATGAACAATATTAGTAAAAACACTATAATGAATTTTGTAAGTATCTTATCTTCCGTATCAATTCAAATTATGGAGGCATATAGTACCTTCTTATCCCTAAGAAATAGATAAGAAAATTTCTCAGACTAGAAAGTGGTTACTAGATCTTGAGAATGGGACAACTTTGATTCCATATCTGTAACCTCAGTTACCAATTCACTCCCTTACTCTCCAAAGCTTGTTGGAATCCCAGGGGGCGATCCAAGGCTACTAGTAGTGCTGGATCGCCAAGCCCTTCACCCTCCCAGTCACTTTTCCATAGTTCATTCTTAAAATAATATGAAAAGTATCATCCATTTTGGTATAAGATTCACTATTTTTTGTAACCATTGAACACTGTAACAACTTGAAAACAATTGTATTAATATCATTGGTCCATCCAAAGATATCCCCTTAACTAAATTTGAAATGGTAATACAATTAAATAGATTCATTATATATACTAAAAATCACATAGAAAACAATGTCTTATCTATAAGTTTGACGAATGCTAACTAAAATTTCATTGAAAATTTGATATCAACTATAATGAATTATGGTACACACTTCTTCGTTTGGTCTCAACAAAAGTGATCTATGCTCTAGGTCTCCCACATAGTCCCCTATATAACAACTTCTATGGATGCTCACTGATTCAACCCTTTTTAGGGCTTCATCTTGTGTGATATTGCATTTCAATCATAACTATACCTGTTAGATTACACGTTATTTCCCTCAATTTGCATATTTGTATAAAATGCACTTATGGACATTATTTGCATGTTTTTCAGGAATTTGAGCCCCGCTTGATGGAAGAGAGAGAAAGATTGATCCTAGGGTTTCTCTACCCTTAAAGAGGCCCAAAGTGAAGTTCGAGACTCCCTCAACCTACCCCTAGTAGACAAAGCTCTATTGAAGCAAAAATGTCTAAGAAAATCCAAAGAAATAAGTCCAAGTGCTGATCTAGAGGCCATCACAACTGTGATACCATAGAACGACCATGCTAGCATACTTTTAAATCAACAAAATCACCTTGGAGAAAAGCTAGAATCACCACACCCTTGCCACTCAGAATGGTCGTGGTGAGCTGACCTAGAACGGCCGTGCCACCTTGCACGACTGTGTGACAGCTGAGACAGAATGACCATGGAGCCAAGAATGGGCAATGTTTTCCAAGCCACCATGATTGTGGTGACCACCACGCCGTGCTATCCTAGCCCCGCCATGTCTATGGTGACCACCACAGACGTGCTCCTTCATGTATAAACTTGACCATGTTACTATGATTTTTCTCCATTTTTCACCACGGCCGTTCCACACCACCACGACCGTTCTCACCCCTCCCCACCATGGCTATGGTGACCACCACAACTGTTCTACTCACAAAAACCTAGCTACTTTTGTACTACATTTCCCACTTTACCCCTACTTGACCTATTGCTTCCCCCACACCTATATATACATAGGTGGTAGCTGGAGCACAAGGTTGGCCACCCCTAGCTACCTTCTACCACCTCCTATCTCCCCAATTTTGCATTCCACCCATTCCACTCCATTTCACCATTTCCACCACAAAAATTCTAGTTTCCTAGTGTTTTGCCCCTATTCCACCACCATCCCATGCCATTGCACCTTGGAGGAGAGAGGAGGATGCCCTACAAAAGCCGAAGTGGAGGATTTCTTCATCTACACTGAGCTCCATGGCTTCTTCTACCTCTTTCTCCCTTCATTTTGTATTTCGCATTGCTATGAGTAGCTAGGCCCCTTGGGTGGGCTGTTTGGGGTGGAAAATGTTACTTTGATACCATGTTGGGGGAAAATGATATGTAAACATTGTAATTTCATTTGCTAATGATTATGTTCTATTTCTATCTCACTCTACATGAATTGCTTGTTGGTTTGTGCTTGAAATCACCTAGGAATTTAGGGAAATTGCTTATATGTGTCAATTTTGGGATTTGCTCCTAGGTCCAATTCTTAGATCCCTAACTAGCCACCCATCTTCCTACATTATAATCAATTATCCTAACCCCAGTTGAGATATCTAAGTACCTAGTTTATATAAATTTGGTGTGCTTATCATGGAGCTTTCTCAAGGTTAGAATGTGGGTGATGGGAGGTCTAAAACCTCACTTCCACTCCCATTACTAGTCTCAACCCCTAATCATCCTAAAAATAATCTAAACTAGAATTCTAGGATTGTTTAGTCTCTAATTAAATTACACCTAAAACCTAACCCAATTGAGCCTTTCAAGAGTAGTAGGGAGTGTTAGGGACTAGTTCCCCTATACACAACCTAGCATATCCATGGCCAGTTAGTAGTTTAGGATAATTCCTTAGACTCTAGATTGTTGTTTGGTTTGGTAATCTAAATAAAATCATTATGTTCACATGTCACCCCTAACCTATTTGATAAGTGCATCCCCCAAACAACCCACACACCTCTTTATTGCTTTAAAACCCTGATTGCCTTCTTGCTTAGCTAGTGTTAGCTTAGTTATCTCTTTACTTGCTTAGTTAGCTTCTTGCTTTGTTCTTGCTAGTTTAGGTATTTAATTTCTCTTTTTCCCTGCTTGCTAGCCTAGTGTAGTTTAATTGTCTTCTTGATTGCCTTAGCATAACTTGTTCTCTTTTCTTGCTTTGCCTTGTCTTTTCTTGCTTAGTAGAATTAACTGTCTAGGGTTAGATTAAGTTTTGATTCTTGCTTGTATTTATTTAATTGCTTGCTTGTTCACCCTTAGTTTAACAATCAAAACAACCTTCAAACCCTTAACCCTAGACTCCGTAGTAGGAACCTAGCACCAAGAACTAACCTAGCTCTAGTGCCCCCCTTTCTCCCTATGGATTGACCCTATACTTACCTCCCTCCTATACTATGACACGACCCCATGTGCTTGCGGGTTGGCGTCTTGGTTTTAGAGAGTGTATTAAGTTAGGTCTTCATAAATTTCAAAAGTGAATCTACTGTGTGTGTCTGTTCATGGAGTTGCACCTATTAAAATCTCAATTGAGTAGTGTGTAATGCCATTGGCAGAGACGCACCACCTACCCTATGGATCTAAATGTTATAAGGGTATCATGTCCACTTCTTGATCCATATATTTTGTCCTATTGTCATATTTAAATTTTCTCCTAATTATCTTGGGTTGCAAATACCAAACTAAGACTAAGTGATAAACATCCAAAGGACCAATCATACATGCCTTAGGCTTAATAGTATCACAAAGTCCACTAAATGCTCAACCCACTATGAAATAATGGGTAGGGGCTCAATGAATAGAAACCTATGAAAATTGGGCCATGGAACTTGGTTACTCAGATTAATCCATGAAATGTAAAGTATTGTGGAATATGGTCGATGATTTTTACATTCTATAATTATCAATGAACAAATATAATGGAGTTATCTATCAGATGTCACTTGATGAGGTCGGATATGACATGATTAGGAGCTCTACCAATTTCCCTTAAAAATGTTGAAGTTTATAGTTTAAATGAATTTTCTCCCAACCATCCATACCATTATAAGACAACCCATTTGACTAATCTCTACAAGCCTCAAGGGAAGATCTAAAATGTTGATTGTGATATATCTACTAAAAATTAGGGTACCACTGTGTTACTTATCCATATTACTCATCTTTTTGGAAATTATTTCAATTAACAAACATTATTTTTATTATGTTACCTTCTTACAAGTTTCTAGCTTATACTTATCAAAAGTCAACACTATATTTGAACAAAAGCATATTGATCATATGGACTCAGGTCTAGGGAAAATTAGTTATTTAAATAGAAAACTACCATGATAAGTAAAACACCTAAATTTAGTTTCTCATATTTCAATTCGAGTCACCCTCTGAGCGATATTTCTCAAATATATATTATGTTCCTAAGTATTTTTCCCTAACCAAGGATATATAGGAAATTATTTCGTTGTTCATCTTATCTATTACTCACGTTAAACATCTATGACCATATTAAGTACAACAACAAGTTTCAATTGAGGCACATCTCGTACAACTCAAATTACACTAATCAAGGTTATTGCATGACTCAAAACTATATCCACATAAACTCAGAAAGTGTAGGTTACTTGATCATTCATGTTAGTAAGTTAATGACTATCATGATTAACTTTGTGCAACTTAGTTGTAATCTGGTTTATCAATAAACATCTATAATTTTTCATTCAAGATTCATTTTTAAAAACTGAGCATAATCTTTGTACAAATCCTGAAAATGATTCCATATAACATCTACGATTATACTCTTGTGGTGTTTGCTATTTTGTAAATAATCATCCACTTTCATTTATCCTCTTATAAGGATTTATGTTCGTTGATAGTGTAAGAATCATCGTGTTTGGTTTAAAAATTGAGTTCTTAACTCCATGTACACATTCTTCATTGATTCTTCATTCTTAGTTAATTTTTCATTTATTTCTTTCACCACAGTTAAATTAACATACTTTAGATTACCTTATATCCAATAAAATAATATCTAATACTTCTTTTTTTGTTTATACAAGGTATTGACTTAATTAACTTGCTTTAATTTATGTGAATCCATAAATTTGAATAAACTGAATTAGATACTGATGTGAACTAGTTTATTTCATAGATATTCGTTTCTTATCACACCTTGACCCATTCCACATTTACTTTCATGTTTATCATAATTAAAATATCATATTCCATGCTATATGTTTTTCATATGACTTTTGGTAAAGATATAAATGATTTCACATTCATAGAAAGAAATAATAAAACTAGAACAATTATAAAGTTAGCATGATGTAAATTTGTGATTTAATATAAGGGTTTCCATACATGTTGTATTTGGGAAAATATGGCACTTTTGGATTGTTGTGAGTGATGTAGATGGAATTTCTCCCTCCTATTAGAGTGATATCCCCAATCGCTTTATGTGTGAGACTATGAAATGCATGGACATGCTCATGTGAGTCAATATATGATATTGATCTTGCAAATCTCAATATCCTACTATAGATCAAGAAACATAGATTGAATGTTAATAGGATGACTACTGCATTGATGCCTCATTCAATTTGATATGTGTCACAAAGGTATTATATGGTCATGGTAACACTGGTGATTTAACCCTTGGAACACCTAACTAGGGCTATAATAGAGTTTCAGTATTGATGATTGGCTCCTTAGATCACCACTAGTCCTTGATGTATACTTTGTTCTCACTCATGCACACCACAAATTCAACTTCTCAACATGTCACCCATCCTAGTACTACTTCAAAATGAGCATGCTTCATTGTAGAATAGCTATCGGTGGGAAACCTAAAAAGGAGGTACACCTTGGTGATATGGATAGTAGAATCATTTATTTTGATATTATTTTATCCAAGGACTCAAATCCTTGGATGTTACAATCTCCTTCACTAAGACTCTAGATGACATTGTCAAGGCTCAACTATATGTCCTTGTAGTCTCTTCCTCATTTTGTGCATACCTAGAATGGCTTGTGCACACCCAACTCCCATTCATGACTACCACTACAACAATGGCTTAATTTGGCCTCGGTAGATAGCCCTTTCCTCATGCTTGAATCACACAACTAAACACTATAGTGCCACATGTCCACTTAAGCCCCGTCTACTAGAGGAAAACTAGCTATTTATGATGCTCGAGTCCACTGATTGAGGTTCTACTAGAGTTTTGGTAATGATGATTGGCTATACAAACCACCACATGCCTTGTCTTTGTGCTTTTCTGTCACTAATGCACAACCTGAGTTCATCTTCCCAATAAGTCACCATCCTAGTACTACTTTGAGTCGATCAAGCCTAAGTGTGGAGAACCTATTGATTGGATACCTAAAAGGAGGGTTATCCTTAGTGTTATGAATAGGTAAATCATCCATTTTAAGATCATTTTATCCGAAGCTTCAAATCTTGGGATCTTACAATTCACATACGCATTGAAATTGTTCTTCAACTTATTTCAGTTACTTAGGTAACAATGAAGTGTTTCTAGATAATGTTCATTTTTTTGAGGTCCTTGACATCACCACCAACATAATGTGGGACATATATGGTCACATGCATGATGATGTTCAAGGAAAAAGAAGTTTGTAATCATATTCATGATAAGAATAGTTCTGAATCATGTAAAGGATAAATGCTAATCCAATCAATTCTTAAACAAGTCAGTTGGTTGACTCATTGGTAAATCAACAAATCAGTTGATGCTAGTCAATCGACTAATTAATCATTTGGGGAAGTAACCACCCTATTGAATGTGAGTTTGGATCAGAAAATATCAAAATAGGAAAGTCAACCGATTAGGATCTCAATTGATTGACTAGATCATAATTGGAATATTCTAGAATAGTTAAGAATATTGGTCAGACTCTCATCTTATTAGCTGGAGTACTGTCTGAGTATTTCCTACTTTTATTGTGATTGAGAGTTGAAAACAGGAAATGAATCTTGGTTTTAGGAATACCTAACCATGACTCCTCTATATAAAGTGTTGGACATCCATGAGATACAACACATAGTTGCCAACAAATGCCTCCCTTTGAGAAATAAAACCAATCCCAAGGACAACACCCTATGATAGGAGGAGGAAAGGAGAGAGATAATTAGCAAGCCAACAAGTCCTATATGCTTTTCTTTGAGGCTAAGGTGGCACCCAAGGTTTCCCTTCATCCATTTCAACGACAAAGATGCTGAGGCACTTGCGCATAGGATTGGAGGATGTGTTCACTCTATATTATTTCTTCAAGGAAAAATGTTCACTACACTACACCAACTTCAGATCTAGATCTGAGAAGTATGAGATTGACATTTACTTAGATGTATCTTGTTGCTAGACAACACGACCATTATGGTATAATTGATGCCCCTTCTTTGTCTTAAATATATAGACATTTCATATCCATGACAGATCCATGGATTAGGGCTTTTGTTAGAACTATTGTTGTTATTTTGATGTGCCCCGTTCCCAAAAATCCTACACTGAGACTGGAGCCACTTCATGCACCTTTCTCCTTGATTTTGGGTTTTGAACTACAATCATTACCACTAAACAACTTGTGTAGTGTGTATCAACTATAATCACCTCTATTATATATGATATATATGTATATATGCACACACATACATATATATGTACATATATAACTTAAACTCTTTGTCACCTTTAAAATTTGTTATCTTTTATTGATGTGGATATGGAAATTAGGTCACCTATGATGTGTGATGGGTTGAGCATGCTTAACCACAAATTTCTAAGGGATGGGTTCCCTGAAAAGAAGGTGCACCTTGGTAATATGATTAGTTCAATCATTCCTTTTAAGATCATTTTATCAGAGGCCTCAAACTTGGGATGCTACAATCTCCCCAAATTACACTCTTAACATTCTCGTTAATACTCAACTATATGGCCTCGTAATACTTCTCCATTTTAGTGTGACCTAGAATGACCCGTGTACATCCAACTCATGGTGCAAGGGTGCCTACATCACCATGGATAGCCTTTTCCAACATGCTTGGACCATGTCGCTCAAGACTAGCATGCTACATGCCCATGTGGCCCCACCTATTGGAGGAGTTGGATCTAATACAATTTGCAACATTTGGTCCCACTGACCAAGGCTCTACAAGAGTTTAACAAATAACACTTGACCCACAAACCACCACTGGCCTCAGTTGTGCACTTTGTCCTCACTCATGCCCAAATCGAGATCAACTTCTCGATGGGTCACCATCCTAGTACTATTCAAAGATGAGCATGCATAACCAGGAACTTCATAGTGATGGGATCCTTGAAAAGGAGGCTCATCTTGGTGATATGGGTATCCCAATCATTCCTTTTAAAATCATTTTATTTGAGGTCAAAAATCCTGGGATGTTACAATGATATTATATCACAACTGACTCATTTTGAACACCATAATGTAATGGTTTATGTGTCAGAATGAAGCACAACTTTTTGGATATTGTAGATCAATGATGAGTTTAGCTATCTTCCAAATTCCTCATGGGGATATGCTCTTGAAACCACAATGTTTACACTTAACTACTTACCTTATAAATTGGTTCAAAATACAACATGATATATGGAGTGCAAGTGTCCCAATATGTCTGTTATGATAATTTGAGGATATGAAGCTTATGTCAAGAAACAATTTTCTAAAAATCTTGGTACCAAAGAAAATAAATGTTACTTTATTGGATACCCTATGAAAGCTGAGGAATATGAATTTTATATTCCATCAAACAACAAACTGCTTGTTGCTAAAACTATTGTATTTTGCACAAAGGAATTTATATCCAAAGGAAGCCATGGGAGGAAAATAGATGTCAAAGAAATTTGAGGCCAACAAGATAGCATTAAACTCATGGAGGTTGATGAGGAACAAGGATAATAACAAGTTGTTGAGAGTCTTAAATTCCTAGTACAGAATAAGAACCTTGAGGGTCTAGTAGTACACATATATAGCTAAAGAGATTTGGGTTTCTCATGACTCAATGAGACAACTTGTTGGTCATGAATGATAATGAGAAAACAAACTACAATGAGGCCATTGAGCGAACATATCTAAAAATGGTCAGAATCCGTAATATCTAAAATGAAGTCCATGTACGCCTACAAAGTATTGACTTTGGTAGATTCACCTAAAGGGGTACAATAATAGGGTGCAAATAGGTCTGCAAGGAGAAGATTGACATGGATGGTATGTAGAAACCTATAAAGGGTGAATGGTTTCAAAAGGTTTTAGACGATTTAAAGTGTTGATTTCATTGAAACTTTTCACATGTTGCCATTGTCAAATTCACTGGGATCATTCTTGACATTGCATCTTATCATGAATACAAGATATGGGAAATGTACGTTAACATTTTGTTCCTTATGAGAAAAATCTAGAGGATTTGTACTGACACAACCTGAAATTTTCATTTCTCCAAATGAGTCCAATAAATATGACATGTTAGAAATGTCAATTCATGGATTGAAGCAAGCATCTACATGCTAGAATCAGTATTTTTATGATAAATTCAAAAATTCGTCTTTATTAAAAATGAATATGAACCTTGTGTTTACATGAAGGTTAGTGGGAGAGAATTTTTTGATTTCCCATATATTTGGATGAGATACTATTAATGGGAAATGACACACCTATTTGACATGGTTGGAAAATACCTTCATCATAAAGGACTTCAGTGAAGCATCCTATATTCTAGAAACTAAGATATATAGAAATAGTTTTTTATGGCTTATTGGTCTGAGCCAGATTACACACATTGATAAGTTGCTTAAGAGGTTTAGCATGTATGATTCTTAGAGAAGAAAAATTCCCATGCATTCTTGAATTCGTCATTCTAGATTCCAATGTCCCAGCTCATTATATAAGAGGGTATGCTTGAGTAAAATTCATATGCCTAAACAATTGGCTCTATCATTTTTGCAATGTTATGCACACACCCTAATGCTCCACATGCTTTGTGCATGATGAAGATACTAGTCAAGGCCCAATGAAGGTAATTAGATTTTCATGAACAAAATCACAAAGTACCTAAGAAGAACTAAGGAAAAATTCTTGATATATAGAGGTGACTAAGAGTTAGGTGTAAAGGGTTACACCAATGAAAGCTTCCAACCAACAAGGAAAATTACTAGTTGCAAGTAGGTTTTGTATTTCACCTTAACAATAGAGTTTTAAGCTACAAAAGTTTCAATAAAGAGACAATATCTAATTATATAGTTGAGGATGAGTACATTTTCGTATCCATAGCATCAAAGGAAGCAATATGGATCAAGTTCATGAATGAACTTGGGTTGGTTATAACCATTGATGACAAAGTAGGGATCTACTATGAAAACACCAAAGACATTGCAAGATAAGGAACCCATATCACATAAGTGTTCCAAGAACATACTGCTACAACATCATCTCATATAGAGATCATACAACTTGGAGATTCAAAGAATTGTAGAGTACCAATTTAAAGCAGTGTTTATAGTACCTTGATGAAATCATATTCAAAATAGAAGAATGATGGTCATGTTAGATATCTTGGAGTTATATTCATGAGTGATTGTCTCTAATGCATGCGGAAAACTGTTGGCTGTATTTCCTGAGAACCATCATGTGATGATTGTAATGGGAAACTTTCTGGCTAATTTATTTACTTATATAAAGCAATAACACTTATAATTTTGATTTAGTATTGACATAGACATTGAAAATATTAATGTTCAAAGAATGTTTTGACTTGATGATATATGGTTTCGATTGATGACCTGAATATGAGATCATATGTCTACTTAGGGTATTTATTCTTGTTGTTTCCTTAATCATATATTAGTGTGATGTTATAGGACAACAATGATATATAATATTGGTGTGCCGACTGATGGATGATTGTGCCTCTTTATTCATGATGTTAAATATCATGTCATACACATAGGTACTTGTTAGATGACAAGTTGTACTATACAGACCCACATTGAGAATGACACATGGAAGTAATCTCATTACAGTCAAAATCGTGTCTTATTGTGCCATTGGTGTTAGTGATTCTTAAGATTCAAGACACTACAATGATCACATGATGTTCTATGTACCTTAACACTACCCAACATTGAATTTGAATTAAGGTTTCTAGACATGTAGTGATTAGGTGCACGATGCCACTTGTAGATCATGGTGAGTGACATAGATGGAATTTTTCATTCCTATTGGAGTGATATCCCCACCCGCTTGGTGAGTTAGACAATGAAAGCATGGGCATGATCATGTGAGTTAGTATATGATATTGAAATATGGAATACAAATAGTCTACTCTTGATCAATAAGCAAGCATTGAATGTTAGGAGGATGAATACTCCATGCCTTAGGTTAAATTTGGATATTTGTGACAAAGAGATTATACGATAATGGTAACATTGGTCACTTATAGGTTGAGGTTCTTATAAAACCTATTCCAATTACTTTGATAGAAATCAAGTTCTTATACATGATGTGAGTTTTATCACACTTGAAAATTATGAGGGATAAATTCCGAGCTTTACCTAAACTAGGCTTACAACAACCAACCCGTAAGCAAACATGTGTTTTCATAGTATGGTTGAGGTTCTAGTTCCAAGAGAGAACTATATTAAGAACCTTTGTAACTAAATCGACTTTGAGTTAAGACTAATTATACAACTAATGGTTGATTGTTTGATTATTCTAGTGCAATAGAACTAAAAGTAGAAATTAAAAGATTTTTAATAAATCATGAAAGGCACTAAGGTGAAATTAGGTATCACCACCACTACATGCTTTCACCACCACTATTTGCATTGGCATACTCATAACACATTTAATACTCATATAGATATTAGATTGAGACCATGAAATTTCCAATCCTCACAATCTAAGGAAATTGCAAGGATAGATTTCTTTCTAGACATTGCATTACCTAGATATCATGAAACCATCACACCTAAAATTCCCTTTGAAGTCCCCATCTGAGGTAAAACATCAAATAATAGATATTATAATCCTACTATTTGATGTTCTCTAGGCCTAGGATTTTAATAGAGATGTAAAACATTTGAACATGCAATAAATAGATAATCAAAATCTACTATTCGAGATAAGTAGATAATAACAATTGGAAATAAGAAAGTTCAGGTAGTGAGGCTGATGTGTACACCTTGGTGAGAGAACTACTCACTCATGAAAGTATAGAAGTGTGTTAGAAAGAGGTAGGATCACCTTCATGGTGATGAGGGAGACAATTGTCATGGTTCTTGAAAAATCTTCTTGCACTATATAATGAAGACAATTGTGATGTAGTCACAGAGATCATGTCACTCCTTGCTCCTTCTCTCACTCTAAGAAGGTCGTAAAAGAAAGGTCTATGATGAAAAATTTGATGTAGATAATCAAGTTAAAAATGTTATATATATTTGGTATTAGGCCCACCTATTCATTGCTTAAGTGGCCCAATGTTTTTGTTCCATGCATGTAGAAGAACCCAACCGATAGGCTAGGTGACTAGTCAATCAACTAGGCCTTGGATATTGAAATTCCTAGTGTGTCCAGCTGGTTGACTCTACTAGTGTCACAAAACCGTTCTTACCCCAATCCCAATCCCACTACTGCGACAATGGTAAGAGGATTGAAGCACTCATCTTTGATTGGCCCAAAAGGATCTCACACAATGACATATACAATAAGAAATAATAACTCATAAAACAACAGATTTAAAGACTAACCAGCCCAAAAAAGGAGACTTTGTAGATTTGTCCTTGTCATCAGAGTTTATTAAGAGCAGAAGTGATCTAGTCAATTGATCCATCCAGTTTACCTAAAATTAGGTAAATCAAGATGCAATCAATGCAAATGCATTGGTATGCTTTGAAAAGAACAAATATTGAACAATTAAAAATATTTATAGCAAAATATAGTACTTGGCATGACTTATGTTCAACAAGTAGTCAACAAGTGAATTCTCAACATTTATTCGACAAGATGTTTATTTCAAACAATTTGATTTTATTACGAGTTCCCATTATGTTGATATCAAGAAGCATGCTTATATATTTAGTGTGGTTCTATCCCCCAATGAGATCAGTGAGTGATCGACTCCAAAGGAGGGTCAGACTTTGAATTTATAACTCAAAACCTTCAAGGACCCCCTCAACTTTATTACGGGGTCGAACTAGATATACGGGGTCGAACATAGGGATGTGGGGATGTTTAGGACACTTAATATCTCTCTCTTACGTTAGATAATCCAATCTGATAGTTGATAAAAGAATAGAACTAGAACTAGTCTAGCAAAATGTCATAAAATAAAACAAAACAAAGCAAAGAAAATAAAACAGAGTTTGTCGGTTTCTACTAATCAAAGAGGAGTTCCTAGCTATGTAACCACAAGTTGGGCAGTCTATGCATCCGTTCTCGAGCATAGACAACCCTCGAACACCCCAACAAGCAACCTACATCCAAACATGATACATATTGTGGCATCTGTTCTTGTGGGGTCATCCCACTTGCTTTCGCACAACGTGACTAAAACCCATCAATGATATGAAACCTCTCTTGAGGATGACAAAATCAACACCCTAGAATATTTTAGATACCCTCTCAGGTCTAGAATGTTCTGAGGTGCTAGGAAGAGGTGTGATCTAGGCATAACCAGTTAGTGGGCCGGACCGTGTCAGGTAGGGCCTGACCGTGCCCAGGTCTAGAGTTTTGCACAGATCACCTTAAACCATCCTCCTTTTAGATTCCAATCCAAACTACCCTCTATTATCTATTTCTACAATGAATCTCTCGATATAGGTAGAAATAGAAGTTCAAGAAAGAAAGAGATTAACCAAACTAGCAATCATAAGTAGAAAGAGAAGATAGAATAGAAAACGTACTAGATCTGAAATAAAACTACATGCTTAAGGTAAAAGTACATAAACATGACTAAAATGGGATACATAGCCAAGAAGAAGCTCAACTAGCCATGGACAAGCATAGTTGACACCGAACAAAGATAGAAGAACATCATTTTTACAAAAACAAAGGAGAACCATTGAAGAAAGGAGAAGAAGAAGAGATTTAGTCCGTAGAGGAGAGGCAACTGTTGCTCCTTAGCCTCTGTATAGGTCGGATCTCATCTTTGGGTCATCCTCCTTGGTCTTATGGACTCCTTGGCCTCCTTTCTCTTTGATTCTGCCCCAAACAATAGCTTGGTGGGTGTATGGAGGTGGAAGATGACAGGGAATGGTAGTATATGGGTGAATGGTGGAAGAGAATGATGGTGGTTGAAAAGCAAACTAAAGGAATGGCCATAGAATGAGCACTTCAGCCTCTTCGGGCCTCAAAACTCTCCCACGGGGCTTTGGGAACCAAAATGGGTCAGAACTGTGGAATGAAACCTCCAATGTTCGGAACCCCAGACCTCCCAAAATTTGAAACTCCTCTCCAGGTCATGAGGGGTGAGTATTTATAGGCAAAGGCAGAAGATGGTCGTGACACCTACCTCGGTCACGACCCGACCATGCCAGGTTGAGCACAGTCGTGTCAAGGGTCACGGTTGATGCAGGAAATGCGGTCGAGGCGGATCCCACGGTCGAGGCAAATGCCTCAGTTGAGATGGATCCCACGGTCGAGGTGGGTGTGTTGCGGTCGCAGTCATGCACAGATGCCACAGTCAAGGTTGATGTGCTGCGGTCAAGGTTGTACACAGCTGCCGCGGTCGAGACTGATGTGTTGTGGTCGTGATGGTGTACCACAGTCACGGCCTTGGCTTCGGCCCGACCATGCGGAGGTGGGCCCAGTCGTGCCGAGTGTCTGTTGACATACCATATTGGCTACGGTCACTGCATTGTCTCCTTGGCTGCGGTCGCGACATCCTTCTTGGTCATGGTCGTGACATCTTGGACCAAACCCACCCCCACAGAAAGGGGGGAGGCTATTACTGGTGGTCGATGGGCCCACGTTGATGAACCTTCCATTCTGATAAAGGACTAGCCATCGAAATAGGGTCTAAGACATCAAAAGTTTCTTGGGCCCGCTAGTCGCTTAGCAGGACCACTGTCTCCTACACTGGTGCACATAGTGTGATGCTTAGTCCACCACACTCACGATGGATGGAAGTCTAGCTGCTGCAAAATCATGTGTTGGGGAGAAATCTTAGATAATAGATCTCTTCTCAGGTTCGATGCCTACAAGTCCCAAAATTGGCTAGTTGAGCAACTTTATCTATGAAAAGATATAAATTACTAAAAGACAAGCATTCTAGGGTTATTTTGGGCATATTAAGGCTATAATGACACAAAACCATAAATAACTGCTTAGCATAAATGCCTAAATTTGGGTATTATCAGTGAGGTCGCCAGGCTCCTCTCCATATGAGGTAGGAGGTCAGTTAACATGTACAAGATTCGAGATCGTTCGAAATGTACAAGTTTCACCCTCCAAATGAGGAGGTCACTTGTGATCAATATCAACATTATCATAATTCGAGCAGCCATAATGGGCAATATCATTTATGTTTTGAAGTTTGTTGCAAGCTATAACATTGAAAATCGAAAGACCAATCAGTAGGGAACAATAGCTCAAACAAATACATATCTAAGATTTTCCAGAGGTATATACAAATATCATTCAATACCACTACTTTGTTCAAGGAGGAATTAATATAAAAGTGTACCTTTCACCAAAGATTTAGAGTAAGGATTCCAAGAAATAGTAGATTAAATTCTTAAGTAGATCCTAGATCAATCAAGATGTGGATCAAGGGTCAAGATCATGCTATACACAAAGATCATGTACCAATTATTATAAGATTAGGTTTTTCCATTCCTATTCAACCTTGGAGTTAGGTCGTTCACTTATGATCAAATATTTCAAGATGTTCAAAACTTTTTCAAGTATAAAGTACATTTTTGAGTGTGAATGACCTACCTAGGTACTTTTAGGAACATATGTGTTAACCCTAATTTTATGATCATCATAATTCAAGTCATTGCCAAGTATTTAGGTTATCATGATGAATTATCATCATTAGTATTCAATATTATATCAACTTTTGATTGATATAATGAGTAAAGTCAGGAATCAAGTATTAGGTCAATACATCAAGTATTTCATAAGATTTATAACATAATATTTAGATGAATCATTTATTCATAGAGTTGATGTTCATGATTGAATCAAGTCAACAATTAAAGATCTAGATCACTAATGGGTTAAGTATGATTTTTGTGTCTCAAGATAAACATCAGAGTCAACTATTAGGAGTTCCAAAGATTACTCATGATTATTGAGTCATTTGATAAATTATATAAGCAAGAGATAAATATCTATGGATATTAGAGAATTCCATAAGGCGTTAGGCCTCACAAGTATTTTTAAACGGTTCATTGGCTTTTTCTTATACAAATTGACTATTTATTCATATTTTTTGGAGCTAGGATGGATTTTCTATTATTTAAATAAGATCTAGGGATTTTAATCAATTTCCATGTTTGAGGGTGAAAATACCTTAAAATAGGATAAATCCATAATCATTTGATGCCAATTGAAAGGTCCAGATCTAGCCACGTGGGCGAGGTGACTCACTTGCTCGGTGGTTTGGCTCAATCAGCGGTTTAGCTGGTTCTATTGAACCGCTGGACTTCCTCCTTGGACCGACCAGTTTGAGCCCTTTTCTCTCTCACGTAGGCTTCCATAAGAGGCAGGAAATGCGGTGGAGGAGCTCACCGGTGTAAGAATGGCTTTCAAGTAGGAGGGGCCGATGTTGGTAGAGAAGGTGTTGGTCGGGTTCGTAGTGACCTCGCAGAGGGGATGGAAGCCTTACTTCACGTATAGAAGGTACACGGTCGAGATGCCCAGTCTACACCGGGCGGCGGCACCGCACAAACAACATACGAATGAAGAGGAAATTGAGGCACTCAAGGGTAGTTGAAGGCATAAGAACGTGGGGTTATCGTGAGGGTTGGAGGTTATGACATCAAGGGATCATTTTATAGGGTCGAGAGGTAGGTTTTAGGGCAAACCAAGTCTTGGTTGCAACCATGGCCACTAGAGTGAGAATGTCAGTCAATGGAAACATTTGGATGGTGAAACTGATCATTAGCATTGGTCAAAATAGGGCTCGTTGAGTGTAAAATCATGAGAGGAGAGATTCTATGCGATTGGAATTTCAAAATATGGTCCATACTGGTAGATCGATCATAATGGCTCCCTTGTCTCCTCCCTGCAATTAGCAGTAGGTAGAAGACAACAACTTGACTATTTGATCAGGGCCTGATCCATGTAGGAGTGGATCTAAGGGCTAAGGTTCACCCCTCCCTTTACAAACGGATTTCTTACATGGAAATAGTCAAATAAAAAGGCAAATAAGAGGGATTTCTACACATTAAACTTCAAGAATTCATAGAAAATGGTAGGAACATCCAATTGAAGTGAAATTTGGAAAAAAAGGTTCAAAAAAATGTGTAGAACATTTAGAAAATGTTTGAGAACCAAGTATAAATTTACATGGAAAAATATATATCTTTGAGTAGAGTGATGATTTAACATAATTTGTAGTGTCATAATGTGTATAAAAGCCACATTGGTCATCATATTTCAAATTTGAGTATCAACATTGATTAAGTGGCCAAGAAAAATTCAATTGAGGTCATGAATGAATCTAATGAGGGAAAAAGCGTAATAATCCATACTTATACTAAATTCACTTTTTCACATTCTTCCCTCCTCAATAGGATTTTTGTCCCCAAAATTCATTAACATCCTCAAAATTTGGGACTATCCAATTCAAGTCATATCCTTAAATACTAGAACATCCTCAACTATATAGTAAAAATCATGTCCTCAAAATTATCACCTCATCAACATCCTCTCATAAACTTGAATTGATAAATAAAGGGATCAATAGATCATAGCTCGCTAATTGAGTTCACTTTCAAGTCATATCTGCATACTGAGTGAGAATTGGGATCGAGAATTGAGATTATACAAAATGAATTAAATTGGGTCATGTACTAATAAGATCGTAATTCAAGAGTCAAGATTTAAACATCAGAGTTTTGGGTTCTAAACATGCAAGTCTAGGGTTTTGATTCCTATCCAAAAGATAGGTGTGATCATCCACCCATAAATAACAATCTAGCAATATTTCAAAATTCTGACATCAATTTCTTCATCAAGTATATTTGAGCTAGGTGACTGATTCAGACCTAGGTCACTTTTGTAGGAAATCAACCCTATGCATATATTCATCACTACCATCTCAAAAATCATTACTGAGTCAACATTTCTAGGATTTGAGTTTTTGGGAATATGCAAGTCACTGGTCATATCATGGGTGATCTCAAGATCCAGATAGGTGATTATAATCATGTTTCAAGATTTTGCACATCAATATCCAGAGTCAAAGTTTGGACATCAAGATCATAGATCAAAACATTTCAAAGCTTAGGGTTTAGATTCCAACTTAGACCTTAGGGAGATCACTCATCTATATTCATTTCTGAGCAATAATATTCAAGTAATATTTGTGATATCAGTCACCAATTTTATTATCATGGTATCAAGATTTGATGAATGATATAGACTTAGGTCTTTTTAGGAATTTATCCACAATATATAGCCAACATTGTATTCCAAAAAATGGATTTCAAGACCGAGTATTAGCATTGGAACAACCCTGACCTATTTGAGACTTAGGTCATAAATCAAAATTGGGCAGAAGGAGTTACCTTTCCAACTCTAGATAATCCATATGGTGGAAATTTAGAGGTAGTCATAGATAGGACATAAAATTTCATTTTTCAAAAATATGGCGAGTAAAAGGTTCATTTCAAAAAGTTACAAAGGGTTACATAATCAACATATCATAATCTAGATCTAGTACTTATTACATTGGTCTTTTCATTGCAAAGATTTTACAATTCAACATGTCCTCCTTTGCAATTACAACCTCTAAGCTTGTCTCTATCTCCATGACTACGGGCTTGGATGTAGGGGTAAAGGCAGTCATGGTGATTTGGACTCCTCTAGGAATTATCGATGTTGTGTATCTTGCCCATTTGGTCATAGAATCCATCAATATTTTGGTTTGTACTTCCCAAGCACCATAGTTGGCAACCTTTCTTGGTTCATCCTCATCAACATCGACATTATTGAGGACGAATCATTTTAATTTGTCTACATCATCCTCAACTTCTTCTTCAAGAACTTTCTTATTCTCAATAGTATTTTCCCTTTCTTCATGTCTTTTCTTATTAGTCTTCCTTTTACCAATCTTTCCTTCTCAATCATTATTGGTTCCAGAGGGTCTTTCTTTTTTACCATGGGTTTGTGGGGCCATCTGCAAGGTACATCCATTTATGAGCCCTTTGAATCACATAGGTCCAGTTAAGAGTATATGTATTAAGTTATTGATCATTTATATAGTTCCAAAATTTATTTCACAATTTTTGTTGATTCCCATACTACCCAAAATAGGGAGAGTGCGTATCTAGTCATGATACCTAGGAAAGGATGAGACAAGGAGTCACCCTACTTCAACTAATAGGTGGTCTCTGTGTGATCCTTAGATAGAAGATAAGATAATTGGAAGACTATCTAGGCTTTCAATGGAGAACCTTTAGGTCCAATTCTAGATCAATTAAGGCCAAGTAGAGTGGGGAAGCTTAGCCACAGTGAAGAAGGATAGTAGGAATTATGCCAGAACCCCAAGCCTAGACACCTCAATTTTTACCATTATGGACTTTAGGGTTTCTTGGATTCAGGGGACTCGAGATGTTATTTACTAAAAGTATATGGGAGTGTATATGCTCTGATACCAACTGTCACGAAACCGTTCTTACTGCAATCCCAATCCCACTTCTGAGATAGTTGTAAGAGGATTGAAGCACCTGTCTCTAAGTGACCCAAAAGGATCTCACATACTAGCATATATAATAAGAAATAATACCTCATAAAATAAGAGATTTAAAGAATAACCAACCCAAAAAGGAGATTTCATAGATTTTCCCTTATCATCAGATTTTATCAAGAGAGGAAGCGATCTAGTCAATTGATCCATCTGGTTTTCCTAAAATCAGGTAAATCAAGATGCAATCAATCCAAATGCATCAATACGCTTTGAAAAGAACATATATTGAACAATTGAAAACATTTATAGCAAAATATAGTACTTGGCAAGACTTATGTTCGAAAAGTAGTCAACAAGTGAATTCTCAACATTTACCTGACAAGATGTTTATTTCAAACAATTCAATTTTATTACAAGTTTCCATTATGCTGATATCGAGAAGCATGCTTATATAATTAATGTGGTTCCATCACCCTAACGAGATGGGGGGAGGTCACTAGGATCCTTTTCTCCATATAAGATAGGAGGTCAATTGACATGTAAAAGAATTGAGATCATTCAACATGTACAAGTTCCACCCTCTGAATGAGGAGGTCACTTATGCTCAATATCAACATTGTCATAATTCAGGCAGTCATAATGGGCAATATCATTTATGTTTTCAAGTTTGTTGCAAGCTATACTATAGAAAATTGGAAGACTAATCAGTAGGGAATAGTAGCTCAAACAAATACATAGCCAAGATTTTCAAGAGGTATATACAAATATCATTCAACACCACTAGTTTGTTTAAGGAGGAATTAATATAAAAGTGTACCTTTCACCAAAGATTTAGAATAAGGATTCCAAGAAATAGTAGATCAAATTCTTAAGTAGATGCTATATCAATCAAGGTGTGGATCAAGGGTCAAGGTCATGCTATACACAAATATCATGTACCGATTATTACAAGATTAGGGTTTTCCATTCCTACTCAAACTTTGAGTTAGGTCATTCACTTATGACCAACTATTTCAAGACGTTCAATACTTATTCAAGTATCAAGTATATTTTTGAGTGTGAATGACCTACCTAGGTACTTTTAGGAACATATGTGTTAACCCTAATTTTATGATCATCCTAATTCGAGTCATTATCAAGTCTTTAGGTTATCATGATGAATTATCATCATTGGTATTCAAGATTAGATCAACTTTTGATTGGTATAAAGAGTAAAGTCAGAGATCAAGTATTAGGTCAATAGATCAAGTATTTCACAAGATTTAGAACATAATATTAAGATGAATCACTTATTCATAGAGATCATATTCAAGATTGAATCAAGTCAACAAATATAGATCTAGATCAATAATGGGTCAAGTATGCTTTTTGTGTCCCAAGATAAACATCATAGTCAAATATTAGGAGTTCCAAAGATTACTCATGATTATTGAGTCATTTGATAAATTATATAAGAAAGAGATCAAGATCTAGTTATATTAGTGAAATTAATAATGATTTAGGCTTCATAATTATTTTTAAATGGTTCATTGGAAATTTATAATCAAAATTGACTATTTATTCATAATTTTTGGAGCTAGGATGTATTTTCTATGATTTAAACAAGATCTTGGGATTTTAATCAATTTTCATGTGAGAGGGCGAAAATACCTTAAAATAGGATAATTCCATGATCATTTGATGCCAATTGAAAGGTCCAGATCTAACATATGGGTGAGGTGGCTCACTTGTTCAGTGGTCTAGTTCAATCGCTCACTAGTAAAAATTGGGCCATTATTCATGAGTGAGTCCTGTCACAAACCCCTCTCTATAGGCCCTCACAAATAGGGACGGTTGCGAGTCTGGCCCTCACAAATGGTCCGTGAAGAGAACTCACATGACAAATACCAGTGGCCCTCACGAATACAATTGTCACGGACCAACTGACCCTCAAGAATGTTATATTGAGGGACTATTTAGCCTTCATACATACATTTTTGAGGGACTATTTAGCCTTCATAAATATATTTTTGATGGCATATTTAGTTCTCATAAATACATTTTTGAGGGACTTGATGGTCCTGGAGAATATATTTTTGAAGGGATAATGCCTTTATTAATATTATTTTTGAGGGGCTATATGGTCGTCATCAATGCAATTGTGATGGCCAATCTGGATCTCATTTTTGAGGGACTAAAGACCTTCATTAATATATTTTTGAGGGATTACTGTAAATGATTTGGTTATTGATTTATTGAATGATTTCTTGAATGTTAATTAATTTTAAATTGAAACTTTGTATATATAACCTCAAGTAATATTTTTATAAGAGTCACATGACATCATAAGAATTTTCAACACCAAAATGACACATAAAAATGTTAAATCACCTCAAACCAATTTCTGTTAATGAAGCAAAATATTATCCATACATTGCATGCTTAACGTTGATATAAATAACGAATACATATGGTTCTAAAATTTGAGATTGATGACAATCAACATATCATTCTAGAAACTCTTAAGATCTGTAATGTCTCCATATTACTTCAAATGGTGTGGTGCTCTTCATCAATCAGGCCTCATACGGTTGGGTACTTGAGTATTCTTCTCCTAAAAATGACAAATCATTATATTAATAGAATTTAAAGTTTATACATAAATCATAGTACAAAAAATAACTTACCTTTATATTTCGATTCTGTTATACTCCAAAGTGCATTTTCGGTCAAAATCCATCATTAAAAGCAATTCTACCCTATCAATATAAATACAAAAAGGAATTAGAGTGAGTGTGAAGTAGAATATGCCAAATTATTGACTCAAGGCCCAAATGACGTAGAATAATTTTTGTAATCACTTGTAATGAATGTATGACTTGTAATTAAGCTTAGAAAAATGTTTTAGACAGAAAAATACATGGTTTAACCAGCCAAATCCAATTTGTCAAAATTCGCAATAGACATTCGATCGGTCGAGTTGCCACTTCACAGAACTCGACCGATTAGGGATGGCAATGGGGTGGGTATGGGCGACCCACACCCATACCCACTTTACCCATTTAAGTTATGGGCTGACCCATACCCGCCCCATAAGAAAAAGAATAAAAATATACAAACTTATACCCGCCCTAATGGGTCATGGGGACCCAGTATAACCCACTTTGACTCAATACTGTATAAAATTACAAATAATCATGTAGACATGAGACATGACAATTATGCCGGAGTTGTTATGCCTGATCAAGCACAACTCAAGCATACTTCACCTGAGCCAACACGATAATTTCATATTTCATACCGGAACAAAATGAAATACGCTGATTACTGGACTACTATAATGCAAGATTAATGAAACAGATTGATTATTCGATAATAACACAATCACTTGATTATTATTTTTATCTAAAATGAAACAAGTTGACCAGAACGAAATTATAAAAGGAAGCAAATTGATTACTGGATTTGATCAAAAGAAGCGCACATACATGTCTATGTTCTCAAATGGTACCTTAACGATTATATTACAAAAAAGAAACAGAAACACTGATACATATATGTGTCCAGGTATGGCTGGAAACTAGCATCAATTGCGTTTGACTTTGTCTTCATTTTGTTGGACCATGAATCAACAAGACCACATTACAGTTTCATTTGGTTCCATGGTAAACAAATAACGCACCATGGATTATGGACAAACTGACTTGAAAAAAATTACAAAGACAAAAGTGAAAATAGATAGCAAACATATTCCTGATCTTGACAGGAAAATGGAACAAGGAGGAAAGAAGATAGGACAAGCAACTCATCCGCATCATGGCTGTCATCCAGTCAACTAGCTGCTTGTGGCCAGAGAAAGGGATAGTTAGAAGAAGAGGAAGTCCATGTACTTCCAATCCAAGTCGACGCAGGAAACACCCATTGGGGGTGACGCCGCTGCTGGAATGATTGATGCAGAACTACTAGAAGAAGGGTACTGCTATGATGTCCATAGCTACACATGCATGAATTACTTAGACATGGATATGGCGGGTATGTACTGATCACGACGGTAACTGGACGAGGAAGCAGCACATCCGGCTCCTAGAACGTAAAGGAGGAAGATCGTCAAAGATCTTCACAAAGATCATACCGTTCCTCTCCCACTCGCCAAAGACGTATATGCCCATCCAATCTTGATGGCCATCTGGTTGATCTTCGTGCGATAGAGGATCATAGATATGATTCCCGGTCCGACGACGATTTCACCGCAAGGATGTCGCCCTCCTTCGTTACGAGGAACCATAGATATGGCATTAGGCGCAGCCGCACGGAAATCGGATCACAGCCTGTAGCTGCTTCCTTTGCAAGGGACTTGTTGGGGATGCTACAATAGGACAAACTATTGAAGATGATGCCTAAGACAAATTTGGGCTTGACAATTGGCTTGAAGTAGGTATGGTGTTCATGATGTTGTCATGGTTGGACTTGTTGTAGACGAGGATGATCTTGGAGGGATGATGTTGGCTAAGGCCTGAGCATTGATTGGCGAGAGAAAAGGCTACAACTTGAGCCTTGATTGGCAGTACCAGCGGTTGGCCCGAACAAGAAAACAATGCACCCTTGAAAGGGATGATGACAAAAACCATGAGCAACAGATGATGTAGGAGGATTGCAATAACATAGGAAACTACAACTTCTATGGAGACTGATATGTAAGAGACAATGACAATTAGGTCTTGGGATGAAGGTGAAGACAATGATGACCATGTGGATAGATAACATGGCAGTGGGTCGGTGGCTAGGAAGCACAGAGACTTCTGAACAGGCCCCGTGTCCGTGTCGGACACGTTTTGGACGTGGACACTTCCCAGACACATATCCTCATATTTGAGGATACATCACGTGGTTATCCATTAAATATCCTCATATTTGAGGATACAACAATAAAAACTGACAACATCTCATTTACTCTGTATTACTCAAATACTATTGCAATAACCAGCAATAGTATTCAGTAAAATAACCAGCAATAGTATTCAGTAAAATATATTTTGTATTGATAGTGTATATTCATTACATTCAGGATTCCTATGTCAGATTTTCTCAATTGATGCAGGATTCTGCTGTCATATTTGAGTAAATAAATCATGTATTACTCACTAATAACATCAACTGTTTGTATTGATAGTGTATACTCAGCAACATGTAAGATCTTAACAATATCACATGTCTCCCCGGACATGTGAGTGCAACATCTTCTGCTGTTGTATCTGATTTTATAGTGCAGATGCTAAATGTACAACTGTTGTTTCAATTGAGAAAATCTGACATACAACTAATATCTAATACAAGTTGCCAGCAGATCTGTTAAGAAGAATCACTGTGTAAAATGAATCTGAATTCAATATCATGAATCACATTATAGTTTAATAAATTGGTTATTTGAGTAATAAAAACTCATTTACTTATTCTGAAAAAAATAACCTATTCATCTTTTTTACACTCAAGTTGAGAAATCTGAGTGTTATTTACTAGGATACTGATGCCAGAGTTAAGATCTTTGTGTAGAGGTTTTAAACTCAAATAACCTTGTGTTTTATCAATGTTATTGATAAAACATTGATAGTGTCAATAAGTAAATGTAAGATGCGGTGTAAAACTGACAGCAACTCTGTATTTGAGTAATACAGAGTAAATGAGATGCTGTCAGTTTTTATTGCTGTATCCTCAAATATGAGGATATTCAATGGATAACCAATTTGTATCAATGACAACAGATCATAGGAATCAATCCAAAAGTTTGTGTTTTGTAATTTTTAGATTGATGCAAACATGATTATAGAAAACAAATGGGCTATATGTTTTGCAACTTTTGGATTGATGAACTTCAAATATAGACCAGCATATCAATCAGTATTTGAAGTTGCTAGAATCGACACGAAAAGAGCACTAAGATATGTTAAGATGAAATAATATACCAAAACGAAGTTTTGGTATGTAATAACATACATATGTATTCAAATAATTACATTTTCAAATGTAAACAATGTTGCATACCAGACTAACATACCAACAATAGAAAACAAATGGGCTATATGTTTTGCAACTTTTGGATTGATGAACTTCAAATATAGACCAGCAGAAGTTACTCAATTTACACTCAAGTTGAGAAATCTGAGTGTTATTTACTAGGATACATATTCAAACAAAGATCTATATAAAATGAGTTTGTATATTGCAATCCTCCTACATCATCTGTAAACATGTATATCTTAGTGATATACAGATGCAGGATTGATGCCTCAACTTGTCAGTTTTATATAGACATCTAATTTATCAATGAATAGGTATCAATTGAAAAATGTATACATCGATAGTGTATATAAAATATATATGGCATGTTGTTACTCAATTTACACAGCAACTGTTTGTATTCATAGGTTATAACATACCAGCAATGATTTTAAAGATTGGTACTGTATACAAATTGGTTATCCATTGAATATTACATATTGATTCCTATCTGTATATCACTAAGTAAATGAGTTTTTATTACTCAAATAACCAATTCATTATATAACGTTGTTGTATCTTAGTGATATATCCAATTGTAATATCAGATTTCATGATATTACAAAACATGAATACTATTGCAGGTTATTTTACTGAATACTATTGCTGAATAGGTTTTTCAATCTGAGTTTTGTAATATCCTAGTAAATAACACTCAGATGTATATAGGTGTATTTTTGCTGAATAACCTATTCAATATTCAGTAAATTATACATGTTTTGTAATTTTACACTCTTCATTTGTATCCTCAACCTCCCTTGCTGATTCGACGTGCACTTGAGCCTTGATTGGCAGTACCAGCGGTTAGCCCGAATAAGAAAACAATGCACCCTTGAAAGGGATGATGAAAAAAACCATGAGCAATAGATGATGTAGGAGGATTGCAATAACATAGGAAACTACAACTTGTTGATGATATATAGGAGGATTGCAATAACAATACTGAAAATGGATACAAGTATTGTTATTCATGAAATCTAAAAATAACCAGCAATAGTATTCATGTTTTGTAATATCATGAAATCTGATATTACTTGAGTTGCTGAATATGGATATTCAATTCCATGGCTCAAGTAACTTCTCATCAACTTGAGTGTAATAGATCTATATCTGAGTTTTGTAACATCAATTTGTACCAGACTACATCATCTATAAACATGAATGTAAGATCTATTATAACAGATGCGGTTATATAATATATCCCTTTCCGTTTTACAGATACATCAACTTGAGTACATGATTGTACTCATTTACTTATTCAGAAAAACATATCAATCATGCTTTTGGAACAGATATATTTACTAGGATACAACAAATTTTGGATTGATGAACTTCAAATATATTCAACATTGATGAGTCGGAGCTACATCAATGTTAAGGTTCATGTTTAACATCAACCTTATGTCTTGCCCATTTCACTCAATTGAATATGGATATTCAATTCCATGGCTCAAGTAACTTCTCATTTTTCTACAGTTCATTAACCACATCTGAGTTTCTGTATCCTCCTACAAAGTAAAATAAAATACAATGAGTCGGAGCATCTTAGCTTTATAACATTGACACTATTGTGATTATAGAAAGTGTTTGCCCATTTGTTGATGTTAACATTTTTCTGCAGAGAGCAGATCTTACATTTCCAAAGAGCATCTCTTCAAGGTTCACAGACTTCTAGTTAAGAGTGTAAAACTGACAGCAACGTGTTACTTGAGTTGCAATTTCATAATAATGTTCCATGATTTATCAGATTTACATTCAAAAACAAAAAGGTAGAATACTATTTACAAAACATGTGCCAACAAATCAAATATACAGAAACTCAGATGCGGTTATTTTACCTACAAATTTCTCGGAGAAAAGGTAAACTTACAGAATTATTAGAAAATATGAATCAAACAAATAAATTATCGTCATAGTCAATTCCAAGAACAATATATCAATGGGGAACCACTCAATCAGAGGGCTTACCAAGCAAGACATAAGGTTTTAGACCACGTCGAATCAGCAAGGGAGGTTGAGGATACAAACGAAGAGACTCAACAATGATTACCGTATGTACCTATCATCAGTTTAACAAGATATATAAGATTCAGAATGTGACAAACCACCTTCAAGTAAAAATTAATAGAGAAAGTAACAACAAATACAAGCCTTAATCCCCTAAAAGTTGAGGTTCGCTACACAGAACCTTCTTTTATATTCAGCTCTATTTTTTTCATATGCTCATAATTGAAGTGATATCTCTTTATTTGCACTCCCCGTGTATTTTAGGCCCATGGCATTCCCTTCTAATAACATCTACTTGAATCACATTACTCCCACGATTTGCATTCATTGACCCACTCATCGTACACGATCAATTTATTTAATATACGTCAAATTGAACCATTGCATGTTATCATTTTTATTTTAGTTTATGAGTTCCAGCGTTTTGACCCATATATGACATCCATTTCTGAACAATATGATCCAGATTTCAGCATAGATCACAATAACGTAAAACCAATGTTACCCAAACAATGTCAACTACATGAACTCCTTTTACCTTGTCCACGACTTTTGTGCCATATTCATGAAACCTCAACGTTGTTGACCCCTTAACTAGTTCCCTTAAAAGATGAGGTACAAGATATAGTAGTTCAGAGTATAAATAACTAAAAGAAGATACCTGAAATGATATCATGTATCACATAAGTAGCAAAATATAAATTATACTACTCATGGTGACCATGCACAAAGTAGGGTGCAGGCTATAGCAAAACAGGGATGATCCTCTGATACACGCACCGCCCAGCAGACACTGGCCTCCACTACCAACCCACTTGCTCGGTCGGGAGTCGCGCCTCTAGTCGATGGCTGCTAGGCACTCAATATCATCTCCATCCTTAGCATAGGATTCTAAGTGGCTGTTGGCCCTATCTAGGTCGCTCCCACCAGCAGGTGTTACCAGTATAGTGGGCACCCTGTATATAAGTACTATTTTCCCGAGGAATGGAATATATCGATTACTTTTGTCTGTTGTCTTCTTCAATTTTCTTCTTCCTTGCTCAGTAAGACCCGGTCTTCCCGGGAGCCATTGCCACTGCAACGGGTCGACGACGGTGCCCCACTGCTAAGCCTCCGCCTTTTCCTCCGGCGGGTATCAACTTGGTAACAAAGCTGGAAACCCACCCCATCTTCCCTCCCACCCACCCTCTGATATGATGAGCCTGGAAACCATTATCACTGGCATGCAAGAGATCCTTACGCGATAAGCACAGATCATTGAAGCCCATGAGCTTCAGTTCGAGCACATCAACAAGGAGTTGCGGGAGCTGAACAATAAGATGGATGCAAAATAGAAATAGCATGATGAGAGGAATGATCGTCGTTCCCCACCACATAACCAACAACAACATCCCTATGGAAAACACTGGAAGTTCCAGTTTCCCTTCTACGATGGTTCTACTCGCCCAAACAACTGGATTCAAAAGTGCAAACATCATTTTGATATGGGCAATGTGGTAGAAGATGCCGACAAAATCAAACTCATCGCCCTTCACCTGGATGAGGCAGCATTGGAATGGTACACCTCCTACAAAAGAACCGTCCGCGAGCCGACATGGGAGGATTTCTGTGAGGATATGATCATCCTCTTTGGCAAAGCGGCTGTGAGCAACCCCAGAGGAGAGCTGTCTAAAATATCCCAAACAGGCTCAGTTGAGGAATTCCAGATCGAGTTTGAAAAGTTAGCAACCAGATGTCCAGGAGCACGAGAAACCCAACTCTCAGCCTATTTCTTCAGCGGGTTGAGGGAGGAAATCCAAGCTGAACTGGAGGTCTAGGGAATCGAACCTACCATGGATAGGCACCTGGTGGCGAGGAGGGAAAAGAGAATAGAGGACATTCTCGAACTCCATCAAGCCTCGCGTCGTTATAGGGGCCAGTCACCCTCTCGTCAGACTGGCTATCGTAGCAGTTAGCCCACCACACCTATCCAACGTCTCTCGCAGTTTGTATAAATAAAATCCTCAGCAGTTTAACTTGTTTTCACTTAGCTTATTTAGTTTTAGACACCACTAAAACAACATCACCAATAAAGCTTACAAGTCTTTGAAAATTATTTTTTCTTCACATATTCTGAAAATATATACTTAATTGTTGATTGTGAAAATTTACATGTCAAATTGTGCTTCAATCATCATCATCATCATCTAAGCCTCAATCCCAACCATGTTGGGTTCGGCTACATGGATCCTTCTTTTCCAATCAGCTATGTTGTGGGTCATACTTTGATCAAGATGTAAAGATTCAAAATCTCTCTTTATAAGCTCTTCCCAAGTTAATTTAGGTCTGCCTCTGCTCAATAACCTTGCTTCAAATATTTTGCTGTAGCAGTTACAATTGTAGTCGTCACTGTCCCTGAAGGCCTGCCACTAGCTGTGACCTTGAGCCTTGCTTTTGCCATGAAAAAGACGATGAATGATAAAGCACTAGTTAGAAATCTCGCTGCATGTGAGACCATGGGCTCGTCTACTAACATATGCAGTGATAAGACTGGGACGCTTACTACAAACCACATGACTATTGTAAAATCATGTATTTGCCAACAGGTCATAGAGGCAGGAAATCCCAAGGAGGCTTCAAACATGCACTCACAAATTCCTAAAGTTGCTGTCAAGCTACTTCTGCAATCTATATTTACAAACACTGGGGGAGAGGTAGTGATGAGTGAAACTGGAAAGCTTGAAATTTTAGGAGGGAGTCCAATGAACCTCACGACACCTTACACTCCACAGCAAAATAGAATGGTAGAAAGGAGAAATAGAATGGTCATGGCCACTGCGAGGAGTCCTTTAAAGAGCATGAATGTGCTTGCATTCATGTGGGGGGAGGCTGTAAGACATGTTGTCTACTTGCTCAATCGGATGCATACTAAAGTGTTAACAGACATCACACCTCATGAAGCCTGGTTAGGAAGAAAACCTCATCTTGATCACCTAAAGATCTTCGAATGCACAATGCATATGAAGGTTCCAACTGTGCATACGAGGAAGTTAGATGACCGCAGCGAATCATTAGTCTACCTTGGAGTTGAACCGACTAGAAAAGCTCACAGGCTTTACGATCCTTGACAAAGGAGGATCAAGGTGAGCATGAATGTCGTGTTTGATGAAGAAAGGAAGTGGAGGTGGACTGAAATAGAAGGGGACATCCACGATCTGAGGTCACTTTCATTGAGGAAGGACACAATGATCTTGAAAAAGGAGCACGATTGAACGATGGTGATGAAGGACAATCATCCAGTACTACCATGCCAGCTCAGTCGCTGGGAGGCTCCGCACCTCTATCACAAGGAAGATTGACACCTGAAGCAACAACCTCATCGTCAACAGGACAATCCATTCATACACTAAATGATTCAGGTTCTTCATCAAGTGAAACCAGGCCAGCTAAGTTCTGATCTATTGAAGATATCTACATAGACACTAAGGAACCTACGGGGGAGTTTCTACTGATGGGAGCAGACGAGCCACTCAGTTACTCAGAGGCTGTAAAAGAACCAGCATGGCAGGAGGCCATGATTCGAGAGCTAGAAGCAATAGAAAGGAATGACACCTGGGTGCTATCAAATTTTCCATCTGGTCACAAAGCCATTGAAGTCAAGTGGGTATATAAATTGAAGAGGGACTTTGAAGGGAATATCATCAAACACAAAGTGAGACTCGTGGTGAAAGGATACATGCAACAACACGGAGTAGATTTCAATGAAGTTTTTGCTCCAATAGCAAGGATGGAAAATGTGTGATCGATACTTGCTCTTTTAGCACACCACTGGTGGAAGGTACATCACCTTGATGTCAAAAAAACTTTCCTTAATGGCGATCTGGAAGAAGAAGTCTATATATCTCAACCTAAGGGGTTTAAGGTTGTGACACAGGAGCACAAGGTTCTTAAACTCAAGAAGGCCTTGTATGGATTACGTCAAGCACCTAGGGCCTGGAATATCAAGTTAGATAAGAGCATGAAGAAGCTTGGGTTCAACAAGTTAGCACAGGAGCATGCTGTATACACTCGAAGCTCTGGAGAGGAGACACTTCTTGTCTGGATCTATGTTGATGATGTGATCGTCAGTGGGGCAAGTAGTGATGAAATAAACACATTCAAAGATCAAATGAAGTTGGAGTTCGAGATGAATGACTTGGGATCCCTTTCAAACTATCTCAGAATCAAAGTGGAACAGAAGGAAGATTACATATCTCTCAAGCAATCAGTCTATGCCAGAAAAATACTTGAACATGTAGGAATGGGAGATTGCAATCCGAACAAACTTCCCATGGATTCAAAACTCAAGTTAAAAAAGGAAGGCAAAGGTGAAGCTGTAGACCCTACTGAATACAGGAGCCTAGTCTATGTGGTACCCTGACCGAACACATACCGCATACTGCATCTCAAAACACTGATGTTGATAAATCTGTATTTTCTTGATATAGAAATTGGTTTCATTTATGAAGAAGACACATATTGGTGATCGAAATTGCAAGGGACAATGAGAAAAATTTAGATTTTACAAGGATGTATCATCTACTAAAGAAGGATGTATCATGATTTATTGTAGATCACAAGAAACAATGTTAAATAATGTATGATGGGTAACTATATATGAAGAAAAATGATGAATCATCAAAAATTTATAGCATCTACATTTTAGGATACTAGAAAATGAGATAATCAATTGCTGGTGTCCAATACCTATACAAAACTCTACCAATCTAGCAATGACAACAATACATTTAATTGGGAGCTCCATTGGAACAAGTAGATGAAAATACAAGGTGCCAACTATAAAACAAGTTTCAAATTATCACGTTTAAGTCTCTTTGTTTAAGTGCATATACAAGTTCTTATACAAATTATATACACGTATGTATATGTGTGTATATGTGTATAACATATATATGTATGAAATATATATGTGCATATTTCCTTGTGTGTGTGCAATACACACACACACATAGAGGTATATATCATCTCAATTTTTAAGATGATAATTTTTAGAATGTTTACATGTGTTTCATCTATATTTATTTATCACCATAGTAGCATCAGTATGCATGATCAACCTAAGACTTTCATGAATGTGATGTGAAAACTTTTATCTTCTTTTGTTAAAAATATTCAATTCAAATATATATTAAAGAAAATTCTTTTGGTACAATGGAATGAAGTCATTTATTTATTCAAAAATTGAATTGTATTTGGACTACCTATTGATACATTCAGATTAGTTTGTTTGTTTATGGGAGGATAGTGTTTTGGCTGTATTGAAACATAGATGACAAGTACATTTAAGAAATGAGATAAATCAATGGTAAAGAAGATGAGTATTGGGCTTCTCTCTATATTCCAAAAAGAATGTTTATAACGAAATTATGGGTAGATTTTACAAGGTGATGGTAGAAGATATTCCATACTAGACCCAACTGCTGCTAGAATTTTAACGCCCCACAACATGGTTGTGACACTGCTGCTGATCTTTGTCTAACTAAGATAACCACAACCTGCTCTATATTGAAAATAAGGTGTATTTATTAGAAGGTAATATGTACTAGTGAAAAATAGCAAACTCTTGGGGATGAAGAGACATCTAATTGTTACTGGAGTCAGTCAGAAATGAAGTTGATAAACAAAGAGCAGAGTCACTAATGAATGAAGGTGTCTAAGAGAGATCACAACAATGCTCCAACTAAATTTAGAGGGAATTCATGCAAATTAACCCATCGTGTCATTGCTCCTTATTGTAAACAATGTTGCATACCATACTAACATAATTTATCTTAATACCTAGCACCAACTAGAAGAAAAAAATGAGATAGTACAGATTGGATTATTGTACAAGGAGCAGCTAGGAAACTAGTTTTGTATACAACTCGGATCTATAAAAGAAGTGGTCATCACCTATGCAATGCAGAGTGCCACGAAGTCGCAACCTTAACATAGAATCCAGTAGCTCTCCCCAGGTTCCATAAGTATCGACCTCAGAGAACTTTGCATTGATGTGGGGTTGCACTGACCAGAAAAATGAGATGGCATTGAGGGCCAACTTCTACTACATCATACGCAAAATAGAGACACGGTGGTCATAGAAAATGATGTTGATAATAAGCATCCCAGAACAGGAGGAGAATGAGAAGGGGCGAGGGGCAGGAGGAGGAGAAGAGAGGGAGGGATTTCATCTATGACACGAATTACTTACCACAAGATGTATAAGTTCCACCGGATACTAGCAATTAGCCGGAACCCATGTCCGTCGATCCACACTCTATTTTCGAACTGATGACGGCAGCGCTGGCGTTACAGAAGACCTCACGTTGGTAGGAGATGTATAGAAGGCATAGGAAGCCATAATCAGAGTTAAAGAGGCAGAGGCATGGAAACAATGGATCTGACCAATTCAAGGTGAAGAGGAGGAAAGGTCGGATGAATTTGGGGCAGGATAGTAGGAAGGAGAACCTGCTCGGAGGGAATGATTTGGGGCGGAATATGAAAAGGGGTTACTTTTTTTTTCTGCCGCACTGTTTATTCAGTAATAAACTCGGATCACAGCTCACCGCCACATAGTGAAGCCTCGCGTACAACAGAGTCGGCGACAGTCGTCTACAGGGAGATAGATATCATCAACATCTCTTCCTACACACACCTCGGAAGAGTAGATAGTACAGACTACTTCCCTATCTATAGGAAGGCGTCCGTTCTTCCTACCTGGAGCAGTGGCACTGGTCGCAGTTGCACCCAGGGCCGCACCTACACCCGCTGCCGGTCGTGGCCGTGGAGGTTTTCTTGCATGTACAGGGGTTGCAGCCGCAGTGTTCCCCGCACTTGCACGTCGCGTGCTGCGTTTGTCCGCCCGTGACCCCAGCGGCTGTTCCCGCCGAGACGCAGCGGCAGGCCTCCACGGACGTGCAGGGCACCGGGCACCCGCAGGCATCCGTGCACACTGGCCTCCCAACTCCTGCCATCTTCCTCTCTATTGCTCGATTCTGGTAACTCTGGATCTGGATGTAGACTCCGATCTATTTCCTGAACAAGAAGGCGGGACGAATGAATTGAAAAGGGGGCACTTTGCCACTGGCCGAGAGGATAAAAGGGAAGAGGACAAGATACACATACCAGAGGAAAATGGAAAAGGGCAAGAAGTGAGGTGCTCGTCGAGTGAAAAGGGACCGATGCAGAGAGGGGAGGACTGACCAGACGTGCACGGCGTGAGAGGAGGAAGCACGGAGTGACGAAACAATTCTTGCGTAGAGGAACGAGTGGGGAGGGTTTTTATTTTCCTTTTTAATTTTGATTTCCAAATGTTGTATTTTAGAATTGAGGGAAGGGATATGATATGGAGGGAAACATTTGGCATGGTATTTTTCACGGGGTGATTAGTGAGTAATGTATTTGTGAGGGATTAGTGTTCACATAAAAGTTCTAAGGATGTTAAAAACACGGTTGAGGGATTTGGTTCCATATTTGAAGGATGAGCCCTCACAAATAGACATCATTATTCACAATCTATGGTTCCTCACTAATGTTCTTCAACAAAGGCCAATTTTTTTGTAGTGGCTGGTTTAATCAGCGGTTTACCTGGTTCTATTGAACCGCTGAACTTCCTCCTTAGACTGACTGGTTTGAGCCCTTTTCTCTCTCAAGCAGGCTTCCACGAGAGACAGGAAACACAGTGAAGGAGCTCTCCAGTGTAAGTATGGCTTCGATTAAGGAGGGTCCGATGTCGGTAGCAAAGGTGTTGGTTGGATTCATAGTGACCTCACGAAGGGGCTGGAAGCCTAACTTCGTGTGCTGAAGGTACATGGGCGAGATGCCCAATTTGCATTGGGCGGCGGTGCTGCACAAACAACAAATGAACATGGAGGAAATGGGGGTGCTCAAGGGTAATTGAGGGCACAAGAACAAGGGGTTATCACAAGGGTTGGAGGTTCCAACCTCGAGGGATCATTTTATAGGGTCGAGAGGTAGGTTTTAGGACAAACTGAGTCTTGGTTGCAGCCATGGATGCCAGAGTGAGAAGGCCAGGCAATGAAAATGTTTTGATGGAAAAATTGATCATTAACGTTGGTCAAACTAGGGCTCTTTAGTGCAAAATTGTGAGAGGAGTGATTCTATACAATTGGAATTTCAAAATATGGTCCGTTGCTGGTAGATCAATCATAATGGCTCCCTTGTCTCCTCCCCACAATTAGTGATAGGTAGAAGAAAATGGTCTGGCTATTCAACCAGGGCCTAATCTATGCAGAAGTGGATCTAAGGGGTAGGGTTCACCCCTTCCTTTGCAAACAAATCGCTGACATGGAAACATTCAAATAAAAAGACAAATAATAGGGATTTCTAACATTAACTTCAAATATTCATAGAAAATGGTAGGAATGTCCAATTGAAGTGAAACTTGGACCATAGGTTCACAAAAATGTGTAAACATTTAGAAAAAATTTGAGAATCAAAGGATAAATTGACATGGACAAATATATTTCTTTGAGTAGAAAGATGATTTAACATAATTTATAGTGTCATAATGTGTATAAAATCCACATTGGTCATCATATTTCAAATTTGACTATCAACATTGATTAAGTGGCCAAGAAAAATTTAATTGAGATCATGAGTGAACGTAATGAGGGCAAAAGAGTAATAATTCATACTTATGCTTAAATTCACTTTGTAACAACTAGCTAGATAGATGATAGGCTAAGTGGAAGAGTTATTGGTCTGGGGATGCTTGTGAACTAATGAATTGGTGAAATGATCAATCCATTTTCTTCTAACATTGGGTTCTGATGACTTTCCTAGTTGATTAAATTAGATAGACAACCAATTAATCGAGTCAAATACCGAACTAGTCAATTGACATATAGCTTGATTTCTTGAGTGGAACCCTAGACATTCGACTGGGTGGCTATTTAGTTGGTTTCTAAGAATCAAACTTCTTAGTGGATTTTTGGTCGATGGCAAGTCAATTGACTAGGCGATCCAATAGATTAGTTTGTGTAATAGTGGATTCACTATGAAATCTCTATGCTAGCGAGTCGACTGACTGATCAGGTGGGTCAATTCATTCACTAAGTGTCTTGACAGTTTCATGAGGAATGATCCAACTAGTTGATTGGATGGTCCAGTAGGTCAAGTGGATCTTCTTGGTACATGTATTGATGGTCTGGACCAAGGAGTCATCTCCCAATTTCTTAAAGATGGGAGATAATGATCCAAATCAATTTCCATCATGCTTAGGAGAGTGTTTTGGATATTAGTCCTTAATATTGTGGATTTCCTACAATAAAACACACAATTCTCTTCAAAATATGATAAAAGAAAGCAAAAGCTATAAAATCCTAATTAAGCCAAAATTTGAGACAAAAGTGATTAAAATGGATGAAAAAGTAATCTAAACATGTCACTAAACTAAGATGAACATGAATTCATCAAAACACCCTGATGGAAATGTTACTCATCCTTGAGTAAGACAAAATTATAAATAGTCACTAAATAATACTAAAATCCCATGTAATATGCATCAACCTTTCAACATGTTATGTTTTCTCTAACCAAACATAGCTAACCATTACCAACCTCCTGAGATCATAGAATACAACATTGTCTATCCTTGTTACCAAGTTTTCTTCTTGACACTACTTCCTTACCACAATCCATAGTACTTCACATGCATTACAATTTCACTAAAAATATAAGAATCCCAAAAATCCATGAGAATGCATATTGTCCAATAGTAGTGTATGTAAAGGATGCAATGGGGTACAAAATATGTCCCTAGGTGGGAAAAAGAGTGAAATGAGAGATGGAATGAAAAATACAAATCTCACCTCTGTTAGATTTGAGATTGCATTTTATTTAACATATTTATTTCTTCTTGCTTTTGTGCACGTCATCATCTTTTGTTTTTTTTCATACGTCATGCCCTTATTACATAGAGAGGGGAATTGAAGACACAGAGAAATAAAGGGGTGGTTTGCCATCCCAACATAAGGTTTGTAACATATTTTTGTCTTTGTGTTTCTTTTTGGTGGATGTAAGGTTAGAACATGAGGGAAGAACTGTGGAAGAGGGGTTGGGAATGGTGCATCTCATTCGTATTATTTTTAGTGCATTGGATTATTATTAAACTCTAGTTCATCCAAATAATGTAAAGATCAGGGGACAAATGATAATTCCATTGATATACTACACTAGTTGGTAGGAGGAAATGACAAAAATTGGATCCATATTAGTCCCATACGACTTGACTCATTTCTAGAGAGGATGTTATTTACATTCATTATCTACATAGGTTGAGTTCTAAACATTGACAACTATTCTTTGTGAAGGTCACAACAATTATTTGCATGATTCAAAGGGGTTATATGATAATGTGAATGTACATGCATGTATAAAAAATGAGAAAATGAATCTAGGATGAGAAAAAATTAATAATTTCACTAAATTCATGAAAGATGTGTTAGTTATGCTAACAATGTAATGCATGAAATAAGGAAGTTTCAATTCAAACTTTCAAAGTGCATAAAATAAATGAAGAAGTATGGGTGGAATGAAGTACATACCATCCATCCTCAATCCTGAGCTTAGAAATTTGCTTATCCCCAAGTAAAAATTGAACTCAAAATGGAGGATAATAAATTGGCCGATACATCCACCATTTTTTGTGATTGTTGACTACAGGCAACTCCTATCTATACTAGGGTGGTGGTTGTTGTGCCTGATGTGAGTCATTAGAGATGTGATAATAAATGATTGTTGGGTACCTTACCAATAATCCATTTGATACGAAGTAGAGTGATCCTCTGGGGATGGACCTTGTACATAGTTGTGCACCCAATAAGAAGAGTGCATAGATGACAACCCATCTAGTTACTAATATGGCAGATATGGAGACTGGTAATCACATTAATGCTTGTACCATTGGATATGGGCGTTTTGCATGAGGTACGTATGGTTAATATGACGTTCTTGTATTTTTTTGAATATTACATCTAGGTTTGGGTATCCTTAATGTGTCCCAATTGGGCATGCATCACATGAAAATCATAGCAGCCTTCCTAAGTAGCAGTTGCTGCATTTGTAGAAGTTCATCTCTTAGTGCGATGGGTGGTAGGGATAGTTGAAGGACGTGTCTCCTCATCATTTTCAACCATGAAGACACAACATCTACCTGAAGGGGATCTAGTATCTCATTCTTGATCAGTGGGTTATCGCTCAAGTAGCATTCTATCTATGTTGTAGAACTAATCATATGTCAGATTTCTCATAACCAATATGGCATGAGTAGGGAGAGCAAGCTGCACAAGGATGTACTTGAATAATATTAAAAAAATTCTCTACTCCAGACATTGTTTTATGAAGTGGGAGGGCTGCAAGCACTTCATGGCAATCAGATATCCTTTTTTCATCACTAACTTGTAGGGAATGTGGGTACAACCCAAATAAGAGTGATGATGATGACTACCCAACCTTGTATGAATAATGAGATTATCCTAGTGTAATGATGAGGTGGAGGTGCTCAATAAGTTGATCATCCCAATTATAGGGTTCTTCATTCAGAATGCACTAAAATCCATTTAAATTGGCATTGGTAAAAAACCCTATGTGCAACTACTACCATAGATGGTGCAAGAGAATGTGTAGTGAATGAACCTCATCATATTATCATGAATGTATAAGGTATTGGGAACCATTCTTAAAGGAGGGAGGATGTCCATATATTTACACCCAACATTTTTCAACAACATACTTCTTTATAAGCTGGTAATGGTTGTCAGCAACACATTTTCCAATACACTTAGGATCAACATCTAGGAGGATGGTAGTAAGTTCCTTGTCCTTCAACTCGTTCTCCTTGCCAAACATGTAAATGTGCAACTATATTAATTTCTCTTTGATCACATCCTTTACATATGATTCCAAGAACTCTGTGGTGAGTTTAATGTAGATAGGGCAAATGTGAAAAGAGAAGTGAGTAGGAGGGAGTGGCTTAGCCTATCTTCCATACATTGATGAATCCCCAGTTTGTCTAGAGTAGAAATAGATGCCCACTGGGGAAATCAAACATTGATTTTCTCCATGGTTTTTGTATTCTTTCCATTGTGTGGCTGTAACAAGTGCTTTATATTTACTGGGGATTGGAGCATTGTGAATCAAGCAACCAGGAGGACATATCCACATTTCAACTGACTCTTTGGCCTAGAATGAGCAGAGTGGGATAAAGATTGATGTTGTGTGATGTAGGCTACCTCAAAGAAGAAAGTTTAGCAGCTCATTGCATCACCTCAATATTAATTTTGTCAAATATCCAATCACAATGCTTGGAAGCAATTCCATTAGCATCGTAGGATTAGGAGTCATAACCCTCAAAGGGCTCTCATATAGGAGATCGAAGCTCATAGGGTGGATCAAAATGGAGCAGGAGAGAACAAACTACTTTTCCTAATCCTTATTATTATTACCCATGCTTTCCAAAGCAATGGCTATCTCCTTCAATGCTTCAATGAAACTCCCTCCCCTAACCTTGACGACAGTGTTGAGTGTAAGTGGCACAATAATGGAAAGGATGTTGGACTGAGGTCAGTGGGATGACTAAGAAAGTGAGTTGAGTGATTGAGATGATAGACAAGCAACTGGGGAATATGGATCAATTGACTAGGGGAGTTAGTATAAATTTATGGAATCTAGTCAAGAGGTTGGAAGCACAAGTCAGTCAACTAGATGTTGGTGAAGAGGGTGGCTTCCTGGTGACTAGTCGATCGGTTTGTAGCATACTTTATTAACTAGATAAAAATCTAATGCTTGAAGGAGAGGTGAAATGATCAGTTGATAGGATTGTGAAGATTGATTGGAGGGGAAAAATCAAGTGACTAGCATTTTAGTTAGTCAACTAGAGTGCATAATGGTTGTCTGTGCAATAGTTGAGATGGTTGATGAAGAGGAGGACTGAGCTGCTAGATGATGATGACTCATCCATTCGATAGACCCTTTTGGTCAACTTGATTAGAAGTAGTGGTGTAGGAGGGTGGCATCTACAATTAGAGTTTGATTTTGAGGGATTTTTAGTGGTGAAGAAGGTGGTGAAGGTTGTGGATAAGAATGACATGCTAGGTTGCACGTAGAACCGTAGACAAAGGGGGGAGAATATGGCGCAGATAACAAAGAAGTTCCTTATAGAGGAGGTGCAAGATGATCAGTTTGTTGGTAGAAAACCGATCAACTAGTAATGAAGCCCTTCATTGGGTATTCATCTTGTGTCAACTTCCCTATTATTCACAAATAGATGTTTCATTATGCAAGCTTTTCCCCAATAATTGGTTTTATAGTCAAATGCACCTATAGATATTCCTTGCATGATTTTTAGGTACTTTGACCATGCTTTGGATGGAAGGGAGAGAATGAGAAGGTTCTTAGGGTTCCTTCACCCTTGTAGGATCCCAAAGTGAGCCGTAGAGGTGCCTTGGCCTACCCCAGTTAGCAAAAATAGGCACAACAAAAAAACCATGGATGAGTAAATAGAAAATCAAAGTGTACAGAAAGACCCCATCACAACTATGGTGCAACAAAATGGAAATGCCACAAAATTCAAATTCATAGTGAGAATTGATAAGGAAACAACTCCAAGATCTCTGTCAGCATGATCGTTCCATCCAGAACAATCGTGCCAAGAAGACCTCAGTGTGGTTGTGCCAACCAGAATGTTTGCACTACCAAGCTCCCAAGACGCCTACTCCAAGAAAAATGACTTGGCTTACACCTCTTCAAAATAGCCATGCTACCATTCACATTCATTCTACCCAACTATCACCATGGTCATGATTCCCAACATGACCGTTCTACCAGACCCAAAAACCCCAAAATTGAACTGTCATTTTACCATTCCCACCATGGCCATTCTCCAACATCATGGTCATTCCACCATCTCCCCACCATAGCCATTTTTCTCAGAATATCCATGCCACTAACCTTACTCTATTGCTTCCCTAATATCATTTTACCTAAATGCCCACTCAAACATATGCTTCCCTAGCCCTATATAAGCATTAGTCACGACTAGAAGTACAAGGGTATTTCTCCCAAGCATTCATTGAGCCACCTAATAATTCCCACATACTTGCCACTCATTCCCACCTCCCCTCACCTCAAAAACCTAGTTCTGTTTGGACCATTTTCCTTCCACAATCCTTTCCATTTCTCATCCTTAGATAAGGAGGCCAAGATGGAGTAGCTGAGAGTCTACATCAACATTCATGGAGTATATTCCTTTTTCTCCCCTTTCTTTTGATTTTTTTATCATGTTTGACTAAGACCCCTTTTGAGGCTGTTTGGGATGGGAATTGTGACTTTGATACCATGTATGGAATAACTCTATCAATATCATGATTTCTTTTGTTAATGGTTATATCTACTTCTATCTTGTTTCCCATTTTTTCTTAAGTGAATGATACTTCTAACACCTAGGTATTCAGGGAAATGGGTGCTATCTAGCTAATTTGGGAGTTTGCTACTAGGTCCAACTAGTGGATCCCTAACAACAACCCCTCTTCCTACATATCTATCCACTCTCCTACCTCTAAGAAAGAGACATATGTAGCTAGTTTGAAAACCCTTAGTGAAAATTTATTGAATCTATTCAAAGGCTAGATGGAAGATGACCTAAGGTGCAATACCCTCATTTCCACCCTCCATTACTACCCTTTTCCCCCAATTTCCCTAAGAGCTTCCCTTATAGAAACCTATACTTGTTGGATCATTATTTAATTAGATCTAAACCCTAGTCAATTGAGACTCGAAAGGTTGGATAGGGGGTGATAGGGACTAGTCCCCTTATACAGACCCAAATCCATGCATGACCAAGTCTTAGGTTTGGGCAATTCACTATCACTTAACTTGCTTGTTTGGTTTGATAACTTGAATGAGTGAATGATGGTTGCATGTTCTAAAACCCCAACCTAGTTGATTATCACATTTACTCCAAGCAACCCACGTTCCCCATTAATTTCTTAAAACCCAATATGCTCATTTTCCTAGCTGATGTTAATTTAGTTAGCTACCTTGTTTACTTACTGAGTCAATTGAGTTGTTCATGTTAGTTAACCTTTGCTAGAGTAGTTAGTGCTTGCTTCAGTTACTTGAGTGAGTTCTTATTAGTCAATTGCTAGTGTATCTATCTAGTTTCCTTTCTTGCATAATTTCTAGTCTAGTTTTCCTCTTGCCTTGTTTAGTTAGTTGCTCTTTTCTATTGCTAGCATATGCTTTGTATTTGCATACACTTACTTGTTTTAGTGTACTTGTTCTTTCTTTGCTTATATAGTTAGTCTTAATTGTCTAATGGTTAACTTAATTCCATTTGTTTCCTTTTCAATTGATTATTTGACTACTCAATGTAACTCAAAATCCAAGATCAAACCCTAAAAACCGTAGTCTCCTTAGTAGGGAACCTATCCCAAACAAACTTAGGTCTACAACCTACTCTCTCCCTTCGGTTTGACCTTGACTTGCCAATATTATATTTTTCTAAGCCCGCACGCTTGCATAATTCTATCAGAGTGTGTCCAAACCAAATTAATATATATCAAAAGACCCAGGTGTGCCTAAGGTATGTCTAGCCATGTCAAATTGGCTAGGGGTCCTAGGATGCATCAACTAGCACAATAGAATAGATAGCTAGAAAGGATATCAACATCAATGGTTATTCTAAGGGTAATTGGTGTCGAATGTCTCTCACTTCCTCTCCTTATTCTTGCAAAAAAAGGTGGGGCAAAATAATCAACTCCCCCCCCTTAGGATAAAGGAGTTAATACTTTTCGTCTCCATGTGTGAGTTGATTGACTTAAATGACTAGTTGATTGATTTGATTTAGTGATAAAATACTAGTGACTTATGTGATTATCCAATTTTTCTAGTGAGTCAATCGTTTCGGCTTAGGGAAGGCTTGACTACAACATGTGAGTAGTTTGACGGGCAAGCTAGTTGATTGGCTTGTCAACTTGTGAAACTTCTATAAATTGTTGAGGAATTGGCCATATTTACACTCAAATGATTCATGGGGTGGGTTGGTCCACTAGGTTAGGGTCCTCATGTTTCTACACATGAATTTACTAACTAGTAAATTAGTTAGTTGGATCTCTAAACTTTAATTATCAACAAGTTGGCTGCCTATCCAGCCAATTGAGTGGGTGGCCTAATCAATCAAGTGGGCTCTGTCAGAGATCTATACGAGGAGAAAATCTTACTATCTTTCACCTAAAAAATATATGGCTAACTTAGATCACAACCACACCTTTTACTTCTAAATGTCCCTAATCTAATTTGAGCGATTAAAATTTCAAAAAGTAGTAAATCACTTTATTTGCATCCTAGCATGTACCTTGTTTAAATTGTTGCTTGATACCTAAATCTCAATTTGTCGATGTGTCAATGAGATGAAGTGGAAGATCAAAGATCAAGTCGGACCCTTTATAATATATTTACAATCTCTGGTCATTATCTACAATTCTCCACCTTTCTCACTCCACTACACAAAATCACTATTTGGATACATATGTTTCACAATGTTGGTCCATACTAAAGGAAATGGATATTGCCAGGGAAAAAATTGAGTCTTAAATAGAACAACAAAACCTGATCTCTGACTTATATGTCTTTCCTCTTCAAGTGGTCATATGCCACATCTTCGGCTACTCCTTGCAGATCTGTGAGTTCTCATATGCGTACAATTAGAGTTCTTTAAGATCTTGAAGCTGTAACTACATGTTTCACCACCTACCTTCAAGTCAAAATTCAATTACTTGATATCCCACCATGACTTGTGCTCCGATTCCATGGGGTGGTGACATGATTTCTTGTCTTAATCTGAATGGTGTGGTGCTTAAGGGTATCTTGAACCCCATCTTGTAGGCCCTCAAAGTGTCATTGTTTTGGTTCATCAATGTTTCCTTGTACAATCGAGTGACTTCTCTAAGATGGATCAAATTTGTCAATTATATACTTCCACCCACCCACTCATTTTAGGGTTATATGGAGAAGCAACCTGATGATGAACACCATATTTCTTCACATTGATTCAAAACTATGCTCCAAAAAATGGGTGCCCCCATCCAAGATAATAGTGTGAGGTACTCCAAATTGTGGGAAAATTGTCTCCTTAAATAGCTTTATAACCAACTTTGAACCACTATAGATAGAGGGGACAAATTCTACCCACTTCAAGATGTAGTACAAAATTACTAGGATGTAATAGATGCCATAAGAATAGGGGAATGGACCCATGTAGTCTTCCCCCATACATAAATAAGAATAATGTCTTGCCATAACTTTAATGGCATTTCATCCCTTGTGGAGATGTAACATGTTCTTTGGCACTTGTCACATAAAACTTGTGACCATATTTGAATACTATCTACTAGAATAATCCATAGTGTAGAACTTTCAATGTGGTTTTATTAGAACTCATGTGGCCTCCTATAGGGCCATAATGTCATTACTCCAGAATTTGATGTGCATCCTCTTCAGAAAAACAACTGAAATATAGTACATGTGCACAAAAGACAAAAAAGATAAGCGTCATCCAATAAACAATGTGTAACATAATGCATCATTTTCTTCTTGGTGTTTGCTATCCATTTTGGATGTAGGACACTAATAATAAGACAGTTACCACAGTCTATAACCAAGGAGTAGTAGTAAAGATCTTCATCAACTGGTTGGCTGGCCTGGGAGAGGATCATTTATACGAATCACATATATATCACTAATGTGCATGCAACTAAAAGGATAAATGACTACATTTTCCCTACTTTCTTTTCCAATATTTCTAGATCAAATTCCTATACAAGCAGAATGAACCACATAAATTTTGCCTTTGTGTCTTTCTTGGTCATAAAATAGTGGATGACATCATGATCTCTATACATAATGACCTTGTAACCCCATGAGATATGATCTAAAATTATCAAAGGCATAGCTGTTGGCAAGCATCTCTTATTTAGCAGTGATGCAATTTCTATGTGTTTCAATCATGGAGGTGTAGTATATCATGTGGTGTTTCTTGTTGACCCACTGCCGTAGGACACCATCCAAACTGTAGTTGTTAGTCTCACACATAATTTCAATAGGAAGAGACCAGTATGATGTCAAATTTATAGGTATGAAAGTGAGTTTTGTCTTTAGATCATTGAAGCTCTTCATTAATTTTGCATCAAACTAAAACTATGCATTATTTGGAAGAAGATTTGTTAATGTCATGGAAATCTTGGCGATTTCCCAAATGGACCTCATATAGAACCCCGTTTGACACAGGAATGCCTAAAATTCTTTGATAGTAGAGGGAGGTTCAAGTTTTTTAGGACTTCAATCTTTTTTGTGTCTACTTCAATACCCTTGATTCAGACTTGGTATCCCAATACTATGCCCTTCTTCATTATGAAATGCCAGTTTTCCCAACTGAGAACCACATGTGATTCTTCCCATCTCTAAATAACAAAACAAAGGTGATTCAAACATGTGTCAAAGGAATGTTTGGGATGGAGAAGCCATCCACAAAACCTCCCATTATGATTTTTTTTCATATCAAATGATGGCTGCTATGCATCACTTTAAGGGGGCATGTGAATTGCACAGTTGAAAAGGCATCCTCCTAAAAGCCTAGGTGCTGAAAAAGAAGATAACAATGGTCTTATCTTGGTCACCAAGATTTATCAAAGTCTGATAGAATCCAATTATCCATCTATTTAGAAAAATGCTCATGATGTACAAGTCTCTCTTATACTAGGTCTACAAAGGCAGAATAAAGTGATCAACAAAGGCAGAAGAAAGTGATCCTTTTGTGTTTCTTTGTTCAACTTCCTACAATCAATGCACATTTTCCAATTTATGACTATGCATGTAGAATCATCTCATTCTTATTTCTCACCACCAGTGTGGTTCTCCCCTTCTTAGGGAACACCTATACAAGACTCATCCATGGTGAGTCATAAATGGGATACACGATCCATGAAATAAACACTTTTATTACTTCAAGGTAAATGACCTCTTTCATATTCAAATTCGGTCCGCACTGACGGTCCATGAAAGGCTTGTAAGCCTCTATCTAGGAATATTTAGATATATATTGCTTGATCACCCCTACCAAGTCTATTATTTTGTATCCTAGGGCTGTTTTTGTATTCCTCAATCATGTCAAAATCTTGTCTCCATGCTTAGCTGTAAGATCTATTTTAATTACAATGGAAAAACATGCATCTTATCAAGGAAAATGTACTTCAACCCTTCCAAAAAGGATTTCATCTCATGAGCCTTATGATCTTTGACTTCCTCCTCAATAACAAAAATAGCTTTCAGTTTTTCAAACTCAGTCCAATGGGTCTTCTTCAATGGCGTCATGATGGAGTAAGAGTTGATCTGCCTGCTCATTTGTTGACTTAGAAGCATGTGGATCAACAAGGGTTGTTTCTAAAGGTTTCTTTAACAAATGGGTATCAGGTCAAAGCCGTGATACATTCTCTATGCAATCAATAAAAAATACTTACTCGTGTATACTCGCCCCCTTTAAGCTATAAAATAACCTTGAACTATAATGTTCATTTTCCTAACCTAAAAAACAAAGTCCCTTCTTCAATACTAACCTACACCCTAACTTTTTCAAAGAATGGGAGACCAGAGATACTACGATACTTAAGATCCTCCTTGATGTTTGTGATAATGAAATCACAAGGAATACATGAGTTCTTTCCTATCATGACTGGAACATCCTCTATTGTTCCTAGTGGAGTGAACATTGAAGAATATTCCAATTGAATAGACATTCCTATGGGAAACACATATATAAATCCAAGTCCTTCACACAAGCCAAAGGACATGATGGAAATGCTACACTGAAGAGAGACTAGCCCCTTTTTGCAAATAATTCTCAATACAACAAGCGATCTAAAAATAACCTAGTTCCTTTTACTTCTTCAACATTTTGTTCAAAATAACATTAGAAGTTGTCCTGGATAGATTTGTTGTATCATTCTCTTCAGTTGTATATTTTATTGTGAGTAATGTCTTGAGGTACTACCCATGTTGGCATTTTGGCCAATATATCTAAGAATGGGATGCCAATGTTGGACTTCTTCGTGGCTTCCTTGAATTTTATGTATATGAAATCAATTATGGTCTGTGCCATGTGGATTTGGTAAGGAGGGTGTTGCTGGTACTATGGAATAACTGATATCATTGTTCTAGGTTGTTTATCCATTACATCATATACCTTTTCCTTCCATGTATTCTCAATCACCACTATTTCCTGTGTCATTACACCCTAAATCACTATATCAGGAATGTTCACAAATCATCTTTTTCATCAATCATTATCATCTCAATAGGTGGAGTTACTATGTTTGAGAGAACCCACCCTGAGTGTATAACTACAACCTTGAGTTTCTATAGGTGCTTGGTTTTTTTTTGGATGCCCTACAAAAACACCCTTTAAAGGCAAAGAGAAGTTATGTTTTGTGCCATCTAAAAGTCCATAGACTTGGAGAAGGCCAATTGGGCCAAATGCATCCTTTCTATAACAACCAATCTGTCATGTGTAGAAGTAGATGGATTTAAAAGTTGGCTGTACTACTGATTTTTTGGACCTTGGTTGAGATTCTAGAACTAATGTCCTTGGTTGTAATTTTGTTCTACTTCCAGTTGTTCTATTTCTAAGCTAATTGTAATTGCCTTGGTTCCTATAGTTTTTTTAGTTGTTCAGATGAGATCATGGAGGACCCAATCTTGGCTATGGATCTGACCATGCCTAAGTTACTATGAATTTTTTGCTCCTATAGAATTTCCTTACTAAATTTGAGAATCATTACCACTTTGGTTCAGGTTGTAATACCCTTGATCTTGGATTCTTTGAATAGAGTTCAAGTCCTACACTCATCACATGAAAAGAGAGTTGTTAGCTATTACATCAAAAAAAAGTTGTCAATTTGATGTGGAGTGATCACCGATCTTTCAAATTTCATAGAATTATGTGAAAACCTTCACATGTTGTGGTTTACTCATTCTTTCATAAGCATTGAAAAAGTTTTACATATTTTTCTATTTAGCACCATTAGCTTTAAAGACTCAATACACTCAGTAGTAGAATTTAATTTAGAATTTTCTTCTAACATAGCTACATTGAGAACCCATCCATGCTCAAACTTGTCCCAATTGGCTTGTTTTCACTTCCATATTTCATGAGTTTCCATCAACTATCATAGCTCTGGAAAATTTCCACCATGTGTGGAATCTATAAAATTCTTTGTATCATCATCAATTCCCATGTAGAGGGTGTCAACAATATGAAACTATGATATTTCACGGTAGGGACATTGCCTTAGGATCTCCTTTTATCTTTCAAAAGTATCTTTAAATAAATCACTTGGGACCATTGTAAATTGCTCAATCTGCAGTCGAATCTCTTTGGAGAGCGAAGGAGGATATAACTTCTCTAAGAATTTACTTTATACACCTCCCTTGTCATGATATTCTCCCTTTTAGATAGTTGTACTAAATCTTGGCTTTGTCAAAAAGGAACATTTGAACAAATGCAATTTGGTAGCATCTTTAGATGAATGTGGCTTCTTGTTTTGTGCACATAAATTACCAAACCTCCATAGGTGGTACTGAAAATCATCTTCCTTATTACCTTCAAAAGTATTTCTCCACAACATCTGCACCCATTGACTTCTAATCTCTAATTGTAGTGATGTGATTCTAATAGAACAATAGGATGGTGAATGTTTAAGGCCTTAGGGATATAGAATCCCTAAGATGCTTTTGTCTCTCAACCTCTTATGTTGCTTCCTGGGCTATGCAAACTTCCACATGTGCTGCGGTCATGGTTTCCAACATCAGCATTCTTTTTACACTGTAAGAGGTACATTTACCTAATATGCAATTATTGTTGTTCCATTCTACTATGATTTTCCCTAATCAAGCTGTGCGAAGTCATGACAATCTTTGAATTGAACCTCAATGCAGAATCTATATTCAATGAGCATCAGATCCACCAAATAAAGTACTTGATACAAAAAGGAATAACCACGAATCATATGAACTAAATAGAAATTGGATCCAAGTAAATATGCCCTATTATTAATGATAAAAGAAAAGACCTAAATTAATTTCATTTTAAATATAATTCATTAAATGATTCTGTTGTCACTAGTAATGGTGTCAAAATTTGATGTGAGTTTTATTGTAAATTTACTAGGAATAAACTCAATAGATTTACCTAATCTAGGTGTACGACAACCCACACAAGCAGACATGTCTTATTCCAATATATTTGAGAGTCAAATCCTAAGAGACAACTTTTGATAACCTTTCAAATCTAATCGTGTTTGTGTTAAGACCAAATTTGAAAACCAAAGGTTGATTGTTTTATTATTCTAATGTAATTGAATCAAAAAACTGAAACAAAAAGAGATTTAATAAATTATGGAAGGCATTGACATGAATTTTGGTTTCACCACCACTACCCACATTTTCTCACCCACATCACATTTATACTCATGTGGATATTAGATTGGGGCTAAGAATTTTCAATCCTTTCAGACATAGGAAATTGCAAGGATTGATTTCCTGGTAGGCTTGCTATCATAATACCTATTAATCCTCAACTGATTTCTCTACCAAACACCCTTAGAAGTTCTCACTCAGGTTTGATATACTAATCCTACTATTAAATGTTCTCTAGGACTAGTATTTTCCTAGACATGTTAAAGAAGTGGTAAATATGTAGAACATGTAATAATCAGTCATCTGAAAATCTACAATTCCATACAAGAAGAGTATAATGATATGAGACCACATAGAAAGGGTCATAGGGATAATCCCGACACCCCAACAAAAGAACTACTCGCTCACAGTAGGAAAGTAAACACACATGCGTAAGATGTGTAAGAGGTGGAGCTCATCTTCACAGTGATGAGGAAGATGAATATTGTGGTCTCTGACTATCTTCTTGTAGTCCAGTCACAAAGGTAATCACGTCATATGTGTAAAGGTCTTGTTCCGTATTGATCCCTCTATTGCTCCTAGATGGCTGTGAACAAGAATTCTCTAATAGAAAAATGATCGAAGAATTATCTTGAAAACCCTTATATATATTTTGGTATTAGGACCATGAATTAATATTTTTAAGAGGATTGATAACTTTTTTGTTTGCATGCAAAATAACCCATCCATTCAAACCAATGGCTAGTCAATAGACTGGGCCTTGGATCTTGAGATTTCCCATATGTCTAGGTGGTCAACTCGGCTAGCCATTCAGTCAACTGGGTAAGCAATTTTTTTGGCACATGTACACTTGTGAAGCAATCAATTAATGAGGTGGAATAATTAGTTCACCTTAGAACATGAGCAGTGAGGTCATTCCCAACAAGTTGACTCATCTAGATAGTTGATCAACTGACATGTAGCTTTATTTCTTGGGCATAATCCCATCTGGTTGAATGGGTGGCCAATCAATTGGTTGGTATGCATTCTTCTTCTTCTTCATGGATTCTTAGTCTTAGGCAAGCTGGTTGAATAGGCTAGCTAATTGATTGTTTTGCAAAATGGTGGTGTCACTATGTCAATTGTATGACATCAATTCCACTAACTCATGAGGTGAGTCAATTGATTTACTAGGTTCCTTGACAACTTCTTGAGGCATGATCTAACTAATCAACTAGATGCTCCAATCGATATATTGGATCTACTTGTGACTTATTTCAATGGATTGGACCAAGGGATCATATCCCAATTTCTTTGAGATTTGGGAGAATGAATCAAATCAACTTCCATCATGCTTAGAAGGGCATTTGGAGCTTTGGTATTTGTCTAGTTCATTTCCTACAATAAAAACACACAATTCTCTTCAAAATACAATAAAACAACCAAAGCTACTAAGTACTAACCAAGCTGAAATTTTGAATAAAAATGCACAAAATGGATGCAAAACTAATCTAGATATGGGACTAAACTAAGATGAATATGTGTTCATAACTATATCCCTCTCATTGATTCTGTAGTCCTTGTCATCATTGACAATATAATGTGGAACCTAAGAGGTCACATACATAAGATTTCATAAAGGAAAAAAAATTGCAATTTCACTCATAATTATAATTGTTTCTAAGTATCTAATTGCTGAATGAAAATCCAACTAACCCACTAGACAAGTTCATCGATTGAATCATCAAATCAATTGATTTTGAATTGGTCAACTTATTGATCATTTGGGTAAGTAACCGGCTAATCAACTGAACTATTCAACTGATCGACTGGGTATTCAGATTAGGAAAGATTAAAATAAGAAGTTTGATGTATTGGAATTCCAATTGATCGAATGACTCAGAATTAGAATGCTCTACAATAATTGGGATCCTTTGTGGGACTACTAGTCAATTGGTTGAAGAACTATCTGAGTGTTGCCTACTTTGAGTTTCATTAAGGGTTTCCTGGCAAAAGGATTTGGGTTTTGGGAAAACGCAAACCATGAATTCCTTATATAAATGGGTGGGCATCCATGGGACTACAACATACACATTGGCCATTAATTTATACCTTTAAGAGAGAAAAAGAAACCCCAAAGGAGAACAACTTATGATAGGAGGAGAAAAGGAGAGAGCAATAATAGCATGTCAAAAAGTTTTATCTACTTCTTCTTGGAGTTCAAGGTAGTTCTCTACAAGTTCTATTCATCTGCATGGATGGTGTAGAGGCTGAGGCCGTTGTACAGGGCTTGAAGGACAAGTTCCATCAATAAGGAGGATGAGTTCTGTCGCTACTAGTACCACACAAAAAACTATGTCACTACACTACATCGACTGCATATCCTAATATTGAAGTAAAAGGTTGACATCATATCTTGTTGTTTGACATCGAGACCTATCCAAAGTAAATTTGATATTCCTTCTTTGTCTTCACTATACCAACATTTTATGTGTAAGGCAGATTCATGGACCAGGGATTTTTTGAGATTTTTTTTCTTATTTTATTTTCCCCCATCTTAAAAATCCCTACACAAACTTCTCCGTATTCATTGATATGAAAGTAACTCATATTATATTATGGTAACAATCATAATAGGTAGCAACTATAACATCTCAATTCACATAATGCACATGAGAGGAAGCATCAATCCATGACTAATATGTTGTTGGGTGTAAGTTCATTGAATACCATGCAAACACAGATAATTGAACTTCCATGTTAAAAGAAGAACCTATTACATACTTGAGCATAAAATCCAAAACTTAAATATAACTAAGATTTAACCTAGAACATGAATGGAAATAAGTATGAATGAAATCATATAATTTGACTTCTTCATTGGAGTCCTTGCCCTTAGCCTTAAGCTTCTTACTTCCTTGTTCTCACTACATCTAGAAATCCAGTTCACATACGTGAAAGTAGTGAAAACTATGTGAGTGGCATTGGGTAGTTAGAGTTGAAGTGACATATAGTTAGTAACAATTTGAAGTAAATAGAATGCATTAATAGTAATGTGTGTGAGTCATTCCCTGGATTTCTGAGTAATTTAGTACATGATGATGTTTTCCACTCTAGGAATGGTAATCATTCAATATGTAATACTTCTTTGATACCTTAAATAGGGAGGTAGAATCAATATATCCTTGAATACCCCCAATGTACCATGAAAAGATTAAGTAGCAGAACAAGATTGGCATCATAACATGGGTTTAACCGACTTAATATATTTTCACTTTTTGATTTGACCCACAATGCAAAAAAGTCCTTAAAGGTTCATATTATTTGCTCCCACAAAGTTCATTATGCCCCCATAGTACTCATTATAGAACCCATAATGTTTATAAGGTCTTAATAACTCATAAAACATTATGACAACTGATATCAACATTTACTTTATTTCTTGAACAAGAAAGTGATTCTAATGATCTTAATTCATTTGCATAGTCATGGTATATTATGATTAGTGATCATGATTATGAAATAATAAAGAAAAATTTGTTTATTAACCTTATCTTGATTTTTGGTAATCATAAAGTGAAACAAAATATTGTAACTTTAAATTGAAAATAACTACTAGACAATTGAAGGAAAGTCTTTTAAACCCCAAAAATTACTCTTGATGCATATATACTCACATGATTATGAGGGTTAGCTTCAATAATGTCCTACATTTCTTCAAACCCTAATTTTTTGTGTAATGCATAACATCCATCAGTTAACATTATCTAACATTAAGGTTTGGGGTCTCTAATAAAATTAGAGAAATGAGGTTTGAAATTAGTGTCTGATGTGATGTTTGAAGGGTTCCTATGATCACATGATCTCTAATACATCTTAACACATAATATTTTAAGCTCATATTATTTATTCATGGATTTTCAAATGACTAAGAAAACAGTAGAAGGGGAAATGGTCTAAAAAATTATTGGAAAAGGCCCCTTTGATATGAAAAATTTACCCTCATATCATGTGTCTACGAATAATAAAATGCTTGGATTTCAAACACGTGTGAATGCTTCAAGTAAAAAACTAAAAGTCCAAAATAGCCATACTCAGATGATTGATCATTAGCTAGGAGGTGGTAGAATGGGAAAATCACCTTTGACCAACTTATTTCATCATCAAGTAGAAAAATACCATTTGAGCTTCAATACACAAAATGTAGATACTTAGTATAAAGTATAGGATATTCATTACAATAAACATAATTAACATATCAAATAAGACCTAGTATGCCATTGCATGCCCAAGATTTTATCTTCAATGCGTCACCATGGAAAGGAGAACCTAAAAACATTAAAATTTGAGATATATTATGAAAGGGTAGAAAGTAATGCACTGGATGGCTTGATGGTGTCCCAAAAAACTAAGGGAAGGAGACCATACAAGAAAAAGAATAAAAAACCCTTAATACTCATCAAGAGATTGTAGGGAACAAAGAACCAAAATTCAAATTGGAACCTAGGATTATAGCAATACTTTGAGTAATCTACTACCAAAAGAGATTCATCTGGTCCCAGGGAAGGGTATGTCATATTTTTTACAACATGAACATGGTTGTAATGCTTGATCATAGCTCATTGTTTGCCTAAATGAATATAGATTAAGGTGAACCTAAATAGAAGAATGGGATAGCATGGCATGGGCGAACAAAAGTATTTGTTTGTAGAAAGCTTATTGTTGCTTCAACTAGATAAAGGTCTTTTGGGTTGAGCTCACCACCAAGGGGAGGAAAACCCACTTCATGATGATGTCTATAAGAGAATCAACATCAATTAGCAACACATGAAGGTTTGAAAAAGATGGAGGATACTTCAAAATCTAGTAGTCAGAGGGTTTTTTGGTTCCATGTATTGAGATGCATTTGTGTTTTTGTGGAGAAAGGTATCTAGAAAAAGTTTGTGTATTTTCACAAGAAGTGGAGGTAGTGGTTGTGTGAGGGGTTGAGAGCCCTAGAATTACCACATTAGGCTCATTTAAGGTGAACATAGAAAGAAATGATGAGGGGGAAAGAGATGGAGGCCAAAAAAGTTGTGACTACTTCCTCCTTGGTGCATATATCATACATGGTAGGAGATGATGGTCTCTCTCTCAAATAATTATATGATTGTTCTCAACTAACCAAAGATAACTAAAACAAAACAATGTCGTATAATGCAATTAAATTAGTTGTACGTAGGTAACTAAGGTATATCTAGATTTATCGAGTGTATAGAGTAGTCAATTAGGTAAATAAATATGATATTCTATTCTATTCATCCTAATATGAAATGGATAGACTGTGATTATCAAAACCTTAAAAAAATAAGTGGATTGACTAGCGTAAACATGAGGTATGCATATATCTATTTAGGTTGCATATTTGAGCTATGGAATTATCAATTTCTCATCATTAGAGTCCAACATTAATTAATTTACTAGTAATTATTGAAAAGGAATTATTTTACAAAAAATAGGGAAAGTATATATTATAAAAGATTATATCGTACACAGGAATATATTACAAACAAATATAGGGCCTTTTACTACTAAAACCCTAAATCTCATTATTAATATTTAGGACCATGTTTTGGGTATTGTTTAGCAAAGATAGGAATTAAGCTCTAAATATCATGTGGATGAATCATTCTAGGCTTTATAAATTGTAGAATCATTCTAAATCATATTGGGTTTATTAGATACCAAGGTTTTGAGACTAATCAACTGAGTGTGTTGATATTAAATCTGGTCACACTAGGGTTTCACATATCTAAATGCAAAGGAATTTGGGACTTAGGGGTTTAGATTGAGTTTTATTTATATGGTGATGTTTGAGAGTGGTTACAAAAACATTTTCATGCCCTAGAAAGGTATTAAGCACATTAGGGTTTCACATACTTATACATACACTATCTCCTTAATTTCATCATAAAGTTTCAAAGTCTACATATAACATCCAAGGTATGACATGCCACACAGATAACTACAACTTTATCTTAACATGAATGAAAAATCTAATATGTAAATTTCTTACTAAGGAAACTTGGGAACTACATTATAACTTCTTCATCAACCACAAAAAAATATTGGTTGCCCCATTCTTTAGGGGAGCATGGAACATGGTTTTGAAATGTACCTTTCTTTGCAACTAATATGGGGAAGTTACCTTTGAATCTCCTACTCTTGTGCAATAGAAGATGAAACCCATGGTCATTATGTGCTTTCAAGCATGGAATCTCTAAAAGTGAGGGAATAGGGCCTTTGTTGGAGGATCCCCTTAGTCCTTTTACTTCCTCAAGCCACTTACATGATGGTATTAGTATGTCTGCTAGAGGTTACCACCTTTCCAGGCCTAATTATTCCACATCCTTCTAGGAGATATTCTTTTTTATAAGGTAAAATATTACTAACTCCCGAAGAAGGCATATAAGGTGGAAAACCCATATACTAAACAAAGGATGGGTTAACTACAAAACCCCCACTGTTGTCTCACTTGTTGGTCCAAACCTTTATAAAGAGAAGGTTTGGAAATAAAAACAAACCCGAGACTATAAAGAAGTAAGTTAAAACATTTAAACATATCCATTTCTCTCCTAGAGGGAATCCTACCATTTCTCTTTTACCAAACTAGGAAAGAAATAACAGTGATTCCAAGACCAAAAAAGCCTTACCAGGCCTGACTCTTAGAAGTAAAGCTAAGAACCCAATGAAAAACCTCCTCTAAGTTAGAATGAGGTGTGCCCCCACCTGCATTTAAGAGACATACACCACCAAATATACAACATATACATACAAGCAAAAAACAAATGGACATGGGACTCATCAACATTCTTGCACATGAGGTAGATGGGATTATCATCTAGGACCCAACCTCGAAGTCTACCAAAAGTGGGTAGACCACCCATGATGCACCTATAGTGGCAAAAACTCCACTTAGGTGTATGCATCTCATTCCAAATCAGAGCCGAATAGGGTATAGACAAACCCAAGTACTGGGATACCCAAGGTTTATGCACTACTCTATCCCATACAACTACATCTAGAAGGACATAGTTACTTCTATACTATCACCACTTATACACCATGCTCCTCCATACCCTCGAGCAACCCTACTGCAAGGTATCCTCTAGAGAAGGGCCATAGTGAAGGACCATCCATTTACTCTAGGTAGACGACGACTACATGTGTAAATTTCCAACTCTTTCTAGAGTTTCCCTCTCCACAAGGCAAAGGGGATCAATCACACCTAGATCCCCTTGATCCAATGATCTAACAATGCTTGGTTAAGCAATGGCATGTAATTTACCACCCCAAATGAAACCACCAATGATGCTTCTCACTTTATCTATGATGAACAAGAGAAGATCAACCTATCAACACCAGAAGCTGGATTTGGTGAGGAGAACTGTCCTGATCAGAACAAGCTCACCAACCATTGAGATGGAGTTCCCTACCCATTTATCAATCATATTCCTTAGGTCATAAATCAGGGAGCCGTAATCCCTTCCATTGCCCCTACTGCCATAGATTGGGATACCCAAGTACTTAGTAGGGAAGGTACCTTGGGACAACCCCACCACCTCCTTTAATATACCCCTCCTATCATCACTAGACCTGGAGAGAAAAACCATGGACTTGATCTCACTGATGTTGAGGCTAGTGAGCTTCTCAAAAGTGCATGAGAAGAGACCTAGCCAAGTGCTTGAGAAGAGACCTAGCCTTGCAAAAATGTTTAAGTTGGCTGACAATGAAGACCATAAGGTTGTCTACAAAGATCATGTGTGACTGAACATGGCACCCATTCACCTTGAAGGTCTTGATCTCATGAACCTCCTCATCCTTCCAAATCAGATTGGAAAATGCCTTCATGATAATGGCAAAGAGCATGGGAGACAAGGGGTCACCCCTAACTCAGGCCATTAGTGGTGGGGAAGTGCTCGTGGGGAATGTCATTGGCCAAAATAGAGAAGGAGGTAGACTCCACACTTACATTCATAAGATAAATCCACCTACAAGAAAACCCCAATGACTCCATGATCAACCATAGAGCATGCCAGTTAACATGATCAAATGCCTTGGTGATGTCAAGTTTGATGCACACCTTGCTCGACTTGTTTTTGGATTTAATTCGCACAAGAACTAAGTGGCCTTGAGAGAGCTCGGAGAGGGATCTCTACTTCATGAAATCAGCATGGTTCAAAAATATCACATTGGAAAGGATGGTCTTCAACCTTCTAGCTAAAAGTTTGGACATAATCTTATAGAACATAGATCGGCACATGATGCGGTGGTAGTACGCCAGTGTGGCTAGTGTTAGATTTTTCAAGATGAGGTAGAGGAAGGCATGATTATCTTGTATGACCATGGAGCCTCCAACCAGAAACGACCTTACCACATGACACACATCAAGTTTGATTATCTCCCAATTGTGGTTAAACAACTTGCCATTTAAGCTGTTAAGACCAATAGCCTTTAATGCCCTAATGGAGAAACCTACATCTTTGATTTCTTGATCAAAAGATGGATCACAAAGGCAACAATACATGCATACACCTTCCTCACAGGAAGAGTGAAAGGCTGGGACACCGCCGACTTGTTGTATAGATGATGGAAAAACTGATTGCCTCCGTTACAACCTCGCTAGGGCCCTTAGCGGATGACCCATCAAATTTTAAAAGGGCGTGTATACATCCTCCATGTGGTTCTATTTTGGGCAGTTGTTGTAGATCTTCTTATACAATTACCATCTTTAATCCACTTGAGTCTGCTTCTTTTCCAAAAGTAGAGTTCCTCTACCTTTTCCAATTAGTAGTAACCTACTTGCAGCCTCTTATTCTACCTTCATGTTTGCCTTATCTCTAGGATGGAGGTGTAGGTCTTCTAAAATCACCTAGAAATCATAATAAACACCTTTCACTAAGTTGGACATGTTAATTAATTCTCAAGACCACTATTTGAGTGATATTTTTGTCCTCTTAAGCTTCTCCAAAACAATGTAAATTTGATTAGCCACCACCAATTCAGAGGTAAGCTTCACAACACCATCGAGTCTGGGCCAATCAATCAAGAAATTGATAAATATGAAAGATTTGTTTGATTGGGGACATTCGGTCAGAAGAACCTTCATCTGAGCATGATCTCTATTGGGGTCACCACCTAAGCAAACCTTGGCCTCTGGAAAATAGTCCAGCCAAGCAACATTAATGTAAGGAGTGGGACCTGAGGGGAATCCACAACCTACTAAATAAAATAAAAAGGAAACATACCAGATGTCAAACACACAATATATATATATATATATATTATGTTTCAAGATACCAAATGTAGAAGTGGAATGTCAAATGTTTAACTATTACAATGTTTGACATTATTACCATCCTTCACCACACAAGGTGATATATATGAGACTAAGCTAAAAGATAGGATCAGCATAGGGTCATCTAACCACCTTGAATCTATCTTCCCAAGAAGTTTCAACTACTCTCAGAATTGTACTGATCAAGCTTGGTTTTCTTCTCCTTGATCTACACCCAGGGTTGGAAGTATATCTCAAAAAAGGACAAAAGTAGATGCATCAACATAAACACCGGTATAAATTGGGGGATTGAGCAACATTATCAAATAAAGGATATCAAATGTAACAAGGATTTCCATAGAAGAGGAAAGAACCATTCAAGTGGGTATCAAAAGAGTATGAATTTAAAAAATGATGATAAGAATGTCATAGATGAGTATTTATTAAAAAGGAAAATATGAATAGAAAAATTATTGCCATATAACAACATTAACAGATCATAATTAGTGCATGTAAAACAATGAGACCACTTTTATTTATGTAGGGCTGAGACCTATAAAACTCAAGCCTAAGTCGAGTGAAAAGGCACACCCTGAATGGAAAGACACACCAAATATATATAATACAAGTGGAAAGGTACACCCAAATATTATGGAAGTACAAATGTACTACTACAATTAATAAAATTAGTCCATTTACACATAGGAAAAAATAAAAGCAAGAATAAGTCTAGTGATGTGGATTTTACTGCACTAACAAATCCACCTAGGGCTGAAATCCCTAAGTTTTTACCAAAACCTTGTGCAATAGTACCACCTGCAAATGGACGAGTCTTATCGCACTATAGTTAAGGATAAAATCCCAAGGGACAACATTTTTAAGAATCTTACTAGTTAAATCTTGATCAACTAAGACTATTATTTAGAACAAAAGTTGATTTGGGTTTAGTTAAACTAATATCAAGGAAAGTAAAAGAGCAGGATTAAAACTGAGTTTAGATTAATGATGGGGAACACTGGGGTGGAATTGGGTTTCACCACTACTACACATGCAAACATATCCAAAACACATCCAAGCAAGATACAACTATTCAAATGGAGTAAGCAAAACCATCCGTTAGGAAATAGGGTTTGCGTAAGCATCTCCGTAGGCTCGATGTCTCGTTACCCACAAATCACACACTTACTAATATAGAGATATCCCTTCGGAAGTTCTCATCCAGTCATCAAACATATTAATTGATATTCAAATCCTAAGTATTGAAGTTCTCGCAACAAAGGAATATAATAGATCATGCAAGGCAAGTGATCAATCCACAACACATGCATTAAACGATTAACAACAAAATGAAAAGTTACATACAAGACATGAAATGTTATAAAATGGACATGTAAGTACGAGTAGAGGGGCTAGTCCCCGCACCCCAGTGGAATATACTACTCGCTCCTCATGATAGAAACAAAAAGAATAAGAGAGAGGGAAGACCGCCATGGTCATGGTGAAGAAGATGGTCACAACTCAGTGGAGAAATTGTCTTCTACACGATGGCAGGGCAGATTTGAATGAGGAGGGGAAGAACACCAAGACAGACGCAGATGATCTTCTCTCTCCTTCTTCCTTATCTTCTCATTCTCTTGATCATAGGATATGGAGTGGTAGATGGCTAATGGATGAAGGTACTACAGATCTGAAATCCCACCACTTACGTAGCTAGGAGATAGATCTTGATGGAGTGAAGATAGCAGAGTAGCAAGGACACCACAGAGGTAGTGTTTGGCAGCAGTTGATCGTCTTCCTTGGCTGGGCATAGAGCGGCAGTCTGTCGGCGTGGATGGAGCATAAGCGATGCCTTAAATGAAGGAGGGAGTCATCTATTTATCGGTGCAGATATGTAGAGGACCGACTTAGCTATCACAGTTGCGGCCTTAAGTAGTGGTCGTGATACTCCTTGGCACGATTGTGCTAGGTGTGCGCCCGATCGTGCCGAGGTGCTGTGGTCGCGGTCGTATTTTGTGATCGAGGCGTCTATGCTGTAGTCGCAGTCATGTACCACGATCGTGAGGATGTACCATGGTAGAGGCATTTTCCGCGGTCACGGTCGTGTGCTATGGTCACGGTGGTGTGCCATTTGCGACACCTTGGCCTTGGCTCGACCGTCAAGAGCTGGGCTGTATCGATCGACACTACATCTTAGCCGCAGTCGCGGCATTGTCTTCTTGGCCACAGTCATGACATCCTTCTTGGTCGTGGTTGCAACATTGTATTCTTTGCTGCGATCACGACATCATGGAACAAACTCACCCCCGTCCGGGGGGGGGTTCTATTGGTATGGGTTGATGGGTCTACGTCGTTGAATCCTCTGACGAATGAGAGAACACTTTCTGATGAAGGAACTGCCCATAAAAAATAGGGTCCAAATTATCAAAAGTTTCTTGGGCCCTCTAGCCGGCTAGTGGGACCATCGTCTCCTAAGCTAGTGCACATATTGCAATGGTTAATCCTGTAATGGATACAAATAGATTTGATAAAATCTCTAAATGATCATATGAAACTGAGGAAAATTGTATATGAGAAGATTCAGGGGGTATATGAGAGCTTTCAGTGCAAAACTGGGCCAAAAATGACGACTACAACTAAGATGAATATGAATTCATCATCTAGTCAACCTGAAATAATAGGATGAGAACATCCAATAGTTATAAGGTGTGGTCAGAGGATCCATAAATAAATATATAATCATTTCCACAATGAGATTCTTTATAAGATCATAAAAGTCCACAACTTGAAAGATTAGAATTTTAAAGGATTAAGATGAGCAAGATACAAGTAAAAGTATAATAAGAATATCTAACAAATTAATATGATCACACAATTATAATCAAGATACAATCTTTCAAATGAATTAAATTCTCAAAAGAGGGTGAGATTGTGTAGGATAATCTCCAAGAGAGAGAGAGAGAGAGAGAGAGAAAGGGAAAATATAGGGGATGCATTCATACATCAAAGATATCTGTCAACATGTTAAAGTCCAAATCTTGGATCCATGTCAGGGTTCCAAGGTTTGAAACACTGATGCTTGATAAGGGATCACCACATGAATTCTTTTATGAGATTATAAGGAACTTGAATAGGAGGATAAGGGAGAAGGTTAGTGTTACAACCCCAGTTTTGGGTTCATTTGGTGGGAAAATATATGTTTTGTTTTGAATAAATGGATTTCGTTTACAATAGCCTTGATGATTGTTTTGTGGGCTTTATTGGCTATTGGGCCCAATAACAAGGAAGAGACAGAAGGAACTCCATTATTAATAAGAAATGGAGAAAATAAAAATGTAGAAACCTCTAGAAAGTAGAAATATATAATCCAAAGGTGGATTTCATGCCTCTTGGGTTCCTTAGGTTCCAAGGAGTCCAAAGTTGCAAAAAGAAAGCAATAAGAAAAGAAAAGATCAATTAAATATTTCTTTATTAAGAAAGAAATTGAAAATAATGATAAAATGTGGAAAATAAGTGAAAAGAGGTATAATTGAGTTATCCTTGATGGATTTTCGTATCCAAAGGATTCCTAATGTTAAATGGAATGCCAATGAGGAAAATAAAAAGAAAGATAAAGAGAAATCCTCAAAAAGAGATATTTTAATAAGAAATAAACAAGGTAATGTGAAATAATGAATGTTGATGCATCTAGAAGGATAATAAGTATCCTTATGAAGGAATTTCGAAATCTTAGAGTTTCTTGGGGTCCAAGGAGCCCCAATGAAGAAAGAGGAAAGAAAAATACCAATAATGTCAAATAAGAAGATAATATGACACATAATGAATGATTTTGGGGTTTTGTTAAAAAAGGAAGTAATTTCTATTAAAAGAAAATAGAAATTCATGCCAATGGATTAAAAAGAAAGAATAAAGAGAATAAGTGAGAGGAATTTCAAATTCCTAATTATCCAAGAAATAAGAAATATCAAAGGGATAGTAAGGAGAGAGAAACTTGCTTTTTCATGAAGGAATTGAATTCCTATTGAAAGAGGGATTGATTGCTTCGAGGGAAAGCATCCCAGGGCATTGCTACACTCCCCTATATAAGGGGTAAGACCTGGGGCCGAGTCCAGAAGATCCCCCACATCATCTTCTCCTCTTCTTCCATGGTTTCATCCACAAGCCCTAACTAAAGAGAAGTTGGGTGTTTTCGGAGCCACAAGGCTACAAGAGGGAGCCTTGCCGCTTCCATAATGGCCTGAGGTGCTTGGGAGGGCGTCCCTTCACCCTAGCTAGCCGTGGCAGCAGCAGCACAGCTGCATAGGGCGGCCGTGTTGCAGGTCTACCCAACCCATGTTCCGCCATCATGGACGCAGTTTAGGGCACCTGTAGGTGCGGCGGAGGGAGCCCAAGAGAATGGAGATGGTTCTGGTCGCCATCGGGGTTCAGGGGAGGAGAGGAGTCGTTCCTATGGCACCTAGAGCGGTTGCGTCGCACCATCTAAAGGTTGAAGACAACACAGGTTGCGTTGGACGGATATACCCTCCAGGGGTATGAAGGCCGAGAAACTTAAGTAAGGGCAAAGTCGACAATTTGAAATGTTTTCCCAAAGCAACGTTGCATGAGAAAGATGCTACGTGTCAGCTTCTGATTGGCCCAAGTAAGGGTTTATTACAAAAATCATATATCCTTAATAGTAGCTCGGATGAATATGCATAAAATATGAAAGTTGCTCAGAAAAATGAGGGGAATCCATTAAAAATATAATTGAAGTCTGATTCTGAGTGAAATTCAAAAAGTGTGTGAAGATGATATCTTTAATGGTTTAATTAATGCAAAACTCAAATCTTTGGTGATTAATGATTTGGGGAAGGGTTAAATGGATGATTAAAGTTGATATTAGCATGTTAATCATGAAAGGATACATTAAGATAAAAAATAATGAATTTTGCACGTAATTGGTTAATTTAGAGTTTCATGTGCATAAATATGCTTTAATGGGCCTTGAAACCCTAATGATGATAATGGTGACTTTTAATAGCTTTCATTGTTTAAAATCATGATTAAAGTCGAAATATGAGAATTCTAAGCTATTTTGAGTATAAAGATTCCTAATTGTGGATAAATACCCTTAATGTAGTAATTAGGGTTTTCTAATGAATTAATGACAACATAGTGGTTACATGTTCAAAGGCCGACCACAAAGGGTTCGATGGTTGCTCAATGGGCAAAGGCTCAAGGGTCTCCTTGCCTTTTGCTTGGACCCTGCTGGATCTGGGAGCTTTCTTCTTCTACTAGCATCGGTGGTCTTCCTCGACGGTCTGCTGCTCTTGGTGGCTAGGGTGTCAGGTCATCACATAGATGCTTGAAGGTATGTCGCTGAGACATGGAAGTAGCTCAGGCTGTGTGAGGGAGCATGTTAGGGGTGGGGGCAGTCTACGTCTTCTAATTCCCCTTGCTTCCTTCTTGATGCATGGAGCTGTGTCTTGCCGAGCCCAGATATATGATGTTCCTTGTCTGTTGAAAAGGGGCTGGTTAATTACCTGGATGTCACTTCTTCAGAGATTGAGTTAAACACCAGTGGAGGATAGGTAGTTATTTGGCTCAAGGACAATGGTTCGATGGTCAGTTCATGGATGGACCCTGGTGAATCACTCTCCTACTTCTCGGTTGATGGCTGATCTGGGTTCACCCCAGGTTCTAGATGAAGCGTTATTGTTCTCAGCTATGAGGTTCCTTATTGGATGCTCTTGTTCACCCATTTAGAGACCTGAGAGAAAGGTTGGAGGTTAATCCTACCATCCTCTTGTTGAAAACATGGTGCTCCTTCTGTGTTGTAGAAATACTGAGGCAATTTGTTGTTGTCTGATGGTTTGGGAGTTTTCTTTGGTTCTTCTTCCACTACTCTCTGTTAGTGGGTTAATGCCAAGTGCGAAGGGGGTTCCAAGGGTTCTTTCTCTGACGATCACTGCAGTTGATACAGGTTGCTAAAACCTTGTTCTATGATTCAGTTGATGCAACAGGGAGGTGCTACTGATGATTATGTTCTTCATTAGTGAAGTAGTTGGATTGACTTCAGTCTGATGTCACCACAAGAGCATGAGTCCTGATATTAACTAATATTTTTTGCCTGACGGTAGAGTCTACACTCTTTGTGGGTATGCGTATTGATAGTGGAGCTCCTCTGCTGTATAGGTAGATGATCATACCAGTTACTATTTGTATGGATGCTCTTTGTTGTCCTCTGTATCTGGGTCTTTCTTTCTTTGTTGGGTCTTCTGTGCAAGACTTTAGTTTTACTTTGGTTCCTTTATAATCCTCTTTTAGAGGATTAAGGGGTGCGCACTCGATGTACCTTAAGTTTTGGTATCATAATAGTAACAGAGTTTTTTTGCCGACAAAAAAAAAATGAATTAATGACAAATTGAGTTCATATGTGATTTAGATCATAATGAACTTTGAATTGATGATAAATGAGCATAATAATCTTATCATGGATTAAAAGGATAAAAATGGTAGCTTTAATGTAAAAGCGGCTTAATGGACTTAATTGATGGATAATGATCCCTTTAATATGAAAATAAGGTTATATGTTGTTAAAAGGTAATCTTAGTATCTTTCATGATGAATAGATGAGTAATTAGGGTTTAAAATAGTAAAAGATGAAGGAAAACCCTAATTGCAATGAAAACCCTAAAAGTGGGCTAGAAACCCTAGGAAGCGAGCTAGATTTAATAGATCTTGATGACATGAGTAATAAAAGGGAATTGCATGATTATTTCAGGATCTTGTTATGTGTGATTGCTTGCTTGGATTTCTTACTTGCATGGAATATTTCTGTCTGAAATTATCCTGATAGGTATGTGGTTACACTTATGAATAATCACTTTATCTTCACGGCGATTTCTGAAGGTTTTTATCGGTTGCTTGAAAATAATTGTTGGATGCCTTTTATTTCATGCAACTATAGAGTGACTATGACTATCACTATAAATGTATATATAACTGGCTTAGATCTGGGTCCTCCTTTATGACTTTGCAAAGGCTAAAAAGGGTAAACTAGAGCAAGGTCTAGGTTAACATGAGTTGGAAATTGGGCTACCCACGTGTACTTCTATGAGACTCTTAGCACACTATGAGTTAAGGAGTGGGCTACCTACGGGTAGTGCCATGTGACTCAACCCTAGAAACTGATTCACCTGTTAGGTGGGATCCTGAGGGGTTTAATGAGGGTCTACCATAAGGAAGGTAGCATCCAGGTCCACTACATGGACATCACAGAGGATAGGGTACACATGGATCACGCAGTTATATTTAAAACGTAAAGTTGCTTGTTAAACTGTAATTGACTGCAATGCATTGTTATGAATAATTGCATGATTATTGTTTCCCCCACATACCAGCTTTATGCTGACTGACATTTTGTTTGTCGGCATTTTAGGTACAAAGCCAAAAAGACAAACAGTAAATCGACATATTGTGAAATACATGAATTAAAGTTTAAAGGAGGATTAATTAGAATAGACTCCATGTGGATAGAAGTAGATATCCAAGTTTTTGAAAAAGGTATGAAACATTTAATTTTTTTACAGCCTTTCAGTTTAGTTTAGTAGAATTTGATAATTATTATAGATTATTTGTCGAACCTTTGATCTGGAAATTGGGATAATGGCTCTGACCTCTCGATCTCCCTTAATTGGGGGTTACCGGAAGGCGGGGTCGTTACAGTTAGGAGTTATATCCTACTGGTCAAGTGATTTCTATGTGTGTGAAGGCCATGGAGATGGGTCTATATATAGGACTAGGCTTGGGTAGTAAGAAACTTATCTATTTTTGTTTACTAAGAAAAGTATGCAGCATATGTTATAAAAGTAGAAAAGTTAAGTATTCTTTAACAAATGATGGGAAAGAATAACACAAAAACGTCATTTTCCTTCCATTTATTTATGGCCACTTTTTATCTTATATTTCCCCCTTTTTTTAACAACTTGGTCACACAAAAATGAATACTATATTTACAATAAGGAGACTTCTAAATGTCTCACTGTGTAATTATTTATTTAATGTAAACATGTATAATGCTTTCATATATAATTGTGTAGGATATACTCACTAAATTCTTTTTCTATTATTCCATTTTATTCATTCTAATATGAAATGACTTTCCCACAATGTTTCTCTTCTCATGTTAGAGTCATTAAAAACATGTATAACAATTTTATTTAAAAAATATGGATTCTATCTAATTACTGTGAAATTAGATCAAAAATTCCAAATTTGAGGCAACCATATAATTCCTTATATATTTTACATAAATTATTTTCCGAGGAGACATGTACAATAAATTTATATATATCCAAAACTAGTTATTATAGACACAAATTTTAACTCAAAAGGGTGTAAACATTATCCATCAAATAATTTTCCTTTTATTTCAGTGTTGTTAATCATTTTATGAGGTCATAGTGAGGGTTAATAAGGAAATCATTTAGTCAAGATTATGATTTTTTAAAGTAATTGATATGTAAATTTGCTAATGTTTTTGTTTCCAAACAAATATATAATTGAGTTAAAATATTTATTTTCCTTATGTTATGTTAACTTGATTGTTTTTATTTATTTATTACTTTCAAGCGTTGAGTAGAAAGAATTAAGTTTGTTATTGTTTTCTAATTTATTAAAATATGTCACATATTTCACTTTGTTACAATTATCTCAGTAACATTGTATTCAGAAAGTAAATACATTTTAGATTTTCAACCATGATAAATTTTCCATAGATTTAACATGCATGTACAAAATTATTTCCCTTTATGTTGCACCACAATTTTGATTATCACAACTTCACATAAAAGTATATAGGTATATCCATACTAGTTGGTTTATACTATTTATTTTATATATTAGATGTTTTCTTTTTAATAATGAATTTAATATTTTTGGCCTTATCTTTCATTTTCTTTTCTCATTGAACTTGAGACATCTAGGAACATTAAAAAGATGTGGAACTTGGCCTACACACAAAATAAAACATGAGGATTCATATTTTTCATTAATTTTCTACTTTGGAATTTTTTGCTATTTTATTTAATATTTTGTACTCTAGTTATTTTCTCTCTCTTAAACTAAACTAGGATGGATAAGATGGCCCAATTAATGTAAAAATTCACACATAGACTAATTTTGGTATATTGAGTTCGAATTTGGGATGTATTCCCACCTTTAAAGTCATTACACATATTATTTAATGTTTTTGAGTAAAACTCATATTTTCTTTTCTAAATGAAATTAAGATAGTTATTATCACTGAAATAATGTGAAACTTGACACCCAAGCTAATTGGGACCCAAGGAACACACTTTTACCATTATATTTGAGTTTTGGAATTTTTTGTGTGAGTTATATTATCATTATGGTTCAGACAATTTATCTACATATATATTGATAATCTTCAATTAGAGGATCATTAATTTCACATTGTTACAAAAAGAGCTATTTTTTATTATGCATGAAAGTCCACACTTCACTCATTTAATATATTTAGTCTACTTTAAATATATGAAAATTCCAATTGTTATTCTAGTACATGTTTCAAATACGTAATTCCTCTTATCTAACCATTATGCTAATATTAGTTAGATAAGGAATATATGTTACATATTTCAAAAATTTATTCATATGTTGGCATATTGTTTTTCAAAAATTGGTGATCCTATTCATTCCTTCATTGTGGCTAGAACTTGAGACCTCTTGGTACCAAACCAAGGATCTAGCCAACAGTGTGTCCAATCTTAGACATAATTAAGTTATTATGTAAATATAAGTGTACTATGATATGTGTTGTTGATTATGGAACTATTGCCACATATAGCACTATATGTATTGTATAACTTTATCTTTGTTTGGTCAAATCTAAGGAGCTAACCTCACTAGCTATCTAATTATGGAATAAGGTAATATTCTAGGTTTTGGTCTGTTACAACACTCCATCTCTTAAAAGGATTTCATCCTCCAAATCTAAAAAGACATATATTATCATACAATTACTCTCCACCCCTTAAGAAGTTTAGCCTAATAAGACAAATCTTATAGATATCATAATTACTTATACATATTCTAATCATGAACACTTTTTAGGTTTTTCATGCAACCAACAAACTTCTCATATACATCTCGAGTTAAATTTTAGGTCCTTATGATTCTTACCTAACAACCCTAAGGTTTACACCTCAAAACTAAATATTCACCTAGCACAACTTTCCACATATTACAGGGGTAAGGAGGGTAGTCCACTAAACTATGTTGTACATGCCAAATCTTACTAGGGTAAACATACTAAGGGAGACAAGATTGAAATAGTTAGATCAACCGACTGCTAATGGCTTTGATACCACACTGTAAGGAGTGGGACCTGAGGGGGATCCACTCCCCACAAAATCAAATAAAAAGCAAACATCCCATATTCCAATCAAACCAAACACACACACGCATATATATATATATATATATATATATATATATATATATATATATATATATATATATATATATATATATATATATATATATATATATATATCTGCTAAGGGATAATATTATAATTTATTCAAAGGTATGTTTCAAGATACCATAGAAGCAAAATATAAAATGTCTAACTATTACAATTCTTGATATGATTACCATCCTTCACCAAAAAGGATGATATATATGAAACTAAGATAAAAGATAGGATCAGAAGAGGGTCATCTAACCACCTTGAATCTATCTCCTAAAGAAGGTAGAAATACTCTCAAAGTTATCCTCTGGTCGAGCTTGATTTTCTCCTCCTTGATCCTGGGGTCGGAATCATTCCCCACAAAAAGGAGAAAAGTAGATGCATAAACATAAACACTAGTGTGCGCATACGAAATGGGGATTGAGAAACATTATGAAATGAAGGATATCAAATGTAACAAGTTTTCCCATAGAAGAGAAAAGAACAACCCAACTGGGTATCAAAAGAATATGATTTTCAAAATGATTATAACGAAGTCATAGATGAGGTAATTATTAAAAAAGGAAAAGATTAATAGAAAAATTCTTACCACATAAAAACATTAACATATCATTGTTAGTGCATGTAAAACAATTAGACCAATTTTAATTATGTAGTACTGAGACCTATAAAATCTCAAGCCTAAGTTAGGGTGGAAAGGTGCACCCTGGGTGGAAAGGCATACTCAATATATATAATACAAGTGGAAAGGCGCACTCTGGGTGGAAAGGAACACCCAAATATTATGAAAGTACAAATTTACTATTACAATAAATAAAATTAGTCTATTTGAACACACATGAAAATAAAGGTAAGTATAAGTGTAGTCAATCTAAAATAATAGAATAAGAAAATCCAACTGTTATAAGGTGGGGCCAGAGGACCCATAAATAAATATATAATCATTTCCACAATGATATGCTTCACAAGATCACAAAAGTCTACAACTTGAAAATTAGGATTTCACAAGGATTAAGATGAACAAGATATAAGCAAGATTCCAATAAGAATATCTAACAAATTATGATGATCACAAAAATAGAATTAAGATACAGTCTTTCACATAAATTAAATTCTCAAAGAGGGAGATATTGTGTAGGTTAATGTTCGAGAGAGAGAGAAAGAGAAAATAGGTTTATTGCTCAATAAGAATAACAGGGGATACATTCATACCTCAAATATATTTGTCAACTTGTTAAAGTCTGAATCTTAGATCCATGTTAGGTTTCCAAGATTTGAAAAGCCGATGGTTGAGAAGGGATCACCATATGATTTTTTATGAGATTATGAGGAACTTGAATAGGAGGATAAGGGTAAAGGTTAGGAGTCATGTCCTAGTAGTCAAGTGATTTCTATGTGTGTGAAGGCCATGGAGAGGGGTCAATATATAAACTAGGCTTGGGTAGCAAGAAATTTATGTATTTTTGTTTACCAAGAATAATATGCAACATATATTACAAAAGAATAAACGTTAAGCATTATTTAACAAATGATAGCAAAGAATAACATAAAAAAGTCATTTCCCTTCCATTTATTTATGGCTATGTTTTATCATATATTTCCCCCTTTTTAACAACTTGGTCACACAAAAAATGACTACTATGTTTATAATAAAGAGACTTCTAAATACCTCATTGTGTAATTATTTATTTAAATGTGAACATATATAATAATTCAATGTACAATTGTGTAGGATATGCTCATTGAATTCTTTTTATATTATTCCATTTGTCAACCTCTTGTATACCATTATTCATTCAAATATGAAATGACTTTCCCACAATGTTTCTCTTCTCACGTTAGAGTAATTAAAAACATATATAACAATTTTATTTAAATAAAAGACATATATTTAATTAAAATTAAGTTAGATCCTAAATTTAAAATTTGAGGCAGCCATATAATTTCTTATATATTTTACATCAATTATTTATATATGATATAGGTGCTAAAATTTATATATATCTAAAATTAGTTATTATAGACACATAAATTTCAAATCAAAAGGGTCTAAACATTATCCATAAAACCATATTCCTTCTATTTCCTTGTTGTTAATGATTTTAGGAGGTAATAGTGAGGTTTACTAAGGAAATCATTTAGTAAAAGATTATTATTAAAGTAATTGATTATATAAATTTTTAATATTTATTTGTTTCTAGACAAATATACAATTGAATTAAAATATTTGTTTCCTTTATGATATGTTAACTTGATTGTTTTCATTTATTTAATTTTTTCAAGCATTGAGTAGAGAGAATTTAGTTCTTTAAAGTTTGTTCTAATTTATTAAAATATCTCACAATATTTCCATAGATTTAACATGCATGTACATCATTATTTCCCTTCATGTTACACCACAATTTTATTTATTACAACTTCACATAAATTATAGGTATAATCCATACAGGTGGGTTTATACTATTTATTTAATATATTAGATGGTTTCTTTTTAATAATAAATTTAATATTTTTGACCTTATCTTTTATTTTCTTTTCTTATTGAATTTGAGGCATCTTGGAACACTCAAAAGATGTGAAACTTGTCTTAGAAGCTCACTAAAACATGAGAAGTCTGATTTTATCATTAATTTTCTATTTTAGAAATTTTACTATTTTATTTAATATTTTAGAATTTAAGTTATATTCTCTCTCCTAAACTAAGCTAGGATAGATAAGATTTTCCAATTAATGTGAAAATTTACACATGGAATAATTTTGGTATTTAGAATTCGAGTTTGGGATTTATTTGCACTTTTGAAGTCATTAAACATATTACTTGATATGGTGGAGAAAAACTCATAATTTGTTTTGTAAATGAAATTAAGACAGTTTTAATCGTTCAAACAATGTGAAACTTGACACCCAAGCTAATTGGGACTCAAGGAACATGTTTTTAGCATTATATTTGAGTTTTGGAATTTCTTTTTGTTATCTATATCACCATTTTGGTTTACACAATTTATATCAATAGATACTGATAATATTTATTTAGAGTGTCATTAATTTCACATTGTTACAAAAAGAGCTATATTTTATTATGCATGAATTTCATATTTTATTCATTTAACATATTTAATCCACTTTAAGTACATGTAAATTCCTATTGTTATTTTAGTACACGTTTTAAGTACATTATTCCTCTTATTTAACCATTATGTGAATATTAGCTAGCCAAGGAATATATGCAACATATTTCATGAAGTTATTTATATATTGGCACATAATTAAGTTATTATGTAAGTATGTGTGTACTATAATATGTGGTGTTAATTATAGAACTATTGCCACATATAGTACTATATGTAATATTCATTAAGGTATAACTTTATCTTTGCTTGGTCAAATCTAAGGATCTAACCTCACTAGTTTTCTAATCATGGAATAGGGTAATATTCTAAGTTTTTGTTCATTAAAATTAACCAACCACCAATCCAAGTAGCTAGAGATGCAATGATCAGGGCTTCTTTTGTTATTCCAGTTAGTGACACCACCTACCATGTTGAGCTCAACCAAGTTCAAACCATCATCTGTTTCATTGGAATGACTGAGGACATAGACAAGAATCAACTTCCCAAAAAATTCTCATCCTCGTTCTACACATGGTTAAAATCACCAATGAAAAGATGAGGAAGTTGTTGTTGAGTCGAAATCCTAATGACCTCCTAGCCGCTACATTAACGACCTTCATGTTCACTCAAGGTCTAAATTTGACTTAACTGTTATTTTGATGATGACTAATCATTCCACTCATGTGTGTCTAATGCTTCTAATTTAGTGATTTTAGATTGATAGAAACACTCCAAATGTCTAAACTTGCACATACCAATAGGGAGAAACCAAGTGATACATGTATAAAGATCAACATTTAAGAATTGATAATTTCCTCAATCTATATCTTTAATGTAAATCACTTGTAGTGATTGTATGACTTGTAATTAAGCTAAGAAAAAATCAAGAGCACTAAATTTGAATGTTTAAGCACTTTGTGGACATTTATCAAAAGTGATTATAGGTTGCCTTATCAGCGGAGTGTGTTCTGGTGGCAACTTAGCCGACAACATGTTTGGATTTTGGCAAATGCTCAGGGTCGACTGAGTTTGTCCTGGTGGCAACTTGAGCGACACATACACTTTGACTTGTCACACAATGCCTTCAGTCGAGTTTCCTAAAAGACAACTCATCTGAAAACACTGAATGGAGAAGTGCAGAAAAGTGTTTCTAGCTGTTGGAGTGTTGCAAAAATCAAAATTATATATGTTAGAACACCCAAAATGGCTAGAATTCATTCCTAAGTTTTTCTAATAGCCTCAACTATAAATAGGACCCCTTGGGATTCATCCCATGGTTATCCAAGCACTATGAAGGTTTTTATATATAGTTGAGAGAGTTGTGCCTCCAAAATCCTCCGTCCACTCTCATAAGCACAATCACTTGCTACATCTATTAGAGTGAATAGGATATTTGTAAGAGAGCTAGTATCACATGTATATATTGTCAGTCTCTTACTTCCTCCACCTCCCAATATCTCTTTCTATCATGAAGATGAAGATTCACTCTATTGCCCAAAAGAGGTGAAGACTAAGAAGGGAAAGAGTCCCTTGGTGAAAGCTTCTCCATGGTGAAGGTTAAGTCAAAGGCAGAAGATCCAAGTCATGAGTGGGTAAATCCTTTAAGGGGGAAGACTTGTTGCAAGAGTGGGTAAGTCCTTAGAGAAGGTGAATGACTTTTTTAAGAGTAGGTAAGTCCTTACTAAGATAGAAGAGTCTTGGTCATGGACATGTAAGTCCTTTGTAAGGTTATTAGCTCCTTTGTCCTCAAAGGGGATGCTAGGTACCCTTGACCTTGAACAATGAGGTCTAATGTTGTAACTCTTATAGTAGAATATGAGGAGTGAGACATGGTTGAAAATCCTAGAGGTTGACCTCTCTGGGTAGTGGACTTACATCTCCTATTTTGGAGGTTGTAACCACTATACATAGCTTGTGTTATCTTGTTCTTGTTCAATCTCTCTCTCCCTTGCTATGTATGTTTAGTTGCACTCAAAGTTCATATATGCAATATTATCTTGGGATATAACTTGAAGGTCTAATGAATTTTGTTTAAGTGGTTTAGATCTATTCTCCCTACTCTAGAGCCCATCACCGATCCGACAGTTGGTTTAGAGCTGTGAGAGCCGTTACTCTAAATATGATTACTCAAAACACAAAACACAATCAATCACTAGTTAATCACATATCCAAAAATGAGGATAAATAAAAACCAATTTCAACATCACCAACATGCTCTGAATTATTTCATAAGGGCCCAACATCTTGTTTATATTTATACCATACCAAGAATCTTATACAATTTGTTCCATGGCCTAAACCATCATACACATACACACATATATATGTATATATATATATATATATAGAGAGAGAGAGAGAGAGAGTCAGGCTAGAATACACTCGAGTGTACAGATAGAGAGAGAGATAGAGTTAGGCTAGAATACACTCGAGTGTACAGATCACACTGTACACCCCAATGGTGTTTGACTATCTAGACGATGTTTTTCTAAAATCTAATCCATTGATCTTCATGGTTACAATAATAATAGGTCACATACAAAATTTTAGCTCCATGGTATGAGTGTAGGTCACTCATCCAAGGACAATAAAATTGATGCACAAAACTAATTTGAAATGCATGATTTTTGCCTCCTTTAGATGCACGACCTATAAGTGTCCAAATGAGCTAAAATTTATTATATAGTATGTTCTTAAGATATTTAAGAAGATCAATAGTTTATATTTTTAAAAAAGTTACTACATCTTTAAAACCAATTGAGGTGTACCAAGCCTTCAGTACACTCTAGTGTACACCAACCTGACTCTCTCTCTCTTTATATATATATATATATATATATATATATATATATATATACACATTTATATATACACAAGAGAACATTTCTCGCATTCATCACATGTACAAGCATATAATATGCTTCTAAAAGCATGATTCGATTGAAACACCATTTACAAACTTTTTTGCCCAGACCTGAGAGTACAAGGATGATTGTAGGACACACTAGACAACTAACAACCTTCTCAAAGGTTCAACACCATTTCTCCTCATCGCTTCCACGAGTTTGCTGTTGCTGCTGCCGATCATGTAAAAAATGTGGTGACCCACGAGGTGAGACCCATGTCTTATTGATTATAACAGTTTATGTAATTGAATAGTTTAATCCGTTTACACATGTTAAACAGATAGTCATAGTAAGGTATATAAATAAAAAGATACATTAAAGATCAAATAACAACTAACACCATTAGCCTAACTATCATCATATGGCTTGCTAACGGTATAAGCAATCTAGAAGCATGAACAATTCTAATGTCATGAAAAAGTCTAGCATGATAAACATAACTAACAATGTTAGCATGTCTAACAAGTTGAGAAGATATACATTATAAGTAGATCTAATAGTTTGGTGTAACTATTTGCATAAGCACGATTAGTAGTTTGAACATCTTTAATTATATAAGCACGACTAGAAGTTAATCATCTCAAATTATAGAGGCACAACTAGCAATGTCAACATAGTTAACAACATTAGATGACTATCATTATAAACATAACCAAGATATTTTTTTAATCATCAGTGGTAGATATCTATCAACTTGAACATGGCTAATGTATGTATATCTCTATAACATGATCATATCCACAACATAAGCATATCTACTATCTTTTACTGCATTAAACATCATCTCTATGTAAAGAGAATAAACAAGGGTTATCATCCAATGTGAAACACAATGTATAACCCTAAACAGATATGCTACATGACTGTATTACATCTTTTATTAAGCCCTGAGGAATTTAAGGTCACCACTCAAATTCCAACTGACACCTGCTAAGTTGAAATCCATGCCATACAAGATCTAGGAAGAGCCAAACTCCTATGATCTTCTCTATCCCCAGTCAGTACGGGTCCGACACAATGACATAAGGTCAAGTTGCTAATAGCATAGTCCATCCTTGGTACAAGTCACAACCCTAGTGAAAGGAAGTGGGTATGTAAACCCTACCATCTGAGGTAGAACCGCATATGTCCTCAATCTAATCACATATATAATCACCGAGACACAACTGCAATCATTCTCAAACTGAGGGCTAGGTATGATTGCAGCCATCCTCCCTAAACACTTAGAGTCAGGATGACAAGTACCCCAATTACTCAACAATATGTGCTCCAAGCATCCCTTAGGAATATTCATTTCACCATCCAGCAAGTTCTGACACTCGGATGGATCTATGGCATAGGGAAACTACATGATTAGGTATCCACTTGATCAGTTATGACAATTGGGTGAATTAAGGTTGCATTAGACAAGTGGACAAACAAACCCTAATTCAATTCTAGAAAGCATTGATATATAGAAACTCCACAATATATAAAACATATGAGACGTAATGCTTGGTCTCAATCACCACATAATACTATTCATTATCACACACGAGTTCACTCTTATCTTCATATCACTACAATATACAATTCCTTATCACATCACAAATAAGATTACACCTCATTTAGGGCTCAACCATGCCTAGAGGTCATTAAGACCATCACACTATTCCCTACAGGATCATCATTATCTTTCCATGCCTTATAATAAGGCTCAACAACATCACTTTACATGTGATACATAAGCTCAACACAATATTGCATTAAAGAGCTAAAAGATGTTCTTAACATAACATAGCAGGATTATCTTAGCATTAATAGAATTCCTTTATTACATTAAAAAACAAGGAAGCTTGTTATGATTAACCACCATCATACTCATAGTGCACATATTTAACATAAGAGAGCATCAATCATGAGACTAGGATAACCCCCAGTTAGCACATTAAGGTTATGATCATATTAGGAAGACTATTCCACAACTAAACTATCATATAAATAAACATCTTCAACTATTTGCATTAGGTTCAACAACATAAGTATTATTGAGTCTACATACACACTCATACACACACCCCTTAACACATGACATCCTCATCGAAACATGGAGTCATAGGGTAAAGTATCACTATTGAATCACACACTATACTCAAGTATGGATCCACATATAATACAAGGTTTAACCCTCACATTATAGCATACTAGAGTTTCAACAACAAAAAGAGAGTATTCCATTATCACATTAATCATTCAAGAGGGCTAGTTATGATTAATCACCATCACCTAGTTGTATTAGGGTTAGATGTAACGAGATATACATAATTAGGGTTACACTTTCCCATTATGATGATTTTCGCTTATATTCATTCGAGGGAAATGGTAAGATCACAAGATGAAGGGTATTACAACATCAAATTCATATCATTATAGTCACAATTATAGACTTTAAGCTTCACCCGTAATCATTGGATGTTGAAAAATCAAATCCTAATCCTTGAATTGTGTGCTCTATTCAAAACCCTAGGTTGAATCATAGATTCAACCCTTGAATCCATCAACTAAGGTACCATCATATTAGTCTATAGAAGAATGAATATATGGGAACTAGGTTCACCATCAGTTGCAGTACTAGGTATAACATCACCCTCAGTTTAGCACATTGATACTATTAGAAGTGTGTTGAACCATCAGTTGATGAGCTTATAAATGAGTGTAGAACTAACCTGAGGTGTGATAATTGGTTTACAGCATCAGTTTTCACCATTTCTCATCACCATCGGTTGCCAAAAAGGCATCACCATTGGTTCTAACCAAGAAGCAACCATCAATTCCTATATGAAGGTGGAAATCAACATAAAACACTAAACATAACCATCAGTTGGATCGTCCCTTAGGCCACTTAAACCATTAGTTGTGCTGCATCCAAAAAGGTCTAAAACATCACTAAGGTTGACCATTGGTTGGCACACTTAAGCCAAGCCAAAATAGCAAGAATAACAACCATCGAGTTAGGTTTTAGAAGAGATAAAATATCACTAAAACCCTAGATATAACCCATCATTGAAGGATCTCCATGGGCCATATTTGGCATATAAACAAGTTCTAGATATTTTTCTATCTTAGGAAAGTCATACCCAAGATCTCAGGTTCATTTATGTCTATAAACTATTCATGAACAACACTTAAAACTTAAACCCTAAATAAGGATAGTTTTCTTCAAGCTTAGAGCATCATTTACTAGGTTTAGGGTAACCATCGACCATAGGAGACCAAAATAGCATAACCATCTGTTATAGAGTTGAATAAAGCCATCATGACAGAAACAAGGTAGCAACCATAGGTCATGCATAGGTACCAACCATCGATCACCAAGGAAAAGAAGGAAAATTAGTTCATTAGTACATAGAAGGAACCATCATTTATCCTTAGTCACCATCGGATAATGCCATCACTAGGCACTTAAGACCATCGATTTAAGGCACCAAAGGAAATCTAAAACAATAAAAGGGTACCTACCATCGGTTGGCATACCCATTCCAAAACAAATAGCACAAAGGTTAAGCCATCAGATTGCCATGGAAAAGGAGGAAAACAACTCCAAAACCCTAATCATGGCCATATATATTATACTAAAAACCATAGTTCACTCACATGAAAGAAAGATCTAGGGTTTTTTCTACCAAACATGGTACATGCAAAAGGTTTAGGATCTATTACTGAAGGAAAAATACTTAAAGATCATCATATAAGTTGAAACCCTAGGCAAGGTAGCTTCTTTTAGCTTAGAACTTTGTTTTTTGGGTAGAAGCTTGAACATGCATGATGGTAGTAAACAATAAATGTGGATCGATATATAAATTTCCTCTAGGTTGATGGTGCAGATCCTAATAGAAAAGAAACTCAAGAAAGGAGGGTAGGAAACCCTATTTTTAGATCTAAACTTAACCAAAAGAGCTTCTTCTTCACAAAAGGGAGTAAACCCTAAGTAAAGAGAGCAAGAAATGTGAGTTTTTCAATCATTAGGACAAGCTCTACCATGGAAAACCATGATTCCATCCAGGAAGAAGGAAGGAGGAAGAAGAACAACCAAAGAAACAAAAGAGTGAAGGAGAAAGTTACTAGCTTAGGTCAGAAATAGCAAAGGATGCTTTACAAACCCTAAAAGAGGGTAGATCCAAGCTCTAGCCATACATGTAAGAAGTTTGACCATCATCTTCTTCCTTGGGCACATAATTCACTAACTTGGTAGGGAGAACAAAGATCTAACAAAAGGGGAGATATAAGGGTCTAAAAGGTTTCTATTATGTGAAAAGGGAGGATTATATAAATGATGGAGCTTCCACTTGTGTGGAGTTGCGTGCACCACTAAAAATCCTAAAGATAGTAAGTCTTTAGGTTTAGCCTTGCTTATACCAGATTAAAAACTCCACCCACGTATGCTAGGATACATAGAAGTCTTATCGTAGTATAGTTAAGGGTCGAATCCACATGACAACAATCTTGTCAAGATCAACAAGACAAAAAACATTAGAATTTCATTTAACTCCTTAACAGTTGGTATTAGATCAAAGAGTTGGTTTTGTTGTTTAAACTAAGTGTAAGTAAAGTAAAGAAGGAAAGTAAATCTAAGGTTGTAAACAATGTTAAGAAACCACTAGGATGTGATCGGCTTTTGCCACCACTACACATGGATCAAAACATACATCACGATAACTTGGCTTGCAAAGAAAAGAGTCTAAATAGTTAGTATCTTTGTAGGCTTAACCTCCTTTTGGATAACCAACTACGAGAAACGTGGAAGTGTTGTAATGCCAGCCATCCCCAGATGAATGGTCACTTACTTTGCATCACTCCCCTCGCAAAGTGTGTTCCACGACCCGTCAAGGTTATACTTTCATACGTCAACTGATTCCATTTCATAGTATGAAAGTGCAATGATGGAGGTGAGTTTACTCCACTTCTTGAGAAACACTCCTAGATACCGAACCAAATGTATGATGACTACATACAATCTGGAATCAACAAATAGTCGATATTCGAATCTAGAAGTACAAACACAGACAATTTGCACTAAAAGATAATAGATAACACACGTTGGTGATCAAACAACTAGCATTCATTAAATAATTGATGTTGAACTAGAAAAATAGTGTTTTTCTATTGCAAACTCAAGAATTACAATGCATGAAATGAAAACATGGGTAGCGGGGCTACTCCCCGCACCCTAGTGTATAAGACTACTCACTCATGGAAAGAACAAAGAAGGGGGCGAGAAGAGAGAGAGAGCATCATCTCCATGAAGGAGGGAGGAAGGTCAACCCCTTGGAGAGAGAGAGGAATGATCTTCACACTTCGTAGCTTGCTTGATGATGAATCCTCCTCTTCCCACCTTCTTTGTCGATGAGAGAGAAAGTAGCTTGGAGATGGAGTATGGATCTCAGAACGGTAGCCTCGGGGCAGCGGGTGAAGGATGGAATGTCTTTGGAACAATAGAGGCAGCCTTTGGACATATGAAACTTGATAATTTGTGAGGACCCTTCGGGTCTTATTTATAGGCTTTGAGTGGAACTCAAACAGTTTGGGAGATTTGGGCCCAAACTGTCGTGAAGACCGTTTGGACTCTCTCTCAGTTTGGAGACCATTTGGACTCTCTCGGTTTGGAAACTATTTGAGTCCTCATGGTTTGGAACCATTTGCCTTTATTTGGTCTTGGGGCCGTTTGACTTTACATGGTCTTGGGACCGTTTAGCCTTCATTCGGTCTTGGGACTGTTTGGTGTCCATTCGGTCTTGGGACCGTTTGATGTCCATTCGGTCTTAGGACCGTTTGGTGTCCATTCGGTCTTGGGACCATTTGATGTCCATTCGATCTTGGGACTGTTTGATGTCTATTCGGTCTTGGGACCGTTTGGTGTCCATTCGGTCTTGGGACCGTTTGGTGTCCATTTAGTCTTGGGACCGTTTGGAGCTTTTGTAATTTTTTTGTACTTTTCTATAAGAAGTGAAAAGGAAAAGTTAATCTAATGGTATATTTACAAAAAGGTAGAAAGTTAAAGATTCTATCTAATTTAACTAAGAAAGAGTATGGAAAACTGATGAAAACTAGTAAGATAACATCGCGAAATGGGAGGTTATCACCCCCCTAACTTAGAGTCTAGCTTGTCCTCAAGATAGATAGAGCTAAGGCATGTAGTGGCGAGGCAATTTTATTTAGTGAAGATTTCCATACTTTTGCTTCAATTCTAAACCAGAAATCTCTTAGAGTTTTGACCACCTTTTCCTTGATCACATTCTTTGCATGTTTTCAACTCCAATCAGTTTTATACTTCTTTTTTAAAAAAAACTACTGGAAACTAAGATAGGCATGAGGGTTGGCTAAAGGTTGATGTGAAACTCCCCCTATTAGTGGGGGAGGGTTTATCTAAACTTTTAGGATCTCACTACTGGGCACGACACATCTGCCTTTATGAGGGAAGCTAAATGTACCGGCCGGGCGAGTCCTTTATCAGCTTTTTCATATATTCAGAGACCTTAGGATCTCATTACCGTGCACGACACATCTGCCTTTGTGAGGGTAGCTGAATGTACCGGCCGGGTGAGACCTTTATTGGTCCTTCATATAGGTCCTTAAGCATGGTACAACTCTCATGTTTTTATTCAACACTCTGGCTTTTATTCTTATACTCACATGCTTAGGAGTTGGATATAAAGGGATTTTGTTTGGGCTGCCATGCCTCTTTTAAAAAGAAGAAAACTGTTCTTGGAGTCTCCTGACATGCACTTATTTTGATTTCGTACTTGGTGGTCCACTTGCAAGGTTCCTTGATTTGGATTTTACCTACTTCCCTCCCGTCCTTGGAAGAGTTTTGGTTGGCTTCGGCCATGATGTTAACTTGTGGAGAGTCTGGAGAAGAGTTGAAGCAAAAACATGGAATTCTGGTGTGAAAGTAATTTATTGATTCACCATTACATGCCTAAGTGCTTTTTCTATTATTGCTTTTTGAGGACTGCTTTGATTCTAAATTTAGCTGGGGGTGACTTTTTCTAAGAGTAATGTTATACTTATGTACAAGAATTATTCTATTCTAAGAAATTACTGAAAAAGTCTAAAATGTGAAAAGAAAAATAAAAGTAGTGTATAGAAAAGCAGAAGTGAGTAAAAAGAGTAGAGGGAGAAGGGTTGAAAAATGATACCTCACCCTTGTCCAGTGTACCCCCCTAACTTATCACTCACTCTGTCCTCAGAGTGTCAAAGTGATAGGTTGATAAGTACATGGACAAGGGAATTAGGTGTCTTTTAGTCCTTTGTTAGCTCCATGCGTTCGGAGTAGATTAGCTGCAAACTTTCCACGTAGAGCAAAGAACAGTGATGGTGTACATCCAGTAGAGGATGTGGAAGCCACAATCGTTTGACTCTCGGAGATGCTGGGGACATCTGTGGTAGAAGGCTGGGCGATGAAAGTGTTCTTTATCATACGCCCTTGTGTGCTTGCTTAAAAGATCGTGTAGTTTGTTAGCACACTCCATTACCACCTTCTCCATGGGCGTGTTAGCTGTCACATCATACTATCTCTGGTTTGCATCAAACTGGCTATCAAAACTATTTTAGATGATAGTTGTTCCATCGCTAAGGTTTGTTGCCAGTAGCATCCAGTGCTCTGAGTGAAGGAAAGGAAGCATAATGAACTTCAGAGTCATAAGTTGGAGGCAAGAGATGAGTGCCTCCATGGTTCCGAAGTTCTTTAGCTTTAGGAGATCATCTTTCATATATGCTGACGCCACATAAAGTGTAGGGTGATTCTGTCTGAGGAGATATTGATAGGCAGTCATCAAACTCACGGATAGAGACCCTTTGTATTGTACAATTTCACGAAGCGTATCTTCCATAACCAGAATATCTCCGGCTAGAAAAACAAGATCATCTTTCTCGACATATAGCCTAGACATGACGAGTTGAAGTTCATTGTCGGAAAGACTCTTGCAAGCTACAAGGTCAAAATTGGGAAACGTTGGTTCAATTGCAGATAGCGGAACTGTTTGGGGATATGATCTTTTGATAGGGGCCCCTATTAATAAACCGATGTCCCCTTTATCCTTCACCATATCAAAGGTGTAAGGGTCCCATAGTCTTTTTTCGGGGACCGTGGCAGGTTGTTGTTTCTCCAACTCCTGTAATGTTTTCCGGAATGGCTGTTTTTGTGGACGTTGGATAGCCGAGTAGAGGTAGCGAGGGACGCCATCTGGTGTCATAGTCGGGTCCTTGAAGAACCTTCTGTCACATATGAGCTCCATGGCATAACGCCCTCGTAGGGAGTGAAAGTCTTCTGCGGCCAGCTCGGTGAAGGGGATTTGTTGATTAAGCGCTTGTATGTGGCGTATAGTGCAGAAAGCACAATCCCCTGATCCCTCTTGCGTTTGGACTTGTGGGTTTATGATTTGGAACCATGGTTGGTTCCAACCTTGTCGGAGTGATGGCTTTGCATCCCAAATTAATTTTAGAAGCCGAAAAGGGATGCATCTTGCCTCCCTAGCTCCTAGACCAGAAAAATTGATGATATCAGCTTTAAGCTCACTGGCACAGAAGTTGTACACTTTGGCATCGCAAGCCTCGGTGTCAACGATCATGAGCAGCCAGTGGTTGGAAACTTAGAAGGGTACTGTGATATATCGTACCTTCAGTTCAATCCCCCTACGTAGCCGCTCGATAGTCTTGTTGTGTAATTCCTTATACAATAGACTTAGATCCAAAGCAGGTGAAGCATTGAGGACTGGCTGTGGCCTTTTTGAGCTTCTGTATGTTTCGATAGCGTTGGCAAGAAGAACACAGAAGATTTCCATCTTCACTTTTGATTGAGGTCGAAGAATGATTCGGAAATCTTCACGTGTCATCTTGCGCTTAGTCTTTATATTTGTGTAGATGATGTCCCCCCCTTCTTTGGCATCATCTACGATAGTGTTTAGGATGAAGATATCCTGGACATATAGGGTAGAGATGGCCACCATGTCTAGGTAGTGCATCTTCTTAGGTAGAGGTGGCGGCAGGGAGAGCTCTTACAGTGGCGGAAAATAAGTCTGCTCTAGGTCGTCCATATAGTGTTGCAGAACTTCATCTTTTTCTGATTCAGAATCAGAGTCGAGTTCATCATCTATGTCTAGACTCACTCTGTCTGACTCTTCTTGCTCTGGGGGTAAAGGCACCAATTGTTCTGGTGCAGAGGAATGATGAGCTTCTGATGTTGGTGGACTAATGCTGGTTCCTAGGATACATTGCTGGAACTCAACAAAAGCCACTTCGTTGGCAGCTTCCCCCATAGATCCCATGGAAGAATAGTCAAGGAACTGATCCCCATATGACATGTTAATATTGTCATTGTGTTCGGGGGATTTGGGATCTTGTCCACCTTCTTGGTGGTCTTTGTCTGCTTCCTTCTTTGAAGGTTCTGTTCCTCGACTGGTTCCCTCCCCAGCATGTCCTGGGTCATCAGGTTTGTCACCTGAAGAGGAGGTGTCATCTTTGGAGTCAGCGGAGGAGTCATAATCTTCTTCTTTGTCTTTGTCTTCTTCTTCGTCGTCTCCCGCCTTATCTTTCATTTATTTTGGCATTGTTTTCTTGCACTGCCGGTGAAGTGCTTGTAATTCATCAAGAGCCACTTGCACATGCTCGTGTGTCTCAAGCAGTGCGTCATGGGTTTCCTTGAGATCAGAGTATCACACCTCGACAGAGAGGAGTCGTGCAGAAAGGTCTGTGACTTGGGTTCGTAGGTGATTGATTTCATTATTTGATGACTCCTCTTGGTAGCTATTGAGCTGTGCAAGGGTGATAGTGATGGCATCCAAACACGTGCTGAAAGCAGTTTGCTGCTGCTTAAGCTCGCGAAGGCTCTCTAGCAGAGGTTGAGTCTGCGTAGAGATCCTATCGACTTGTTGAGCCAACGTTGCTTGCTGGCTTTTCACTTCAAGCACCAACTGTGGCAATTGTTGTAGGCGGTCGTCGATGCGTTCGACTTGCATGGCCAATGCTTCCTGCCATTGGTTGATGCTTGAGAGGATGCCAGGTAAGGCACAGTTTTTCTCGTCGATCTTGGAAACCTATTTAGTAAGACCCTGCACATAAGAAAAAATAGATTGCATTATGTTAGAAGGGTCGATGAGGAGGTTTCAGATGGCATTAAATTGACGTATGAATTCATCACTGACATTTGTAAAAGGGACCCCAGAAAAGGATGGGTGGGATGGCTGGGGTCGGGGTGGAAGGGTGGTAGTGTCTTGTGAAAGAGACACTAATGATGGTCCTGCGAACTGTGTGGTGACTGTAGATGGAGTCACCAGTGGTGTTGGGATGGTGGCGGATGCGAAGGGTGACGACATTCTGGGAGAAAAGGGTTGATCCGTAAATATCAATGTGAAAGTGGTGGAGGTGGAGGCGAACGAGGTGAAAGTGAGGTCGGACATTGATGTGAATAGAATGCCTGATGAGAAGGGGATTGAGGTGGAGGATGCGGGTGGAGGCGCGGATGTGGGGAAGGGATTTGTTGGTGGAATTATTGTGGAGAATGATGGGAGGGTGGTGGATTGTGGAATGGTGGAGGGTGGTAGTGTGGTGGGGGTGGTGGTGGAGGTAAGCTCAACATTGAGACTCATGATGAAGGAGTCTAGTGATGAGGTGGTGATGTGTTCTTCAGGGAGAGGGGGTTCTGCTTCTGGATTTGGCCTTGATGTCAGCGTCCTCGACAGCTATTGTGTTTGCAAACGCCCTTTTGATGGTCATTTTACTGGGATTTTTGTTATTCTGGCTGCCGGGGCGGTGATGCTATGCGTCGTCTGACCTGCCTTTGCTTTCTTTTCTACTACTTGGACTGACACGAGGAGGTTAGTAAGCTCCTCTTCAGTGAAGAGAAGCTTATCTTTGTCATAATCTGAGCTCTGGTAGAGGAAGCAACGTCCTAGAAGATTTTACTGTGGGACATAAGATGTAGTGTAGCTTAGCATCTTTTTCCTTAATGATGTATGAATTCTTTAAAGTTTGCTCATTGGTAAGGATGTCACCCTTGATCTTTGTGCACCCGGGCAGTAGTCTGTCCATCTTGAGATAATTTAGAATTGAGGTTATGTGTCCTCTGACACATACTTCTTTCCCGAGGGCATAAGCTGTGTGCTTGTGTATCAATTGCCATCCTATGTTGACCGTCAGCCCATTAAGGACGGACCAGAGGATGAAAAGATCGGAAATGCTAACATTCCCGCCCTCTGTCCTGGGGAAGAGTGCGCCAGTGAGGATTTTGTGTAGTGTGCACACCAACCCAAAATGAATATTTGAGGCCTTGCAGGTCTTTGCCTCATAGGTTGGGATCCCTGTCAGGGATTTCCATAAGATATGTTTGTTGAACTGGGAGCTTTCAATGCCTACAACTTTGGATTTTCCCAACTGCTCCATGTTGTCTATAAAGATTTCATTGAGTAGGTTTTCTGTTATGACAACTTTGTTGCCAAAGAGTTTGGTGACCAGCCTGCGGTCGCCTCCGTCTCTTGATCTATCCATTATGTTCATGGCTTCTTTGTGGAGGAAGGTGAAAAATTCCGTTTTTGGCTCAACATAAGAATACTCTGTGACAAAACAGAAACTTGTGAGGTTGGCATTGTCGAGCAAGGTGAGTATTTTTTCATAAATCCCCATCTTTTTTAGTACGTTGGAACATACATACTTTGTCAGCTTCAACGTTTTGTCGAAGGATGGGAGGGTGTGGATGAATAGGTTTGCTGGTGGTGGTGCTGTAGTGGTGATGGTGGATAAAACATGAATAATGGTGGTAGCGGGAGTGGTAATGGTGGTGGTGGTAGTGGTTAATGGAATGTATCCTTCCAGGATTTGTTCCCTTACAGTGGCGGGATGGACCTGCTTCCTTGCCCATTTCTTTGTTGGTTGCTCTGTGGTAGCTTCCTGGGCCTTCCTCTTCCCCTTGGACTTTGTGGTGGGGGATTCGTCCTCAGAATTTGGCTCGTATTCTGAGCCTTCATCACTTGAAGAAACTTCTTCTATATTTTGGACAGGCTCCACAGTTAAACACATATTGATGCGGTCAATTTCATTTATGACCGTGAGCAGGTTAACTTTTGGTGGGAACTTTCTAGTCTTGTCATAGATGTCTACAATCTTCTGGAGTTTGGCACGCTCTTCCATCAGTTGCTCCCTTGTCCAGAAGGGAGCGTCATCGGTTCCGGTGGCTTCTTTTGCGGGTGATGCCATATTTGAAAAATTAGCAAAAGATCGTGTGTTAAAAGGATTTGAATTTGCAAAGATAACAAGTTTATTAAAAGAAAAAGTTACATTATGTATGTGTTAATGTTTTTAGGTTTTAGTGGAACCCAAATGATTTGTAAAGCCGTTTGGGTCCAAATAGTTTTGAGACTGTTTGGTGTCAAATGTTTGAAACACTTATTAAGCGAAGAGTGAAAGAGAAAACCGTTTGGGTCCAAACACTCTCGAGCTCAAACGGTTTGAAGACCGTTTGGGTCCAAACGGTCTCGAGCTCAAACGGTTTCAAGACCGTTTGGCACCAAACAGTTTTAGGACCGTTTGGGTCCAAATGGTCTCAAGCTCAAACGGTTTCAAGACCATTTGGCACCAGATGGTTTTAGGATTGTTTGGGTCCAAATGGTCTCGAGCTCGAACGGTTTCAAGACCGTTTGGCACCAAACGGTTTTAGGACCGTTTGGGTACAAACAGTATCGAGCTCAAACGGTTTCAAGACCGTTTGGTACCAAATGGTTTTAGGACCGTTTGAGCCGAGACCATGAGGAAGGTGAAGCATCCGGAAGCACGGTTGATTGTTGAAAAGGAGGCGAAATCAGAAAATGATGGCGGTGACACGCGCATTGGTGGCTAACGAGAACCCCATCAGCGACGCAGTGTTGGCGATGAAGATAACAAGGTGGATGTGAAGCGTGGTGTGGTGACGGATAAGACAGCATTGGTGATGGTGTCGAACTGTTGGTTTACCTTGTTGTGTGACTACGATGCTGACAGCGAAAAACTCTGTGAAAACACACGGGGAAGACAGCGGTGTCGTCGGAGATGGTGGCAAAGAGAGCAGGCAGTACGAGTTGCACAGGAGCGAGAAATAGAGGGGATGAAATAGTGCTCGCGTAAGGGTTTAGGGAGTTCAAGATTTTAGAAGAGGAAAAAGGGAGGGGTTGGGGTTAATATTTATAGGATTTGGGAGGGGGGCACTACAAATTCCCAAGGGCAAACAATTTTGAGACCGTTTGGGTTCCAAACGGTTTCAGGACCGTTTGGGTTCCAAATGGTATCAAGATTGTTTAGGACCAAACAGTTTCGAGACCGTTTGAGCTCAAACGGTTTCGAAACCGTTAGGTTAATATTTAATTGGATTTATATTTTTATGTTTGTTTTGGTTATTTATGTGAATTTTTATATTTTCAAATTAAAGATGATAAACCTAAATCAAATGAAGAGATTAGAAAAGACTAGGAAAAATAAAAATGGTGATACTCAGATCTTGAGTTGCCTCCCAAATAGCGCCTGGGTTTAACGTCATTGGCCCGACGGAAATCCGGTTTGGTTATGTCGATGCTGAGGGATCGTGGATCTTGATAGTTTGTCTTGGTATTTTGTCTGCTGGTGTGTAATATCTCTTCAATCTGTGGCCATTAACTGTCCATTCTCCCCCATTATTATCAAAGATGATGACTGCTCCGGTGGGGTAGATGTGTTTAATTGTGAAGGGTCCAAACCATTTCATGCGGAGTTTTCCAAGAAACATCTTAAGTCTGGAATTGAAGAGGAGGACCTTATCTCCGACAACAATGTCTTTTCATTTGAGGTGGCCGTCGTGCCACGTCTTTGTTTGTTCTTTATAGATTATGGCACTTTGGTAAGCTGTCATTCTAAGCTCTTCAAATTCTTGTAGTTGAAGTTGTCTATATTCACCGACACTTTTGAGATCAAAGTTCAGCTATTTGATGGCCCACCAGGCCTTATGTTCCAGTTCAACTGGAAGATGGCATGATTTCTCATATACCAATCAGAACGGGGTTGTTCCAATCGGTGTTTTATAAGCTGTGCGGTAAGCCCAAAGGGCATCGTGAAGCTTGGTAGACGAGTCGATACGATGTCTATTGACTGTTTTCTCTAAAATTACTTTCAGTTGTCTATTCAAAACTTTGACTTGGCCACTAGTTTGTGGATGGTAAGGTATGGCGACCTTATGGTTGACTCCATATTTTTTTAGGAGGGCTTCAAAGCTTCTTTCTAGAAAATGGGTCCCTCCGTCAGATATGATAGTTTGGGGTACTCCGAATCTGGGGAAAATGATATCTTTGAACATCTTGATGATTTCCTTGGAGTCGCAAGATACAGTGGGTATAGCTTCTACCCATTTCAAAACATAATCCACAAGGACCAATATGTAAGAGAATCCATAAGATGAGGGGAAGGGACCCATGTAGTCTATTCCCCAAACATCAAAAAGTTCGATTTCTTGCCATAAAGTGAGAGGCATTTCATTCCTTTTAGTTATACCGCCAGAAAGCTGACATTTATTGCACAATCTTACAAAATCATAGGAATATCTTGCTATTGTTGGCCAAAAGAAACCCGATTGTAGAACTTTCAGAGTAGTCTTTTTCGAACTCATGTATCCCCCAGTGGGGCCAGAATGACATGCTCTAAGACAGGAGTAATTTCCTCTTCTGGTATGCAGCGACAGAAAAGTCCGTCTGCACATAGATGAAAAAGATAGGGTTCGTCCCAATAGTATTGTTTAACATCATGGAGAAATTTATTTTTATCATGGTGAGAGGTGGAGGGGTGGATGATTCCTATAGCCAAATAGTTCACTATGTCGGCATACCAGGGGAATCTGGTGGTAATTTTCATAAGCTGGTTGTTAGGAAGGGAGTCTCGGATATGTACATTGTCGTCGTCTTGACATTCGATTCGACTTAGGTGATCAGCGACGACATTTTCCACTCCACTTTTGTCTTTTATTTCAAGTTAAAATTCTTGCAGCATTAATACCCAACGGCTGAGTCTGGGTTTTGCATCATGTTTCTGAATAAGATATTTGATGGTGGAGTGGTCTGTATATAATACGACCCTTGATCCAATTAGATAAGAACAAAATTTTCCAAAAGCGTAGATGATGGCTACACATTGCTTTTCAGTAGTAGTATAATTCTTTTACACCTCATCTAACATCTTGGATGTGTAGTATATTACATATGGCTTTTTGTCTAGTCTTTGCCCCAACACAACCCCTATGGCATAGTCTCTAGCGTCACACATTATTTCAAAAGGTTGTGACCAGTCAGACACTCTTAGAATGGGTGCTGAGATTAGATAATTTTTCAAAGTTGTAAAGCTATGCAGGCATTCCTGGTCAAAGTTGAAATCAACATCCTTGGTCAATAGGTATGTCATAGGTTTTGATATTTTTGAGAAGTCTTTGATAAATCTTCGGTAGAACCCAACATGACCCAAGAAGGTTCACACTCCCCTTATGTCTTTGGGTAGTGACAACTTTGATCTACCTTGATTTTTTCCTTGTCTACTTCGATTCCTCTTTCTCTTACTCGATGTCCGAGGACAACACCTTCGGTCACCATAAAGTGACATTTTTCCCAGTTTAGGATAAGGTTTGTTTCCTTGCATCTCTATAGGACTTTACTTAGGTTGAGTAGACAGTTATCAAAAGAATCTCCATATACTGAAAAATCATCCATAAACACCTCCATAATGGTTTCGGTTAATCCCGTGAAGATAGCAGTCATGCACCTTTGGAAGGTTGCGGGTGCGTTGCATAGCCCGAAGGGCATCCTTCTGAAGGCGTATGTTCCAAAAGGACAAGTAAATGTCATTTTTTCTTGGTCTTCGGGGTTAATTGGGATTTGGTAAAACCCAGAATATCCGTCGAGGTAGTAGAAATTTTTTTGGTGGGCTAGGCGTTCAAGGACCTTGTTAAGGAAGGGTAAGGGAAAATGGTCCTTCCTTGTTGATATGTTCAATTTTCTATAATCAATGCACATTCTCCAACTAGAAACAGTCCTTATAGGTACTAGTTCATTCTTATCATTTAGGACAACAGTGGTTCCCCCCCTTTTAGGGACCACTTGGACAGGACTAACCCACTGAGAGTTAGAAATTGGATAGATAATACCCACTTTCAAGAGTTTAAGAACTTCAAGGCGAACTACCTCTTTCAGATTTGGGTTCAGTTTTCTCTGGTGCTCCCTCGAGGGTTTGAACTCTTCTATCATAGGTAGTTTATGCATGCATAGAGCTGGGTTTATGCCTGTTAAGTCAGTCATTTTATACCCAATTGCTTTATTGTGCTTCCTTCGTTCAGTGAGAAGCCTTTCTTCCTGGTCATCAATCAGAGAGGAGCTAATGATAACTGGACATAATTTTTCTTCATCTAGGAAGACATGTTTGAGCCTAGCTGGTAGAGTTTTCATTTTCAGAGCTTTGGGTACTTCTGTTGTCTCTAATATGGAGACATATTTCAGTTCTTCAAAAGTGTCTTCTGGGACTTTGTCAGCTTGCTCCAATTATTGCAGGCATTGCTGAACTAGCTCGTTGGTTGAAAATTCAGCTTCCAGATTTATTAGAGTGTCCTCTAGGGCATCTGCTGGTTCTGGATTTGCTTGCTTCAGTTGAGACATTTTATCAATTGCTTCAAGCAGAAAAGCCTCTTCATGTATGCTAGGGCTCTTCAGGCTGTTGAAAACCCTAAATTGAACGTTTTTCTTGCCCAACCTTAAGGTAATTGTGCCAGCCTCGGCATCGATTAATGCTCTAGCTATGGCGAGGAAGGGTCTACCGAATATTATCGGGTACCTTAGGTCTTCTTTTATATCCATAATAACGAAATCACAAGGGACATAAGAGTCCCTCCCCACTCTTACTGGAATATCTTTAATGATTCCAAGGGGTGCAGTAATGGTGGAGTCAGCGAGCTAGATAGTAATTGTTGTAGGCAACAAGTCAGTGAACCCTAATCTTTTGCACATGGAAAATGGAATAATTGATATGCTGGCTCCCAAGTCGGCCAATACCTTTTTACAAGAATTATTCCCAATAGAGCATTGTATGCCAAAGGAGCCAGGGTCCTTCTATTTTTTTAGAATTTTATTCAAAATGATATCCAAAGTGGTTTGGGCTAGCTTGACAGTTTCATGCTCTTATGTCATGTATTTCTTTGACAGCAAGGTCTTCAGATATTTGGACCAGGCTGGGATTTTAGATAAGGCGTCGAGAAAAGGAATATCAACATAAAGTTTCTTCATTGCCTCTTTAAATTTCTGGAATCTAGAGTCTAGTTTGGTTTCCTTTAGCCTGCCATGATAGGGTATCCTTAGCTTATATTGTGGAACCTCTGGTTCTTTGGGACCTTGTTCCTTTTCTTTCCTTTCTTCAGCTTCTTGACATGATTCTTCTGTTGGGATGATTTCAGTTACATCCCTGTCTTCTTGATTAGCTGAGATGGCTTTAGTAAGAGCATGACCAGACCTTGTTGTAACAACATTTAATTGTTCTGGTCTATGTTGATCGTGTCTTGGATTTGCTTCTGGTTGTCCAGTGAAAGTGCCCACTGGAAGTTTTAGCTGAGCTGCTATCTGTGCTAACTGAGTTTCCACAGCTTTTTGCTGAGGTTGCTAGTTAGCCAACATGGTTTGCTGTGATTGCAACATTTTACTTATCAAGGATAGGTCATCAGTCTACTGTGGTGGGGCATTCTTCTGTTGGAACTGAGTGAGTTGTTGCTGCCCTTGAGGTTGTTGTTGTTGAGGTGCTGGCAATTGAGGTTGCTGCGGCTATTGCAGCTGAGATTGTTGTAATTGCAGGTGCATAGGAGGGTGAGTATATTGGTAGTATGCAGAGGTATTTCTTGGGTAGTTGGATCTCTGGAAATTGCTTTTGAAATTCCCTTGATTTTGGTTGTAGTTGCTTTGAAATCCTGGTGGTAGTCTGTTGGAGGATCCACCTTATGTTTGATGTTGTGGGTTAGCAGTTCCCGCATGATTTCCATATTGAAAACCAAGATGATTTCTCAATTGATTTGGATTATAGTAAGCTTGTCCTGGTATGGAATGAATGGAATTTACTTGTTCTGGCATCTGATCCTCACGGTGTTCAATGATCAGCTCATACTATGGTTGAGGTGGTTGTAAATCCATCATTACATTGTATAGGAGATCACATGACAATGTGGGATGATCTGATGCATGACAGGCCTCGCAAGTTGTTGTGGCTTCTTTATCTTGTTGGGGGTTCTTTTTTCTGTCATACTCCCCAAATGATGCTTCGAGGGCTTGTTGTTTGTTGGCTATGGTTTTCCAAGCTTCAACTATGGCTTTCAATTCCGTAGATTCTTCAGCTTTACAAACCTTTAGAACTCCTCCTGTGGTCGCCCTCCCCCAATTGGATTGATTTTCTGCTCCGAGAGTGACAATTCTCCAGGCATCCTCGTAGTTCTGTCTCATAAAGTTTCCTTCAGATGAGGAATCTAAGAACTTTTTAATTTCATCACTTACTCCCCTGTAGAAAGTTTCTATGAGTTGATTTTGCGAGATTCCATGGTGAGGGCACTTCCTCAAGAGTTCCTTGAATCTTTCCCATGAGTCAGCCAGTGACTCTCCCGGTAGTTGAAGGAATTGGTTGATTTGTCCTCTGATTTGGTAGGTTAGTGAAGGGGGGAAGAATTTTTCCAAGAACTTCTCTTCTAAGGGAGCCCAAGTGGTGATTGGCTCCCCATCCAAAGAATTGTACCAGCTTAGTGCTCTTCCAGACAAGGTGAAATTGAAGAGTCTGAGCATGATTGCGTCCATGGTTGTTCCAACTTGGGGTACCAACCTACAAAGAGCTTTGAACCTCTTCAAATGGTCCATGCAATCATCTCTGGTACTTCTAGAGAATGAGATGCCCTGCATTATTTGGATCCATTGTGTCCTAATCTCAAAATTAGGAGTGTCGATGAGTGGTGGTTGGACTGGATGGTTGTCTTCATAGTTTTTGGGAATAGCGTAGTCCCTTAGTTGCTTGCTTCTTATCAATAGTTGCGCATCAGCCTTGGCTGCTTCATTCTCGACACACATGCGGGCTTGCTCTTCAGCCCATACTTCAGCCTGAACTTGGGCGCGCGTGTCGACGATGAGTTGCGCTCGCTGGGCTGCTATGGCAACATTGACCCTTTCCATCACTAATGCAGATTGGTGTTCATCTTCGACCATTTTTCTGGCTCTTTGATGATTAAGTCTAATACGGCGGTGGAAACTTCTCTCTACCTCAGAGTCGTACTCTGGATTAGGGGAGAATCTGAGATTATGCGATGGTTGCATACACATCTTCTGCCCAGAGTAGAGGAAGAAACACACTTTTCAGATGATGTAGGAGATATGATGAAATCAAGAGAATATGGAGTAATGTTTAAAGAAAAAGTGTAAAACCCTAACCAACTAGTAAGATGATAAATGAAATTAAAATGTTCCGTTGTCCCCGACAACGATGCCAATTTTTGATGGAGCTTCCACTTGTGTGGAGTTGCGTGCACCACTAAAATCCTAAAGATGGTAAGTCTTTAGGTTTAGCCTTGCTTATACTAGATTAAAAACTCCACCCACGTATGCTAGGATACGTGGAAGTCTTATCGTAGTATAGTTAAGGGTCGAATCCACATGACAACAGTCTTGTCAAGATCAACAAGATAGAAAACGTTAGAATTTCATTTAACTCCTTAACAGTTGGTATTAGATCAAAGAGTTGGTTTGGTTGTTTAAACTAAGTGCAAGTAAAGTAAAAGCAGGAAAGTAAATCTAAGGTTGTAAACAATGTTAAGAAACCACTAGGATGTGACCGGCTTTCGCCACCACTATACATGGATCAAAACATACATCACAATAACTTGGCTTGCAAAAAAAAGAGTCTAAACAATTAGTATCTTTGTAGGCTTAGCCTCCTTTCGGATAACCAACTACGAGAAACATGGAAGTGTTGCAATGCCAGCCATCCCCAGACGAATGGTCACTTACTTTGCATCACTCCCCTTGCAAAGTGTGTTCCTCGACCCATCAAGGTTGCACTTTCATACGTCAACTGATTCCATTTCATAGTATGAAAGTGCAACAATGGAGGTGAGTTTACTCTACTTCTTGAGAAATGATCCTAGATACCAAACCAAACGTATGGTGACTACATACAATTTGGAACCAACAAACAGTCGATATTCGAATCTAGAAGTACAAACACAGACAATTTGCACTAAAAGATAATAGATAACACAAGTTGGTGATCAAACAACTAGCATTCATTAAAAGATTGATGTTGAATTGGAAAGATAGTGTTTTTCTATTGCAAACTCAAGAATTACAATGCATGAAATGAAAACATGGGTAGCGGGGTTACTCCCCGTACCCTAGTGTATAAGACTACTCGCTCATGGCAAGAACAAAGAAGGGGGCAAGAAGAGAGAGAGAGCATCATCTCTACGAAGGAGGGAGGAAGGTTGACCCCTTAGAGAGAGAGAGCAATGATCTTCACACTTCGTAGCTTTCTTGATGATGAATCCTCCTCTTCCCACCTTCTTTGTCGATGAGAGAGAAAGTAGCTTGGAGATGGAGTATGGATCTCAGACCGGCAGCCTCGGGGCAGTGGGTGAAGGATGGAATGGCTCTGGAACAATAGAGGCAGCCTTTGGACGTCTGAAACTTGATAATTTGTGAGGACCCTTCAGGTCTTATTTATAGGCTTTGAGTGGAACTCAAACAGTTTGAGAGATTTGGGCCCAAACGGTCGTGAAGATCATTTAGACTCCCTCTCGGTTTGGAGACCGTTTGGACTCTCTCGGTTTGGAAATCGTTTGAGTCCTCATGGTTTGGAATCGTTTGACTTTATTCAGGCTTGGGACCATTTAACTTTACACGGTCTTGGGACCGTTTGGCCTTCATTCGGTCTTGGGACTGTTTGGTGTCCATTTAGTCTTGGGACCGTTTGATGTCCATTCGGTCTTGGGACCGTTTGGTGTCCATTCGGTCTTGGGACCATTTGATGTCCATTCGATCTTGGGACCATTTGATGTCCATTTGGTCTTGGGACCATTTGGTGTCCATTCGGTCTTGGGACCGTTTGGTGTCCATTCGGTCTTGGGACCGTTTGGACCTTTTGTAATTTTTTTGTGCTTTTCTGTAGGAAGTGAAAAAGAAAAGTTGATCTAATGGTATATTTACAAAAAGGTAGAAAGTTAAAGATTCTATCTAATTTAACTAAGAAAGAGTATGGAAAACTGAGGAAAACTAGTAAGATAACATCGCAAAATGGGAGGTTATCAATAAAGCTCATGGATAAGGGAGAAAGGAAGCTTGAGGTGTCCATCTAGGTTACCATGTGTCAAAGACTATTTTGCATGTAAATAAGCAAATCCATCAGTGGTACTATAGTTTAACTATCTATCCTAGGTGATAGGAAGACCATTGGTCATCCCACACATGGTATCCATAGGCAACCCCTCCAAAAATGACCACCAGCCATAACATATAACCACAAAAGGGTAAAATGGTACATTTTTCCCCACCATCGGTTGAGGGCCTTAATCTACCTCAAACATCGGTTTCAACACTTCTAGGGTGAACCATATACCTCCCTACATCCAGTGGATCCATCAATTGGCACCCCCACTAGGAAAAACCTTCGGTCTCCTTGGTTGCACACTTAGTAACTCCATCATCCATGAAGGGGAAAACCCTAATTCACCATAGAAGAAAATTACCTCCAAACCAGGTATAATTGAGAGCCCCATGCATCAAAAAGCTCAAGAATGATACGATAAAATATAAGGAAAATAATAAATGTGAGAAATTTTAAGAAAAACATCAGATTTGGGTAAATTGTAGAAAAGCCCAAAATATGCACAAAATTGCATAACTTGCACAAACAGTGTCCAAACTAGACCAAACTTGAAACTTAAGCTTTTCATATGATATAAAAACACCTCAAAAGGTTTAATTAAGGTTTAAATCACTTAATTATGATAATTAAGCATGTTTAACCAACAAGCAAGGTTTAGGATTTCACAACCATAAACCCCTAACAAGGATTTCGCCCCCAAAATCCAAGTTAGACTAAGATGGGTACCTCACATGTACCTCATCCACAAAAATCCATAGGGTTACTTCCATCACATGATGATGTCATGTCATTCTCATAGGAATCATGTTATTCTCGCTTAACTCTTGCATGTCCCAACCTGAGTTAGCATACAAATTTCCTAATAAGAAACATCCTTATGTAACTCCACCTCAACTGTCCCTATTACTTATCCTGTACTAGGGTGACACTTCCTCATCCATGGAACATAGAAACTATTGTGTAACTCGTTCAACTCAAGTAGTACCTCTATCTTGGAACTCTAGCTGTCATCCTAAACTATTTCCATTTGTTACTAAGTCATCACGTCTGTTACTATAGTCTATTGTATCAACACATCACTCACAATCCATACTTGTCTACCCTAGAACATTCTTCATCATATGATACATCATGTGTTCAAAGATAAATTCCCTCATGTTCTAAGTCACTTATACCACCAACATGTAGAGCCATTGTTTACTTAAGTGATCATACACTATTTTTGCCTTATATAGGTTTACACAACATCCTTAGCAGATGTAATGCAACCCTAAGAAAACACTTTAGGTAATCTCAAACGCACTCTTACTGAACTTGTCACACATAAGTATTATTGCTTCAACATTCTTAAGGTTCAGAAAAGATGTAGACCATGCAACTGACCATCTCTGGAGTACATTAAGATGTCATCATTCAAAGCTTGCCACAACTTATAAGACATGACCTGAGAACTCCATACCTCCTATTCATATATTCTACTGATACATTGGTTAGTCTAAACGACATAACTCTAAACTCATCATGGTCATGTGACTTATGTCATCCACTCTAATTCTTATCTATTGATATTCTAATCCTAGGTTTATCTAAAGGGAAACTGTACCACATGTCTATTGATCGAAAAACCATCTATCCTGGTTAGTGGCCTTGCCCAACTGTCTGCAAACCATACACAACATTTTAGAAACACTCTTCTTTCAAACCACACTCAAGGGATCAACATTAATTCTCTTTCTCTCTCTCTCTAATGGAGTTTTACACTTTGAAAAACTTTATATAATAAACATACCCAATCTTCACATACTTCCCAGTCTATTCATACATCTTGGATACTAGGATTCAACACCTTGTTATCCAAATTATGTGTTATAAAGAACTCACATCCCTATCACATCTACTTTCACCAGCATAACAAATCTCAAAGCATATAATAAGTGTCTTCATAATTATTGGAAGGCTCAAAAAGCATATCATTACAAAGTTTAAGATCTTGGAATTGTAGTCCAAGTAATCACATGCCATATCAAGATATCTACTCCCAAGATTACAATGAATCCATGCATATCAAGTGGTATAAGATCCGTTTGAATGCGGTGCCTCAAAATGAGAGAACACAAAGGGAAACATACTTCCCTAACACAAGAACACTATCTAAGGGTTACCAGCAAGGGAGTTAACTGATTCTATATTTATCATGTAGGTTACCCTTTTATTTAAAATTACCCATTTCAGCTTAGGTTCCTTTCCATAAACATAAGAATTATCAAAATTATCATATCTCATTGTTCTTATTCTCATTAACTGTTCATCATTCTTGTATATGTTCTCTCACTTTATCATGTTTTCCAATCACCTATCAAGGGGTAACTCATCATATTTCACATTTTCCTCCATGATTTCCTTTATATGTCATGATATTTTATTTGAATACTTTCGTATACACATAGGTTGGTTTGAATTTTACTTAGGTTCTAGTTTATTCCTATGTTATTGTTCTTATTCAACTCCTCATATCATATTTACTTCAGGAGTTCTCTTCTCCTCAAATAGATTCATACTTTGAATCATTCTATTATCATGGGTTTATCTCTCTTTTTAGGGTAATATTAAGGTATCAACACCATGAATTCTGATTTGTTATGCTCTTTAGATTATTTTAAAATGCCTAGTTGATCAGAGTAATAAAAAAGAAATCAATCTAGGAGTTCCATACTTACCTTTTCTTTGATAATTGAATATCTGGCCAGGGCATCCAAGTACTGAGATTAGGTAGTGTGCGCCATGTTTTCATGTCATGCTCCTAACTTAGATATCATCCTAGTCCTAACTCCTATTGTCCCTGTAGACTCAGTGAATCTAAAGCTATGATACTAACTTGTGGGAACCCATTACTCTAAATGAGATTACTCAAAACATAAAACACAATCAATCACTAATTAATCACATACCCAAAAATGAGGATAAATTAAAACTGATTTCAACATCACCAAAATGCTCTAAATTATTTCATAAGGGCCCAATATCTTATTTATATTTATACCATACCAAGAATTTTATACAATTTGTTCCATGGCCTCAGCCACCATATATATACATAATATATATATATATATATATATATATATATATATATATATATATATAGGAGAACATTTCTCACATTCATCACATGTACAATCAAATAATATGATACTAAAACATGATTTGATTGAAACATCATTTACAAACTTTCTGCCCATACCTGAAAGTACAAGGATGACTCTAGGACACACTAGACAACTAAAAACCTTCGCAAAGGTTCAACACCATAGCTCCTCATTGCTTCCACAGGTCTGCTGCCACTACTGCCGATCACCTAAAAAAATGTGGTGACCCACAAGGTGAAACGCATCTCCCAACAAAAGATATAACCTCCAACAATGCTTATTGATTACAACAATTTATGTAATTGAATAGCTTAAGCTGATTAAACATGTTTAACATATGGTAATAGTAAGGGATATGATTGACAAGATACATTAAGAACCAGATAACAACTAACACCATTAGCTTGACTATCATCATCTGCCTTGCTAATGATATAAGCAATCTCGAAGCATGAGCAACTCTAATGTCATGAAAAAGTCTAGCATCATTAACATAGCTAACAATGTTAGCATGTCTAACAAGTTGAGAAGATATACATTATAAGTAGAGCTAACAGTATAAGTGAATTTTTTTTCATAAGCACGATTTTTAGTTTAAACATGTTTAATTATAGAAGCATGGCTAGAAGTTAAGAATCTCAAATTACAAAGGCATATATGTAGAACATATATGAGTAGAAGACATAATTTCTATAAATGTTATGAAAGCTAACCATGAAGGAGAAATAGTATTAATTGAGGAGGAGTTTGTGAATTCCCTTAGCATCAATTGAGGGGGAGCGTATGAACTCAATTCTATTGAAACCCCTAGTTTTCTCTAAAGGCATGATTTTACTTAAATGCTGTCAATGTATTTATCCAATGGTTTGTCATCATCAAAAAGGGGGAGAATGTCGAATTAAGGTCTAAATTGACTAAACTCTTATTTGATGATGACTATAAATTCCACTATTTGTGTCTAATGTTTAGGACTATGAGAAGTGTTATGCATATTCCTAAGATACCCGTGGCTGTAGAATCCGCTTTATGTACGCCTAAGGCATTGTTTGAATGCAAACTAACATAGGGAGATCCAGTTAGACCCCATGTGCTCAACATGATTGGGAATATAGAACGTCTGGAGAAACTAGGATTTCCTTTGGGTCAAGAGTTGGCCACGAATATGATTTTGCAATCATTGCCTAAATCATATAGTATGTTTATCAAGTATTACTACTTGTGCAACATGGCTAAACCTGTCGCACCCCGATCTCACACTAACCACAACCCACGAGATTAGGGCGCGACGGAAGGATTTACACACAAACCAAACCACTCATAACTTTTTAAACATTTTAAAGACATTAAAATGATAACCTGATTCATGCTGTAAACTAAAGCTAAACAAACTGCGGAAGCATTTTTATTAAACTGACTAGAAATATAAACAAAGTCTACAACATATTACATTGTTCGACATAAAGTAAAGCATAACAGTTAATTTACATCTTTATACACATTCCACATACACATTCTCTCTCACCCACACCATGTTCCAAGGATCGAGGGGAAAGGACTAAGAGACCTCTAACTGAACTAACTACATATACCTTCTACAGACTAAGCGTTAGGATGAAAAGATCCTTCAGATTCCTGTTGCTGTTGTTGACCTAAAAATGTTTGAGTAGAGGGATGAACCTACTCGCTCAGTGAATAGCACTTCATTTAGCTATCACTAAACAACTCATCAGATATATAAAATTGAAATAAAACATAAGTGCAGTACTAAGCAGGGCAGTTCTAGTGACATAGCAGATTTACAGACAATAATCACATTTTATACAACAACAGATATCTTAAACAAATAAACAAATATAGAGAATTAACGCAGAAGATCTAAACTCTTAACATATTAAATTTACTGTGATCTTATATGATTACATATTTATTTTATTATTATTCCCTAATCATATGCAGTGTACTCTGCATACAAAGATCTGTAGCAAACTACGATCTCACCGTACAAGACTTAGCGACACACCCGGGAAATGCTAAGTCTGACTTTCCGTCCTGGTCTGCTACAGGACCCACAGGCTCTCCGGCCTGACCCACAGGCTCTCCGGCCTCCTCTGCACTCACCATGAGTGCTCTGGACTCCTCCTCTAACCTGAGCACACTGGCGCAGGGAGTCAACACTAGGTTACCACCAGAATTACTCAACCGTTTGATGTTGGATAACCCTTTACTTTATTTATTATTTTTCCCCAGTGCCACCGAAATTACTCAATCGGTTGGTGTTGGACACTGTCTATCAACCCTCGTGCCACCAGAATTACTCAACCGGTTGATGTTGGACACGAGTTTCACCCCTAAGGTGCAGACCTCTCAAAGGGGTTCTACAGTGTTAGGGCACCTAAGTCTATTAATTGATTAACATATAAACACTTAAACAGGAATATCACATTTCATACTTATTTCACATTCTGAACATCACTTGAAAACACATATATATCATTTGTCATATTTAAACATGACTCAGTATCACTTATCCAGTTTCAATGCTAAACATCCATTTTTAATCAGTGTATACATTACAACTGTAATACAGGAAATTCCATCATTTTCATCAATCATATTATGTATTTCAAGTTCCAATGAATCTATCATACTGTATTGTATGTGCTACACTATTTAGGAGTTATACCAACTGATACTGAAGCAATTAAACACTTAAATTGAGTTAAATAATGATTTCTGAATGAACTACCACTCACATCTCAGAAACTCGACCGATTGGTCGGAAACTCGACCGATCACTGCACAACTCGATCGATCAGCTTGCAACTCGACCGATCAGCTTGCTATTCGATTCCTGCTAAGAAAACTCGACCGAATCACACACAACTCGACCGAACAGCGCACAGACTGAAAACCTAAACATACCTGCTGATGTCGATTTCACTTGAATCGGCGGGCAAAACCACAGATTTGCGCTGCAAATCACCTGCAACTGATGCACACACCCACGAACTAGCTGTAGGGAAGGAGGAGGATGAACTAGGGCTGCTCTTCACGCCCTTTCCCTCTCCTGGGCGCCGTTGCTGCTAGCGCAGCTCCTGCTGCTAGCGTAGCTCCGGCTACTGCTGGATCAGTTGGCAAAGAAGAAAGGTGAGGAGAAGATGGAGGGGCCGCAGCTGTTGGCCAGAACCAAGCTAGGGCTCTGAATCACCCTTCTCTCCCAGGTCTCTCTTTCCCTCTCACGCGAAGAAGAAAAGAAACGCTCTGCGTTTCTCTCATTTCTGAAAGGTGAAACGAGTAAAGGAGAAAGAAAGGATAAGAAGGAAAAACCTAGGGACCAAAACGTAAAGTCTGAGAACTTTCAAAAACTACAAACAGGTCCCTGCATGCCCAAAAACTTACAACTTTTGACTCGAAAGTCAGTTTCAGACGATTTCTCTGGAAACGCCTAAAGCACAAGAATCTTACACGTTTTAAGGGCTAGGATTCACACTACGCACATATCATATCTGTTTTAAACGTTATTAACAAAAGCATGCTTATAACTTAGCAAAGCAGCTAAAACACATGCTTAACATCATACTTATAGGGTAAGCTCAATACGGGTCGTAACAATCTCCCTCCCTTATAAGAATTTCATCCCGAAATTCCTAAAAGAGAAAAGGAAACTTGCTACACATCTGAGATTCAAGCTCCCACATAGCTTCTTCAAGGTTATGATTCCTCCACAGAACCTTCACCAACGGTATCTCACGGTTCTTAAGCTTCTTGATTCGGTGATCAACTATCTGCACTGGTCCTTCCACGTAGGACACATCTGTCTTAAGCTGCGCCGGTACTGGGTCTAAAATCTTTTCTATACCGGGATGACACTTCTTCAGCATAGACACATGAAACACATCATGAAGATTTGCCAACTCAGACGGCAAATCCAACCTGTAGGCTATAGGTCCAATCCTCTCAACAATAGGATATGGTCCCATATACCTAGGGGTCAACTTACCTCTCTTGCCAAACCTTAGCACTCCCTTCCATGGTGAGACCTTAAGATAAACCTCGTCACCAACCTCAAACTCAAGAGGTCGACGTCGTCTCTCTGCATAACTTTTCTGCCTGTCCTGAGCAGCCTTCAACTGCTCCCTGATCACATATATCTTCTCTGTAGTTATATCGACTATCTCAGGTCCAAGAATTTCTTTCTCACCAACCTCATACCAACAAACTGGTGATCTACACTTCCTGCCATATAGAGCTTCATATGGGGCCATTCTAAGACTAGAATGGTAGCTGTTGTTATATGCAAACTCCATCAGGCATAAGTGTTCTTCCCAATTACCTCTGAACTGCAGAACGCATTCTCTCAACATGTCTTCAAGAGTCTGAATGGTCCTCTCAGACTGACCATCCATCTGTGGGTGAAATGCTGTACTGAACCTCAACCTTATGCCCAACGCACGATGTAACTGATCCCAAAACCTGGATGTGAACTTAGGGTCTCTGTCAGAAATAATGGAAACTGGAATACCGTGCAATATGATTACCTCGTTCACATATATCTTGGCCAGCTTCGGAACATCAAAGGTTGACTTGATAGGAAGAAAGTGAGCAGACTTAGTTAGTCTATCCACAATCACCCATATCGAGTCCGAACCTCTAGGCGTCTTGGGTAACCCTACCACAAAATCCATCGTGACGTGTTCCCATTTCCATTCAGGTATAGGAAGTGACTGCAAGGTACCAGCAGGTTTTTGATGCTCAGCTTTAACCCGCTGACACACTCCACATCTAGCCACGTACTCAGCCACATCTCTCTTCATGCCATACCACCAGTACATCTCTTTGAGATTCCTATACATTTTTGTGTTACCTGGATGCATAGCATACATAGAAGCATGCGCTTCTTCAAGAATTTTCTCTTTCAGCTCACTGTTCCCAGGTGCACACAACCTGTCATGAAGATACAACACACCATCGTTAGAAAACCTGAATTCTGACCTTTTACCTTCTGACATATCTTGCATAACCTGCTACAACTCTTCGTCATTCTGTTGCAACTCCTTAATCTGATCATAGAAAGTAGGTTTGACCTGCATCTGAGCAATCAACCCACTCTGTCCAGACACATCCAAGTCTAAGTTCAACTTCTGCATATCTACAAGCAAATCTCTCTTGAAACATGCCATAGAAAATGCATATGCTGTTGAACTTGACTTTCTACTCAAGGCATCTGCCACAACATTCGCTTTACCAGGATGATAATCGATTGTCACCTCATAATCTTTAATTAGCTCAAGCCATCTGCGCTCTCAGATTCAAATCCTTCTGAGTGAAGACATACTTCAGGCTCTTATGGTCCGTAAACACCTGACATGTCTCACCATACAGGTAGTGACGCCATGTCTTAAGAGCATGAACTATAGCACCCAACTCCAGATCATGAGTAGGGTAGTTCTCTTCGTTCTTCTTAAGCTGTCTAGATGCATAAGCCACAACTTTGCCTTCCTACATCAGCACACAGCCTAAACCTCTCCTGGAGGCATCGCAGAACACTGTATAACCTTTATCTGCCTCTGGCAAAACCAACACTGGTGCTGAAGTCAATTTCCTCTTCAAGATCTGAAAACTTTTCTCACAGTTATCAGACCAAACAAACGGTGCATCCTTCCTCGTCAAGCGTGTCAAGGGTGATGCTAGCACACTGAAGTTCTGTATAAACCTTCTGTAATAACCTGCTAATCCCAAGAAACTTCTAATCTCAGTAGGAGTCTTAGGCTGTTCCCACTGAAGCACAGAATCAAATTTCTTAGGATCAATGCTAACTCCATCTCTTGAGATAATATGTCCAAGAAATGCTACCTCGGACAACCAGAACTCACACTTGCTAAACTTAGCATACAACTGATGTTGCCTCAACAACTACAACACTACTATCAGGTGTTGCTCATGCTGTACATCATCTCTGCAGTAGATTAGAATATCATCTATAAAGACTACAATAAACTGATCTAGGAACGGTTTGAAAATCTGATTCATCATATCCATAAAGGCTGCTGGGGCATTGGTCAGCCCAAACGACATGACCAAAAACTCTTAATGCCCATACCTGGTTCTGAAAGCTGTCTTGGGAATATCAGAAGCCTTTATTCTGAGCTGATGATATCCAGATCTCAAATCTATTTTAGAGAAGATCGTCGCTCCACACAACTAATCAAACAGATCATCTATTCTCGGCAAAGGGTACTTGTTCTTAATAGTGATCTTGTTCAGTTGCCTGTAATATATACAGAGACGCATGGTACCATCCTTTTTCTGAACAAACAGGACTGGAGCACCCCACGGTGAAGAACTGGGTCTAATGAAACCCTTATCCAGCAATTCCTGCAGCTGCACCTTGAGTTCTTTCAACTCCGCAGGTGCCATTCTATAAGCTGACAGTGCTACTGGATGACTACCTGGATATACCTGAATCTCAAAATCAATGTTTCTGACAGGAGGTAAGCCTGGCAACTCTTCTGGAAAAACATCAGAAAACTCACTAACTACCAGCACATCATAAACACTGGTCGTGCTCTTCTCTGCTCTAGTGTCAACCAAATGAGCAAGGAACGCTTCACATCCTTTCTGTAGCATCTTATCAGCTACTGCAGCTCATACAATGCATGTAGGCAGAACTTTCCTGTCTCCAGTAAAGACACAAGAAAATTCACCTTGTTGAAAGGTAGCTTCCTTCTTCCAACAATCGAGTTCCACTCGATATGTCTCAAGACAATCCATACCCAAGATGAATTGAAAAGTATTGACATCCAGGGGTATGAGATTAGCAGCAAAGGTGTAACCTCCAAAAGATAACAAACATCCAGGACAGAACTCAGATAAAACTGTTGGTCCACCTAGTGGAACCCTCAACACTAACTCATCTACCAACTCTTGAGTTAACAGATTAAGTTCACCAACTAAAGAACGTCGAATGAAAGAGTGAGTAGCACCCGGATCTATCAAAACTGCAACTGGTATACTATTAAACAAAAACATCTCTCCTATAACGACTTGTGAAGAGATTATACCTTCCTGAGGTGTCAAAGAGAAGAAACCTGCTGAAGTTCTCCCTCTACCACGCTGTCCGCGCTGACCACCTCTGCCACTGGGCACTCCACCACCTCTGGAACCAGAAGCCACAGAAGAACTCGGAACATCATGGTACTGAGGCTGGAAAGCTTGTGATGCTGCTTGTCGAAGCTGAGGACATTCCCTTCTGAAGTGTCCTACTTGTCCACAGACAAAACAACTTGTACCCCAACACTGACCAGTATGTGGTCTTCCACAGTTGTCACATGGCGACATCTCTTGTTTCTGGGGGCCTGTCACTGGCATTGATGACTCAGAAGACCGTCCACTAGAGGCACTGCCCCATCTCCCTGGGTTGTATCTCCCTCTGCTTCTAGAAGAAGTAACATCCTCAGATCTCTGTCTACTGAAACAGCTAAAACCACGCCCGAGTTTAGAAAAGAAACCTCTACCTCCACCTCTATATCCACTACTGGACTGTCCTCTACTAAAATCTACAGATCTCTTTTTAGACTCAGGCACCTTGTCAGCATTCACAGATTCCTCAACCTGTCTAGCAGCCTCAAAAAACTCACCAAAGTTCTCTCTGTACCTTCTACTAGTAGCAGAAACTGTATGCTGAATCTCTGGCCTCAGTCCTTCTTGAAACCTCCTACATCTCTCTATATTATTAGGTACAAGATGAGGACAGAAGTTCACCAACCTGGTGAAAAGCGCTTCATATTATGTAACTGACATGCTTCCTTGCTTAATGTTCTGTAACTGCCTGGTTTTCTCATTAATAAAAGTGGGTGGATAAAATTTAAGATGGAACTCCTCAGAGAAATCCTGCCAAGTAAGCTCTGAACCTCTCCTTTTATCCTCCACACCGTGCCACCACAACTCTGCATCGCCCGTCATAAGATAAAGTCCGTGATTAATCTTCTTCTCTTCTGGAAGCTCCATCAGGAGAAAGACCTTCTCTATATGTCTCAACCACTCATTAGCCTCAGCGGGATCTGTAGTTCCACTAAACTCTGTGCCACCAAGTTTCTTCACAAGCTCATAAGATCGCATCAGATCCTTACTGCTGGTAGAAGTAGAAGCTCGCCTATCAGCCTTATACCTCTCTCTGGTCTCCAGAAACATCCTATACATACGGGATGCTTCATCCACATGGTCACCACCACCTGGACCCAAGTACAGTGGATCAGGACCAACATGGCTCTCGGCCTGATCATCACGATCAAAGCCTCTTTCTGCCATTTGCAATGATATAACATAATATTTCCTGTTAGAAAACTACAGATAGAAGAAAGACACCTAAACCTTAATCCTATTGGTCTCTTATCATCCCCTGACTTGGACTCTGAGTAACTATGTACTCAACCTAAGCTCTGATACCAAAGATTGTCGCACCCCGATCTCACACTAACCACAACCCACGAGATTAGGGCACGACGGAAGGATTTACACACAAACCAAACCACTCATAACTTTTTAAACATTTTAAAGACATTAAAATGATAACCTGATTCATGCTGTAAACTAAAGCTAAACAAACTGCGGAAGCATTTTTATTAAACTGAATAGAAATATAAACAAAGTCTACAACATATTACATTGTTCGACATAAAGTAAAGCATAACAGTTAATTTACATCTTTATACACATTCCACATACACATTCTCTCTCACCCACACCATGTTCCAAGGATCGAGGGGAAAGGACTAAGAGACCTCTAACTGAACTAACTACATATACCTTCTACAGACTAAGCGTTAGGATGAAAAGATCCTTCAGATTCCTGTTGCTGTTGTTGACCTGAAAATGTGAGTAGAGGGATGAGCCTACTCGCTCAGTGAATAACATTTCATTTAGCTATCACTAAACAACTCATCAGATATATAAAATTGAAATAAAACATAAGTGCAGTACTAAGCAGGGAAGTTCTAGTGACATAGCAGATTTACAGATAATAATCACATTTTTATACAACAACAGATATCTTAAACAAATAAACAGATATAGAGAATTAACACAGAAGATCTAAACTCTTAACATATTAAATTTACTGTGATCTTATATGATTACATATTTATTTTATTATTATGCCCTAATCATATGTAGTGTACTCTGCATACAAAGATCTCGTGAACTACGATCTCACCGTACAACACTTAGCGACACACCCGGGAAATGCTAAGTCTGACTTTCCGTCCTGGTCTGCTACAGGACCCACAGGCTCTCCGGCCTGACCCACAGGCTCTCCGGCCTCCTCTGCACTCACCATGAGTGCTCTGGACTCCTCCTCTAACCTGAGCACACAGGCGCAGGGAGTCAACACTGGGTTACCACCAGAATTACTCAACCGGTTGATGTTGGATAACCCTTTACTTTATTTATTATTTTTCCCCAGTGCCACCGAAATTACTCAATCGGTTGGTGTTGGACACTGTCTATCAACCCTCGTGCCACCATAATTACTCAACCAGTTGATGTTGGACACGAGTTTCACCCCTAAGGTGCAGACCTCTCAAAGGGGTTCTACGGTGTTAGGGCACCTAAGTCTATTAACTGATTAACATATAAACACTTAAACAGGAATATCACATTTCATACTTATTTCACATTCTGAACATCACTTGAAAACACATATATATCATTTGTCATTTTTAAACATGACTCAGTATCACTTATCCAGTTTCAATGCTAAACATCCATTTTTAATCAGCGTATACATTACAACTGTAATACAGGAAATTCCATCATTTTCATCAATCATATTACGTATTTCAAGTTCCAATGAATCTATCATACTCTATTGTATGTGCTACACTGTTTAGGAGTTATACCAACTGATACTGAAGAAATTAAGCACTTAAATTGAGTTAAATAATGATTTCTGAATGAACTGCCACTCACATCTCAGAAACTCGACCGATTGGTCGGAAACTCGACCGATCACTGCACAACTCGACCGATCAACTTGCAACTCGACCAATCAGCTTGCTGTTCGATTCCTGCTAAGAAAACTCGACTGAATCACACACAACTCGACTGAACAGCGCACAGACTGAAAACCTAAACAGACCTGCTGATGTCGATTTCACTCGAATCGGCGGGCAAAACCACAGATTTGCGCTGCAAATCACCTGCAACTGATGCACACACCCACAAACTAGCTGTAGGGAAGGAGGAGGACGAACTAGGGCTGCTCTTCGCGCCCTTTCCCTCTTCTGGCCGCCGCTGCTGCTAGCGCAACTCCTACTGCTAGCGTAGCTCCAGCTACTGCTGGATCAGTTGGCGAAGAAGAAAGGTGAGGAGAAGATGGAGGGGCCGTAGCTGTTGGCCGGAACCGAGCTAGGGCTCTGAATCGCCCTTCTCTCCCAGGTCTCTCTTTCCCTCTCACGCGAAGAAGAAAAGAAACACTCTTCGTTTCTCTCATTTCTGAAAGGTGAAACGAGTAAAGGAGAAAGAAAGGATAAGAAGGAAAAACCTAGGGACCAAAACGTAAAGTCCGAGAACTTTTGAAAACTACAAACACATCCCTGCATGCCCAAAAACTTACAACTTTTGACTCGAAAGTCGGTTTCAGACGATTTCTCTGGCAACGCCTCAAGCGCAAGATCTTACACATTTTAAGGGCTAGGATTCACACTACACACATATCATATCTGTTTTAAACATTATTAACAAAAGTAAGCTTATAACTTAGCAAAGCAACTAAAACACATGCTTAACAGCATACTTACGGGGTAAGCTCAACACGGGTCGTAACAAAACCACTGTCAAAGTTGCTTGACATTTTGACAAATGTTTAAGTACAAATGAAGAAGGATAGTTCCATGATAGTGACCAATGGAGTGGACTCCAAGGACACATGCAAGGAAGAGAAGCGTTCTCCCGCCAAGATGAAGTCCAAGTCTTCTGCACTTAAAGTATGGAGAGGATTAAGGGAATCAAGGAAGATGAAGCAAGATATAGAGATCTCTACTTCCAGTGTATACATAATTGAGATTAACTTTACTACTTCTTCATCATGGGTACTTGATACCGGATGTGGATCACACATTTGTTCAAATATGAAAGATCTGAAAAGAAGTCGGCCTTTAGCAAAAGCTGAGGTTGAACTATGTGTTGCTAATGGAGTAAGAGTTGCTACCAGTGCAGTAGGAACCTATGAGTTATCTCTACCAAGTGAGCTGATAATAGAGTTACAAAACTACTACTATGTACCTGCCATTAATATGAATATCATTTCTGTATCTTGTTTGGACAAGGATGGATTTAAATTTCTTATTAAGAATGAAAACTGTTCCATTTCTAAAGATGGGATCTTTTATGGCAGTGCCCCAATGTCTTATGGTCTATATTTGATAGATCTACAGACATGTGTATACAACATAAACACCAAAAGATAGAAACTCAATGACTCAAATAAAACATACCTTTGGCATTGTCGTCTAGGGCACATAAATGAGAACCACATATCTAGATTCCATAAAGATGGATATCTGGACTCTTTTGATTTTGAATCAATAGAGACATGTGAATCTTGTTTGTTGGGCAAGATGACAAAGACTCCCTTCTTGGGTAAAAATGAGAGAGTGAGTGATATATTAGGACTCATACATGCTTATGTATGTGGGCCTTTTAGAACAAATGCTAGAGGTGGGTATCAATACTTCATTACCTTTACTGATGACTTCAGTAGGTATGGTTATGTTTACTTGATAAAACATAAATTAGAAACCCTTGAAAGGTTCAAGGATTTCATGAATGAAGTACAGAACCAACTTGGCAAAAGTATTAAGGAACTTTGATCCAATCGAGGTGGAGAATACTTTAGCCAAGAATTTGAGGACCTTCTAAGAGCCCGTGGTATTGTATCACAATGGACTCCACCTGGAACACACAACATAATGGTGTGTCAAAAAGAAGGAATCACACATGAATAGATATAGTGCAATCTATGATGAGTTTTTCTGATCTTCTAACTCCCTTCTAGGGTCATGCTCTTGAAACCGCCGCGTTTACACTTAACCACGTACCATCTAAATTAGTTCAAAAGACACCATATGAGATATGGTACGGGAAGCATCCCGATGTGTCTCTTATGAAGGTTTGGGGATGTGAAGATTATGGCAAGAAAATGTTTCCTTAAAAGCTTGGACCCAAATCCAATAAGTGTTATTTTATTGGATATCCCAAAGAAAGAAGGGGATACTACTTATGCCACCCAACTAACAACAAAGTGTTTGTTGCCAGGAATGTTGTATTCTTAGAAAAGGAATTTATTTACAAAGGAAGTAGTGGAAGGAAAGTGGAACTCGAAGAGGTTCGAGACCAAAAAGAAAAGATTGAATCAATAGATGAAGAAGAGGAACATAGAGAATCACAAACTATTTTGGAATCTCAATTTCCTCAAGCAACACAAGAACCTCATAGATATGGTAGGACACACCTTGATCCTAAAAGATTTGGATATCTTGTGACTCAAGAAGGCGGTGAGTTGGTCATAGATGATGAGACATTTACCTATCTAGAAGCTACATAGGGACTAGATTATGAGAAATGGCTTGAGGCCATGATATCTGAGATGGAATCCATGTATACCAACAAGGTATGGACCTTGGTGGATCCATATGAAGGGGTAAAACCCATAGGGTGCAAGTGGGTCTTCAAGAAGAAGATCAACATGGATGGAAATGTGCAAAATTATAAAGATAGATTGGTTGCAAAGAGTTTTAGACAAGTTCAAGGTGTTGAATATGATGAAACCTTTTCTCCAGTTGCCATGATTAAGTCCATCAGGATCATGCTTGCTATTGCAGCCTACTATTATTATGAGATTTGGAAGATGGATGTTAAAACCGCATTCCTTAACAAGAATCTAGTCGAAGATGTGTACATGACACAACCTGAAGGTTTTATAAATCCAAAGGATGCAAATAAAGTCTGTAAGATACTAAGGCCAATCTATGGATTGAAGCAAGCATCTCGGAGCTGGAATCTTTGATTTGACAAAGCAGTCAAAGAGTTTGGCTTTGGTCAAAATGAAGATGAACCTTATGTGTATAAGAAGGTTAGTGGGATCATGACTACATTCCTCATATTGTATGTAGATGGCATTTTATTGATGGGGAATGCCATCCCTTCTTTACAAAAGGTAAATACATGGCTTGGAAATACATTTTCAATGAATGACTTAGGAGAAGCATCCTATATCTTAGGAATAAAGATATATAGAGATAGATCTAGAAAGATTTTTTGACTAAGTCAAAGCACATACATTGACAAAGTGTTGAAGAGGTTCATCATGGAGAACTCAAACAGAGGAAACATACCCATGAGACATGGAGTTCCCATCCCAAATGTTGTGAAGATAGGGAACACATGAATGGGATTGTATATGCATCAACAATTGGATCCATCATGTACACAATATTTTGCACATGTCCCGATGTCTCGTATGCACTCAACATAATGAGTAGATACCAGTTAGATCCTGTAGATGCTCATTGGATAGTCATGAAGAACATCCTAAAGTACTTGAGAAGGACAAAGGATCAGTTCCTCATCTACATTGGTGAGGAAGAGTTGGTGGTAAAAGGTTACACTGATGCAACGTTCCAAACCGATAAAGATGATTATAGATCACAATCAAGATTTGTGTTTTGCCTCAACAACAAAGCTATGAGCTAGAAGAGTTTCAAGAAGAGATAGTTGTAGATTCTATGATAGAGGTCGAGTATATTGCTGCATCCCATGCGGCAAAGGAGGCTGTGTGGATCAAGAAGTTCATCTCTGAACTTGGGGTGGTTCCATGCATCTGTGATGCAATCGAGCTTTATTGTGACAACAATGGAGCTATTGCACAAGCTAAAGAACCTAGATCACATCAGAAGTCCAGGCACATACAACAGAGCTTCCATCTCATACGAGAGATTGTACAATGAGGAGATGTGAAGATTTGCAGAGTACCAACCGAAGATAATGTTGTTGATCCCTTGACTAAGGCACTTTTACACTAGAATCATGATGGTCATGCTAGATCACAAGGACTGAGGTTCATGGGTGATTGTCTCTAAGTGCAATTGGGAGTCTGTTGGTATGTATGCCCATAGAGCCAGTCATATGATGATTGTAATGGCATACTTTGATTTGAATAATAATAAAGGCAATTTTCGTCTATATGTTTTAACTATTTTTGAGATAGTAGTATTACATGATAGATGTCTAAAGAATGACAAAACTCAATGACGTATGTATTCAAGTACGTGACTTGAACAATGAGATCATACAAATGTTAAGAGTATGCACATTCTCACTAATGTCTCTAGTCAGATGTTAGTGGAAATAACCATAGACATCAATAACACAAAAGACTAGATTGTGTGTTGGTTGATGAAAAAATCTTATCAGTTATGAAATATGATATCAAACCAAGCACACAAATACATGTTAGAGAACGGTGTATCAAATAGACCCACCGTAAGAGTGATGCATGGAAACCACACTTGGTTAGTCAGGATCATCTCTTATAGTATTGGTGGTGAATGTGGTTCTTAGACCTGAAATCACTGCACTCATCACATGTCGTTGGGCACACTTTGACATCATCAAACGCAGTCCTGAAACATGGGTTGTTATAATGGTGATGATTGGGTGACTTTGACACATGGGGACTTGACTGTGATAGATATGGAATTTTTCCCTCCTAAGGGAATGTGATATTCTGGCCACTTGAGGAGTGAGACTGAGAAATGCATCACCATGCACATGTAAGTCAATATATGATATTGAGCTTACATATATCTTAAACAATCTAATCTGAATCAAGAAACATGGATTGAATGTTTGTAGAGGATGACAAGTCCATGCATAGAGTTCAATCCGAATATCAGCAACAAAGGAACTAAACATTTATTGTGACACCAATAACATATTGTAGGTTGAAAGTTGTTCTCTAACTTTCCTTTTCACTTGGGTAGCACTGATGTGAGACGAGGCACCACTCTTTGCTTGTGATGTCATAAGTTAGTTATGTACATTCACTGCCAATGTGAAATGGAACCTATAGGGTCACACACATAGGATTAACCTTGAAGAGGAGTTTATCCATGAATGATGTTTAGATTGATTACTAAAGTGTTTATGCACTCAATTAAATATTCAATCAATAAAATTTACTCAAAATCATCAAGTTCAAATGTTGAACCAACTGATTAGAGTGTCAGATTGATTGAGAACTGCATTGACTGAGTTCTACACAACCTAGACCACCAACCGAACGATTCACTGGGTGAACCGATAGGCTCATGGTCAGTGATACAACGACTTCACACTGGTGAACCGATCAGTTCACTTGGACCAAATGAGAGAGTGTTGGGTTTCCCTGTTTGTGAGAAAAGATCCTCATTTCACTGTTCAATTTGATTGGGACAAGAATTAATCTTTGCATTAATTAGAAACGAATAAGGAAAGTCAATTGTGGGCAAGTTTGGGAAGTGAAATGACCAATTCACTGGGTGAACCGATCGACTCACCTGCCCAAATGATCAGTTCAGTTATAAACCGATCAGCTCACCTGCCCAAACTATCAGTTCAATTATGAACTGATTGGTTCACCTGCCGCAGTGCAATCAGTTTGTGGAAAATCCAGACACTTCTACTCCCGCACAGACTGGGAACCCTGACCCTTCCCTCTACTATAAATATAGGGGTATAGGGGGCTTCTCAGAACACACAACTCAGAACATCCGTTGCTCTACAAAGTTGTTGTCCTCTTTGGTTGTGATAAATGAGAGAGCTCAAGCAAGTTCTACCCATCCAGGGAGGACCAACGAGGGAAAGACAACTGTAGGAAAGTGACTAGTGGTGTGAGAGTGTGTCGGTGACTAGTATGCTGACAGAAGGGGATGACTCCTTCTAGTCTGTCCTTCAAGATGACTAGAGTTCCCGGTGGTATGTTTGGACTATCTATAGAGGCGGGAGATTTCTACTGCTAAGGAGGATGATCGTCGACCGTAGTCCGGGTCAAGACTAGGAGCTGCACAGACGCCATCAAAGATTAGGTGGTTGAAGACCGCACTAGCTGTAAGGTATTGTCATTGAGCAAGCCTGAGGACCAGGTATATCTCGCTAAACCATCTTTCCTATTGCATAGTTGTTGATGCGATCTGTTGGTTATGGGTTTGTGGTAAGATAAATTTTTTGTTTCCACTACATGTTCTATCCAACAAAACCCAACAAGAAGAACCCATCACATTCCATGAGAGGATGGTCATCAATGCTTCTTTAGTTAAGGGCAACACTGAGATATCCCAGCATGGTCGAGATGTCTCAACCAGAAAGAGATAAGATCAATTATTTATTGAGGAAGGAAATGAGATAATTCATACGCCAAAGACTGGTGAAGTTTTAGTCATGCTTCTTGAGTATGAAGAACTCATTGTGTACCTCATCACCATCATGTTTCCATTATCAATAAGGATGAGGAATTCCTCCTCCATCTTAAATACCCTCACCTCATGCACACTATGACCTGGAATGTTGTTGTGAACTAGATCAACATGAATGGAGAGTCTTTTATTTTCTAACATCACAAAAGTTCTTCCACGAACCCTCACTTCACCTCTGAGCATACAAATCCTAAAAGCAAACTTGTACGTTGTCAGGGAAACCTAGGTAGTGGAAGCAATGGCCCATGTCACAGAGCTAGACATCTGGCTCCATTTACCTAACAATTAAATCCTCATTGATATCAAGGAATTCAACTAGAGTCATCTTATAGTTTTTCCTATGAGGTTAGGCATGAGCTCCTTCCTTTGTCCCTTGGATGTGTGCTGAGATAGTGCCAAAAAACAAAGGGCACTTAGTAGGGTCCCTCTTGTGATATCTTTAGATAGTCCTCCTTCCTAAATCTAGATAAATTATTTGCAAAGTCCAGTGGGGAGTTTCCCTTGTTAGATATTCAATCCAAGGGCATCATTGAGAGATTTATGCATAGTCATGATGCCTCAACTAGAAAGAGATAAGATCAATTCATTTTTAAGGAAGCAAATGAACTAATTCATATGTCAAAGACTGGTGAAGTTTGGCTGTACTTCTAGAGTATACAAAATGTCATCATGTACTTCATCACCGTCATGTTTCCATTATTAGTAAGGTTCAAGAATTTCTCTTCTATCTTGAATACCCTCACCTCATGCACATAATAACTTGGAATGATGTTGTGAACTAGATCCACATGAATTGATAGTCTTGGGTTCTCTAACATCACAAAATTTCTTCCACAAACCTTTATTGCACCCCTGAGCGTAAAAAACCTAAAAGAAAGCTTATATGTTGTCAGAGAAACCTAGCTAGGGAAACAATGATCCATGTTGCAAATCTAGACAATATCCTTTATTGCAACATCATGCTCTTTTTACCTAACAGTTGGTTCTTCATTGATATCAAGGACATCAACTAGAGTCTTCTCATAGTCTTTCTTATAAGGCTAGTGGTGAGCTCCTTCCTTTATCCCTTAGTTGTATCCAAAGATATTACCAAAAAATCAAAGGCCACTTAATAGGGTCCCTCCTGAGATTTTTTTAGATAATCCTCCTCACTAAACCTAGAGAAATTATTTGAAAATCCATGGGGAACTTTCCCTTGTCAGATCTTGTCTTATGGGAAACTTGAAGAAAAGCAATAGATTTCATGATAATAGCAGAGTAAGTGCCCAGTGTTTCATTAGCCTTTTGTCTATGATACCAATAAAAACCCAAATTCATGCACATTTACATGAACGGAAACATTCATGTCTAACACATGGTAGAAAATACATGAATACCATGAAAACCAAAATTATGAAAAATTAAACCTATACAGAAAAGGCAATCCTTATCTCAAAATGTCAAAAAAATGAACCTATTAGTGTACTCCAGTTTAATCTAAAAAAAACTAGAATTAAACCTAAAACATGAATCTAAACTACTTAAGATACATGAACCCAACTAGTAATCTTCTATTTCTTCATTGAAGTCCTTGTACATAACCTTTATCTCTAAGCCTCCTTTTGTTTACTACCTATGGACATCTTGTCCACAACTAGGTAAATTAACAATTTTTTTGGGTGTCATTAGATAATATTATATCTAAAAGTATGATATAGTTTGAAAGAACTTGAACTAACATCAAAAAATTAAGTGAGTTAACATGATTGCCTTAGTAACAAGGTTATACATACATATATATATATATATATATATATTCTCATAATGCCTTAATGAGTCACATAAGTTGCCCATTAGATCTCATAATTTTCTCAAAGTTATAAGGTTTTCACCCACATGCTCAAAAGATCTTAATGGATCACATAAACATAATGACAAACTATATCAACATTAACTTAATTTCTTGAACCAAAGAAGGATTTTTACGATTCATAATTTATTTTGATAGTCATGACAAATATTAATTAATTAGAGAAAATGATTTATGAAATGATAAATAAGATGTTGGTATGTAGCACTTTCATGGATTTGATTAATAAGAGAGTGAACAATAACATAATGACACAGTAAATTGAGAAGCGATAATGCAAAATAAAATGGAAGTTTCGTAAAACTAAAAATGATCCTCTTGTCTACATATCCACTCACCTATACATGAGGAGGAACACAAATTATATTCTAAATCACAACCAAACCCTAGTGTCTTATATTATACTCATGGGTTTGTTCCTTCTAGGTTACATACAATGTTGAGGTAGGAGACAATGGTCTGGTACTTAAATTTTGGTCTAACAGTTTTCAAAGAACCCTAGAAACAAAATCAAAACAAAAACATCTAAATCATTAACCTTTGTTTTATTTGAGTAAACTAGGTAAATATATTTTAATTGAGTGCATTGAGTAACTCATAGGTTCACAAATATGATTTCTATTATTATATTTTTGATATAATTTGAAATATGTAAGATTATCTAAGCCTTATATGAATTGATGTTTTAACTATATTGGACACTAGGAATATAAAAAACTACTTACATTTTATATTTGAGCTATGGAATTATCTACTTCTCATGATCACATTCCTAGGTTAGTTAATGTAGAGGTAATCATTTAAAAAGGGAATATTTACCCAAAATTTGATAGGAATAATCTATTCTCAAAACCAATTTTCATAAAAAGAAAGGGAATATAAGGTGTAATTTATTATTATACACATTTAAGGCTAGGTTTTGGGTTGTACTTGTGTATTGCATATAACAATACTAACAAAGATGAAAAATAAGGATTCACAAGTTTTAGAACAGTTTGATCCATGAAAAATCACAATCATTATATCATATTCTACTCTATGTAGATATAAAGCCAGATGCAAATTAGGATAGTGGAGATAAATATGGGAGGTAGAAGTGTTGGTGAGGTACAAAACCAAGATTTGTCTGATTACACACAACACACTCATGACTAATTTTAGAAGGAAGCAATGACATTTAAATATGACTCTGTGTAGCAAGTGATATGAGGTTGAGGAAACCATACTCAATGCATTATGAGACTACAAGAAAGTGAAGTGGGTCTAGGAAGAGTTGCATATCACTTATTCAATATCTGAGTTTTATACACACACCTAGAAGGATGTCTCAACATCAATTCAAAGTCTAAATATTTACCTAAAAATTTATTTAAATTAGGTTGTGGAATCATCTGGCGAGGCATAAACAAAGATGTTTTGAAAACATATTATATATGAATGAAAATCAATACTCATTAATCATGACATACATTGATGGTATTCAAGTTGTCAACAATGCAAGAACTAAGGGAGCATGATATAAAACCAACATACATGTAGATTGGATACCACCTCCATTTGATTGGGTTATAATAAATGATGATGAAACACGGAGTAGGTGAAAACAACATTACCGTAGTTCTATGACTATGAGGGAAAATGCATCAAAGGTGGGGAAATGATCTTGAATTGGAAGATGATATAGGAATCTAAGACTACTGATATCATGCTAGCATTATAACAATCCTAGAAGGAGGTCTGGTGAGAGGTCATAATTTAGTCATTTGTAGAAACATAGTATGTCATAAAGTAAAAAAAAAGATGGATTTGTAGTACTTGTAGTGTAGAAGATGAGAACGAAAGCTCTAATGTATCTCAATTGGGAAGTGAAGATCATACATGCGGCCCATCATCTTGATGTGATTATTGATGGCTTAACCAAACAACATCTAAAGAACCTTAAAGTTCATTAAACATATCATCAACAACATGAGGAGTTACCTTTTGTAAAAAATGTTTAATGGTAGGATTCCTACCATATTTCCATTTAGTATAATTAGTAATGCTAATGTCGATGTATAAGTTGTATCAGTAGGAGGGAAGGATAGTAAGTGAGTGCTCAAACCTTTCCCCACCAAAAAGCAAGATTTTGGGTAGTACTATAGTTATGATATGAACACAGATCAAGTTATCATGTAAATGGGTTATTTTAGGTTATTCTAAATTCATAAGATCATTTTGAATCATATAGGGCTTATTAGATACTAAGGTAATTCAAATGAGTCAATAGAGAATATTGAGAACAAACTAGGTTACACAACTATTTACAAAGTAATTGGGACTAAGATTTATAACCAGAGTTTTGTTTTTGAGACAACATTTTAGGGTTACTATAGTAACCCCAAGAATTCATTATTAGTTTTTTAATCATTGTCTATAACTAACTATGATTTCTTATTGAAATCATAACTTTCATCCATAAAATGGATAAGAAGGGTCATTTCATGCAAAATGGGTGATTAATGAAATGTTCATCAAAACACAATGAGTAATATAAGTCAAGAGCTTTCCTTATGTGGGTAAAACATTAGGTTGAACCAATAGGGTCTCATAATTAGCTAGAATTTCAAGTTTTACATCAATTTCAACATTTATTACTCATTTTTCAAGTAAACACTAACTAGAAAAAATATTTTATAACTCACATTTAACTATAGTGAAAATAAATTACCACTTAATTTCATTTCAAAATAACTATGTTTGAGCATTTCTAAGCCTTTGTAGAAAATCCAATCAAAATACACGTAGAAACTGACAAAGTATGGAAGTCTAAGTTTTCTATTTACATATAATAATTAAGTAAAATTACATCCCACTCAAACAATACAAATCAAAAACAAAAATTACAAAATTGGAAGAATGATTATTAGGAAAATTCATCCCCAAATTACTAAAATCTGTCAAATGTTAGCTTTATTAGGACTTTTATGTGTAACTTTTGTTAATAACATATAGTTAAACTTAAATTCCATTGACTCTTTCAGTAGAACTTTAGTTCTGCTACATTTATTCAATTCCTAAAATTTGACACTTTTAAACCATAAATTATATATCAGCATCATGTAATTCTTAACAATTATATATATGAGTTAGTAACATAACATTATATACATAATGCTATATCAACAAAGAAAAACTATATGTAATCATTTTCAAAGCACTGAATATATGTTGTTATCATATTTTCATGAACCAAAATACAACACTTCCAACTACATTTTAGGGTTTCAAAGTATCCATAATATGTAACCAAATCTCAAGAAGCAATTCATTGCAATTGATGATCATCACTCCACTATTGACCAAATTAGACTGAATAATCACACCAAGTACCCTACCTAACTCATCAAGTCAATGCACACTAGAAAAGAAGGTCCTAATCGAATGTTATAACATAATTAGGGGATTTATTGGGCATATATTGTAAATCTTAGTCAACCAAACTTTGAAACACTATACTAAGAAAGTTATTACCTGACTAATAACATAAAAATAAAGTTCTTATATATAGGGCTACAAATTATGATTTTGGTTTCAAGACTGAAATAGATAGACCTTATGATCAATATAGTCATGCCATTGTTTTTATGATTCTATTGGGTCACAAAGAGTCCAAAATCATGGTATATCAACAACCCTAACTAAGAAACGACATATAACATGGTGTTGTAATTGTAAAACACATTTATAAATTAATCATGGGTTTATCAGATGTAAACATTATTAGCCTAGCAATGCGGATAACAGGGATAAGCAAGGTTCATGGCTTCAAATCCATGAGGTTTAATAAATCACTACCCTCTTCCTAGGAACTATCTATATTACCAATATTTATTAACACTCTATTCTACAATCAACCACCATTTTATTAAAGGTTCCTCTGCCTCTCTTCTCAACAACTACAACATTGTGTCTGGTCTCAAGATTCAAATACACTTCAAATATTTTGCAATTCAAAGTCTCTGTCAACACTATGAGGGTAAGAAATAGGTCAATATGATATAATTTGCTTCATTGTCAATTATTAAAATCTAAATATATTAAAAATTAAAAAAAACACATACACATATCTAGGAGTTATGGCATTTATTTACTAAAATCAACAAAAAATGTTCAACATACATTAACAACAATTTTTTTAAGAAACTACTCGACCCTAACATTAGTAAAACCACTATGAGTAACAAATTGAATAGAAAAACACACAAACACATATATACTTATAAAGGAGAACAATGATATTTTGATCAATTAAGTTCTAATTCATATGAATATTTATGTGTGGATAAGAGAATGAATAATAATAATAAAATTATGAATTAATTGAGGACTAATATATTTAACCGAACTTATACAACAAAACTCATGACTATGACTTAATTTCCCATGCATCATGCACTTATCAATATCATATCATGATAGAATATTAATCCAATAGCCAACTCACAACAACTCTAAAACAATATAAGACATCTCTTGGGGTACATGACTCAATTAATGTTTTCTGTGAATGTACATGCTAAAAAGGCACTGAATTAGAGCATCAGAAATAAAAGGTGGAATTTGTATCATGATGTAATAATTACATTGTCAATGGTTTGGTTTCATCACTTTCCATAGTCCTTACGCATCAAAGTGATCTCAAGAAGGGATCCCAAGCTAGCTGGAAGTTATAGAAGTATATGTCAGGGCAGAAGCCGAACATGAAGACTAAATCCCCCAGAAGGTAAAATACGTTAGAAACAAATATGTATGTGAGGGTCATGAATCTCAAGATGATCTAAAGGTAGAGGAGCCATAGCAATGTGATGGGAAAGTTACAATTGTATATTGAGGTTAGCAACATCACAAATATCAAATGAGGGAAGCGTATATTCACTTTGAATTATGCTGAATAGAAATTTGTGAAGCTCCAAAACTACCATTGAAGGAATACTAGATACATAGTTATATACCTGAAGGTCAAAACACAATGGAAATCTAGAGTTCACAAACAACAAGGATTAAATGAGTAGTTTTCTGTAGGGTAAATAGGGAAAACATGTGCTAAGGATGGATTGTGGTAGGTAACATGGTGGTGATGGAAGGGTATTTTATTTTTGAAAATGTTAGGAAGAAATAATGGTAGAGAAGGAAATAGACATAAAGAGTTATCCATATTTGGGGAGAACATTCAAGGGAACATGAGTACTTCATTTTAGGTAATGTTTCCATTATTGATTGTAGGGGGATTTACAAGGTAGAAATGGGAGGTGAGAAGATGCATAGTGGGAGAGAACATAAAAGGAACAAATTAACATTATATAGTCTTGTATTAAAAGTTAGCTCGAGACAATAATAGGGAATATGAAACTTATTGAATCCCCAAGTTAAAGTCTAAACAAGAATCAACTAAGGAGGCACACACTAAACTCATTAGACAACATGAAATAAAAGTGTGATAAACCATACAATTAAAATTAATATAAAAATGTGATTTGAATCATGGTTATATCTATCTAGCGATCTAATTAGGGTTTCCCTTTAAATTTAAGAAAGCTAGTTGAAATTATACACAAAGGTGTATATCATGTAACTTAGCTAATACAAACATTGGGAATTCAAATGCATTGTTGGTCTAGGATTTTCGTTTAATCACTAGGTGATATTACATAATATGACTAATTTAAGATTATCCATATTTATTTTATTTCCTTTTGTACTAATTTTTTATGTTTTATGGTTAGACATCTGAAGGCCTATCTAAACATGAGATGATTTTTAATTATTGCCTCTTGAACCACTTACAATATTTTACTCAAGTTTAGCATTTACATTATGTGTGCTAATAGAATTAAAATATATTTAAATTAATTTAATCTTATTCTAGAAATGTATATTGTTGTATTTTAAGCAAACTCTCCCATTGTAATAAGTAAAAAAGGTTTACCTTATTTTATATTATTTCCCAAATTGGTTGAAAAATGTTCACTGAAGGACCGTTTCACATAAAATGCATATGAATACTATCCAATGCAATGAATCTAGGGATGCAATTTATATTATTATGATACAATACACCACTAACTACTTAACTTATGATCACATTTATCAACTATTAAATTTAATCTATCAAATGTGATTGTTTATGCCACATTACATATATGAGATTCTATCCTTACTCATCAATTCTATATGATTTATCTAGTATCATTTATCCATTATTACTAACTCTAAAATACCTTATTGATAATTTTTTTCTTTGACTTACACTAGACGTGTATGTGTTACATTCACCAGTAATAGTGGTATGATTAGGGTAAGGGACAAAATTGTAATATATGCACTAGTGTCTAGTTTTAGGTATATTCATGTGTCATGGGCATTATTTGATTCAGTTGGTCCCATAATTACTACTTTTATGGATTTACAATTTAAGTATTCATTATATTAGATTCCTGGTATGTTTTTGAGGAAACGTGTGACGTTCTACTTTACTTAAGTGATGAACAAATTATGTTTCATTACTTATGAGGAAAAACATGCCAATGAAAACATATCCTTCCATCAAGACATTTATTTTCCACTTGAGTCTTACTAAGGATGGGACTTGGTTAACTCAGAGTCGAACTAAATTGAAGTGACAAACCTAACATGCTCCTTGAACTATATATAAGATCAATCATTTCACTTGGCAAAATTTGTGCCATTAAGAACTCAATGACCTCCTTATATAGTTAAAATGATAAATTTTGTTATAAATTAATTTTAAATGGTCCATTTGAGTTGGTTTGACCCCTCTGTGGACAACTACGTTGACATTCCCTCATGGTAAGCTAGAACATCGACTTTCAATTATGTATTCCATATTGTATTTCTATAATGATTTTGACACGATATAATGTACAAATGTTTGCATGATTGGATGACTTAGAAAATGATATATAACAAGTTATTGTACAACCACCAATCATTTGATTACTTTTATTATAATTGAATAAAGATACTTGTAATATGAATATATGATATTATCAAAATTTGGTCGCATATGATGTATTTGACCCCTATGCGATCAAACAACTGTTTCTTCAATTGAATTCCATCTTTGAAAGATTATCTTGAATTATCCTCTTGATAGTGGAGTCCAAGTTGATAACCACTTTGTGTTTTACTAGATTTTCATGACTAAATCCCATTTATTCTAATTCAAATATTTATAACTTGAAAATATCCACATAGTATCCTCTAATGAAGGCATTTTTGTGAGACACCACTCTTTTCTATTATCATTTTCCCACAACTTGTGTGCATGACACCAAGATTGAGACCATACAAATTTCAAACCCTAAAAGAAGTAAATGTATCTTGGTCATAGACACCACCAAACCCAAGTATACCTATAATGTTTTTCTAGTAAACAATGGCATTATCCATGTCGTTTGACATACCATAAATTTCATCATTGTCTTTCCTTTTTTGACTCATATTGTCTCCTCCTAATTCAACAATGAAAAGTCTATTTTCCAATATAATCATGTTTATTTCCCCTTCAAAAAGATATTTTCCCACTTTTCTAGACATCAGAGACCCTTTAGTTGCAAACTAATATGATTTATGCTCTAGTCCACTCCTTATCTTACCTTACTTTTAACATTCTTTTGATTTGAAAATTTGATTCACTAATTATCATTCATGAGGTTACCTGACAACAAATTTTGGTAGAGCCTAATACCTTCCAAGATATAACAATACAACATACATTTAGAAAAAACTCTAGTTTTACTCATTTGTGGACGACTCGTCTCTTATTTTTAATGTTCTAACTAAAAATATATATGGACTCCCTATCTTCTTTTCTAATATATTTTAAATTCATATTTATATTCCACCAGATTTCTAAGTTAAATATGAAATAGAGATAGGACAAAATAAAAACTTGGGGTGAGAAGTAGGTATAATACACTTATATGAAGATTTTCACATACGAGTGGCTCTATATAGGAAAAAAAGGAGAGAAGAAAAATGAAATGATGTCTTTCAGATGATATGGGGAATGGATACATTTTTTTATGCCTATAGTTAGTTGGTAACAAAGTGACGTTACTAAGGGCATTCAACGAGTTATCTTAAGTGAACATTTTATATACTTATATTCTAGAGGTTTACAATTCTTAGAAAAATATTAATGTGAATACCTTATTCAAAAGAAATGTTATCTCTATCAACCAAATCTAGGTACCATAGGTGATGATTATTTATGTAAATAATGATTATCTTAGTGTTTTCTCTAATTAGCTTTATATCATTCCTATTTTCACCCCTAATGTTAACCAAAACAAGTACCATAACATTTATGCCACAATACTTCTCCATTTATCTTTTTTCATTGAGTCTACATATATTTAATTTTATCTATTAATCATTTTCATTAAATTTTTCCATTCTGTCTGTGAGGATGTCATTAATTTCACAATTTCATAAGTCCTAACTATTTGAATTGTAATAAGAAAGAAAATTTATGAGTCTGTATATTTTAACACAAACACTAGTATGCATATTGTAAAAGTATCTGTTATTTGTGTAGACTTACCTATAAGTTTATATCAACTTTCAAAGTCTAATTACCACTTGATATGTGGGTTTTATTCTTTGACATACTAATAGAACTAAGGATAGCCTATAATAATTTTCTAGACTTAAATTAACTTCATAATTAATGAATGTCTTAAATTAGAGGTAGAGAGAAAGAGATATCATTGGTGAAAAATATATATGACTAGAGCATAGTAATCTCCTTGGAACATCACTAATAAGTGAAGAAGTAAATAAATACTTGTTAACTGAAGTTTGAGGCCAATTTTAAATAAATAAATATAGAACTTATTATAGAGTATACATCATCATCCTCATGGAAGAAAACATCTTCTCCGTTAGGATTCCCAAATGACTTTACAACTTATATTTAGAGTTGAATTTGGAATTGGCCATTTCTTTATGCCATTTACTTGTTAATATAAAAATCTTCAAGAAGTGTTGACAACAACCATAGCTGACACACTAGGGTAAAAGTTTAAAGAAAGGAAAACTTGTGTGTAGGGTATAAATTGATCATACAATGTTTCTTAAGTTCATCATCTTTCTATCCATATAAAAATTGAGACTAGTAAAGTCTCTGTTTGAAACTTGAGGATGCAAATAGTGATTGTAGAGTGGAGTTCAAATATCACCTCTCCTACTTGAGTGACACCTATAGACATACAATTGATGGAAATTGATATAAGCAACACATTGTATTGTATAATTCGATGATGGAGTAAAAGATAAAACATAAAAAGATGGCTAGGAAAAGATAACATCTAAATGGTGTACATGAGAGTTAAGTGGGTGATATTCTACACTTTAGATCATGAACCTCATTTCCTTCTCATTGATAATGACCCCATTGCATGAATAGTTGGGGGAAAGTAACTCTGAGTTGTCCATAGGAATACATTATTAACATGTGAACTAGAGTTGGGTTATCATATTAGCACTCTAGTTAACCCCTTTTTATACAAACACATTATGGATAATCTCAATTTGGTCTAATAGAACTTGGTGGAAATTGAATCTTTTACACCATGTTGTCGTTATCACTTTGATACCATACATATAAATATGATTTTATGGTCAGAATCCGTTGGATTTTTTATTCTCTCATTATTGAAATAATGGTATTTGTATTCAAGAAATATAAAATTATCATGAAAATTTTTCACATTATCCAGTCAAACCCACTATGGTTGAAAACTATTTCTTCTTCTCAAGTCTCTCATGGCCATACTGTATAGAGATCTCCATGATAGAACAAAGTCCAAGTTGGTCAACCTTGTCTTTTTTTTGCAAAATAAGGTTCACTAATTAGAATCTAGCTCGTGGCTAGTGAGGCTGTCAATACAAATGTCTACCTCCTAGTTAAGCCATTGAGGTTTCTAATTGAAATCTATTGAGGTACAAATTCTTAGGGATTGATTGGCTATTTTATCAACTACTGAATTGAAGTTGCAGGGAATAAAGGCTAAATTAGCATTAAAGGAATTGAGTTTATTGATAAAAAGCTTTTGGTAAGGTTTGATCTTTGGCGGAGCCATGCTTGTCATAGTTCCCATACTTACTTCTTATTGAGATTCCCACAAGATGATGTAGTTGATTAGATTCATTTTTTTGGCACAATTGTAGTGTTTCTAAAAGTGCTTGCAACTCATCTTCTATAGTGTTTGAGGCTTTCCTGTGCACCCTACTCCTTGGATGCAGTGGCCAGTGGCTTGGACGATATGAGAACCATAGGCGGCCGCACCTGTGGTATGTTTTTAGGCAGCGTCGTTGAACAGAATGAACTCCTTCCCCATGAGGTCAGGCATGTCTTCCCTCTAAGGATGATTGCAGGCACTACTATCTTCTTGCAAAGACATGATAGACTCTGTGCGATCCATTATGAATTTTTCCAGGTTAGAAGATGGTTGTCTCTTTCCTGAGTGTGCTACTTTGCTGCGACTAGTCCAGAGGTGCTAGTAGGCAACTACATCAGTTGGAGATGATTTCACAGTATGGATGATATTGTAACATCCCTGACTTGGGTTAAGGCTAACCCTATTTGTTTGTCTTAAATAAGTTTCTTAGAACTTTAGTATAATTCTCTAAAGAGTTTTGATATCAGGTGACAGACTTATGTTTCAAATTTGGTCCTGTTTAAATAACGTTTGTGCAATGTTCTCTTTTTTTTGGACCAAGATGCAATTTACCCAAGAAGAGGGGTTATATTGCAATATGTCACATGTTGAAAGTGCCTCATGCATTTTAGCATCATAAGAGAGATAATTATGTAAGATGGTGGCTTGTGGAAAGCCTAAATTCCAAGTTTGAACTTGTTTGAATAATGTTAGTGCTTTGTGTACCAATTTTGGTACAAGTTGTAATTTACCCAAAATGTAGGGTTAATATGCAAATTATCACCTCTAGAGCGTCCATAATCCCTCCTAGTATCTTTTAGAGGAGATAGAAATAAGTATACACCATGTTTGAATCAAGTATAAGTGATAGTATTCTTGGTGATAGAAAGACCAAGAAAGGGGTTGAATGTGAAACCCTAAACTTGAGTTGTATTGAGTTGTAGAGTTCATATGAGAGTGCCTATCGGCCAAGGAGCCATAAGGGAAGTCTCATATCGGTTTGTTAACTCTTGTAAAAGGCCATGACAGACTAACAACCTCAAGGAGGTGATCCATGATGAGTTAGATGCTCCTTGCAAAAAGTTGTATCAGTTTGGTTAATTTGTGAGATAAAGATGAGATATCTTGCCCAACAAGATTAGTGATGGCCGAAATATTATCTCTAGATTATCCTATAGTGTTTTTAATATCAAGATAAATATGAGTGCATGCAAGGACAAGTGTAAACCATGCATGGACATGTGACACCTAGTAGATTTAAAATGATGACACCTCGTATGCACACTTTTTCATGAACCTTAAGTATATATACCCTTCCTTTCACCTATAAGTGGAACTTTCGAAATATATCACCCCCTTTCTCTTAGATATAATGCATAGAGTCTTGGTATCATGCATAGGTGAAGGAGGATCGTGCATAGAGCCTTGGTATCGGTCATTGCAAAGTGATATCACTCATAGCAAAGAGATATCAACCAAGTGAGTGATATCGACCAAGTGAGGGATATCAGACACAAGTGGGAAAGTATCATTCATAGTGCTATGGAGGTCAAGTCCCGGACCTTTGAGAAGATCATTATCAACCTTGGGAATGTGATTATTTGGATCTTGGATCATTGAAGTTTCTGTTGCGGTGGGGTATATAACTTGAACTCAATTATGTTATTATTTACCTTCAATCTTGCCTTAGTTAAATGATTTACTTTCAAATAGAATTTCGTTCCATAATTGATGGACCAATGAGAAATATTAGTAACTTAGGACTGTTTTCCATGAACTATAATAGTAATAACAAGAGTCTAGAGGTTGATGATGATGACATCATCATGGTTCAATCTGATATGGTGTTGAAGTATACACCACTCACCCAATATGATGTTGAAACTCAAGATAGTGATCGTTATACACCTCTAGAACAATAAGGTGATGAGCATAAACCTTATGCACGATATGGTGACACACACATGCACCTCAAGGTCGATATCGTGAGCATACATACACTTCTAACCCGACATGGTGTTGAAACCCTAGATGGTGGTATGGAATCTGATATACCTTGGAACCCCACACCCCTATCATTTTGTGTAAATGGGTTAATTGTGAAGGGTTCAACCAGTTGTCAAGCCTATCACTCAATACATGATAGGATTGATCCCATGATGGTGTGAAAGGATATGAGCATAAGGGTTTAACTCGACATGCTAATCCAATATGGCAACCCGATATGGTAACTTGATAAGGTAACCCGATATGATGATATGAACACAACCACTAGCATGATATAGTGATGAATTTATACCTCATGGATGATATGAGTAACACATACACATACCTTTTGCACGATATGGGGTCAAGTACACACCTTATACCCGATATGGTGTTGAGCATATGTCCTAACCCGATATGATGTTGAAACTCAATATGGTGTTGTGAAACCCGATATGCAAACCCCTAAGGTTGAGTAATCCGATATGGATGCATGATATGATGATGAGGATACACCTCTATACCTTATGGAAGCATACCTACACCTCTATACCCGATATGGAGGAAACACCTCAATCCAATACACTTGATTGAGTGATACATGTAGTATGTTATGCCAAGTGATACTTTAAGACATGAAGGGTTTAATGCATTCCATAAATACAGACTAATGCATATTGAGAGAAGGATTGAGCCAACCTAATGAAGTATGATGTAATCAATATCCTACTGAGGATGAAAGAAAAACTTATACTTGTTTAATACTCCTGTAAAGAGTACACATTGATACTATTAATATGTGTGGAGTCTAAATTAGGGTTGTGATTCTTAATGAATGTACTTGAAAACCCTAGTCGGCTTAAGAAGGGAAACCTTAACCCTAGTTAAGGGTAATGATATGATTTAAAACTACCATTGGTTAATAAATGGAAACCCTAACCATAGAGAAACCATGCTGATAGCATGAGATAATGAGCATAGCTAAGGATGAGCTATGGTGTTTCATATAATACCAATTATATAGGTCTTATGACCTAGAGATAGTTGTTGCCTAGTGAGAGGTGACAAGATGTTTAATGGGACTTGTGAGCCATGTAAATAGTTGTTGCCTAGTGAGAGGTGACAACATGTTTAATGGGCCTGGTGAGCCATGTGAATAGTTGTTGCCTAGTGAGAGGTGACAAGATGTTTATAAAAGTCTCATGAAAGAAATGGTAATGTTCAAAATAAACTAGGGGAAATGGAAACCTAGTAACATCATAGTAATAATAAATGGTTATAATAATAATGAAATCTTGGTCATACATGCTTTATGCTTATAGCCAAATAAGGGCTATAGTGTTTTGAATATGCTTAAATGAGATAAGAGGAATACTTTTATTACATAAAGTGTGTGAATAGGTATGATAGCTTGGCCAATGTATAATGCCTAGTAAAGGTGATGTGGTATTCAATGATAAGTTTAAGGGATTGATATCCCATAATGAAAGTGAAAGGGAAACATATAGGTATTCCACTATTATGGAATCTTTTTCAAAATGGCTATAATCTTATAGGATTGACATAATCCAATACCTGGATACAACACTCATAGGATTGGCATAGTTTAATACCTAGATATAATCTTATAGGATTGACATAATCCAATACATGGATACAACACTCACATGGTTAGCATAGTCCAATACCTGGATATAATCTTACAAGATTGGGATAATCCAATACATGGATACAACACTTACAGGATTGGCATTTTCCAATACCTGGATGCAAACCTCACTGGATTAGCATAGTCCAATACCTGGATATAATCTTACAGGATTGGTAGAACCCAATACCTAGATACAACACTTACAGGATTGGCATAATCCAATACCTGGATACAAAACTTACTGGATTGGCATAGTCCAATACCTTGATACAAACCTCACAGGATTGGCATAGTCCAATACTTGGATATAATCTTATAGGATTGGTATAACCCAATACCTGGATACAACACTCACATGGTTGTCATAGTCCAATACTTGGTTACAAACCTTACAAGATTGACATAGTCCAATACCTGGACAGAACATAATGATGTATATTCACATGATTGGTACAATCCAATACCTGTCTAGTAGATTGGTTGAGGCCAACAGATAGAAATGAGAATGATTCATGGATGTCCTAAGATGATAATAGTATCACAGAATAAGCTTGAGATGTTGGTATAGTATCATGGGTCAATGATACACATGTTCTTCATATTCCTTATAAAGTGAATTGATGATATACTGCTCTATTATAGACAATTGCAATGCTTTAAAAGATGATAAATGTTCTAATCTGCTTATCCACAGTGATTAACCTTGCTTATTAATATAAAAGAACCTCTGTTTAGTTTTATGTTGTATACCTATGATAATAACATTGTTGGCAGAGAGTTATATCTCTCACTGGGACAATTGTCTCACCCCGTGGGATCCACAATTTTTACGTGGACGTGCACAAGGAGGTAGAAACCATTCTACAAAGGAAGGACAACGACAGCAGGGACAGTAGTGACAACTCAGGTTGAGTGTACTATCTATCGTGTCATGTAGATAGAAGTCCTATGTGTCATCTTTGTACTCTCAGGTCCTCGGATTTAGTACGTGATGGTTTTATGAATAATCTAAGATTTTGGCTTGTATACCTCGAGGTTTTATGTTGCTTCAGAATACATTTTGACAAAGAAACTGTTATATGTTATCCTCGAGTTGAGATGGTACAATGTATGTACAATGTGAACCCTGATGTATATAATGTTTTGGTTCTTTTATTAAGAGTTTTCCAGGAAATGGATCTCTTTGCAAAATGGTTTTAAATTTTAGTGATTTTTGTTAATCCGCTGCTTATTATTATTCTGCATAATTAGTGACGATTTGGCTATTAGTTTGGTGGCGGTCGTCAGAGCTTAAGGTTCGCTGAGTCTATAGAGACATAGGACTAAGGTGTTGAGTCTGTTCTAGTATTCTCCAGTATATCTTATAGTGACTTCTGCTTATGCAGAAGGAGGGATATAGCTTAAAGATGTCTAGAGAACATGAGGATCATGTTGCTGAGAACAATGTTGTTGTACCAGTAGGAGGTGCAAGGGATCAGGCAAGAGAGGAATCAGTGCCTGAGAATCCCCATTTTGATGAAGTTATGATAGGAAACCCAACCTTTCATGCTCTTTTTGGGCAATTCATGACCACAATGATGCATATGGCAGACCAGATGCCAACACCAGCACCTAGGCCACCAGTTCCCAATGAGGGACATGGGTCTGGTAAGACTTTTGAATGACTACGCTGTGTAGGAGCTATAGAATATGCTGGGACATCTGACCCAACAAATGCTGATTTTTGGCTCACTGAGTTAGAAAAGGATTTTAAGATCCTTAGTATCCCAGACGCTGACAAAGTCAAACAAGTCGTTTACCTTTTGAAAGGTAGTGTTGGCCATTGGTGGGCCATAGAAGAAGTAAAAAGGAATGGTGAAGAAGTTGGTTGGGAGGAATTTTGTCAAGAATTCATCAATAAGTATTTTCCACAAACATACTTAGATGAAAAGATCTCACCGTTTGAGAAGGTTCATCATGGAACCATGTCAATAAATGAATATGAGACTAGGTTTATGGAACTTTTGCAGTTTTGTCCTCAAATGGCTGCTACTGAACAGGAGAAGATTCAACTATGTGAGAAAGGACTGAATGCTGAGGTATCCATCTCGAAAGTGGTGTTAGAAAGTAGAGAGAGATTCGCCACATTTGTGGAGTCAATCCGGAGGATAGAAAGGTCTGTGACAAAGAAACATGAGGCAAACCTCAAAAGGAGGTCTACCCAATCACATAAACATTGGATTGGTGGTACTAAACAACCAAAGTTTTTGATAACACCGGTTCAACAACAATATAGTACTCCAATGCAGTGGTCACCAAGTGAGGAATGAGCTTGCCATAAATGTAGGTAGATAGGACATCTGAGGCAGCAGTGTCCAAGAAGAAATAATGAGGTGACCCAATAGTTAAGGCATGATCGACAAAACTCACAAGGACCACAGTTTAGAGAGGTAGAAGGCCGAGGACGAAGACAAGTGTCACAGTTTGGTCCATCTACTTCAGGTAGTAGAGGACAAAGGCAATAGCATATGACAACTGACTCCATGTATTGAGTCAGACAAGACACTAGATAACTTATAAGAGGTAACATGTCAAGATAGAACTTTTCATTCTGAATTATCTTTCCTTTTCTACTCTCTGTCTACTAATTATAAGAAAGGTAGTTGTTGTTGAGCTTCCTTTAATTAGTCCTATGAGGACATAAGGAAGAGATAAGAAGGATGAGAACCTATATTCAGTTCAATATTCTCTTATATGTTTTGAAATTTCTCTTTTCATATAGAAAGGGAAGAGATGTAAAAGAAACACCTAGAGAAAATTAGAGATATTAAGTAGTAAAATCTATAAGAGATGATAAGAGCAAGAAACATAATATAAAAAATGCATACTACCTAATTTTAGTTCTTGAATACCCTAGCCATGTATTCATCTATTGAAGGCAAGGTAAGTATGACACTCTTAGATTGCTATCTTTCTGATTACTCTGATCAAGTAGTCATTTTGAGACAATCTAAAGAGCATAATGAAGTAGAAGATGTGGCACGGTGTAAGGACCCTGACCTCCATTTAGGGTTTACCCTATTTGCTTTGCTTAAACTTGATGCTTAGTTGCTTGCTAATCACCTTTGGTGGTGATTAGGGTTGTTGGTGCTTTGTTGAGAGTTGGAGGTGCTATTTGCAATATACCCAAGTTTAGGGTTTGTGGGCAAGTTTTCCACCTTGTGAGGTGTTCCTCCCTCTCCTTGCTTCCTCTAGTGTTGAGAGGAAGGTTTGGGCTCATTGTTTGAGTTCCTTTGGGCTTGGTTGAGCTTGTTGGGCTTTGTTGAGCCTTGCCTTTATCTTGTTGGACCCTTGTGTCGGCCAGGAGTGCTTGCGTCAGCTTGGGTGTGTCGCCCAGGGCTATGTGTCGCCCAGGGTGGTGTGTCGCCCAGTGTGGGTTTGTGTCGCCCTTGGATCTTTGACTCTCTTTGACCTCGTTTGTGTCACCACTAGTGGACACTTGGTGCTTGATGCTTGCATGTGGCAATGGCCTTGGACATATGTTTAAGACATGCTAGAGTGGTGGTTTTGCTCATGGACAAGTGTCCCTAGGTGGGCGACACCTTGCTTTGCTTTGCTTTGGTTTCTCCTCCATCCCCTTCTATATATGTGTTTCCCTTCTCTTGCTAAGGATCCCTTTAGTTCCTTAGACTCCTTCTCCTTGGTGCACGACACGCTCTCTTCCCTTGCAAGCTTGGTGGCTGATCCTCCTTGGAGTCTCCTTCTTCCTTGGTGGTGATTGGAGCTAGGAGCTTGGAGCTTGCTTAAGGCGGGTTACATAACTCCTAACCCTAACTACATTACCATCTTCTATGTTCTTATTCTTGTTGTTTATGATCGACTATGTTGTTGTTAGTTTGGTTTCCTTGCTTAGTTGCACCTTGTTGGCCGGACATATGATCTAGGGTTTCTTGGTGAGCAATACTCCTTTCTCTCCTAGGTTTTGAGGAGTGAGCTTGAGTTCTAGTAGCATGGGCAATACCCCTCTCTCGTTTAAGTTGAGAGGTGATCTTGTGTTCTAGTAGCTTGAGCAACACCCTCCTCTCACCATGGAATTGAAGGGTGAGCTTTGTGGTGGTTGTGAACCTTGCTAGGGTTGTTCCTTGTGTTGCCCGTTTGGTGATAGATGATGTGCAAGACCCCTCTCTCTTAGTTGTTGAGAGGTGAGCCATCCTCTTGATCCATTAGGGTTTCAGTACCTTTGTACTTGAGGTTGATGACGATCTTGTGAGTTGCACCTTGGCCGTTATGATCTTGGGGGAGGTGCTGCCTGACAGCCCTCTTGACCTAAAACCATGGACGACACATGTTGAGATGGTGACGGGCGTTATTCCTTGGTCCCTGCTTGGTGTGTGTGTCGGGCATCACACCTGGATGCACAACCTGCCCGATACACTTATTATATGTTGGTTTGATGTTGTTATGCCTTGCTGGGGCAGAGCGTTGCTAGCTAGTCTGTAATGGGTGTTATCCCCTTCTTAGCCTTAGCTCTGTGGGTGTGTCGGCCGACAACACAACACCTGACGGGCGTTGCACGTTAGCTTAGTGCCCGATACAAGCTGTTGCCCGATAGGCTTGGGTGCATGGCACATGACGCGTTGTTGTACGATACGTCGTTGCTGAGCTGCATGCCCTGAGTGCCCGACATTGTGTTATGCCTAACACCCCTTGTTACCTGACACTGTGTGGCACGACACAAGAGGTGCACATCATAGGTTGCACGTTACACCTGAGTGCACGGGATGGGGTGGTTTCTTTGTTGCCCGATATCACTTATAGTAAGGGTCTTGTTCCTTCCGCAAACATCTATGATAGACCTTGTGTATGAATCACGTCTGGCTTATAATGGTGATCCTTAATATGCTGGATGGTAGTCGTTACAGTGGATCCTATCCATGTAACTTAACATGTCTTTACATATGCATGTGATCATCTTGATATTATGAATAATGCTGAGCAAATGATATACATGTAGAATGCCTTGCTTAATGATGTAACCTATGCTCATGGTCACAAGTTGAGGCATGATTGATAAAGCATATAATCATTAATGTCACCTTATATTGATAGCATGGTCTTTCTATTAAGCCTTTAATTATTATGTATACTAACCATGCAGGTGATGCATAGCCAAGTAAAAAGCTATGAGGTATATATATGACGAGTAATATTGCTTTGATAGCTACTCTTAATGATCTGATATCATATTTGATGTGTTTTGGTTTGAGGACCTGAGTTTGGCTAGAATGCCTAAGTTGATGAGAATGCCTTGAGAGACAGTGGCAGTATATGATGAGGGATTGAGATCCCATGCATGGCAATGTGATGATCCTTGAGATGGATCTAGATGATTGGCAAGAGGCCAAGTGATAACATGTAATGTGGGATCCTTGTGATGGATCAGGATGATGTTGACTACAATAAAAGCACAATGTTGAGTTTTATGTTGTTTATTCCTGTTATAGTTTGCATGTTATACAACTTGGTTGAATCTTGCAATCCATATAAAAGATACTAACTAATTACAGTGAAACATATCATGTAGTTGCCCTGTCCATAGATCCATCATCGTCAGGAGCTGGTGATGGTGAAACGGGTTCTCCTACGGGTTAACCCAGAGCGCATATTGTTGAATATGCGAGGTTTCTCCTAGCCTAAAATAGTGAGGATTCGAGTGCAACTACGGTTGCAGACTCAGGATGTGTATAGGAGCATGGTGAACAAGCCCATGGCTCAGGATATGTGATATGGGAGCATGAATGCGTTCATGGCTCAGAGCACGGTGAACTGGCCCATGGCTCAGATATACTAGCACCGAGACCTGTACTGAGGCGGGCTAGCGGATGGGCAACCTATGGAGCTGACCCTGTGGTTGAGGCCACTTAAGCACGAGACTGCGGTCCTGCTTGTGTTGTACTCGTACACTGACTACGAGGTGGGAGGTCGTGGAGTCCGGCTCTTCCATTTGACCTTGTATGGCACCGGCTTTGGGTTTTGCAACCGAAGGTTGGATTTGAGCAGTACGACTCACTTCCTCAGGGCATAATAATACGTAATCCAGCCGTATAGTATTTATTTCTTAAGGCAAAACATGGAACATTGGTTGAGGCCTTACTTGTGCAGTTAATCTTGTTATACATGCAGTTATTTATACGTTCCTCATTTTATGTGATAAGATCTTATAATATTATGTTCCATAAAGAGATAATTGATGATACGTCCTCCATATAACCTGGTGAGCTTGATGGTACGAATAGCCTTGCTGTATAGACTGTTATTATTCTACGTTTTACTGTTTATCTTCTGTTGTTGCTTTATCCTCTTGGTTTTATAGTTTTGGCGGGGAGTTATGTTTCTCACTGGGACAATGTTCAATTGTCTCACCCCCGCTGGTTTTCAGGTGTTCGAGCTAGATGTGGTGGTGGTCGCGGAGTTGCGGCCGAGCAGCAAGACGAGTAGTAGAAGGCAAGAAATGGACATGCTGTTGTTTTGGTCATTTTTTAGTAGAGTCTTAGAGTCATCCCTATACTCTCAGGTCCTTGGAGGTGTTTTGATGTTGTTTCACGATGTATAGCTGTTGATGGTTTGTATATCCTACTGCTGGTCGGATGTGGGCCGTTATGTATATATAACAGGTAATGAACTCATGTGATGGTTAGACAGCTGTTCCACTAAGTTGTGGACACGTATCGAGATCTTGTAATGTTTACATAACCTATTTCCTTGCAGGATGAGGACTTAAATGTAATAGTTTCTCAGTTTATCAGCTTTCCGCAACCAGTTTTAATTAACCCGTGTTTTTGGTAATCTGTGGTTAATGGTGATTTCCGCACGTTTTCGCGTAACACCTCACTATCTATGTGATAGTGGGATGTGTTTCCACACACGGATATTTCTACCACATCCTAATTGTTATACAAAGGAATCTGAGTTAATCACAGATAAACTTATAAACAAAAGAAGATGTTTAATATAATGTATACCTTGGTCTGAGGACCTAGAGGTAAAAGTTACCTGATAAAAGGTAGCAATGTTCAGTAATGAACTAAGGATTTGAATACCCATATCAAGTAATCATGATGATGATAATGCTAAGGGATATTGACATGTAGTCATCTCTATAATTCCTATGTTGTTGGCAAGGAACCTAAGAGGAAACAAGGTTAAATGACTCATGAACAGTTGAAAGTTCATGCGGTAAATAGAGATGATAATATCTTCTCTTTGATATACAACCCTGGGTGATGATGGGGTGATAAGAGGAATATGTTTCCTTATGTTCTTTCTTTTTAAGGACATGACAATTAAGTAAGTCTTATGACACTTGATGTGCATGAAGTAGAAGAAATCTTTTAGATGGATACTTTGAAAAGTATTGACTAGTCTTAGATTTTTAGTTCCAAGACAAAGTATATGTGTTAAGTAATGTCCCTAGATGAAAGAAAAATCCTATTATATGTTTGGTTTTGGTAATAACAACAGAGGATGGAAATGATGAGGATATGATGTTTTTTGGCACATGTAACAAATACCAAGGTAAGAAATTCTAGTGTTTAAGAAGTTTTAAAGGTATGAGATAGTGAGAGCATGACTCCTAAAAATATGAATATTGTTGATTATCTCGAAAGGCCAACTTTGAGATTAGTTTAGTTACATACTATAGTATGAATATTATTTGTTAGGGGTTTATGATCTGCATAAACATAACATCGATAAGGATGTATTAATTGAAGGAACAATTATAGAATCATCTTGGGTAAAGTTTATCGAGCTAAGATAACTTCCTAGATCTGTTAAGACAACTTATGCAAATAACATCTAGACATACCTCTAAGATATTTCTTCTTGATAGATATCCTCTCCTATTGACAATGAAATAAACAACTAACGTGATGGTTGGTTCTGGTCATAAGTAAGCTTAGTGTGTGTCAACAGATTGGATTGGCACAATAAAGGTATGATAAGACTTGTAATCCCAAATGGATGATAGAATGCAACTCTAGTCTTTCCTTGGAGGTGAAATGTTAAACTAAGTGAGGGGTATGAAAAACTCCCAAGATCAAGGATCTTATTACATAAAAGATGTAAGTTGAAAAAGTGACAAAGCAATGAGGTTTGGCACCTGAGTTATACCGAGTATGCATAATACTTCTCTGATTTAGAAAGTGTTACCTGATATAACCAGTTGTCTAGCCTATAACTCAATACATTATAGGATTGATCCCATGAAGGTGGGAAAGGATATGAGCATAAGGGTTTAACCCAACATGCTAATCCGATACGGCAACCCGATATGGTAACTTGATATGGTAACCCAATATGATGATATGAGCACAGCCACTAGCATGATATAGTGATGAATTTATACCTCATGGACGATATGAGTAACACATACACACACCTTGTGCATGATATGGGGTCAAGTACACACCTTATACCTGATATGGTGTTGAGCATATGTCCTAACTGATATGATGCTGAAACTCAATATGGTGTTGTGAAACCTGATATGCAAACCCCTAAGGTTGAGTAATCCAATATGGATGCACAATATGGTGATGAGAATACACCTATATACCTAATATGGAAGCATACCTACACCTCTATACCCTATATGGAGGAAACACCTCAATCCAATACACTTGATTGAGTGATACATGTAGTATGTTATGTCAAGTGATACTTTAAGACATGAAGGGTTTAATGCATTCCATAGATGTGGACAATGTACCTTGAGAGAAGGATTGAGCCAACCTAATGAAGTATTATGTAATCAATATCCTAGTGAGGATGAAAGAGAAACTTATACTTGTTTAATACTACTGTAAAGAGTATAAATTAATACTCTTAATATGTGTGGAGTCTGAATTAGGGTTGTGATTCTTGATGAATGTACTTGAAAACCCTAGTCGGCTTAAGAAGGGAAACCTTAACCCTAATGAAGGGTAATTATATGATTTGAAACTACCATTGGTTAATAAAGGGAAACCCTAACCATAGTTAAACCATGTTGATAGCATGAGATAATGAGCAAAGCTAAGCATGAGCTATGATGTTTCATATAATACCAATTATATAGGTCTTATGACCTAGAGATAGTTGTTGCATAGTGAGAGGTGACAAGATGTTTAATGGGCCTGGTGAGCCATGTGAATAGTTATTGCCTAGTGAGAGGTGACAAGATGTTTATAAAAGTCTCATGAAAGAAGTCGTAATGTTCAAAATAAACTAGGGGAAACAGAAACCCAGTAACATCATAATAATAATAAATAGTTATAATAATAATGAAATCTTGGTCATACATGCTTTATGCTTATAGACAAATAAGGGCTATAGTGTTTTGAATATGCTTAAATGAGATAAGATGAATACTTGTATTACATAAAGAGTGTGAATATGTATGATGGATTGGCCAAGGTATAATGCCTAGTAAAGGTGATGTGGTATTTAGTGATAAGTTTAAGGGATTGATATCCCATAATGAAAGTGAAAGGGAACATAAAGGTATTCCACTATTATGGAATCCTTAGCCAAATGGCTATAATCTTACAAGATTGGCATAATCTAATACCTTGATACAACACTCACATGATTGGCATAGTTGAATACCTGGATATAATCTTATAGGATTGGTATAATCCAATACCTAGATACAACACTCACAGGGTTGGCATAGTCCAATACCTGGATATAATCTTACAGGATTGGCATAATCCAATACCTGGATACAACACTTACAAGATTGACATAGTCCAATACCTAGATACAAACCTTACATGATTGGCATAGTCCAATACCTGTATATAATCTTACATGATTGGTATAACCCAATACCTGGATATAACACTTACAAGAATGGCATAGTCCAATACCTGAATGAAACACTTATAGGATTGGCATAGTCTAATACCTGGATACAAACCTCACAGGATTGGCATAGTCCAATACTTGGATATAATCTTACAGGATTGGTATAACCTAATACCTAGATATAACACTCACATGGTTGGCATAGTCCAATACCTGGATACAAACCTTATAGGATTGGCATAGTCCAATACCTAGACAGAACATAATGATGTATATTCACATGATTGGTACAATCCAATACCTATCTAGTAGATTGGATGAGGCCAACAGATAGAAATGAGAATGATTCATGGATATCATACCATGATAATAGTATTACAAAATAAGCTTGAGATGTTGGTATATTATGATGGGTCAATGATACACATGTTCTTCATATTCCTTATAAAGTGAATAGATGATTTACTGCTCTGTTATAGATAGTTACAATGCTTTAAAAGATGAGAAATGTTCTAATCTGCTTATCCACAATGATTAACCTTGCTTATTAATATAAAAGAACCTTTGTTCAATTTTATACTATATACCCATGATAATAACATTGTTGGCGAAGAGTTATATCTCTCGCTGGGACAATTGTCTCACCCCGTGGGATCCATAATTTTTAGGTGGACGTGCATGAGGAGGTAGAGACCGTTCTGTAGAGGAAGGACAACAATAGCAGGGACATCAGTGACAGCTCATGTTGAGTATACTATTTGTCGTGTCATGTAGATAGAAGTCCTATGTGTCGTCTCTGTACTCTCAAGTCCTCGGATTTAGTATGTGATGGTTTTATGAACAATTTGAGATTTTAGCTTGTATGCCTCGAGGTTTTATGTTGCTTCAGAATACATTTTGACAAAGCAACTGTTATATGTTATCCTCAAGTTGAGATGGTACAATGTATGTATAATGTGAACCCTGATGTATATAAAGTTTTGGTTCTTTTATTAAGAGTTTTCCAGGAAATGGATCTCTTTGCAAAATGGTTTTAAATTTTAGTGATTTTTGTTAATCCATTACTTATGATTATTCCGCATAATTAGTGACAATTTGGCTATTGGTTTGGTGGCGGTCATCACAAATATCATGAATCCATCCTTCTTCACTAAGAGTGAACTGCCGTGGAGGGAAGTGAATTACATCCCAGATCTCTCTACTTCTCAAGCAATCTCTAAGACAATGCAACAATGTTACTTCACTACGAGTGAACTGTCATAGAGGGAAGTGAATTGCAGCCCAGACCTCTCTACTTCTCAGGAAGTCTCTAAGACAATGCAACAAGGTTTCCTCTGAGTTGTTAAATTGAGGGCAGATTACATCAGTGTCTATGTGATGTCTTTTCTTCTCCATGTTTGTAAGCAAGTCTTTGTGAGATAAAATCCACAAAAGGTTTTAATTCTTTCAGGTTGCTTGAGTTTCCATTGAGATGCCCGATTACTTGGTGTGTTTAGCTCCTTATCCGTGTGGATCCATCTATATGCAGATCTGGCTATCAAGTACCTACTTGACTTGTGGTTCCATGCGCATAGGTCTTCACCTGCCATAGGATCAGGAGGTAAGCCTCACAGATATTGCCAAGTGCAGGAGGGGAGGTTGTTAAAGATAAATCTCTAGTACCATTCTCCTTCAAGGTTGGTCATGGAGGCCGCCTTCAGGTCTCAAGTCCGATGGGGATGCTTATTTTGGTTCAAGCTAAGAGTTGCTTTTTCCAATGAGCCACACATCTAAACAGACGTTAGTAGCCTGGACATTGTTAATAATATTTCTATTGTTGGTTGCGAGCATGAGAATGTTACTTCAGATGAAAGACCAAGTAGAAGAGCATGTTCTGGATTTGAGATGCCCATAATTCATAAGAATTCTTGAGAAATTCCCAAGAGTTCTTAAGCATCAAGACTCGATCGTGGTCCCTTCCATCCTTGATGCCTAGACCACCTATGTCTTTGTTAGAAGTAACCTTTTTTTAGGAGACAAGAGACAATTTTCTTTGGTCTCTAGATCCAAACTGTATGAATCTATGCACATGCTTATCTATTTCATCATAGAGCACATGTGAAAGGGAGATGGATTGCATTGTGTATGCCTACAAGGTAGACATTGCTAGTGTAATTCGACCTACTAGGGATAAATACCTAACTATGCAACTATTCATTTTGGATTTGAGAGATTCAAGAATGCCTACATGTGTGCTTTCTTTATTTGTGGTGGATTATAGGAATGCCTAGGTAGCGACCCAGGTCCTCTGTGGCAAGGATATCGAGGGTTGCACTGATGCAGTTCTTTAAGTGGTTGTTTATATTTGTAGAGAAGTAACACTTGGACTTGGATACTAATACAGTCTTCCCGGAGACAACAACAAAGTCATTAGGGACGCTTTTGATTGTGGTATCTTGGCCTATTGCGGCCTCACCAAGGAGAAGAAGATTGTCTGTAAAGCAGACATGGGATAAGAGTAGTCCATTTTCTGATAGATCTATAGGTTTCAATTTATTTTTAGAGACTTCTATGGTGATAACTTGACTGAGCCTCTCTATGTTTTTAGAGACTGCTTTGGTGATGACCTGACTGAGCCTCTCCATGCAAAACATGAAGATGTATGGGTTGATCGGGTCACCCTGGCACACACCCATACATGCTTTCATGGGGGCAGGAGGAACCCCTCCCACAAAATAGAAGATGAGCAAACTATAATAATTTCCATTATAATGTTAATCAGCTTGGAAGGGAGACCCACTTTTTGGTGCATGCCCTTGATAAATTTCCAGTTCATACGATCAAATGCTTTTTAGAGATCCATCTTGATTGCCATCAATTTCTTCTTTCCCTTCTTGAATCACATTGTGTGTATAGTTTCTTGAACCAATATTATGTTGTCTGTAATGCAGTGCCCTAGAATGAAGCTAGATTGAGTGGGGGATATCCACTCATATAGGTAAGGCTTGATACAATCCACGATAACTTTAGATATAATCTTCAAGCAATTATTTGTAAGAGAAATGGGTCTGAGATCATTGTAGGTTTCCATTGTATTTGATTTAGAATGAGAATAATGAAGGAATAAGAAAGGTCTAGATTAATAGTCTCATTGCTGAAAATAGTGGATAAAGTTTGCATTATAAAATTGTGAATGTGAAACCAATGTTTTTGTAAGAACTCATTGTGGACACCATCAGGGCCTGCTACCTTTGAGGGGTTCATATGAAATATAGCACATTTTACTTCTTCTATCATTGGCAAGCTGCTGAGAGAGGCAAGAAGATTGGGTTCCACTCCAGGGAAGGTACCAACATAGTGCCGAGTGGCCTCCCAGTTGTGAGGTTGCTGCAAGGTGAGGAGGTTGTTGAAGAATTCCCAGACATGTTGCTTCAGGAGTCCTTTGTTAGTAATCTAATCACCAACTTCATTCTGAAGCATGGTGATCTTATTCTTGGGACGTCTAGATTTCACATAGGAATGGAAAAATTTAGTGTTACCATGCCCAACTTAAATCCAGTTCAGGTGAGATTTTTGGCGCCAATACTCTTCTTCACATTGTAGGATGTGTTGGAGTTTCTCATGTAATGTTATGCAATGAAGTTCAAAGTGTGGGTTTGGGTTAGAGGGCAAGGATACCTATAGCTGGTCTATTTTCTTGATGATGGCTTTATTTTCTCGGTTGATCAACTTTGACTCTGTGGTGTTCCATTTCATCATGATGGGCTTAAAGGTGTTTAGAGCTTCAGAGAAAGGGGTAACATTATTCCAGTTTGTTGTAAGTTGGTTACTAAAATCAGGCTTGAGCATCCAACTAGATCTCATTTTAAAGGGCAAGTCTCTTAGTCTTGTAGATCCGCTACAAGTCACCAAGATGGGGTTGTGGTCAGAGTAGATGCAGTGAAGGACAACAACCTTAGAAGATGGATTGCTCTCCTACCATCTTTTGTTAGCAATGATGCGATCTAGCCTCTCGTATAAACTGCCTCTTTTAAATGTGTACCACTATCCACCTGAGCGGATGTCAACCAGTCCAGTAGTGAGTAGTAGATCACTGAATTTAGAGCTCGAGCTTTAGTCAAAGAAGGTGTCTCCTTCCTTCTCCGTGCGAGAGAGCATAGTATTGAAATCACCAATGACTCCCCAACTTTCATTGATGGAGTCTGATATATCAGTCAATCTCCTCCAAAGAAAGCTCCTTAGAGAGGGTTTCAGTCTGCCATAGAAAAAGGTTAAGAAGGAGTTGCTAATTCTGTAGTTTATAAACTATTTATGGTTTAATAATATTTCGACACAACAATGTGTGTCCCATAGTAGCCAGATGCCACTTGAATAATCTGAGGCTTCAACTCGATGGGAAGATGAGAAACTCGTGTGCTGGATGATGGAGTGTGCTCTACTACCACTGCATCATGGTTCTAGGATGGTGATGAGAAAGATTATGTGTTCTTGTCAGGAAGCGAACATAGTTAATCTTGTCATCTAGGAACGCACCTTGGATGTTCCATCTAATGAAATTCATTTGATAAGTAGGGAGTGTGGTAATCAGGCAACCACCGATTGAAGACCGATTGCTTGGTCTTCATTTTCTTCTTCCATATTAGTATTATAAACATGGGAACTTAATCGCTTGTGGGCCTCATTGACTTTGTCACCATCATGTGGTTCAATAGATTTTTCTTTTTGGTTGTGTCTGGGCTTCTAGGGACAGTACCATGTTGATAAATTAACCCTTCTGTTCCTAAGCATCATGCCCCCTGGGAGAGTCAGGTGCGTTGGCATGGCTTTGAGTGCCAAAGTCATATGAGAACCTAAAGTTGTTTTAGGGTTCTAGGTTTCCTTGTCTTCCTTCAATGATGTCATCACCCTCAAGATTTATGTAGGTGTTGATGCCTGAAGATGCTCTTTTTTTATGATTACTAGCTTGATCTGGCTTTGTCATGTGGCCTTCAGTGTTGCTTTCTTTCTCCATGTTAGTTTGAGTCTTCTGGTTCTTTCTATTCTAAACCATTTGCCATTTGTTTGGGTTGTTGTCTGGTACAATTGAGTTATCCTTGGAGGGTTGAGTAGTTTGTTCCTTCTAGGCATCTTCCTGTGACACCTTCATATTTCTTGCACTGTCTCCTAATTTGGAGTCATCTTTATTCTAGTTAGATGGTCTTCTTACAGGTTTTTTTGCATGCATTGCCATGGATAAAGGGACAATATATTGGGGATCAACCTCAGTAGTGCTTGGGATAGTCTCTTTGTTGAAAGCATGTGTGCAATTGGAGTCTTCATGGCCCACTCTCCCACATTTCATGCAGATGCATGGTAGACTTTCATATTCAATGTTGTAAATTTCTCCATTTATGAAGACAAGCGGCATAAGAGGCTTCATGGTATCTACCTCTACTGCGATCCTCACAATTTTCCCTCGGTTACCCAAGGATGTTGTGGAGTCAATTTTGAGAGTTTTGCCAATTAGGCCACCGATTCCCCACAGAAGCTGGGTTTGGTAGAGATGACTTGGAAGATCAGGGATCCTAGTCCAGACCACTAGTCTCCTGGGTATGGGGTCAGAGGGTCTCAAGTGAGGCAACCATGTTTGAACTGAGAGGTAGTGGCCGAATAAGGTCCATGGCCCCCGGTCAACACCTTGATGTAGTCTTCATTGTAGAGTAGTTGGACTATAAAGTAGTTTTATCTAGATCAATGATTCAAAATTGGCACTGGAGTTTCTAGAGAATAATAAGGTGATTAAGAAGGGCTCCATATTCCACATTAATCCCAACTGCTTTGATTACCACATAGAATTTCCAAGGTTCTAGTAATGGTTGATACACTTCCTTACAGACAGAGTTGAAGGGATTGCTCTACTTCTATTGATGATAAGATCCGTACTTTTGAGTTGGTCTGTAGAGACTGTGATCTTTGTTTGCGGAGTGGAGTTGATGTTTAAAGATGCATCTTTGTAAGATTTTTGGGCCTCCTGGTGTCCTTGCTCAGCATGATGTAGAGTGGATTTGTCCTATCTTTCTTCCTCAACCTCAATGATCTCGATCTCTTATGTGCCATCAGTGTGATTCGTGCTTGCAGTGCTGCCGGTGCTCCCGTCGCCGCTATAGAGCATTGCTAGTGTTTTATTTTGATATCATTTGGTCAAGCCCTTGTCTCTGACTAGGTTAAATATATGATATTTTCTATAATGATCTCTTTAACTGTTATAATTTTTCAAAAACCAACTATTATCTTCTGCTTGATCCATTTGGAGAGATCCCACTATCCTCAAAAAATATGTTTTTCTCTCACCTTTGCTCCTAACATCCAAAATTAACATTGCTCCATTTTTCTAAAGCCAAAATCTTAGAACAATATTCTATATCTCATAGTTACTCCAAACTAGAATCTACCTCTATCATAAGAACATCATTCATGTCTCTGATGACAATTCCAAACCCAATTATACCTTAAATGTTTGGCTAGAAAGAACATTTCATCTATGCATGTAGCAAAAAATCCTAGAACATTGTTTTTTCACTCATTTTTTTTCTCCTATGTTCTATATTTTCATGCGTGATAGAATGGGTAGGTCATATCAAGTTCATCCAAGTTAATAACTTTCCCAATATCATCTTTATTTGTATCTCCTTGAAATTGACTAGTTCAACTATTCTTGTCACAATCCAGCCTTTTATTGTCAATGTATTGAGTCCAACCAAGTAATTCTCTTGTTTTAAGTTATATCCACCATTTTTACTGTGGAAGTTTGACTTCAAGAATAATTTTTCCATAGGAAAACTACAACAATGATTTTTGAGTCATTGGGTAATCCAATACATTTCTTGGATATAGCAAGACTGCTACTCATTTCTTAGTTCACCAAATACCATTTTTTGTTATTTTTAAACTAATCATTTCCACTATAATTTGTTGTGAGAAAAAGAGATGTTGACACCATCACTTATTTTTTTTTATATTTTTTTTCAGCATATTTTGTGGTGTAGTGTAAAACAAATGGGAGTGGAAAAGAAGAGTTGTGCTGCAGCGATTCATGAGAGACAGTCTAGGTTGTGGGTTATTGCATGCTTTGGTGGCTCTAAGTGATATAAATAGAAGGAATAAATAGAGTGGTGCCTTCGGTGATGTTTGTTGCTTATGGTTGATGGGAAGGAAATGGCTCCACAAAAAGCATGTAATTTAGTTTTGACAGGTGTGAAAACTTACTTGCCCTTCACCAATGTTCAAAATTCCTCTGAAGGGGCCTTATGTCTCTTTTTATCAAGGTTAAGTTATGTCCAACAAGAATATCTAGGTGCCATATCTCGTGGTTATTCCTTTGGTCCAAATTTCTCTCTCTCTCTCTCTCTCTCTCTCTCTCTCTCTCTCTCTCTCTCTTTGTCACTCCAGTTATTAACCAAACTAGATACTCTTTTTATCTACATCATGTATCTTTCTCTTTTCCCCTTATTATTCATTTTCTAATTATTATGTCTCATCTTTTAATAATCACTCTCTCATGTTTATTTTTTCTTCTTTTGGATTCACTAATTTAATTATTAAACATAAAAAAGTCCTTTTATGAGCCAAATAAACATAAGTACTAACCGCAATTAGTTTATTATGCAAATTGTTGTTACTATAGTTTCCCATAGAGTAAATTTTCTAAGATAATGATGTGAATATTTCACTTTTCAATGCCATGTTATATGTAGGAATTACTAATGAAATATGGGTATCGCTAAAACAGGTTGATAGCTATCTCCTTAGCATATAACAGTTTTCTAGATCTAAAAGTCAACTAATGTTTTTTTTAAATTAGAAATTAACTAATATTAGTTAGTAATTATAATACTTTTCTATAAGGTCGATAAATCCTTCAGAGAGAGTCTAAGCGATTCTAAACAAAGAAAGGACAGCTTCCATGTAGAATGGAAATGCGATTACGTATCTTCGTTTTTGGCGTTATCTTTCACTCGGAGATAGCAAAAATGAGAGAAAATTCTCTTCTTGAAAGTTTCGTGAGAGTAAAAATTCTCTTCTTGAAAGTTTGGTACACCAAAGATAGCTATAGAGATAGAGCTGATGGCAAAACCACTACTGCCTCTTGCGTGCCACATGTACGCAGGCGGTTGGGAGGTAGTTGATCTTAAACACAGCCAGTTTTGTTATATGGTTTTATTATGGAGTAAGAGAGAACCTAACAAAAGAACAGCGACGCGGCAAGGTGTCTTGGAGAGTTGGGCGAGCGACATTTCTCGCTTTAGCTCACCAACCTCATTTCCTCCTCGTCGAAAACGACTCCAGTGAAGAGCTATTAGGAAAAGGAATATCCGGTTCTCATATAGCATCGTGATGGAGTAAAGAAGGGTTCAGGAACAATCTTATGTCTCAAAAGTTGGGCAAGTGATCCTTCAAAAGGTCTTCGCACTCAAAGCATGTACGCACGGAAGGTCTGTCTCAGTACTTCTTCTCTTCCTCTGACGCGTCTATTTCGTTCCTTAATGACTCACATGTATTCTGTTTTTCATACAGGCTGTATCGTATGATCACACGTTGTGCTTATCCTCGAGATAAGGGATATGATGGCTGCACAATTAACTCTAGTACATCTTTATGATGTGATGTTAGAAATTATATGCGCGAGATATTTGCTAAGGTCTTTTCTAAACGAATATAGTCCTTCAAGAAGGAACCGCATTCTCGTGATGACTAGTCTCGATGATATAAGCATTACATATGGAGTGATGGCTTTGCAGCAGCAAAAGATTGCCAAATGCGTATAACACTTTTTGTTCGGATTGTGACAAGAAGAAGTATAGATAATGACATGAGTACATTCAATTACTGGGATTAGGATTGAGACTCGTTCTAAAAGAAGATTCCGAGAGTCCTAGCTTTACACAATCACAAATTGACCTAAAGTTCGAAGTGCCTTTTTGAGCTAAAGGAATTAGAAAATCAGTCCCTCTTGTGGGTATCTATACCATTCCATCGAATGAAGTGGTCTCCAAAACGCGGCAGATTTAAATGAACTGTTCATCTTGGCGGTCGCACTAGCCATATATAGCTATGATGGAAATATATCACTTTTAATTATTATTTTAGTGAACGTTCACAACCATAGACAACATATAATCTGATACAAAAATAAAGAATAGAGATTTAGTGTTCACAGATTTATATCTTTGGAAGAGGAGGAAGATAAAGAAGTTACGGAATCGAAGGATGATGACAATCAAGAGCAGACACAGCAAATCATCGGAGAAGACCCAAGGGGGCCGAAGATATGGAGGAAAAAATAGAGAAGGAATGAGGATACTGATGTCTCAGCAAGGAAGGAATCAGAAGCTGGCAATGCTGGGAAAACGCAGCAGCAGGCGGAACACACTGTAGTGGTTGTAGAAGACACTTCCCACTCTGTGGTTACACCTATTGGGGATGAGATAATCCAGGGCAGGCCAAGTCTTACATCAGAGACACCGCAAAACACTATTATGGACCCTACAGCTAGTACGGTGGAAATTAATAAATCAAATAATAGCAACAAAGAAAGTACCATCAGTGCTGCGAGGAAAGCCAAAGAAAAGAAGACACCACTGGGTGTCGGTAGCCCCCAGAAGAATGCTATCTACAGTACCAGAGGTAGGATTAAGAGGGGAGTTGATGTCCAGCTTCGTACCAGGGATATCCCCGGTTCAGTCCAGCTTCGTAACAGGGAGGCAGATTGGTGACAACGTTGTGCTTGTTCAGGAAATCATACATTCTATGGAAGCAAAGCATCGTCGCAAGCAATTCTTTGCCATCAAGCTCGATCTCATTAAGGCCTTTGACAAAATGAGTTGGACCTTTGTTGAAGGCACCCTCCGCAGAACTCCTATACCTGCCAATGTGATTAATATCATTATGCAGATCCTTAGTTCGGGCAAAACCTCTGTCCTGTGGAATGGTGAGATCATAGACGCTTTCAGGCCATCTTGTGGAGTCAAACAAGGAGACCCTTTGTCTCCATATCTTTTCATTCTTTGTCTTGAGTGACTGAGTCAGTTGATTGAAGAACATGTCACAAAGGGGAGCTGGAAACCCATCCGGCTTACTAGACAACATCTCCCTTTCTCTCACGCTTGCTTTGCTGATGATATAATCCTCTTCGGAGAAGCCTCTCCAAGACAAGCTCGGACTGTAAGACGGTGCCTCAAGTTTTTCAGCAAGGCATCGGGGCAATCCCTATCCAATACTAAGTCATCGATCTTCTTCTCGACGAATACTAATAGGAATCTCAGATCGAGGATTTGCAGAATCTTGGACATCAAAGAAACCTCAAACCTTGGCCGCCATCTGGGCATCCCTATCATTCACAAGCGAAAAAGCAAAGAACATTTCCAATTTCTGCTTGAAAGAATCCATAGTAAGATCTGCAGTTGGCAGCATCGTCTCCTTTCCCTTGCTGGAAGGGTCACCCTAGCCACTTCCGTCATCCAATCACAATCATGTTACACTATGCAATCTGTCCTGCTTCCAATCTCAATCACTAACAGGATTGATCAACTTACAAGGAACTTTATTTGGAGCAGCTCGCATGTTGCTACCAAGCCAAGTTTAGTCGCCTGGAGAAACGTCGTTAAAGCAAAGCACCTAGGAGGCCTGGGCAGCAGGCCAACCAATGATTTTAATACAGCCTTGATCGCAAGACTAGCCTGGAATTTCATTCAGGGCAAGCAGGCTCCATGGATTACCCTTTTGCAAGCCAAATATGGAAGACAAAGCTCGGGGAGTGGTTCAAGTTCACACATTTGGAGAGGGATCAAATCTCTTCTGTCCTTTATTCGGTCTAACTCGAGAGTAGCAACTATTTGGGGCAATGAGACAAATCTCTGGACTGATAAGTGGATTGGAGAAGGCCATGTACCTGAGCTACTGCACGAGCGTGTGATTCCAGAAGACATCACAGACATGGTTGTGGCGAGTCTTGTTTCAGATGATGGGCAATGGGACCACGAATTCATTAATTACTGGTTTACTGAGGAGACCAGTGCCGATATTTTTTCCATGCCTACGCCGAGATCTGCTTATGGTTCGGATGGGAGAGTATGGTTACACTCTGCTGATGGTCGTTTCTCGTCCAACTCAGCCTACAAATGCCTCACGCAATGCAATTCCCATGACAACACTGGTAGCTTTGCTATCCTTTGGTCCTTGCCAATCCAACAGAGACTCAAGACAAATCTTTGGTTAGCTTACCATAACCGTCTGTTGACTAACGAACTGCGGGTGATCCGACATCCCACTGCAGATGCGGCTTGTTCCAGATGCAATCATCCGTTGGAAATGACATTACATGCAATCTGGGATTGTCCGGAGTCGATGGCTCTCTGGACAAGATTACTACCTCGGGAGGCCACCTTCTTCTTCTCTAGTGATTCTATCACGGAATGGATAGACTACAATTTAAAGAAACTGACCAAAGTGGAGCACTGGGCTCAACTTTTTGCCATTGCATGCTGGTGGTTGTGGAAGGGTAGGAATACCCACATCTTTGATAATCATTGCTTTCCCACGGCAGTCCTGGAGACGAATAGCAGAGCCGACCTCCAGATTGCGTGTGAAGCTTTCTTGAGAGGGAAGAGCCCAGCTCCCCAATCCTCCATCACACATTGGCAAGAAGCGCCAACAATAGGTTTTGAGTTTGTTATACATGTTGATACAGCTGTGAATTTATCAGGTAATGCTCTAGCCACGAGTCTAGTCACGCGCTCAAAGGATGACACCTGGATCTGCGGCCAGACCCGACGTGAAAGGGGGACTGATCCCTTGAGAGGGGAACTCATTGCTATTAAGCATGGGCTGGAGCACGCTTCACAACATTTCAGAACTACAGGCATCATACTCTCTGACTCCTTGACAGCAGTGTAGTGGATACGCACTGAGGAAGAAGTTCCCCTGAAATACAAGTTATTGGTTCAGGCTATTCGTCATCACTGGTCTAACATGGGCACTCTCTCCATTAGCTATATTAAAAGAAATCACAACACCCTAGCAGACTGGCTTGCTAAGCAATGCCTCAAGCAGCCGACTACTAGCAGCAGTTGGCCTTTCTGCCCTCAACCTCTCCTGAAGGACCTCCAGACGGATGCCCTTTCCTTTCCTTTCCATTGTTTCCTCCTGCCTCTATGAGCATGGATTGTAACCAGTAGAACCTGGTGTTTCACCAAAAAAAAGAGGGGAGTTGATGTGTAGGAGGAGACCGCGGGTCCACCATCCAGTTAACTATCTGTCTGTAATGATTAATACATTAGCCTGAAACATTAGGGGAGCCAGCAAGAAGAATGCTAGGCTCTCCATAAAGCAACTCATAGTACAAAATAAAATCAAAGTGGTATCCATCTCTAAAACCCGTATATCAGGAGAGCAGGCAAAGGCGGTCATACGAGACCCGGGTTTCTCTGGCTCCCACCGAGTCGAGGCGCAGGGTTTTTCAGGTGGGATTTGGGTTCTTTGGAAAGAGAACGAATGCAATGTCCAAATCATCCAGAGTCACAAGTACTATATTCACTGGTGTATTAACGGGGAAGTGTTCTACACTTTCATTTATGCTTCTCCGAGTCCGGCACTACTACAGAACAAGCCTTTAGCGTCGGTTAATTAAGGATTTTAGTGTCGGTTTCCAAGCGACACCCAAGTGGCCACCGCTAAAGGTGGACCTCTTCGGCATCGGTTCCCAACCAATACCAAAAAGCTTCCCGCCACCGAAAATGCACCAGAAAAGGGACTATAGGCGTCAGTTTATTAAGAAAACTGACACTATAGAATGGTTACAAACGTCGAGTATTAAAAGAACCGACGTCACAACGCTTTCCGCCACCGAAAATGCGCAAGAAAAGGGCCTATAGGCGTCAGTTTTGTAAGATAACCGACACCATCTCCCCTTCCACCACGACCATGCTTCCCAGCACGGTCGTGGTACCTGGCCATATCAGCTGAACCGACATCGGTTTTGTGCTAATAACCGACGCCATATCCCCTGCCTGCCACCACGGCCGTGCTTCCCAGCACGACAGTGGTTTCTGGCCACATAGATGTCGGTTTTTTGTCAAAAACCACCGCCGTATGTCTATGGTGTCGGTTTTGTTCAAATAACCGACGTCTATGTTATGATTTTTTTTTCATATCAGTTTGCAGGCCTACTGTATGGCTGGTCAGCAGGATGAGAACCTACATTTCAGTTCTGAACTGCAGGTTTACGACATCCATTGATATCAGCCAACAACATACCACAAACTTACAAAATTAGCAAAATGGACAATATTATATATATGTGATTCACACACATGTATAAGCACATTTAATTCATATTATTTTTTCATCACACACATGTAGAAATCAGTAGCAACATGCAGTTTCATTCATTTCATCTCTTTTCACATTCAGACACATGTAGACATATTTATGTATTGATCATCTTCAAACACATATGACAATTTATAAAAATTCATTCACATTCACACAAAATAATTATGAGAACAAAGTTATTCTTTATTCATCATTGTCATCATTGTCAATAAAATTATATCTAAAAATTCCCACTCTTTTTAGGGCTTTTGCCCATTCTTCTCTTACAATATCTAATTCATCTCTCATATAGGGAGCATGTACATCGAAACGCTTTCCACCTGTGCTGAAGTCACACTAGTACAGGAATGGTCTATAGCATCGGTTTTTTAAGCCTGCATCGTCACTTTATAACCGACGCCTAAGTGGCCGTCGCTATAGAATTTGCTCTATAGCGTCGGTTTATTTGACCAAATAAAATCGACCTTACAGAGTAAACACCGAGGCAAAACACCGACCCAGGTGAGAATTTGCTCTACAGAATTTGCTCTATAGCGTCCATTATTCCAAAAAAGCCGACCCTGTAACGATCTCGGTCGACAATTTTCTCGACCGATATCGTTTACAGGGTCGGTTTTTTTGGAATAACCGACCCTAAAAATTGAATGACCACTTCATTGTGATCCTCGGTCGAGAAAATTTTTGATCAAAATTTTTTCGGTCGACAATTTTCTCGACTGAGAGAGTTTTACAGGATCGTTTTTTTTGGAATAACCGACCCTAAAGATTGAATGACCACTTCATTATGATCCTTGGTCGAGAATATTTTCAACCGAAAATATTTCGGTTGACAATTTTCTCGACCGAGAGAGTTTACAGGGTTGGTTTTTTTTTGGAATAACCGACCCTAAAGATTGAATAAAGACTTCAGAGTAATCCTCGGTTGAGAAATTTGTCGACCGAAGATTACTCTGAAGTGTTTATTCAATCTTTAGGGTCGGTTATTCCAAAAAAAAACCGACCCCGTAAAACTCTCTCGGTCGAGAAAATTGTCAACCGAAAATATTTCGGTCGAAAATGTTCTCGATCGAGGATCACACTGAAGTGGTCATTCAATCTTTAGGGTCGGTTATTTAAAAAACCGACGCTAGAAGTTACGATTTTTTTTTAAAAATTTCTACAGAAAATGAAATAGAACAGAAGAACAAGAAGATTCATATATTCTGGGAGAGGGGAGCATTGATGCTCAACCATCACCATTCAAAACCACACATTCATGACAAAAATGATTCATAATCACATAAAAATTTACAAAATGATAGATTGCAAGTCTGAGATGATATTAATCAGATACAAAAGTAAATATGAAAGGGTACTCAAACCACATACATAAATGGAACTGACATATTTAATCGAATGCTATATTGACTTCATTTAGAAAAGAATCTGACCACTCTTCTCGGAATTCATTCAAGTCTACAAGGGTGTAAGGTTGAGTTGTAAAGATCTGTAATAGAAAATGTACATGCTAATATTTTATAAAATGACTACAATCACTTGTAAATTTATGATGTTATTCTTTATTACCTGACTTATAGTCTGAATGTCATGTGATGCTTGTTTGACAATAGCTTGCATATATTTCATTACATAGTAGCCACAAGCCCAGTCATTATTTTGCATAGGACACTACAAATTTCGAATTATACTTAATGTTAGTAAACTACTATAAACAACAGTTGAGATAACACTATGAGAGTTGACATATTAGAATTGAAAATTAATACATATAAGACTAAGCAGTTGTCAAAGTAGCTACCTTGACAATTTTCAAAGTCAATATCTTTAATTTTGTTGGTATTTGTCCTCCAGCATCACGAAAAGCCTTTATACCCCTATCAATTAAATAATAGTTGGTAATATAGAAATTCTAAATAGAAATATCATGTTGAAGCATTGACTAAATTTATACTTACTCCATAGCTGGCAATTTCAGTTTGTGACTCCTTGTTGTTTTACCCATTGGGTCAAGATAATAAAGAGTCATCAAATTAGGGGCAATCACCACTAATTCCCAATGTCTACCTCTGAGTAAGAATAAAAAAACATTAAAATAAATAATTTTATTCATTATTAAAATTTTATTGAATAATAATACTTACTGCACGTTAAAAGGAATTAGGATAATTTCCTTCCCTTCACTAGCAAAATATTTGAATGCAGTAGAGAAGTACTCATTCACATCCTCAAAATTTATCTCCACTTGACTAGTGATTGAAGGAACTAAGAATCCAACATTCTTTATATCAAAGTTTGTGATCTCAGTATATAAATGGCTGTAAAAAATTTGTAATTATTTCCATATATAGAACTAAGCTAAAAATGTGTATTGGAATTTGATATATATATTGATAGATCATTACCTTATCCATACTTCTATTATTGAAGTATTTAGCCAATCATACTGGAACAATTCTATAATATCATCAAGAAAAATTAAATTCTCAAAATTCCTCCCAACTGCATCTTCTGTTAAATTGACTAACATTTGTAATCCCGAGCTTTGGTTGGCTAAGTATCGACACAAACATTTACCTTTGCTTCCCATTTTATCGAATGTAGCTTCAGGAATGAAAGATGGCTTGGGCATAGGAGGACGACTAGTAGAATTTTTACTTTTTGGTTTACAAACGTATTAATTAAATTACATACTTATATTACACGAGTTCATATATGCAGTCAAATATGAAAAATATGGTAGAAATAAGGTATACCTTGTCATTGATAACCAAGTGTCTAGGCCAACCCACCATAGCACCCTCAGCTTCTTCAATTGTACTATGTTCAGGATTAGGTATGGGTAGTGGTTTGTCCCCCATTCCGTCATACACAAGATGGATGGACACACGGCAAATGTCATCAGTAATTTGTTGGCAATGCAATGTACCACCAAGGTTGTACACCTTTCCCGCTGCCACAACATTATATTCTGGAACCTCCACTGCAAGTTTACAGTTCATACCAACCTAGATTGAAATAATATAAGTTATATAAGAAACAGTAGAACAGATACATGTTACAACTATATATATTATCATATATTTATCATACTAATAACACAACATATAGAACAAAAACTTACTGCAGATTGTTGTGGTGGGTCATCGAGAGTGCTCCCATGACCTTCTACAACTGGAGTATGGGCTTGTACCTCATCACTTGAGAGACACGCAGTATGAATAGGTTGAGAAGGTTGAGTAGGATGAAATGAAGACATTATTTCTTTTACTTTCTGCGCTACTAATGCTTCAAGATCCTCTTGTGTAAGACCTCCTACACGACCTCTTTTAGATTGCGAAGGGCCAAAATAAGACTTGAATCCTATGCCAGCTCCTAATCCCCTAACACGGCCAGGATGCTCCTTCGTACCAAGAGCAACTGCTAGTTCATCCATGTAGCCAGTTGGGATGAACTTTCCTTCCTTCCTTTTCTCGTGGAGATCAATCTATTCATAGTTAATAAAAATGTTAAATCACAATATCAATTAGATATAAATACTTAGTTGGGATAAACCTACCATCTTTTGTGCCACCTCCTTAGTTGCAGGGTTGACAATTTCACCTACTCGATTCTTTCTAGCATCAATCCATGTCATGTGTCGGGGTGGTCGCTCAACTTGAGTTGTACTAGATTCTTCTCCAGAAGAAGATTGCTTCTCTTGTAGTTGGTGGTGGAGGGCATAACCACCGGGCCCCAAGCGATGGTCATGCACATTTTTAGCCCGTCTTTCCTTTTGAGCCTGGTGAATAGCCTGATCATTTAAAATGAGGTATTGCAATTTAGACTTGGCAAACATGTATAAAAAGATTCACCTCCTTAATTGTATAAAATTAAATATTCATACAATACATCACAATCTTTATTACCTGAAACTCTTCCGATCTCCTAGCTGTAACAAATCTTTCCCACACCTCATGATCTATAAAAATATATACATCTGTAGCTTTCTTCTTTTGTTTAGGATTATTTATAAATTCCCTTACAAGATATGTCTTAAAACCCCTCCATCGTACACCACAACGTTGTAGCACTCTTTTCTTGTGATCTTTTTCATTTAGATGAAAAACACCCTATACATACAAAAGAAGCAATTAATAATGTTGTTTTGAAAATGAATTAATTCCAAGCAAACTAAATTAGAATCAATAGATAAAAAACATATTAAAATAATATCACTTCCACTCACAGATATATCTTTCCATATGAGGTCTTTTTTGGCATTAGGAACATCATGCCAATTTTCTATATCTATTGCCACCTTACTGCACGCAATCGCCCCTATGTAATGCTTGAAAGTACTAGCATGTTCCCCAACATGTGCTCCTGTCATATCAAACTGGACTGGCAATTTATCCCCTTTATCCCTGAGCTCCTGCAGCCTACGCATCAATGTAGGACCTCTACTTTTCTTAGCATCACCACTACCATCCTCATGGTGCTCATGCTCAGAATGTTCATCTTCACTCGCCATTTTAGAACATGCAGGTATACATGATAAAAAAAATAAGTGATAATAAAAGTACAAGTGATAAGGTATACATAATAATAAAATAAATAATTCAAAGAATACATGCCTTTAGTATTGGTTGAGTTGTTAGTCAAGGAAAATTCCTTCAGCATGGTCTTGACGTTTATAATATCCATCGGTGTTATCTTCAACATTTACACTTAGCAAACCAACTAAGAATGGACTGGAATCATCATACTTTTTGTAGTATTCTTCTTCATTTATAGGATCTACAGTAAATTGTCTTTTTCCATTAAGAACGACAGACCAATTTTTATTTGCCGGGTCATCAATATAGAATACTTGTTTTGCTTGGTCTGCCATGATGAATGGCTCATCTTTGAAACCAATCTTTTCAAAATTCACCAATTTGAAACCCAACTCATCCACTAAAACTCCTTTGTTGTTGTCAACCCAATTACACCTAAATATAGGAACTCGAAAATTTGTATAGTCCATTTCCCATATGTCCTCAATGACGCCGTAATTTGACATCTCAGCTTCGCGTGGTCTTTTATCTTTGGCACTAGCAAAATACAATGAACAAGCTTTAACAATGACCCCACTATTTTGAACTACACTACTTTCATCTTGACGCTTTGTGTAGTATGAAAATCTGTTAATGTGATAACCTTCATATGACATGACATCCATTTTTGTCTTAAAGGCGAGCCATTTTATGTTCTCAGCAACATTATTTGGTGATTCATATAGTTGATTAAATACTTTCTCTTCAAACCACCTAATAAATGTTCGATTATGCTCTCTTGCAAGCCACATTGAACTGGATCTAACGCTTGATTTACATGATATCTAAGTACTTGTACAAAATTTAAATGATATCCAATATAATCATTTTGTATGGCTCTTTAGTTCTCCCTCTTAATTTTATGATATTCTCTCCCTTAAAAAGATATTTAATTTTAAAACCAAGTGATGCTTTGTCAAATTTAGCCATAATTTATTTTTCAATCATGTGAAATAACAATATTCTTATATAACATGTATATGTCCAAATGAAGCCATGGAAAACACTTTTATTCATAACAATTTAATGCCCATCAGGAGCGCTCACTGCCGGACGACGTCTTCAACATCGAGGGCGCGCAACATTTCAGGTGGCCAATCATAGCCATCGAGTCTCCGAAGAAGAAGGCGGAGGTGACGAGCAAGAAGGTGAGGCTGCAGAGGAAGAGGAGGCTTTCACACCTCTTCGTGCACGTGTGGCACCACGGAAGCGTCCTAGGATGCATCCGGGTGCATCTTCATCATCTCAGCCCCCGCCGCCATCACCACAGCACGAGCAGCCAGCCGAGGATCCCTATTCCATGCAGGGGATGTACACCATGCTGCAGGATATCCAGCAGACTCAGCAGCAGCACATGGCTATGTATACCGGCACTCATGAGACTACGAGCCGGGTACTTGATAATCAACGGGCTATGTTCGAGAACGAGCGGCTCATCCTCTCCAACCAAGAGCAAATACACAACCGGTTGCAGCGGATAGAGACACAACAGGAGCCCTTCTTCGACCATTACTGGAGTCGAGATTACTTTGGAGGCTATCCACAGCCTCCGCCGAGGAACCAATATGATCCAAGCTTCCAGGGGGAGTACCCGTCTTGGGATCCTACGGCACCACAATACCCACCACCGCCTCCGTAGGATTGATCAGGGTATCACTGTTCCACCCTTAAGTTGGTTTTTGACTATGAGGCCATAGTCGAATTCAAGCTTAGGGGGGTGGCTGGAACAACTCTATCTTTTATCTTTTCTTTTGTTATTTTTAGTTTTTGCTTTGTTATTTGTTCTTGCAATTTTAGTTTTTGTTTAGGATCCACATCTATCTAGTGTAACTGTGGATGTCTTAAAAATTGTCATCTCACTGTTTTCATGGGAAATTTTAAGGGAATTTAAAATTTTTTGTGTCTTTTGGATAGCTTGACTTGGTTGTCCTTGGGAAACTTGTCCTATGAAAATGATTGATTATGTCAACTCTAAAGCAATATGTCACACCCACACCCCCGTTGACTCATGAAAAGTGGATAGTAACGGTTGTTTGAGCCTAACCTAATCAAATGGTAATGAGACCTTAATTGGATATAAGAGAGAGAACCCTTTGAACTACTACACATGTCAGTAAGGAGGGACACATAATATTCTTCTAAGGTTCAGTCACTTAATCTTGTGATCATTCCACTTCATATTTTTTTTAATCCACCTAAGAATTAGAAGTAAAGTACAATTTTAATTCCTTTTGCGTGCATAGCATTTAGATAGGACTTGCATTGATATTTTCCATACTTTTGCATAAAACGAAAAAATATATAGTGATTCATGCACATTACCTTTAGGTGCATGTCATGTAGTTGCACTCATAACTTTCATGATTTTCATGCTTAAGTACACCATGTACCTCAGTTTTTCCTAAAAAGTGATCTAAACTTTTCCATACCCTCGAAATAATGCAAAGATTTCCAATCGTGAAGAAAATGGCCTTATACATGTATCTCTAAGCAATTATGGATATGTGGGCTAAAATAAAGAAAAAAAATTCTGAAAATCTGAAAAAAAAAAATTGAGAAAAAAAAGAGAAGTTGGAAGGAAATGGAATAAGAGGGAGAAAGGAACATGATATCACTTGCATAACAGGGAAATTGAGTACATGATGTGGCTTAATTAGATTTCCATCTCATTTTGAGGTGGAAGGTTAGTGCATGCATCATTCCACCCAATTTTAAGCATTATGGCATTTTCAATGTGCATTTGCATCATTTAGGACATTTTGTTATGTGCATGTTGAAACTGTGTAATACTTCCAAGATTCTTCCATGAACCACCCATTCCATCCACCCGTTGCTCGGATTGGTAGGCCACTATGATTTGCTCCTCACTCATGTTTATCAGGAGAACTGCTTCCATGTAGATGGTAGTTAGGGCGAGCAACGTAGTGTAGGCGATCACAAGATGCATCAAGGCTGAATCGGCGAACTTTATTATGTTAACTGCCTTATGTGATAGTGTTCATCGGTTTGAAGGATAATTTCTCTTATTGATGATTATTGTCGCCTGTAGGGTAATTACTGTTCTGTGATTAGGAAAGGCCGGTTTGAGAACGTCCAGTGGGAGTCTCATGGGATGTGGGTTGGTGTGTTGATTTTTAGTTGACATCTGCAATTCTATTCTAAGGATTAGTTGCTCGAGGGCGAGCAATGTTTAATCTTAGGGGAGTTTGATGCGATGATTTTGAGTCGCATTTATAGACCTTTTTCATATGTGTTTTGTGCTCTAATTACTCATTTTTATGGATAATATTGCATAATTCACTCATTTCGGTCTTTGCCTTCATATTATGTCAAATCCCCTTTGTTTTACTATTTTGAGCATTATTTATCATAATAATATTATTTGTGTGGATTTACTTGGTCTTGTTGTGAGATTTCAGGAAAAACAAGTATTTGCTTCCGTCGATACCATCGACGGAAGTCGATACCATCGACCAAGCCACAGATTGCCAGCCAAGAAGAGCAGCACAAAGTCGATACCATCGACGAAAGGTCGATGCCATCGACACAAGGAGAGCTACAGCGTCGCTAAAAGACAAAACCGACGCTACAGAGAGTCGATACCATCGACACCCAAGTCGATGGTATCGAGATCACCACATGCACTCAGACTAAAAGAAAGGAAAGCTGCCGCTAGTCCGCTGGGTCGATACCATCGACACGCGTCGATGGTATCGACGCCGGCAGATATGTGTTGGATCTGTTTTGATCTCGATCGGACGGCTGTTGTTATTTGACGACCTAATTAGGGACTTATACCTAATGACGGCCTCCCAGACGAGAGGAGGATCTCAATTTTTGGATTGCACGAGTGCCAAGGAAGGAGAGAAAGGAGAACGGAGGCCAGAAGCTCATCCCGGGTGATTCGGACGCTGCCGAAGACGATTTCCACCACCGACAGGCGGGGAAGCTTGTGTTCTACGCCAAGGATCTACCGGTTCTTCTCCGTTCATGGGTTTTCCCACTTGTTTCACGTTTTTCTTATTAAATTCCCCATTTCTACCATGTATTCGTGTGAGATGAACATGAGAGGCTAAAACCCTCAATCTTTAGGACCGGGAGTAGCCCGAGAATACATTGTATGACATTTGTATATTGATAATTCATATTTTCTCTCTCAAATCCGTGGTATAGATTCGTTTTCTCCATTTCTATTGTTATGCTTGATCACCATAATAATAATTTAATGCCCTTAATCACTTCGACAGAAGGATTAACGGTTGAAAAGAGACGAAATCTACATTAATTAATAAAACCCTTGACAAAGGAGTTGTAAAATTAATGGTGGGAACTGAGGGACAATTTATAATGCACTTAGTTTAGGGGAATGATTTCTACGATGGTGGAATCAACCTAAACCTAAGTAGTGACTTACACCACGACAGTGGGTGATTCTGTATTCAGGCCACTACCCAGATAGAGAGAGAAGTGTGAGGAATTATATGAAACCTAATACAATGTTGACCCACGGTGAAACCGCCATCCTAAAGATATCCCTTTGAATTGATTAAATTAACCTTTAATCGATTGTTTTCTTTGTTTGATTATTTATTTTCTCTTAATTTCAACAACAAAACCCTACTTTGTTAATCGGCCTAGCTGATTGCGATTAGTTAGTAGAAGTCTCCAATAATTCACGTATCCCTGAGTTCGACTCGGGCCTCACAAGGCCTATATTACTCGACGCGTATACTTGCGTTTAAGCGCGTAGTAAAATACACGTCAACAATCATTACAAAGATATCTCATAATCTCACTGAAAAGACCGAAGGATTACATCAATGTCTGGGTCTTTTCCAAGAAAGGGCTCAGCTCCATAATATTTGACCAGTGTCTATCACTCCAAGGCACCTGTCTTGGTTAAGGCATAAGCCTCCAAGAAGGTGGGAACACGATCAAAGCGAAAGTGGGCAGCAATGTCTTGAAGTTGAATTGGGGAAAATAGAGTATGTGTGAGATCAGAAGATGGTGGAGGTGGAATTTGATAGTAGTTGTAGGAAGGATTGTATGGATTTATCATGCCAGGATTAAGGGAATAGGGATATTCATCAGGTTGGTTAGGAGAGAGAGCTTGCATCCTTTGGTTTAAATAAGTCATTCCATGGTGATTATAATCCAATTGCCTACTTAGGTGATATTGGGATCCAGCAATGTATGTCAAGGTGTTTGTAATAGGATCATGGGGTAGGTTGGTAGGAGGAGGTGGTGAAGGTATGCCTTGGGTGGATGTCTCCCCTTCAGTCCTAGCCCTTTTGTGGCCAAAGTCAATTCCCATATTTTCCACCATATTTTTACTTATCTTTTGGGGTTTTCTATCCCATGTGTAACCTAAGTCGTCCTCAATATTCTTCTTAAGAAAATGTTGAGTGATTTGGCATACAAAGTCAGCATAAGGTGGATTGCCAGAAAACTCAAGCATATTCTTAAGGATGATACGAATAAAGTTTATGGGAATACCTTTGAGAATGGCATAGATAAGGCACATACGAAAGGTGGGTACTTCATATTTGTTTGCTCTAGGATGGATATTGGTGGCAACAACGAGATTTATGATCCTAGCTTCAGGTTTTAAATTTGTGGCATAATAGGTACCCCTATCTTCATGGCAAGTCGTATTTGATTGAAAGATGGCTTTTTTGACATCACTACGGCTAGTTGTAGTGTCATCTTGGGAGAGTTTGTTGAGTGGATTTCCTATGGTGTGATCAACAAAATCTTTATATTCTTCTATGTCTATGTCAAGCATATCAAGAATACCGTCCTCAGTAAAATGGAATCCATACCCACCAACCATAGAGGAGAAGGAATCATGGTCAGGATGTGGGGTTAAATTGGCATAGAATTCATTAACTACTTTGGAGGAGTAGGAATCGAAGGAGGGGATCTGGAAATCAGTCAAATGTTGCACCTTAAAAAGTTCCTCCAAATCGACAATGTTGTGGAAGTCCATGACGTCGACTGGCCGTCGTGGAAGAGGAGTTTTTGAGGAGAGCCTGAGGTAGCGGTCGCCTGTAGCTGCGTCGTTGAATGGGACGTCGTTGATGATCGGCAACGCTGGAGAGACCGTCCTTCCTTTCCTGGATGCAACTTGCTTCTTTCCACACGTTGATGAGGAAGCCATCTTGTTGCTTTGAAATGGAGAAGTAGCAAGCAAGACTTGGATGTAGAGAAGCTAAAGATTTTCACAAGAATACACTAGAGAGGAGCTAGAGAAGTGAGAATGTGAAGGTGTGAAGAAATGGATCATTTTGGGTGCTATTTATAACAAAACAGAACCCATTTCGGTCGACAATTTGTCGACCGACGCCCGCAACGGTCGTCTCCCGGTTGGCCAACGGTCGATCGAACTAGCCGTTATGACGGTCGATTTTCTAGTCGTTACGATGGTCGATTTTCTAGCCATTTCGGTCGACAATTTGTCGACCGACGCCCGCAACGACCGTCTCCCGGTCGGCCAACGGTCGATCGAACTAGCCGTTACGACGGTCGATTTTCTAGTCGTTATGACGGTCGATTTTCTAGCCATTTCGGTCGACAATTTGTCGACCGACGCCCGCAACGGTCATCTCCCGGTCGGCCAACGGTTGATCAAACTAGCCATTATGACGGTCGATTTTCTAGCCGTTACGATTTATATTATAATCAGAATATTGCCTTTTTAATTCAAGCAAATGGAGGTTCACAGGGTTGGCCTCAGTCGAACAATTTGTCGACCGATGTTGTCTCGGTGAATAATTCCTCGACCGACAAAGAGCCAGATTTCCTTCGTATAACTACATCTAGGGTCGTTTTTTTCCTTAAAACCAACCCTAGAGGTACTTATTCATGTGTGAAATACTAAACTGGATCCTAAGTTTATCTCGGTCGACAATATTGTCGACCAAAAATCCCTCTAGGGTCGGTTATAAAGAAAAACCGACGCTACAGGAGCTTATACGAACGAATCTGGCTCTATCTCGGTCGACAAATTCGTCGACCGAGAAACAACCAGATTTCATTCGTATAAGTACCTTTAGGGTCGGTTTTTTGCTTATCACCGACCCTAAAGTCCAATTCGGTTGACAATATTATCGACCGTATAGACTTCTAAGGTCGGTTATAAACAAAAAATCGACCCTAAAAGTTGCTTATACACTTGAAATCTGACTCCTTATCGGTCGTCGAATTTGTCGACCGAGAAAAGCTCTAAGGTCGATTATAAGTACAAATCCGACGCTAGAGGTGCTTATACATGCATGAAGTAATCTGGATCCAGAATTGTTATCGGTCGATGAATTTGTCGACCGAGGAGCCTTTAGGGTCAGTTTTAAAGGAAAAACCGACCTTAGAGGTGCTGAACCGAAGAGGACGTTAGGGTCAGTTATAAGGAAAAAACCGACCCTAAAGGTGCTCGTATACGTGAAATCCACCTCTTATTCGGTCGATGAATTTGTCGACCGAGGAGCCCTTTAGGGTCGGTTATAAGGAAAAACCGACCCTATAGATCGAGGTGCGAAGCCAAAATCAAGCAAATTTTTGCCGCGGGAAACTTGTAAATGAATTTCTAAACCAATTGTCTATAAGGTTGCTTATTTTATAAAAACCGACCCTATAGAGATGCACTAAAAGGTCGGTTATTTTAAGAAAAGTGACCCAAGAGGTCTTAAGTGGTGCCCGCATTTTTTTATAGACATAGAAGGTCGGTTATTTGGAAAACCGACCCTATAGAGATACACTACAAGGTCGGTTATTTTAAGAAAAGCGACCCAAGAGGTCGTAAGTAGTGGCCGCATTTTTTATAGACATATAAGGTCGGTTATTTGGAAAACCGACCCTATAGAGATACACTACAATGTTGGTTTTTTTAAGAAAACCGACCCAAGAGGTCTTAAGTGGTGCCCACATTTTTTTTAGACATATAAGGTCGGTTATTTAGAAAAACTGACCCAACACGTAGGGACGTTATAACCCATTTCTATACTAGTGTCAGCAATTTTAAAGACTGGCAAAGAGAATGATATATATATAAAATTAATAATATATAATAAGATTGATATATTTCATATTATCTAATGAGACTATGTATAATACATGTTGTATCTTATCGATTTCCATTACAGCATGTTTGATGATTAGGTCCATAAATAACATCACATAGTAGGCACATGCCCAACCATTGTCTTGTATAGCACACTATAAATTGAAACATATAAAATATTAAAAAATACAAATAAGCACAGTTCACATAAATAATATATACATTGGAGTCAGGAAATTAATTTCACATTCTCCCAAATTAGTGACACATCCTTTTTCCTGGGGACCTTTCCTACATATTTTTTGTACTCTTGTAAAGCCCTACATATGTTAATGTAACACATTAAATTGCATAATTAAATAGTAATGTAGTAACGATTGTTAACATATATAAAAATATAAAATATTTCTCACGAGAATAATGGCCTTTTAATTGTATGTCCATATAATGTATCCAACTGATTCCCCACAGGATCTAGATAATAGACATTGAATGTCTTGAGGACAATAACTAATAACTCCCAATGCCTACCACTACAGGTAAGAAAGTTAAAAATTAATAACTCAAAATCCACAACAAAAATGTAATTTTCTTAAGTCCAAATTATAAGCAAAATAAACTTACTCGACATTGAATGGAGCTATTATCACCGTCTTCTTATTTTTACCAAAATATTCAAAAGCATCACAACAGTATGAAGTAACTGAAGAAGGGTTTGTATCTACAAGACTAATCAAAGATGGAATAAAAAATCCCACATGGGAAAACCCAAAATTTGTACATATCTTGTGTAAGTGGCTGCAAAACATGTATTACATATGCATTAATATATAAGAAACTAGATCACTGTATATAAAACAAGGTATATGGATGTATAAATAAGATCTCACCATATCCACATCTCTATCATAGATGTGTTCAGCCATTGATAACTAAATAACTCCAAAATATCTTGTATAAATATATTGTTCTCGTATGATTGACATGTATTAATAACTATGCATTAAGACATACATATGCAGAACTTGTATTATGTATGTATTAATACGTATTCTAAACTTGTATAAATAGATTGTTACTGTATGATTTACCTGCATCATCCTCCGGAATAGTAACAATTATAAGGCAATTTATATCATGTTTGCCGATCCATACTGCCACACCCCTACAATTAGGACCTATCGAGGCGTGTAGGTCCCTTAGAAGCCAACTTGGTAGTCGAGGAGGTGGAGGATGAGATGTAGTGGGTCTCATCTTTTTGACCTGTATATATAATTTCCTATCAATTGACTCATATATACACACTAACAAATTAAAGTAATGGAAATTTATCATACAATATCAGTATAGAGGACATCATCTTCGGGCCACAATATCACTCCGCCTACTACCTCACCAAGTGTTTCAGCATCTGGGTGTGCATGAGGTAGTGCAAGATCCGTCCAGTCGGAGAATACATGTATCGGGCTCACACATACCACACCATCTGGTACTGGATACCCATGAAACATGCACCCTTTAAGGGGTGGGTAAGCCGATGCCTCTGCAATGATATATTCTTGACTTTTTAGTTGACATGGCTTCAACCCCTATAAATTTACGTAAAGAATGTTATATGCATATATACACAAACATATCATCTTGAACAGACTAGCTATTATGTCATAAAAATACTTACAGAGGACGTGCTAGGTGGTGGGTCTACTGGATTACTCCCAACCACTTCTATAGTAGGAGAAGAGCGGCCCGCCACAGGTATCGTCTGAGTGGCAGGCTCAGACGCCTGCCACTTCGCCATTGCTTCTTGGATTCTCTTCTCAATTAACGAATCTACCTATACATGGATAAAATAAACGCTAGCTTCTGATTATTGAATTCCCTTTTGTAATAACATTCTAAAATAAAAATATGTTACCTCAGCTTGTGAATGTCCCGCTTTTGGGACAGGTTTGCGCTGGGATGGCCCAAAGAATGCTTTGATGCCCACACCAGCCTGCACCCCGAACACGTCCAGGATGCTCTGGGTTACCCAGAGAAACTATCAGTTCATCCCTTGTACCCTCAGGGATGAACTTTCCTTCCTTCCTTTGCTCGTGCAACTCCCTTTAATCACCATCAACAAAAATTAGTAAGTAAACATAACAATAATCAATATCGATCGATTGCTCTAAGAGTTGATTTTTACCATTTTTGCAGCCGCCTCAGTAGTTGTGGGCTTCGGTATGTCTCCCTTCTTGTTTTGCCTCCCAGCTATCCACATAGCATGGCGAGGTAGAGTTGCGGGAGCAGTAGTAGAGGACTCTGTAGTCTCCTGAGTAGCAGTATGCTGAGCAGACTCAGCCTGTAGTCTTTGGCGAACGCCTACATATCTCCTTGGACCCATTGTGCAGTCGTGCACATTCAGTGCACGCCTTGCTCTTTGCGCCTCACTGAGGGCCTAGTTAGTTAGCACATTGATTTGGTTAGTAACACGAAAGGTTAATCTTAAATAGGTGAATACATAAAAATGTATATTAATTAAATTGGGAGTGGCGCTTAATACCTTGAATTCATCTGTTTTACTTTGGGTAACAAACGCCTACCAGTCTTTGGGGTCCAGGTAGTTCCATTGCTTTGTGGCTTCCTTCTGCCTAAATTTATTTTTTAAAGAGAATACAAACAAAAATTATTAGTGTAGAGTTAGTGAAATAGTGATCAATGTCTAGAATTGGAAATCAATCAAGAACCTCTTATCAGCATCACGTATGTAATCTCGTGTGAGATTGGTCCTATAGTTCCTTAGGACCCTCCCACATCGTTGCATTACACATTTACGATGCATCTTTTCATCCAGATCAAATATGCTCAGCAAATTAAATAGAATTGCTATTAACTAGTATCCTAAAAATTAGTAATCTACATAAATAGAATTACAAATAATAATAACTCACACATAGTTCCTTCCATATGTGGTCTTTCTTCCCTTTAGGAACTTTATGCCAAGATTCTAGGATAGGACTGCAATGGCTGCGAGTAAGAACCCCAAGATATGAAACAAATGATTTGCAGTTCACTCCATATGGATTTCCTGCATGATTGAAATCCACAGCCAATTTGGGTCCATTGCCCCTTTGATGTATTAACTTGTTCATCATTGTGATGCCCCTCATTTTCTCAATTTTCTTTTGCTGCTCATCAAGTGCTATAATTTCTTCAGGGGGTACATCAGCAACCTAAAATTTGATAAAAAAACACACTTACATGATATAATTATAAATGAACATATAGATAGAAATCTCAGGGATATATTCTTAAAACTTACATTGTCAGGTGGCACAAGCACGTCCTCACCCTCACAGTGATCATCAACACGGTTATGATGGGAATGCTCAGCCATCTGAAAGTTCACATTCAAATTATAAATTTCACGTTATAAAGTAACGCTAATTGTAAAGTTCACATTATAAAGTACACATTCACATTGTAAAGTAATTCACATTGTAAAGTTCACATTCACATTGTAAAGTAATTCACATTGTAAAGTTCACATTCACATTATAAATTTCACATTCACATTGTAAAGTCCACATTCACATTGTAAAATTCACATTGTAAAGTTCACATTTAGAAAAATAAAACATATAAAAATATAAACATTCATGCCTCTAATATTGTGATCTTTTATCAATTAACAACCCTTCATTATGATCCCCGCGAACATACAAGTCATTGTGATCCCTAGCTTCAATGTTTGGTGGTGTTGGCAACCCAACTGAGAATGGACTGGAGTCATCATACTTATCATAATACTCTTCTTCATCTATAGGATCTTCAATGAACTGCCTTTTACCAGGAAGAACAACCGACCATTTATCATTTGCAGGATCATCGATATAAAATACTTGTTTCGCCTGTGATGCCAATATGAACGGTTCACCCTTCTCGCCAATCTTTTCAAAGTTCACTAACGTGAAACCCAATTCATCTACTATAACTCCTTTGTTGTTGTCAACCCAATTACATTTAAAGAGCAGAATTCTAAAACCTACATAGTCAAACTCCCATATGTCTTCAATGACACCGTAATATGACATTTTAGCTTCACGTGGACTCTTATCCTTTGCACTTGCAAAAAACAATGAAGACGTTTGAAGGGTGACCCCACTGTTTTGGACGACACTCTTATCATATTGACGCTTTGTGTAATACAAGAATCCATTTATGTCAAACCCTTCATAAGGCATAACATTCAATTTTGGTTTAAAGGTGAGGCATTTGATGGTTTCAGTAAGATTATCTGGTGTTTGAGATAGTTGATGTAAGACTTTGTCTTCAAACCACTTAATAAATGTCTTGTTATGCTCTCTAGCAAGCCACATTGAATTGGATCGAGGATATTGTCTCTTGATGAAATTGGTATGTTCCTCGATATAAACACTCACTTTGTCGATGTTGTGTAAAATATATAAGTGACCTTTCTCCAACTGCTCACGGCTGATTACTTTCACTCGTGATCTCAAAATTCCTTTGCCAAAATACTCCTCAATATTCTTGTCATTTACAGGAGCGTCATTGGCACTCAGAAAGTCATTGCAAAAATCCATAACCTCTCTCACCACATAACCCTCAATAATACTCCCTTCAGGCCGATAATAGTTTCAAACATCACCTTTAAAAATGCTCATGTATCGTTTAAAGGGATACATCCAATGCAAGAAAACTGGTCCTAACATTTTCACTTCCCTAGTCAAGTGGACAACAAGATGTACCATGATATCAAAGAACAAAGGAGGAAAAAAATATCTCAAGCTGACATAGGGTAATAACCACTTCTCTTTGCAATTTATCAAGAGTACCAGGGTCAATAACTTTACTGCACAGACTGTTGAAAAAGAAACAAAGTCTGGTGATTACAAACCGTACATACTTCGACAATATAGATCGAATTGTCACGGGTAATATTTGTTGCATTAGAGTGTGACAATCATGAGATTTAAGATCTGTCAACTGCAGATCTTTCATTGATACCAATGTACGGATGTTGGATGAGTAACCCTGTGACACCTAAACATTTACCAAGCATTCACAAAAAGATTTCTTCACCTTTCCAGGCAATGTGTAACAAGCGGGAGGTAAGTATGTTCTTCGATCACTACTAACTACTTCTGTTAATTTTGTCCTTATTCTCATTTCACGTAGGTCCATTCTGAATTTTATCCCATCTTTAATCTTACCTAGTATATTTAACAGAGTACTGATGACGCTATCACATAAAATTTTCTCAACGTGCATGACATCGATACAATGCCTGACTGCCAAAGAACTCCAATAAGGAAGATCCCAAAATATTGACTTCTTCTTGAATAAAGACTTGTCACTCCGTGTGGCCATCCTACATTGTGATCTCTTACCAAATTCATTGGCGATGTATGTTACTCTTTCATAAACATCCTCCCCTGATATAGGTTTAGGTGCACTCTATTCCTCATTCCGTCCATTGAATGCTTTGCGCAACCTACGATACAAATGAAATTTTGGAAGAAACCTTCGATGACCAAGATATACAGTCTTGCTGCCGTGTTTTAGTCATATTGAATCAATGTTCTCTTCACATATAGGACAACCTTTAGATCCTTTGACACTATATCCAGACAAATTCCCATACGCTGGAAAGTAATTCACAATGCAAAACAACATAGCGTACAAACAAAATGTCTCTCTTCATGAAGCATCATAGGTCATCACATCTTCACCCCAGAGCTTCTTCAAGTCATCAATCATAGGTTCAAGATAAACGTAGATATCATTTCCAGGTTGTTTAGGGCCCGATATCAAAGACGACAGCATAACGTACTTATTTTTCATACACAACCAGGGAGGAAGATTCTATATAACAAGCATAACTGGCCAAGTGCTATGTTGGCTGCTCAATGTCCCGTACGGATTCATCCCATATGTATAAAGCCTAAGTCTTAGATTCCTGTCTTCTTCACCAAATTCAGGGTACAATAAATCAATCTTCTTCCACGAGGAATCAGACACATGTCGTAGGATCCCATTATTATTTTTCTTAACATATGCATGCCACCTTAAATTCTTCGCATCTATAGGTTTGGCAAACAAGCGTTGAAACTGTGGTATTATAGGTAAATACCACATCACCTTGGCAGTAGAACTAGTTTTGGACTCCCCCGAAGTCGTCAATTTATACCTTGATGCACCACATTTTGGACAATCTTTCAAATCCACATAGTCCTTTTGAAATAATACACAATCATTCGGGCATGTGTGTATCTTCTCGGCCTCCATTCCCATTGGGTATAACAATTTCTTTAACCGGTATATTGAGATTGGCAGCTCTTTTCCTTCAAGAAGAATTTCTTTCAATAAAGACAACAATGACGTGAAGCTTTTGTCGCTCCATCGATTGTTAGCATTCAGTTTATACAATCTCAACACATCGCTAAGCTTTGTAATCTTACAACCAGTGTATAACGGTATCTCAGAATCATGCACAATGTTTCTAAACATGGGAGGTGGATCGGTGTGCTCTACCCCACAACTATCCAGCATCGCATCAACGATGTCTACTGGAACTGGTTCGTTCACATCTACGTCATCGAAGAAAATTTCTTCTTCCACACAAGCACTACTAATGACATCCACTGATTTCAGGTTTGAAATCTCTTCATGCCAGTGCCATTCTGTATAGCCTTGTACAACCCCGTTGCACATGACATGACTTTTGATTTCGTCACCAGTGCCGACTTTCAAGTTGTTACACTACTACAGAAATAGCATTCAATGTTGCTTTTATGGGCGTCGGTTATTAAGGAAAACCGACGCCTATAATATAAGGCGTCGGTTGTTTAAGCAAACCGACGTCTATATTCAAAGACCAGCCAGACACGGGTACCGCTTTGTATTCAACGTCGGTTGACAATAACAAACCGATGCCTAAAAGCTCCCGCGAAATCCAATTTTCGAGCGAAAAGAAAAAGTGTCACATACAGCGTCGGTTATTTTAATAGCCACTGACGCCTATGTGTGATGAAACTTTGCGCGAAAAGTGTCACTTTCAGCATCGGTTATCTGTTGATAACCGACGCCGAAAGTGGTTCCCGCCAAACAATTTTGTGAAAATATCGTCCAATTGAGCGTCGGTTGGTTCAAACAACCGACGCTAAAGTGGTTTAGGCGTCGGTTGTGTCAAACGACCGACGCTATTGGTGAACTTAATATCCCACGATCACCCGACTCTTCCCCTTTCTTCTGTTTCATCGCCTAAATTGTTCCCCGGCCCTTTCGTCTCTGCTGTCGCCCGACCCTCCACTCCGCCGCAACCACCCCTCCACGACAGTGCCGCCGCGCCGCCTTCTCCGCCGCCGCCTTCTCCTCCGGTGCCTCCACACCACCTTCTCCTCCGGTGCCTCCACGCCGCCGCCAGTGCCTCCACGCCGCCGCCGCCAGGCCGACAGAAGCTGCTTCTCCACCGACAACTAGCTGCTTCTCCACCGCCGCCGCCAGACCGACATCTAGCTAGCTGCTTCTCCGCTGCCGCCTGCTCATCGATCGTCGCGCACTGTCGCCGGTTCGACCACAGCTCCTCTCCAGACCGGCCGTAACTCATCTAGCCCTAGCCCTACCTTCTAGGTTCGACCACAGCTCCTCTCTAGGTCAGATTCACACATTAATATTGCCAATAATATAGGAAATAAATGCTAGCTCCAATTATAGACATATTGTATGTGGTTTTGATCAGAAAAATGCATAGATTGTGAATAAAATTTTCTCAAAAACCCTAGTTTGATGAGCATGTTGTTAATCATGTTAATTATGATTCTTCTATATATTCTGATGTCATTATATAATTATGTGATCCCAACATATTAAATTGAATTAGAATGATTTCATGAATTATAGGGTTTTAAAGTTGATAAACATGTACATGCAGAAATAGGGTTATTAAACCAATGGTTATAACATAGTATGATCTTAATCTGATCTGGATGTTCATAATAATGTAGTATGTTAAATATGATGATTAGGGATACATATAATGTCTAGTAAATATTCCTAGACCTTTTGTTTGAAACTATTGATTTCTTGATTTATTATTTAATAATGCTCTGTTGATTAGGATTAACCATGTTGCTTGTAGTTTATAGACATTTATTATATATAAGAATGACAACAAAAGTATTTGTTGGCCTAAAAACTCGTCCAAGATTTACTCATTAGGAGTAAATCTTGGATAGTCCCCGGTTTGGGACTGTTCTTGAACACCTAATCTCACTTAGGATGTAAGTGTATAATGTGTATTGGGTTTTCGAGAAAATTTCGGTAGCATTTCCCCATTTGTTCTCTAAGTATATATGTACTTAGAGAACAACGGGGAAATGCTGCCGAAATTTTCTTGAAAACCCAATACACATTATACACTTACTAGTGAGATTAGGTGTTCAAGGATGGGATAGGTGGTACACATTTATTATATATAAGAATGACATCAAATGTGTTTGTTGGCCTAGAAACCCGTCCAAGATTGACTCATTAGGAGTAAATCTTGGATAGTCCCCAGTTTGGGACTGTTCTTGAACACCTTTGCTAAATGTTTGCCTTTTTCTAGTTAATACAAATGCTAAATGTTTGCCTTTTTCTAGTTAATACAAATGCTAAATGTTTGCCTTTTTAATGACATTTTCAGATGGCTGACCATGATGAGCATGATGTCCATGATGAGCATGAAGTCCATGATGAGCATGCTGTCCATGACGAGCATGGCGAGGATACCAATGTAAGTTCTAAAAACATATCCTGTATTTCTATAAAATTCTTTATCTTCTAGTTTTGTCATATATCTTATATTTCTATATTAGGCTAATTCAGTGTGTTTATTTTTATCAAATTTTAGGTTGATGATGCACATGTACCCACTGAAGCACTGGAGCAACTTGATGCGCAGCACCAAACACTTATCAAGAAAAGGGGCATCACTCTGTTGAAGAAGTTAATAGCGCTTAGTGGCAGTGGATCCAAATTGGTTGTGGAGTTTGATAATGGAGGAAATGCAATTGGAGTGAACCGCAATAATTTTGTAAACTATCTTGGGTGTACCACTCGGAGCCATTGTGGTGTTAAGTATGATAATTGGCATAAAGTTCCTCAGGGGAAAAAAGACTTGATATGGAAGGATTTATGCATGAGTTATTATTATTTGCAATTCTATTTTGTAGATTACAAATTCTATTATTTGCAATTCTATTTTGGATACTAGTTAATAACATTTCTATTTTACAGAATCTGTTTGCATTGGATGAGAAGTTGCATCGTAAAAGTGTGATGCAACGCACTGGAAAGATGCTTAGGAATTATAGGACAAATCTGAACAGAGAATACATAAAAGAGGGTGATAAGAAAAAGAAGTCAGCCCTTGAACAATGGAACTTCTTGGACAAAGAAGATTGGGACAATTTTGTTGCTTCAAGAAATCTGAAGAATTCAAGGTATTAGGCGTCACTCCCAATTTAATTAATATACATTGTATTCACCTATTCAAGATTAACATTTAGTGATACTAACCAAATCATTAATGTGCATACTAACTAGGCCCTCAGTGACGCACAAAAAGCAAGGCGTGCACTGAATGTGCATGACCACACTATGGGTCCAAAAGGCTATGCAAGCGTTCGCCAAAGACTACATGCGGAGTCTGCGGCTACTCAGGAGTCTGCTCCTACTCAGGAGTCTGCCACACCCATGCCTCGCCATGATATCTGGATAGCTGGGAGGCAAAACAAGAAGGGTGAAATAAAGAATCTTGTAACTACTGAGGCGGCTGTGAAAATGGTAAAATACAACTCTTAGAGCAATCGTTTGAATATTGATTATTTGTGGTGTTAACTTACCAATTTCTATTGATGGTGATTAGTGGGAGCTGCACGAGCAGAGGAAACAAGGCACGTTCATCCCTCATGGCACAAGGGATGAATTCACAGTTGCTCTGGGTAACCCAGAGCATCCTGGACGTGTTAGGGGTGCAGGCGCTGGTGTGGGCATCAAAGCATTCTTTGGGCCATCCCAGTGCAAACTCAGAGCGGGACTTTCTCAAGAAGAGGTAACCTATTCTTTTTTTAGAATGTTACTATAAAAGGAAATTCAATAATAAGAAGATAATGTTTCTTTTATCCATGTATAGGAGAATAAGAGAGTCGAGGATATAGTTGCTAAGAAGGTCAACGATGTAGTTGCTGAGAAGGTCAAGGAAGAATTGCTACGGTGGCAGGCATCTCAGGCTTCCAATCAGCCTATGGCGACCCACTCTTCTCCTGATGCACAGACTGTGCGTAATCCTGGAGACCCATCGCCTAACACGTCTATTGTAAGTATTGTTTATGACATTGTAGCTAGTCTTTTCAAGATGATATGTATATATGTATAACATTCTTTACGTAAATTTGTAGGCATTGAAGCCATGCCGCTTAAGAATACAAGACTATGTTGTTGCAGAGGCACAGGCTTACCCGTCCCTTCCTGGGGAAAGGTTTCACGGGACTCCAATGCCAAAGGGCTACGTTCGTGTGGGCCCATTACGTGTGTTACCCGATTGGAGGGAAGCTACATTGCCATATCCCCACCCGGATATTGATACACTTGCTGAGGCAGAAGGCGGGGTCATATTGTGGCCCAAAGCAGATGTCGTCTACACTACTGAAATTGTAAGATAAATTTACATTGATTTAGACTGTTAATGTGTATATATGATGTCAACTGATCTGAAATTATATATACAGGTTAAAAAGAAGACACCAGGAGCACCTAGGCCTCCACCTCCACTTCCCGCATTACCAACTTGGGTTCCAACTGACCTAACATACCCGTTAGGTCCTGCTTGTAGGGGAATGGCATGTTGGCTACGGGCACATAATATACATTTCCCGATAATTGTTTCTTTAGATGCAAATTATGCAGGTCAATCATACGATAGCTCTTTATTTATACAAGATATTATTGAGCTGTTTATGTATGATTGGCTGAATACATCAATGATAGAGACATGGATAAGGTGAGATCTTGTTTATACATCCATATACCTTGTGTAAGATCTGGTGATCTGGTTTCTTATATATTAATGCATACGTAATACATGTTTTGCAGCTACTTAGTCGAAGATCATTGCAAACAATTTGCATTTGATCATGTGGGATTTTTGATTCCATCATTGATTAGTATGGTAGCTAAAGACCCTGATAGTGTTCAACAATACTGTATAGATGCTTTTACAATTTTTGGTCAGCAAAAGAAGACGATAATAATAGCTCCATTCAATGTCAAGTAAGTTTACTTTATTTATAATTTGGACTTAAGAAAATTCCATTTTTATTGTGCATTTTGAGTTATTAATTGTTAACTTTTTACCTCTAGCGGTAGACATTGGGAGTTACTAGTTATTGTCCCCGGGACGTTCACTGTTTATTATCTAGATCCCGCGGGAAGTACATTAAACACTAAAATTAGACACGTAATGAGAATGTCATTATTCTGGTGAGAAATATTTCATTTTTGTATATGTTAACATTTGTTATTACATTACTATTTACTTATGTAATTTACTGTGTTATATTAACATGTAGGGGTTTAGATGCATTCAAAAAGGTTGGAGGAACGGTCCCAAGGAAAAAGAACCAGCCAATAAATTGGGAGAACGTACAAGTAAGTTTCCGACTCCAATGTATATATTATTGATGTGAATTATGCTTAGTTGTATTATTTTGTATGTTTCAATTTATAGTGCGCTACACAAGACAATGGTTGGGCATGCACATACTATGTGATGCGATTTATGCAGATGATTATCAAACATGCCGCATTGGACATGGATACCATACATGAGGTATTATATATAGTCTCATTAGTTAGTATGAAATATATCAATCTTATTTTTATATTATTACTTATATATATATATCATTCTCTTTGCAGGTGTTTAAAACTGACAACACTATAGGTAAACGCTTAAAAAATATACATGATCCATATACGATGGAAGCATTAAATGAAATAAGAGAAGAATGGGCAAAAGCCATACAAGCAGTGACAACTGTAAGATATAATTGGGATGTTGATAGCGATAATGAAAGATACTTTGTAAATGAATATTTTTGAATGTTAATACATGTATTTGAATGTTTCTATATGTGTGAATGTGAGAATTGAATTGATGTCTGAATGTATCTACTTGTGTGAAATTTTCCTTGGGACTTTTGCAGGTTTGTGGCCTGTTTGTAGGCTGATATCAATGGATGTCGTAAACCAACAGTTTAGAAAACTAAACTGCAGGTTCTCATCCTGCTGACCAGCCACAGCAGGCCTGCAAACTGATATGAAAAAAAATAGATATAGGCGTCGGTTATTTACAGAAAACCGTCAGCAAAGACCTACAGCGTCGGGTTTCTGAACAAAACCGACGCCTAATGTGGCAACAGCCGTACTGGAAATGTCGTCGGCTGTTCGTGTCAAACCGATGCCTATAATACATATAGGCGTCGGTCTTTTAGTAGATAACCGACGCCAAACTGGTTCGTGCCACAGAAAACAGCATCATCTAGGACACTTTCTGCGTCGGTTATCAAGTAAACACCGACGTTATAGTCCATATAGGCGTCGGTCTTTTAGTAGATAACCGACGCAGAATGTGTCCTAGATGACGCCGTTTTCTGTGACGCGAACCCTTTTGGCGTCGGTTATCTACTAAAAGACCGACACCTATATGTATTATAGGCGTCGGTTAAAAAACCGACGCCGAAGTGTTCGACCTTTAGCGGCGCCCACATAGGCGTCGCTCAGAAACCGACGCCAAAGGGGGTTAAACAACCGACGCCAAATGCTGTTTCTGTAGTAGTGTTACCGCAATGCCTACATGGATAGTAGAACCTATCTCCAGGTTGTTTCCTATGTTCCTCGACAAATCTAATAAACTAGTCAAGACCAGAAATAAACTCGGGGGTGCAGCGATTTGGAATGGACATCCATGATCTATCCATTCTATGATCAAAGAGAATACAAGTATATATTAGAACAAGATTAGGGTCTAGGGTTAAAAGATTAGGGTTTATGGTTAAACTTTAGGATTTAAGGTCTTATATATAATTAATGGTTAAAACATACTAAGTGAGATTAGGTGTTCAAGAACAGTCCCAAATTGGGGACTATCCAAGATTTACTCCTAATGAGTAAATCTTGGATGGGTTTCTAGGCCAACAAATACATGTTTTGTCTTTCTTATATATAATAAATGTGTACCACCTATCCCATTCTTGAACACATAATCTCACTAGTAAGTGTATAATGTGTATTGGGTTTTCAAGAAAATTTTGACAGTATTTCCCCGCTGTTCTCTAAGTACATATGTACTTAGAGAACAAACAGGGAAATGCTACCAAAATTTTCTTGAAAACCCAATGCACATTATACACTTACAGCCTAAATGAGATTAGGTGTTCAAGAATAGTCCCAAACTGGGGACTATCTAAGATTTAATCCTAATGAGTAAATCTTGGATGGGTTTCTAGGCCAACAAATACATGTGCTGTCATTCTATAACATTGATTTCAACATTTCAAGTGTCCATGCATGTTCATCATCAAGATAAAGATTACACATAAATTAGTTTGACCTAGGGATGGAGAGATTCATAATTGATTTCAAAATTTCAAACTAGCTCATGCATTATCATCAATCTACATCATACAACAAGGATTCATGTAGTAGGGCGACACATCACTACAAAATTAAAGATTTATCATTAGGGTTTTAATATCTTAGATAGATTGATCATAAGATTTCAGCAATATAGTTAATTCAAGATTATGGTGAAATGTGTATTCAGATTTTAATATCTTAATTCAACATGCATCAAAATTTACAGAATTAGATCAAGCATTAGTATTCAATTGCAAATGTATCTTCTTCTTCCTGCTCCCTCCTTTCTAAATGGATAAAAGCAAGGAATGACCTGTGGGCTGGACACGACCATGGCTGTGCTAGCCCACATAGCAGTGGTCGGCCAACACAGCCACTCGTGTCCAGCCCATAGGTCGATCGTGCCTTGCTTTTATCCATTTGGAAAGGAGGGAGCAGGAAGAAGAAGTAGTGGAGGAAGAAGAAGGGGTGGAGGAAGAAGAAGAGGCAGTGGCCTACCTATCAGCGGCGTGGAGGGAGAAGAGAGCAGCTAGGCGTCCCTATCGTCGGTGGAGGCGGTGTGAGGAGCTAGCGGGCGGGAGGAAGAAGACAACATGGGGAGGCGGTGGTGTGAGGAGCAGCGGGCGGCGACTTGATCAGGCGACATCGACAATCGAGCAGGGGGCAGTAGCTTCGGGCGGGGGTAACAGCTTTGTGATGAAATAGAGAGAATGGGAAGAGTCTGTTTCTCGATCGATCGGGGGTTATTAAGTTAACAAAGGCGTCATTTATTTAAAAAACTGACACCTAATATCCTTCCGCGTCGGTTTCTAGAAAAAACCGAATCCCATTGGACAATCTTAACCCTAAACATTTTTACGTGGACGACGCTCGAAACCTTATCAACGTCGAAAAAACCGACGACCTTTGGAGGTAATTTTTTCGTCTTTAGGCGTCGATTATTAGGTCAAAAAACCGAGGTCCGTATGTGAAACTTTGGGTGTAATTTTTTTCGCTCAAAAAATTGGATTTGGCGGGCTATTTTAGGCGTCAGTTCATTATAGGGAGCCAACGCTAAATAAAAAGTGATACCCGTGTCTGGCCGGTCTTCAAATATAGATGTCGGTATCTGTAATTAGCCGATGTTGTAGGGTTTAGACGTCGGTTTTTCGTAATAACCGACACCTCTAAATGTGACGTTATAAGTTATTTCTGTAGTAGTGCGGGAAGTAGACCCATCCTGTGAAATCACCTCATTTCGCTTAGCCTCTCCATCGACAAACTTTAGATTACTATGGGAGATTTCAATTGTATGCTAAACCCATCTGAAAAGATTGGTGGTAAGAATTTTAGCCTCTCTGAAGCTACCCATTTCAATAATGCTCTTGTACAGGCAGGGCTCACCGACATTGGTTGCTCCGGCTTTAATTTCACAAATAGAAAAGGTCTTCTTCATGAGAGATTAGATAAGGTTGTGGCGAATGCTGACTAGCTACGACTCTACCCACATTTCACTTGTATCACGCTACCACGGGTTGGGTCAGATCACAATCCTATAGCAGCGCTTAATAATCAAGCAAGATCAAATGAAAGTAGGTTTAAGTCGAAAGCCTCTTGGCAGGCCCATTTTGAGTTTCTTGGAATCCTAGAAATGATATGGGATGCTACATCTGACTTATCAGCTGCGCTAGAACGTAGCAAACAACCCATCCTTAAATGGGATGCTCATTGCAGAAGAGAAAAGAATAAAAGGAAGAACTCGCTGCTCAATCTTATCGACTGCATTCAGAAAGAGATGGAGGAACATTATACTGCTGATAAAGACAGAAGATGCCACCAACTAGAACTGGAACTGGAACTGGAAGCACTCTTGAGTAAAGAGGAGGAGGATTGGAAGCAACAGAGCCACATTAACTGGCTCTGGGAGGGGGATAGAAACACTAAATTCTACGACGCTTTTGTTAGCAATAGAAGAAGAACGAGCAAACTAACAAGTTTACCAAAAGAAAGAGGCACATGGATATCTGATCAGGTAACACTAAAGGCACTAATCTCCAAGCACTTTCAGTAGTTGTTCACGACCAAGTCAACTCCAAGCGCGACGACTATGCGAGAGATGCCAGCCAAATTCAAGCATCTCAGTGCACATCAACAACATGAAGTAGCAGCCTCCCCCACTGAGTACGAAATCTGGAGAATTATCAAGAACTCGAATCCTTTCAAAGCTGCTGGTCCATATGGTACATATATGTATTTATTTAAAAATAACTGGAAGATTATTTGCCAGTCAGTCCTTAAATCCATCAGGAACATGATCGATGGAGATCAGGTTGATAACTTGATGGGAGATTCCAACATTGTTCTCATCCCTAAGTCTAAGCATCCTACGAGCTACAACCATCTAAGACCTATTACTATGAATAATACTTGCATGAAATTAGCGTCAAAAGTGGTGGTGGAGAGATTAAAGAAGTATATCCCATAGTGGATCTCACATGTGCAGACAAGTTTTGTGCCAGACAGATGCAATTCTGACAATATTATCATTACTCAGGAAATTATACATAACATGCGGCGACGCTCGTGTGCTCCCCAAAAAGCTATTAAGGTAGATCTTTCAAAGGCCTATGACCGCATGTCCTGGGCGTTTATTGAAGACACTATAAAAGACTTGGCATGGCCGCCTAAGATTAAACAATACATTATGAATTCGCTGAGCTCAGGAAACACAAACATAATCTTCAATGGTGAGAAACTGCCTCCTTTCAAAGCATCTCGAGGGCTAAGGCAGGGGGATCCACTATCCCCCTATCTATTCGTACTGTGTATGGAACATTTGATCCAACTGATAAACCATAGCGTGGCTGAAAAGAAATGGAAACATGTTTAAGAGGCTCAGAGAGGATCTTTAATTTCACACATTACCTTTGCAGATGACATTGTTATCTTTGCTAAGGCATCGATAAATCAATTGGAAATCATTAATCAGTGTTTCAACCTCTTCGAAGCAGCCTCGGACAACAGATATCTATAGATAACTCAAGGATTTTCTTCTCTAAATCAGTGGATCATCATACTAGAAATGCTATCTGTTTAGATCCCTAAAACTGATGATCTGGGGAGGTACATGGGAGTCCCAATCTTGCACAAGGTGTCGAAAGATACTTACTCCTATATAGCTACAAACATGGAAGCTAAGATCAATGGATGGACAACTCAAATGCTCTCTCTCGCTGGTCGTATCTTCCTAGCAAAGTTGGTCATCACAGCACTGCCAACATATGTCATGCAGACTGCAAAAATTCCCTGCGGTGTCTGCACAAAGCTGGACAAAATTGTTTGAAATTTTATTTGGGGAGGAGGACATAAAGAGCGACCGATATCCTTGGTTTCCTGGAAAAAAGTGTCCACTAGTCTGGAAGAAGGAGGCTTGGGCATACGTTCCATGGAAATGTGGAACAAGGCTCTCTTGTGGAAGAACTCATGGAGGTTCCTAAATAATACTAATGATCTCTGGAGGAACTTCCTACATTTGAAATATAAGGGGCAGCATGATTACAAACAACACAATACTACTCATTTTTGGAAGATGCTACAGTCAGGAGTACTACAGTTTGTTAAAGCTCACTGTACCAAGAACATCTCTAGCAGAGAAGATACCATGGCGTGGTCCGACCCCTGGGTGCCGCGGGTGGACAGATTGGGAGACTGTACAACACGATCAATCGAGGAGGAAATTACTGACCTCCGCATTTCTAGTCTTGTTAATCTCGATGGAGAATGGAATAAACAGTGCCTAAATATGTACCTTGACCAAGCATGCGTCGACAAGATTCTGTGTCTACCGGTACCAAATACAACTACAGGCTTGAACCATTGGAGCTGGAAGTACGATACGAGAGGAGTCTATAGCACAAGCTCGATCGGCATATGATCTTATACATGAAGCAGCGGATGACACAACAGATGAGCTATGGAGCCATATCTGGAGTATCAATGCACCCAACAAGATAAGAACCTTCGTGTGGTTAGCAGCGCATGATGCTATAATGACCAACTTATGGAGGAAACAGAGAACGTTCACTGATAATGAGCTTTGTCCGCGATGCGACATGTCAGTAGAATCGACTATGCACGCTCTATGTCACTGCCCTTTTGCTATGGATATTTGGCAAAGGGTAGCATGTCCTATTAACCTCTCAGTGTATCCCAGGAGGAGGGGACACGCAACTGGCTACTGAATAACTTGAAGGGCCCACCTACACATCAAACGCTGTTCGCTAGCACCTGCTGGATGATTCGGAAAGCAAGAAACCTGTGGGTCTTTGAGAAGACCCCCTACTGCCCCAGAACGACTGGTCACAACCATTCACCATCAACGGAAACTAGCCGAAGAAGGAAGAAAGGCAAAAATGATGATGAAGAACACTTTCCAATATGACCCTCTACCAGAGATGGCTATTCCTACTAAAGGCATAATCGTCATGGCCGACGCCGCTGTAAAAGGCAAAGATGCGGCCATAGCAACTATCCACCTGGATGGTAATGGCTAGTGCCTTGTCGGTAAGGCTCAAGTACGGAGGCAGAGATTAGAGCAATCGCTTTAGCCTTACAAAACTCAGAGAATGTTTATAGCCAACCCTTTATTAATTGGCAAAAATACCTAAATGGCACATTTACCAATTTTAATTACCTAAATGACACGTTCTTGAACTTATTGCCCAAAATGGCACATTTCTGGAGCAATGCGTCCCCTGCCGGGACACATTGCTCTCCCGCGAGCCAATGCGTCTCGGCGGGGGACGCATTGGTCCCACAGGAGAGCAATGCGTCCCGACAGGTGACGCATTGCCCTCGTGTGGGACCAATGCGTCCCCAGCCGCGACTCATTGGCTCGCGGGAGAGCAATGCGTAATGTGTCACGTTTCGGGACGCATTGCTCTTTGTGGGACCAATGCGTCGCGCCCCGCGACGCGGCCAACGGCTAGAAATTGCCACGCAGGCAATGCGTCCGGGACGGGGACGCATTGCTCCCAGGCAACGGCTATTTTACCGTTGGCCGCCGCGCGGCGGTGCCACGTGGGCGCAATGCGTCCCCAACCGGGACGCATTGCTCCCATATATATATTGGGCGAAAACAGCCCCCCCAAACTCACACCATTCTTCATTTCCTTCATCTAACTCTATATTCCCATTGCTCTGGAGAAGTTCTTCTCGGATTTCTATTGCTTTGGGTGGTTTTAGCTTATTTCGGACGATCTTGGAGCTGATATCTGCTACTGTTCAGAGACTTTTGGAGCTTCTTCTTTCTCTTCTTCTATTCTTCGATTGTATCCATTTCAGGTATTTATTCTATCAAATTTTTAATTTTCAAAATATGAACTTAACTTTAGTACGAAATATTACATCTGAAATAAATGTATTGTTAGTCTTTAATTGCACATTACTGAAATAATGATGTAGAAAATGACAATTGAAGGCTACTTAATACCTGAAAATTTATTGTTCGAAATTGCAAAATTGTTATTTTGAAATGTTAGTGTTACTAAAAAATTAGCAAAATTGTTATTTTGAAATGTTAGTGTTACTAAAAAATTAGCAAAATTATTATTTTGAAATGTTAGTGTTACTAAAAAATTGCAAAATTGTTATTTTGAAATGTTAGTGTTACTAAAAAATTAGCAAAATTGTTGTTAAGAATTAGTTAATTTTACAGAAAAAATAGCAAAATTGTTGTTCTTAATTGTTGTTCACTGTTAATGTTATAGAAAAAGTAGTCCAATAAATTTAATTCCAAATTGATGTCACTGCTCTAAAATATTAATTCATGTTGATATAATGTCATAAAATATGAATTTGTTTCTGATGTTAATATAATATTCTAAAATATAGGAACATGGCATCTAGTTCAAATTCACGAATTGTGAAGATGCGATATGATGGACAATTTCTCTCTGATGGGTCTTATTCTAGTCGATCTGTTAGACCCATAAACATTTCACTTATTAATACCCTATATGAACTAAAATCATATATCTATACAACACTTGACATCAATCCCAACCACTTCTCTATCAAAATATCCTATCTTTTCCCTGGAGAAAATCATATGCTCATACAAGTTGATGATGATGATGCATACAGAACCTTGTTATCACTTTCAGCTGATGCCTATATTGATGTGTTTCTTGAAAAAACATCTATCCACCAACAACCTTATTTAATGAGTCTATTGAATCAATTTCAATCTCAATTCTCTCGGAGTCAACCACCTCAATTCTCTCAAAGTCATTTAACTACTGAATGGAGTCAACCACCTCAATTCAGTCTTACACCTCAATTCAGTCTTAGCAATTTAACAGCTGAGTGGAGTCAACCACCTCAATTTTCTCAAAATCTAACTACTGAGAATATTGGTGTTGAGGTTGAGGAGGGAGATAATGATTGTGATCATGAAGGTGATAATGATAGTGATCATGAAGGTGATAACAATAGTGACATTAAAGGTGGTAATAACAGTGAACCACCTGAGGATGAGTCATTGACTGAAACCGATGATGAGCACACACATCCATTCCCTGACTCTATTGCAGCATTGAGTCATATTCCATCCATATTTGACAACCAATGGCCCCAACATGAACACATTGATTCCAACTATGAAGCTTTTCAAGATGATGACTGGGTGGAAGATTTTTGTCATGAATTTCGTCTCGATTACAATCCTTCCAGTGCTGTTATATATGAGGGTGCTTTATTTGCATCTAAAGTTGTACTGGTTGAGACACTCCAAAAATGGTCGGTACAAAAGAATGTCCAGTACCGTACATTACACTCAAATAATCGTCATCTTAAACTTGCTTGTATCCATGATGAACGATGTCCTTGGAGATTGACCGCTTGCCAGTCCAAAAAAGCAGGTGGCATGTGGAAGATAAAACGTTGTAAAGAAGGCCACAATTGTGAATTAACTGTTATGAATCATGATCATCACCAAGTCACATCATCTTATATTTCTCGAATGATAATGCCAATCCTAGTATCACGACTGGATATGTCGACACGAGAAATTCGTGACAAGGTGAATGCTGAACTAAGGCTCAATATATCTTACAAGAAGGCATATCTAGCGAGGAGGAAGGTTGTTTGTAAAATATTTGGAGACTGGGAATCATCATATCATAGTTTGTTGCCGTTCCTAATTTCTCTGACACAATATATTCCAAGAACTATATATGCCCACCTTATTGATGATTATACCCTTCAAACTGAAGGCACTCGTAGATTCAAGCGGGTGTTTTGGGCATTTGGTCCAGCTGTGAGGGGTTGGGCCTATTGTAGGCCTGCTCTTACTGTTGATGGCACATTTTTAACAGGAAAATATACTGGCATACTTCTCCTTGCATGTGGCATAGATGCTGATAATGGTCTATTTCCACTTGCTTTTGCTATTGTCGAGAAAGAAAATAAGGACTCCTGGGAGTGGTTCTTTGGTTCTCTACAAACTTGTATTCCAATCATTCCACGACGTACAGACTTGTGTATTATTTCTGATCGAATGAGTGGGATTTTCCCAGCCCTTCAATCAAAATTTTATTGGGCTCAACATCGTTATTGTCTTCGACATCTTTGGGAGAACTTCCATAAGTAGTTCAAGTCCAAGGAGTTGAGGGACCTTATGTGGAAGGTGGGATCCACAACTGATACACATGAATTTGATCGTCATATGACTGTTATAGAAACTATAGAACCAGCAGTGAAGTCGTATTTATTGGGCCAAAATCCAGTACATTGGGCTCTCGCATATGACAGAGGTTGCAGGTATGGGTCATTGACTACCAATCATGTTGAAGGCTGTAATGGAGTCTTAAAAGGTGTTAGATGTTTGCCAATACAAGCGTTAATTGTTGCCACATACTATCTCTCTGTGACCATGTGGCTGTGCAGGCGTAATCTCGCAAATAAACGTGCACAAGATGGATTTCATTGGCCCTTTAAGGTTCATGATAATCTTTATAATGTTCAAGAGGATGCAAAAAAATTGACAATACACATCCGTGTGAACATTGATGAATGGCTTGTTGGTGACATGGATGGATATAAATTTCAAGTAATAGTGCATCCAAATGGTGGCAGTGAATGCAGCTGTGGTTTTCCACAACAATGGCATTTTCCATGCTCTCATGTTTGGGTAGCTGCAGAATCTGTCAATTGGGATCTTGATGCACTCGTGAGTGCATATTATACAAATGAGGCTTATCTAAATGCGTACAGAACTGAATTTCGTGGCATTCCCGACAAGAGGTATTGGCCTCAATTTGATGAAAGTAGAGGTATTTATCCCTTATTACCCCCTAGGAAACGAAGGCAAGCTGGAAGACCAAAGAAAAAGAGAAGGCATTCAACTATGGATGTTGATCCAAATCAGTATACATATCACTGTCATAAGTGTGGCAGAAAGGGCCATAATAGACGCACTTGTCCTAATGTCATATGATGGCTTATCTAATGTAATGTTTGCAATTTCAATTTACTCAAGTCATGTAATATTTGCAATTTCAATTTCACTAAAGTCATGTAATGTTTGCAATTTCACTAAAGTCATGTAATGTTTGCAATTTCAATTTCTATAGATGGCTCATCGAAGGACATGGACATTTCACATGTCCGTAGAGTTAATCCAAATAATAGCTACGAAGTGCCTACAGGGAAAAATGGCTCATCAAACTCTATTGGATGATGACTGGAATGATGTACCAGATTTGTTGCACAACAAGTTAGGATTTATAGTGACAAAAGAACAAGCAAAATTTCATTGGAAATTTTTAAAGCAAATGTTTCACATGTATGAAGAACTTCTTGAGCTACCTGGTTGGTATTGGGATCACACAAAACAGAAAGCAATGCCAATCAACGAACAAGTAAAAAACCAGTTAGCTGTATCACATCCAGAGATACATCGAGTGGTACATCAAGTGTGGCCATTTTATGAACCTCTAGATGAGATACTGAATCAAATGCAGTAATTTCATGTAGTTCATGTTGTATTTTTATATTGTTTGTTCATGTAATTCATGTTGTTCATGTTGTAATTTCATCTTATCTAATGAAGAATCTTGACAATCTTAAATGTTGTACACTATTTGCACTTTTCACGTAATGTAATTTTTGCACTTTTCATTTAATGAAATATTTTCACTTTTCATAGATATGGCTCCTAGACAAGAAACCTACCGACTCTCCCAGCACCACATTATGTTGGCACAATGGCCTATCACTGACCAGGATGTTTTAGACAATATTTCCATAGCTGGTTTTGGGCTTGTTCATAGGCTACCATGTATCCACCTTGACCCTAGTTTAATCACCGCATTAGTTAACAGGTGGGACAACTCTAGCAATACTTTTAGGCTTCCCCCTTTTGAGATGAGTGTCACTCTTCAGGATGTTGCAGTTCTTTTAGGCCTGAGGATTGATGGCCCACCGGTTATAGCTTCATATCCTTTAGGTGTAGATGAGGGGCAATTTTCTTCATGGACTCACCTTTGTGAGAATTTCTTAGGAGATGCACCTGATGGGATGTCTAAGGGGCATATCTCCTTGATTTGGTTGTGTGAGACCTTCAAGGATATGGATCTGACAGCGGGTGATGAAGAACAACAAGTAGAAATGAGGACAAGGTATACTAGGGCATATCTCTTATATTTCTTAGGTAGTTACCTTATCCCAGATAGTACAGGGGATAGAGTTCATGTTAGGTATCTCCCTCTTGTTTCCGATTTTGAACGTTGTGGCACTCTATCTTGGGGTGCTGCAACTCTAGCTTTCTTATATAGGGAGTTGTATAAGGCAACCACCCGGTCTAGGAGAACAGCCCATCTATCAGGTTGTGTGTGCCTATTACAGTTGTGGTGTTGGGAGAGGTTGGGAATTGGACGCCCAGGTACAATTAGAATGCGCTGGAATGATTGGCCAGAAGATGTTCCCTTGGGCTACAGGTTAAAGATCAACACAATTAACTTTTTTATTTGTCCAAATATTATGTAGTGTTTATCTAAATTTAGTTTCTCAATTTAATAGGTGGCCTACCTTTGTCCAAAGGAGTCAAACTATCAGGGGAACAATTCAATTTTATGATTCAGCATTTGACCAGATTTTGCCCTCACAGGTATAACTTACTTACCTCTGTTGTTTGATATGTTTTATTTATTTACAATTTACTCCGTTTTATATAATACACATTGTTTATATGAATAACAGATAGAGTTGACTCCTTACACTACTGAGGTTCTCGAGAGATTGCCTGCCATTTGTAGAGATGGTAGTGATATTTGGTTGGCACGAGTGCCTCTGTTGTGCTACACAATAGTGGAGTGGCACTTTCCCGACAGAGTACTTGGACAGTTCGGCTTTGTTCAAGTACAACCTACTCTTGAGCTGCCGCAGCTTAGCCGGATAGATGGGAGGGGTCATGCGGCTGAGGATTGGATGCTTCATTATAGGCAGGAGGTGTAGATGTGGAACAACAGACGTGAGAGCTTAGTTCCCGCTCCACCAGCTGATACAGTCTACAGTCCTCAGGTTCACTATGCATGGTATCATCCACAATACATTGTGCCCCCTCCAGATATGCCTCCAAGCATATACTACCTGCAAAGTTATCGTCAGCAGGAATTTGTGAGTATCATTATTATTTTCTTTTACAAATTGGTATTATTTATCTTTGTTATTTGTAATATATGTAATTGGTCTTTATTATGTGTACATACTTTATTTTACAGGTACAAACACATGTGGCGATCCGAGCGGCAGTACAGCACGCCCCTGCACAGATCAGAGACAGCATCTATACCATCCAGGGGAGTTACTTTGATAGTCTTCCCGACTATGCTCGGCCGTGGGATCCCATACCCACTCATACCACAGCCCCTGAGCCCACTCCTACTCCTACTCCTACTCCTACTCCTACTGTTGAGCCCACTCCCACTCCCACTTCTCAGTTCATGTCATGGGGACCGACAGGGCCATATTTTTCAGGAGCTGCTTCATATTCCTCATTCATCACCCCATCTCAACCACCATCATACCATGGAGCAAGTTCTTCTTCTGCTCCATACACTCCATTCCCACCAGCAATTATTCCCGAGAGCCGACCACCATCTTATGTCACATATTCACCTACTCCGTTTGATTTCTCAGGATGCACCCCACCTGATGCATCCTATCCTGGTTTTCCTAGACCCCTCACCCCACCTCCACCTTTTCATTTCTTCCCTGATGCTCGCCAGCAGCCTCCTACGCAGTTGTCCCCAGTCCAGCAGTCTCCAGATGACATCGGTACAGAGGATCCTGATGTAGAGGGACGTGGGCGAGGACGTCGTGGGCGAGGACGACATACTTAGTTTTTTATATATTGTACAGTTTTGTATGTATGCCTTTGTGAGGATATCTATTGTATGTGGATCTATCATATTATGATATCACATTGGTTCATTTTGAATCATGTTGTTGTGGATCTATCATATTGTTCTGTATTATTTTCTCGTCATGTTGGTTCATGTTTTAACCTTGTTTTTAATTGCTATCTCATTTATTTGGATTAAGTTCGTATTATATAATCAATTAGGAACCAACCAATGTTGGTTGCAATACACTTATATATTCCATATGCATGTTACGACCTATTGAAATTGACAAATTTATAATAATTGAGTATATTATAGACATCCAAATATAAGTGAACGAATTATAAATGTATAAATATAATCAATATTGTTAATTTACATATCAATAACATATCAGTGACTGCAAAAAATGATTAAAAAAACCAATGCGTCCTGCATGGGGACGCATTGCTCCAATGTGTCCTGCATGGAGACTCATTGAGCAATGCATCCCACCTGGAGACGCATTGGTCCCACACAAGGGCAATGCGTCCCGAGCCGTGACGCATTGCAGTCTTGTGGGGTCAATGCATCCCCTTCTGTGACGCATTGCTCTCCCGCGTGGCAATGCGTCCCGGCGGGGGACGCATTGGTCCCACAACAGAGCAATGCGTCACGGCTCGGGACGCATTGCCCTCCTGTGGGACCAATGCGTCCCCCACCGGGACGCATTGCCTCGCGGGAGAGCAATGCGTCCCAGCAGGAGACGTATTGCTCCAAAATGTGCCATTTTGGGCAATAAGTTCAAGAACATGCCATTTAGGTAATTAAAATTGGCAAATGTGCCATTTAGGTAATTTAACCTTATTAATTGTTCTTTCAGATTGCTCCATGGCTATAGATGCTATCAAAGACAATGCAGGAAATTTCCCAAAACTTAAGGCTTGGTCTAATCCGATCAGGGAGATCCTTGAACGTCATGATACCGTGAAGATTCTGAAGACTCCTCATGAACGGTTACAGCTTGTTGATGCACTCGCAAAACACCATCTCAAAACCTGCAAGGATAGAGCTTATATACGGCTGTCCGGCCCCCTCGACCCTGTGGGGCATTCTCCTTCCTCCTCTTTATGTAATGGTGGGATACCCACCATGTTTATCTTTTCAGTAGATCAAACTTGTACTCATTTTTCGTCACCTGCAAGAGAAGGCCGGGATGCCTTCTGACTTCACACAAAAAAATCAAATCACACAATATAAAACACCAAACCAAACACCAAGACTGGTGTGTATGCAGCTTTATTATGTCATAACTACATAATCAAGCCCAATCAAGTGTAAATTCCCATGCTCCTAAGAGGACCACATGATAATTGGTCTCCACTCCGACTGAAACGAGTCACTCTTACCGTAAAAGTGACCAATATGGGACTAAATGAGATTAATAGAATTTCAAAGATAATCATATGTCGCTGAAATTACAAAATTTTCCATATATTCCATATACCTCAGAAAATTGTAAATGGAAAAAATGGCGAGTAAAGTATTCTTTTTGACATAGCTAGTATGTGGTTAGAACCTTGCATGATAACAATTCATCTATATATGAAGAGACATGGTGAACTGCTTTTTGAACCAAATTATCGAATTCAAATTTTTATAAATTGTGCAAACAAAGTTAAAACATGAGGTTATATTTGGTATTGATGTGTGTATTAGGGCCTTCACATGAATTTTATTAATGAGTGCTCTAGTGAGTATGCCAAACTCACATAAACCTGACCTAGGGGTAGACTCATATAGTAGGGATCTCTCAAGAGTGTATTCTCTAGATCTACACCATGCTAAACATACCGTGAGACCCTTCATAGCAAAACTCCACTACTATAGAAACGGCCTTTGGCGTTGGTTATTTAGAGCCTTTAGCATTAGTTTCCAAACGACACCCAAGTGGGCGCCGTTAAAAGTCGACACCTTCACCGTCGGTTTCTAATCGACGCCATAACCCTTCCCGCCACCGAAAACGCGCTAGCAAGGGAACTATAAGCGTCGGTTCTTAACGAAAACTGACACTATATCATGATCAAAGACGTCGGTTATTAAACAAACACCGGCGCCATAACCCTTCCCGTCACTGAAAACGCGCCAGCAAGGGAACTATAAGCGTCAGTTAGTAAAGAATACTGACACTATATCATGGTTAAACACGTTGGTTATTAAACAATAACCGACGCCATATCCCTGCCAGCACGACCGTGGCTTCCCAACGCGACCGTAGTACCTGGCCATAATAGATGTTGGTTCTTACAGATAACTGACACCGACCATGAAAAATATGTCAGTTTTTTGCTAATAACCGATGCCATATGTCATTGGTGTTGGTTTTATACAAATAACTGACGTCTATGTTCTGATTTTTTTTTTCTTATCAGTTTGCAGGCCTGCTGTACGGCTGGTCAGTAGGATGCAAAACCTGCAGTTCAGTTCTGAACTACATGTTTACAACATCCATTGATATCAGCCAACAACAAGCCACAAACCTACAAAGTCATTCACATTCAGACACATGTATTGATCAGATACCTGTAGAAACCTGCAAAGTCATTTACATTCACATTCAGTTCCATTCATTTAATCTCTTTTCACATTCAGACATTCATGCATTGATAAGAAAAAGCCATTCACATTCACACATATGACAATTAAAAAAAAGTCATTCACATTCACACAAAAATAATTATGAGAACAAAGTTTAGAAATATCATTCTTTATTCATCATCGTCATCATCACCATTAGTATCCCAATTATATTTAAAAATTCCCACTACTTGTAGGGCTTTTGCCTATTCTTCTCTTACAACATCTAATTCCTCCCTCGTATAGGGAGTATGTACATCTAATAACTTTCCACCTGTACTGAAGTTAGTTTTAAACACCTGCAAAGAGAATGATGTATATATATAATTAATAATACATGATAAGATTGATATATTTCATATTATCTAATGAGACTATATATAATACCTTATGTATAGTATCGATTTCCATTGCGACATATTTGATGATTAAGTCCATAAATCGCATCACATAGTAGGCACATGCCCAACCGTTGTCTTGTGTAGCACACTATAAATTGAAATATACAAAATATTCAAAAATACTAATAAACACAGCTCATATAAATAATATATACATTAGAGTCGGGAAATTACTTTCACATTCTCTCATATTGGTGGCTGATTCTCTTTCATGGAGACCTTTCCTCCAGCTTTTTTGAACTCTTATAAAGCCCTACATTTTAATGTAACACATTAAATTATATAATTAAATAGTAATACAATAACATATGTTAACAGATATAAAAATATGAAATATTTCTCACGAGAATAATGGCCTTTTCATGGTGTGTCCATATAATGTGTTCAATTCGTTCCCCGCAGGATCTAGATAATAGATAGTGAACGTCTTGGGGACAATAACTAGTAACTCCCAATGCCTACCACTATAGGTAAGAAAGTTAAAAATTAATAACTCAAAATCCACAATAAAAATGTAATTTTCTTAAATCCAAATTATAAGCAAAGTAAACTTACTCGACATTGAATGAAGCTATTATCGCCGTCTTCTTATTTTTACCAAAATATTCAAAAGCAGCACAACCGTATGAAGTAACTGAAGAAGGATATGTATCTACAAGACTAATCAAAGATGGAACCAAAAATCCCACATGGATAAATGTAAAATATGTACATATCATGGGTAAGTGGCTGCAAAACATGTATTATGTATGCATTAATATATAAGAAACCAGATCACCGTATATAAAATAAGGTATACAGATGTATAAACAAGATCTCACCATATCCACAGCTCTATCATAGATGTGCTCAACCAATCATAATGAAACAACTCCAAAATATCTTGTATAAATAGCTTGTTTTCGTATGATTGACCTACATTAATACCTATGCATTAATACGTATGTAAAACTTGTATAAATAGATTGTTATCGTATGATTGACCTGTAGCATCCTCTAGAATTATATCATTTATAGGGAAATTGCGATCATGTTCACCGATCCATACTGCCATACCCCTACAATTAGGACCTAACGATGTGTATAGGTCCCTTAGAAGCCAACTTGGTAGTTGAGGAGGTGGAGGTGGAGGTGGAGGAAGAGATGTACTAGGTGTCATCTTTTTGACCTGTATATATAATTTTAGATCAATTGACTCATATATACACACTAACAAATTAACATAATATAAATTTACCATATAATATTAGTATAGACGACATCCACTTTGGGCCACGTTATCACTCCACCTTCTGTCTCACCAAGCTTTTCAGCATCTGGGTGGGCATATGGCAGTGGAAGATCCCTCCAATCAGGGAGTACACGTATCGGGGTCACATGAACTGCACCAGCTAATATTGGAGTCCGTGACATATGTCCCCTGGAAGGGATGGGTAAGCTTGTACCTCTGCAACGATATATTCTTGCCTTTTTAGCCGGCATGGCTTCAACCCCTACAAATTTACATAAAGAATGTTATATGCAAATATACACAAACATATCATCTTGAAAAGACTAGCTACTATGTCATAAAAATACTTACAGAGGATGTTCTAGGTGGTGGGTCTACATGATTACTCCCAACCTCTATAGTAGACCATCTGAGTGGCCGTCAGAGACGCCTGCCACTTCACCATTGCTTCTTGGACTTTCCTCTCAATTAATTCATCTACCTATACATGGATAAAAGAAATGCTAGCTATCAATTATTGAATTCTCTTTCACAATAACATTCTACAAAAAGAATAGGTTACCACAACTTGTGAAAGTCCTGCTTTTGGGACATGATTGCGTTGGGATGGCCCAAAGAATGCTTTGATGCCCACACCAATTCCTACACCCCTAACACATCTAGGATGCTCTGGGTTACCCAGAGAAACTATCAGTTCATAACTTGTGCCTTGAGGGATGAACTTGCCTTCCTTCCTCTCCTCGTGCAGCTCCCGCTAATCGCCATCAACAGAAATTGGTAAGTAAACATAACAATAATCAATATTGATCGATTGCTCTAAGAGTTGAATTTTACCATTTTTGCAGCCGCCTCAGCAGTTGCGAGCTTCGTTATATCTCCCTTCTTGTTTTTCCTCCCATCTATCCACATAGCATGGCGAGGTAGAGGTGTGGGACCAATAGTAGAGGACTCCTGAGTAGCAGAAGACTGAGCAGTAGGCTCAGCTTGTAGTCTTTGGCGAACCCTTGCATAGCCTCTTAGACCCATTGTGTGGTCATGCAGATTCAGTGCACGCCTTTCTCTTTGAGCATCGCTCATAGACTTGTTAGTAAGCACATTGATTTGGTTAGTAACACTAAAGGTTAATCTTGAATAGGTGAATACATAAGAACATATATTAATTAAATTGGGAGTGGTGCTTAATACCTTGAATTCATATGTTTTTCTTTGGGTAAAAAACTCCTCCCAGTCTTTGGGGTCCAAGTAGTTCCATTGCTCAGTGGCTACCTTCTGCCTAAATTTATTTTTTAAAGAGAATACAATATTTTTATTAGTGTAGAGTTAGTCAAAAAGTGATCAATGTCTAGAATTGGAAATCAATCAAGAACCTCTTCTCAGCATCACGTATGTAATCTTGGGTGAGATTTGTCCTATAGTTCCTTAGGACCCTCCCACAACATTGCATCATACATTTACAATGTAACTTTTCATCCAGATCAAATATACTCTACAAAATAGAATTGCTATTAACAAGTATCCTAAAAATTAGTAATCTACAAAAATTGAATTGCAAATAATAATAACTCACGCATAGTTCCTTCCATACTAAGTCTTTCTTCCCCTTAGGAACTTTATGCCATGATTCAAAAATAGGACTACAATGGTTGTGAGTAAGAACCCCAAGATATGAAATAAATGAGTTGCGGTTCACTCCAAATGGATTTCCTGCATGATCGAAATCCACAGCCAGTTTGGGTCCATTGCCCCTTTGCTGTAGTAACTTGTTCATCATTGTGATGCCCCTCACTTTCTCAATTTTTTTTTCTGCTCATCAAGTTCCCCAATTTCTTCAGGGGGTACATCACCAACCTAAAATTTGACAAAAGAAACACACTTACATGATAAAACTATAAATGAACATATAGATAAAAACCTTAGGGATATATTTTTAAAACTTACATTGTGAGGTGGCACATTAACGACCTCACCCTCACGGTAATCATCAGCACGGTCATCAGGGGAATGCTCAGCCATCTGAAAGTTCATATTCACACTGTAAAGTTCACATTGTAAAGTAATTCACATTGTAAAGTAATTCACATTGTAAACTTCACATTCACATTGTAAAGTTCACATTCAGAAAAATAAAACATATAAAAAATATAAATATGCATGTCTCTAATATTGCGATCTTTTATCAATTAACAATCCTTCATTGTGATCTCCACACACATACACGTCATCATTAGCTTCAATATTTGGTGGTGTTGGCAACCCAATTAAGAATGGACTGGAGTCATCATACCTATCATAGTGTTGTTCTTCATCTATAGGATCTTCAATGAACTATCTTTTACCATGAAGAACAATCGACCATTTATCATTTGCAGGATCATTGATATAAAATACTTGTTTCGCATGTGATGCCAATATGAATGGTTCACCCTTCTCGCCAATATTTTCAAAGTTCACTAATGTGAAACCCAATTCATCCACTATATCTCCTTTGGTGTTATCAACCCAATTACATTTAAAGAGTTGAATTCTGAAATATACGTAGTCAAACTCCCATATGTCTTCAATGATACCGTAATATGATATTTTAGCTTCACGTGGACTCTTATCCTTTGCACTTGCAAAAAACAATGAAGATGCTTGAAGGGTGACCCCACTATTTTGGATGACACTCTTATCATCTTGACGCTTTGTGTAATATGAGAATCCATTTATATCAAACCCTTCATAAGACATAACATTCAATTTTGGTTTAAAAGCGAGGCATTTGATAGTTTTAGTAAGATTATCTGGTGTTTGAGATAGTTGATGTAAGACTTTATCTTCAAACCAATTAATAAATGTCTTGTTATGCTCTCTAGAAAGCCACATTGAATTGGCTCGAGGATATTGTCTCTTGATAAAATTGGTATGTTCCTCGATATAAACACTCACTTCATCGATGTTGTATAAAATATACAAGTGACCTTGCTCCAACTGCTCACAGCTGATTACTTTCATCCGTGATCCCAAAATTCCTTTGCTAAAATGCTCCTCAATATTCTTGTCATTAACATGAGTGTCATTAGCACTCAGAAAGTCATTGCAAAAATCTATAACCTCTCTCGTCACATAACCCTCAATAATACTCCCTTCAAGCCGATAACGGTTTCAAACATCACCTTTAAAAACACCCATGTATCGTTCAAAAGGATACATCCAATGCAAGAAATATGGTCCCAACATTTTCACTTCCCTAATCAAGTGGAAAATAAGATGTACCATGATATCAAAGAATGAAGGGGGAAAATACATCTCAATCTAACATAGGGTAATAACCGCTTCTCTTTGCAATTTATCGAGAGTATCATGGTCAATAACTTTGTTGCATAGACTGTTGAAAAAGAAACAAAGTCTGGTGATTGCAAACCTTACATGCTTCGGCAATATAGATCGAATTGCCACGAGCAATATTTGTTGCATTAGAGTGTGACAATCATGAGATTTAAGACCTAACAACTTCAGATCTTTCATTGATACCAATTTACGGATGTTGGATGAGTAACCCTGTGGCACCTTAACATTTACCAAGCATTCACAAAAAACTTTTTTCTCCTTTCTCGATAATATGTAACAAGCAGGAGGTAAGTATGTTCTCCGATCGCTACTAACTACTTCTATTAATTCTTTCCTTATTCCAATTTCACGCAGGTCCATTCTGGATTTTATCCCATCTTTACTCTTACCTGGTATATTCAACAGAGTACTGATGACTCTATCACAGACATTTTTCTCAACGTGCATGACATCGATACAATGCCTGACTGCCAAAGAACTCTAATAAAGAAGATCCCAAAATATTGACTTCTTCTTGAATAAAGATTTGTCACTCCATGTGGCCATCGTACATTGTGATCTCTTACCAAATTCATTGGCAAAGTCTTTTACTCTTTCATAAACATCCTCCCCTGGTATAGGTTTAGGTGCACTCCGCTCCATCTATTGAATGATTTGCACAACCTACGATACAGATGGAATTTTGGAAGAAACCATCGATGACCAAGATATACAGTCTTGCCTCCGTGTTTTATTCGTATTGAATCAGTATTCTCTTAAAATATAGGACACGCTTTAGATCCTTTTACACTCTATCCAGACAAATTCCCATATGCTAGAAAGTCATTCACAGTATAAAACAACATAGTGTGCAAATGAAATGTCTCTCTTCATGAAGCATCATAGGTCATCACACCTTCACCCCAGAGTTTCTTCAAGTCATCAATCAGAGGTTCAAGATAAACATCGATATCATTTCCAGGTTGTTTAGGGCCCGATATCAACAATGATAGCATAGTGTACTTATTTTTCATACGCAACTAGGGAGGAAGATTGTATATAACAAGCATAACTGGCCAAGTGCTATGTTGGCTTCTCAATGTCCCGTACAGATTCATCTCATCTGTACAAATCCCAAGTCTTAGATTCCTGACTTCTTCACCGAATTTAGGGTACAATAAATCAATCTTCTTCCACTATGGGGAATCAGACGCATGTCGTAGGATCTCATCATTATTTTTCTTAACATATGAATGCCACCTCAAATTCTTCGCATCTATTGGATTGGCAAACAAGCATTGAAATAGTGGTATTATAGGTAGATACCACATCACCTTGGTAGGAGAACCAATTTTGGACTCCCCCGAAGTCGTCAATTTATACCTTGACGCACCACATTTGGGACAATCTTTCAAATCCACATAGTCCTTTTGAAATAATATACAATCATTCAGGCATGCGTGTATCTTCTTGGCCTCCATTCCCATTGTGCACAACAATTTCTTTAACCGGTATGTTGAGATTGGTAGCTCGTTTCCTTCAGGAAGAATTTCTTTCAACAAAGACAACAATGACGTGAAGCTTTTGTTGCTCCATCTATTGTTAGCTTTCAGCTTATACAATCTCAACACAGTGCTAATCTTCATAAACTTACAACCTGTGTATAACAATATCTCATCATCATGCACAATATTTCTAAACATGGGAGGTGGATCGGTGTGCTCTACCCCACAACTATCCAGCATCGCATCAACAATGTCTACTGGAACTGGTTTGTTCACATCTACGTCATCGGAGGCAATTTCTTTTTCCACACAAGCACTACTATCGACATCCACTGATTTCATGTTTGAAATCTATGCATGCCAGTGTCATTCTGTATAGCCTTGTACAATCCCGTTGCACATGACATGACCTTTGATTTCATCACCAATGCTGACTTTCAAGTTGTTACCGCAATGCCTACATGGATAGTAGAACCTATCTCGAGGTTGTTTCCTATGTTCCTCGGAAAATTGAATAAACTGATCAAGACTAGAAATAAACTCTGGGGTATAGTGATTTGGAATGGACATCCATGATCTATCCATTCTATGATCAAAGAGAAAACAAGTATATATTACAACAAGATTAGAGTACCTAGGGTTAAAAGATTAGGGTTAATGGTTAAACTTTAGGGTTTAAGGTCTTATATATAATAAATGTGTACCACCTATCCCATTCTTGAACACCTAATCTCACTAGTAAGTGTATAATGTGTATTGGATTTTCAAGAAAATTTTGGCAACATTTCCCCGATGTTCTCCAAGTACATATGTACTTACAGAACAAACGGGGAAATGCTACCAAAATTTTCTTGAAAACCAAATACACATTATACACTTACATCCTAAGTGAGATTAGGTGTTCAAGAATAGTCCCAAACTGGGGACTATCCAAGATTTACTCCTAATGAGTAAATCTTAGATAGGTTTCTAGGCCAACAAAATATAACACCAGTCCCTTGTTCACAACCCCATTCAACACACAATTTTCTTATAAAAACACTTGTGGACAGCCATAACAACATATCAATGCTTCCTAAATTAATCAATGTATTATTTTATAATACAAATCATAGTGGCTATAACATAGAAAAAAACTCAACATGTCACAATAGAAACATGTCCTTAACCTAATATTAAGATATTTGTAACAAAACTCATGGTAGCTATACCATAGAAAATTAAGTAGCATGCCCAATATATAACAAAAGCAACATTTTTCCAGATTGTTATAATGATAATTATAATGTATGGGTAAAAAACCTCAAAATCACATTCGACTTGAGAAACCTAGGGTTCAATTAGGAAATGTCATTGTGCATGATATAGGAGTTCAGTTGGAATAAGTCTCATCAAGAAAGTTACACCGAAAGGAAATTCTGGTTTAGGAGAGTGACTATACATTGATAATCGCGAGTAAAATTTGAATTTGACATAGAGTAAAGAGATTTTCTATCACACACATACTTTGGGAATAAACTTACTAAAATAGAATCATTATATGGAACTAATCCCACATTTTACACATACTTTTCTAGAGTAAGATAATGTGCACTTCATGGAATTATTAAGATCTGAATATAAGTGGTTTCTACCTACTTTGATGGGATTTTATATCATTCGAGTCTTCCATTCAAGGTATTAGATGCATTGGAGCCCCTTGTGTTGAGGATAAGAATCCCATGTGATACACAAGGTTGAGAATCTTTCACCATACTAAGAAAATACTATAGCATGTCCTCTCTAAATCTAGGTTCATCATATACATCCAAATTAGATACACAACTAGACATTCATTTAGGTGTTCCTAATAACTCCCATGTATACACAACTAGACAATCATATAGCTGCGGTGAATAGCAGTGGAGGAAGCACACCTTTCAGCAGCGACAGTGGAGAAGTAGGTGAGTAGCGACGGCGGACCTCCAGCAGTGGCAGCAGACCTCCAGTAGTGGCGGTGAGAGCTCCGGTAGTGGAAGACGGTGAGCTCTAGAAGCGGTGGTCCAGTAGTGGTGGCTGACGAACTCCAGAAGCAGCGGTAGGCGTAGCGGCGGCAGGGCAGGCGCAGTAGTGGCAGGGCAGGCACAACGGCAGAAGGGTAGGCACAACGGCGGCAGAGAGATCGGAGGCGGAGAGAAATCGCCAGAGACCTTACCTCAATAATTGGGAATGAAACAGAGAAAGGGGAAGAGTCTGGCTCGTGCGGGTGCTATTAAGTTAACAATAGACGTCGGTTATTTAAAACAACCGATGCTTAAAAAAATAGGCCTCAGTTACCACAAAAAAACCGACACCTATGTTCAATGATATTCGTCGGTTTCAACTAGAAAAACCAACGTCTATCTACATATGCCGACAAAAAAATATTCTCAAATTATGACCATAGTTGTAAGTTTCCATAGAAAACCGACGCCAAAAGGGGGTGAAAATTTTCACGGGGACAGCGTGCAAAAACACATCGACATCGATTATTGCAATAAACCTGACGATAAAAATGGGCCCAATTTCTGTCTTGTGACAAACCTTTAGTCATCGGTTAATTTGTCAACAACCGACGTCGTATGTTAAATTTTGGAGGTAATTTTTTTCACTGGAAAATTCAGATTTGGCAGACAATTTTAGGCGTCGGTTTCTTATAGAGGAACCGACGCTAAATAAAAAGTGATACCCATGTCTGGCCTCTCTTCACATATAGATGTCAATTTTTGTATTCAACCGACGTTGTAGAGTTTAGGCGTCGGTTTCTTATATACAACCGACGCATCTAAATGTGATATTATTAGACATTTCTATAGTAGTGCTCTTCCTCTAAGAAGACAATACCAAGGAACAAAATGACATAGGGAAGGCTCTACAATAAAATATATATTATGATTCAACTTCACACATACATAGCTTACTTGTTCCTTTAAACTAATTCTCATGAGATCGCATGCTTGAAATACTAAGGTTGCCCCTGTTGTGTTCAACTCATGGGAATAAGAATCTTTCCCCTTGACACTCCGGGTCCTACAAGTCTAGGTACATCCTTTGTGAGATGATCAATAATATTATCTATTGATGTAACAAACTATATTGACATAACACCATTGGTAATAAAAATCCTCACCTTTTTACACCTTAAGATACCTAAATACTCTGACCAAATCATTCTGGTGATAGCTCTAGGAAAACTATTGTACCTATTAAGCCTATTAACAACATCATCAATATTATGTCTAGAATAGTCGGCTGAGTACATCAAGCTTCCAATAATTTGGGCATATCTACTTTGATCTACATTATTACCTTTATGTGTCTTAAGATGTAAAGAGGTATCCTACAAAGTATTAATAGGCTCACAAAGGTAATTTGAAATCCATGAAAATATTCTCTATATAGAGATCGTTTTAATGAATAATAAAAAATTGATTTACTCAAATTCATTCCAAGAATAATACCGGCAATTACTAGATCTTAAATATAAAAATTATTGTAAATAAAGGATTTAGTATCATCAATTATACCATCATTAGATTGAAAGATTAATATATCAAAAAAATACTAGCACATAATCACAAATATATTATCTACATACTTAAAGTATCTGCATCTATTCAATTCATTAGTAGAAAGCCATTAGTCAAAGTATTTTTTTATCAAATTTGTCATTCTACTGCTTAGGTGTTTATTTTAGACCATAGAAAAAATTTACAAGTCAACAAACTTGGTATTCAAGTTCTTGAACCATATATCCCTGAGGTTGATTGATATAGAACTCTTCCTCAAGGTCATCATTGAGGAAGGCAGTCTTAACAGCTATTTGATAAATCTCAAGATTATGGATGGAAAATAAGGAAACAAGGACATTGATGGAGGTGATCTTGTCTATCGGAGAATGGGTGTTCAAATAATAAAGTTCTTTTTTTTTCTATAAAATTTTGGCTACTAGCCTAACCTTAAATTTTTTTTTTTATTGTTTTCCCTTAATTACTTCCTAAAGGTCCATTTACACCCAATGGTTTTGGAACTTAGAGAAAGATTTCTTAGAATCTATGTTTATTGTTCATTGTTCCTTCTAGAAACTATTGTCAATGGATTTAATGGCATACATTGGTTTTACGGTCTTCTTATACTGAATAAGTGTAAATGTCACTATCGAGGTTTTTTTGTAACTTTAGCCCTTTTACCTCAACCAAAATCAGTCAAACACTCAACTATTTCAACGTTCAAAGATTTAGGTTCAAGTATAGGTATATCGATGATAGGAACTAAATTTTGAGTGGGTTATGAAGGTTTCAAAAACTTCAACATTTGAAGTAGCTTCACCTACTTTTCTAGGAGCACTAATTTTGAAGGGATGTTTCTTTTAAGCACACATTCTCTACATGTCATATTCTAGTATGGTGTTTGTTCTAATGTTAGGGATATATGAATTGAAGACTAAAAATCTATTTGCACTACTATTTTCAACACATCCTATAGAAACATTATCAATGGTTTTGGGACTAAGCTTCCGCTTCTAGTTTCTAGGATTTTAACTTAGACCAAAACCCACACACTTTAAGATATATTAAAATAGTCTTCCTCTGAAACTAAAATTCATAACTATTTTTGTCTACTTTCTTAGAAGGAATATGGTTTAATACATAGTAGTTATGAGAGAATCCTCAACATTCCTTGATATAGGCTAGATTCGACCAACATTGCATTAACCTCATCAATCAATTGAATGTTCTTTCTTTCAACTACACCATTAGATTCTGGGTTGTATGGGGTTGTGGTTGAATAAGTCTGTGTTCCTCATAACACTACTTAAGTTTAGTTTTTGTATAATCATTTCCTCTATTAGATATATCCTCTTCAGATTTTTCATTGTACAGTTTTTTAGTTGTGAATTATAGATTCTAAGTTTAACTATTTTCTCATATGTAGTTTTCAAAAACTAAGTGAAGCAAAAATTAAAAATACTATTGATAAACATTGCAAGGTAGCACATGCCATTATGAGTAAGATCATTGTTTATGCATAATATATCACCACAAACAAGTTAAAGAAAATATGTATATCTTTATACCTTTGAAAAATGTTTCTTAATCAATTTTTCTTGAACATATATTTGACACCTAACATCATTAGATATAGGAGTCTTAGAAATAAGGTCCATGTGAACCATATGCTTCATAGTTTTTTTATTTACATGACCTAAATTTGCATGCAAAAATCTTAAGATATGGATGCATAAAGAGTACTAATGCAATTATTACTGGCGTGAGGAGTATCATTACATCAAGAAATACTAAACTAAACACAAAACTTCCATATCTGTAGCCAACACCTATGTATAAGCAAACCTTGACATTGAGATTATATTTTCTTGACTAAACAATGTATAACTAGATGACATAACAAGGACATCACAAATAAGGTTTTTCCTTAAACGTATGAACATGCATAATATTTGTAGTCTATGCACTTTCCTACATATAATATTCAAGTTCACACATCCATATCCTACAATCTTCTTCATGGATACACATCTCCTCATGAGAACACATGGTCGATGTTTGTCTGATAGGTGGAAAAAGAAGAATGACCATAGAATATGTCATAAACTTCCATATATTCCATCCTCTATTACCATGAAAACAAATAGAAACACTAAGAATAAGATGATTAGTGGTATGAAACCTTTCACAAGAAGATATAACACCTCCATAGTGATCATTTTCACTTCAGCAGTCTTAAGGACTTGATGAGATTCCTTCCTTTGGCCCTTATGTTTTAACTAAAAATATTGGCAAGATGACCATTCTTTCCATATCCATAAGAAATGTACCCACCCCAGAATCAAAGTTCTTATTATGACTGAGTTTCTTGCATTTCTTGAAAGATTACTTGAACTTATAATTGAACTCATCCAGTTTCTTCTGAGGTTTAACATTATTACCAGGTTCACAATGGAATCATAGATGACATCCTTTCCTTTATGATGATATTCTGTTTGGAAGGATGATTATTGGGCTTGTAGACAAAGCCACTTGTTTATTAGGGTGTGGAGTAAATTGTCTAACCATGCTACAATTTAGGATTTCAAAGACAATACTGTTGTGGGCATTATTATCTCTCACTATATCACAAATTTTAGTTTAAGTTTCTTTATTCTAGAAGAAATTTTGTTCTTATCAGTATACATGTGATCATAATCTTCATGTTTTCGTATGACATGTTAAGATTGGTAAGCATGCGATTTCTCTATAAGAGCATTTTTTGTGTCTAGCAAAACAAGCATTATAAGACTCTATATCATTCTTTAGAGAATTTATACATCACTATCGAGGGAGAATATTTGATATCATATAATTCCAAAGAAAGGTCATCAATTTGCTCATGTAAATTGTCCTCTATCTTAGATATTTTATTACAACTACTCATAGCCCAAAAACTACAGTTCTAGTTAAAGAGATCATATACACAAGTTCTTATTCAATTATCAAGTACAATTACCTCTAGTATGTCTTCCTCAATTGTCTTGGTCATGAAGCAATCTATATTGATACCCTATTCTTCTTATTATTAATTTTCATCTTCTTTGTAAGAGGAGAGTGAGCATGCTATTTGTACATTTTGTCTTTGAGTTCTTGCTTCTTGTATTTGAATTAGATTCTTTGTCTTTCCTTCCATGTTGAGATTTGTTGTAAGGTTGTCTCTCATACTTTTGTCTTCTTTTGAAGATATTTGGAAGACTTGCTCTAATACCAATTGAATAGTGTCATGATATATTGAAATCCAATTCTTCACAAAAGTCTCTTACCAAAATTCCTTCATAGATGTATGAGCAACAACTTCAACTGTCAGTCTTATTTGGGTGGTGAATCCTATAGATCTAAAAACAAAATTATAATATATAGTTGATGGTATAATAAGGTTCCTATTGGCTACTTTTTGAAGGTTATACATAAGAGAGTTTGCATCATTAACATGTAATCTAATGGTAGCAAACGAAAAAGGTAAGAATTATGGGTAATTTTCCATACAAGTTGTATCGTGCTTTTGTACTTATTGTGCATCACAATCACCAGGTGCCTTGCCTAATTTAAAATTTCTTGAAAGAAAACTAGTTAATGGAGAGACTCTAATAAGGTCAACATATGTGAGATTTCCATTTGTCTAATCAAATAATTGAGAGTTGATTAAAAAGAAAAAGAAAATAAAAGAAAGCAAAGCAATCGATTAAATGTTAAGTTTAATCAATTTAGATGGGAATCTTTAGGATTGCGGTTTCACCGCGGGTTCTCATTGTATGAATTTCTATATAGCTAAACAAATTCATCTCTCAATCCGGGTAGTGGCCTGTAGTCAGAATTGTTCACTGTCGTGATACAATTCACTACCTAAATCTAGATCGGTTCCACCGTCGTAGTAACCTATACCCTAAATTAGGTGCATTAAAATCAACCTCTGGGTTTCCACCATTAACTGTACATCACCTTGTTCAAGGAATTTATGAGTTAATGTGAATTTCGTCTCTTTTCAATCGTTAATTCTTCTTTCAAAGCAATTAAAGGCATTAGATTATCATTAGGGTGATTAATCATAATGATATAATGGAGAAAATGAAATCATACCACGGATTTAAGAGACAAAATATGAATTACTATGATAAAACCATCATACAATGATTACCCGGGCTACTCCCGATCCTAAAGACAAAGGGGATTAGCCCCGCATGTTCATCTCAGAGCAAGACATGGTGGAAGAAAGGGGAAACATGAAGAAAAATGTGGATGAAGTGATGTAAACCCCTGAACGGAGAAGATCTAAGCGTTCCTCAACGTAGAGTGCATGATCTACAGCCTTTCGGCAGTGGAAGATGACTTCTACGGCTCTCGGAATGATCGAGGTGTGCTTCGGGGCTCCGTTCTCCTCTCCAACTCTCCTTGTGATGTGTGCAGCGACTAATGACGTTATAGATGGCTCCTGGCCTCCGTCATTAGGTATAAACACCAAGTTAGATCGTCGAAATATCACCACCGTTGGATTCGGGCCGATCTGAAACAAACACTAATCTGACGGCGTCAATACCATCGACGCGAGTCGATGGTATCGACAAGCTTTCCTTCTTTTCTGTCATTCCATCTGATGTAGACTCAATACCATCGATGCGGGTCGATGGTATCGACGCCTTTAGGTGTCGGTTTTATCACCTTTCCGACACTGAAGCTGTAGAACGTCGATAGTATCGACCGGCTGGTCACTGGAAACCTGAAGGTAACTCGCTACCATCGACTTCCCAATCAATGGTATCGACACTGATTGGCTCCTTGCGGCTGTCTCTCTGTGACTGTGTCGATACTATCGACGAATGTCGATGGTATCGACAGCTGTATATATACGTTTTTCCTAAAATTGCAAGACAAAGCCAAATCAGCTAAGATAAAACCCATTATTATAATCGTTTATGATCAAAAGATAAAATATGAGAGATTTGATACTGAAAGAGATTATAGACTAGAGTAAGTGAATTATGTATTATTCACCACCAAAGTGACCAATAAACACATAAAATGCAAGTAAAACAAGTCTATAAATGCGACTCAAAATCCTCGCATCAAACACCCCTAATCTTAAACCTTGCTCATCCTCGAGCAACAAAACTTTGGATCTGGTTGAGATAAGTCAGCAACAGGACATAAATACATGAAATGAATCTACATCATCCCCACTTTCTTTCCACAAACCGGCCCTCATTGACCACTGAACACTAACTGCCATCCAGGCGACCAAAGACCTATGTAAAAGATGTATGTCCCCCAATCAGTGAAACACTATCAATTAAAGCAGTTAATATGATAAACTCATTTGGTCCATACTTGATGCATCTTGTGATCTCCTATCTACGTTGCTCATTTCCTAACTACCATCTAAATGGAAGCAGATCTCCTGATATTAATGAATGAGTAGAATATCATGGGTGGCCTACCGATTAGAGCAACGGGTGGATGGGATAGGTGGCTGTGGAAGAGATGGAAGCACATAACAGTCAATCATGCAATACAAAAATTAATGACCTATCATGATGCAAAATGCAAGTGAAAATTTCCTAATGCTATATTTTTGGTGGAATGATGCATGCACTTTCATTCCATCTCAAGGTGAGATAGAATATCTAAAAAAACTACACCATGTGCTTATTCTTCTTAGTATGTAAGTGAGAACAGGTTCCTTTCTCCCTCTCATTCCTACTTACTTATCAATTCTTTTTTTTCTTCTCTTTTTTTCAATTTTTTTTTCAATTTTTTTTCAATCCCTTATTTTCATAGATGACAATGAATTATTTGTCGGGCTCACTTCTTGTACATAACTTATAAATTTGAAGCATTCTATTTGGAGGGTATGGATCACACTCACCACCTTTAATGTTTCATAAGACATAAGATGCATGTTGTCATATATGCTCAAAAAAATTGTGAATGCGGCTACAAAATGACAGTTATGCAATTAAATGACACACACCTAAGGATAATGTGCATGTATAACTACTCTATCCTTTTTTTTTCATTTTCATGCAAAAAAATATGTGAAAATAGATATAATGCAAGACCTATCTACATGAGATGCAATCAAAAAGTGAAAGACAATAATGTGCTCCCATTTCTTATGGTGGAGTGTGAATGAAATTGCAGTGGATCAGATCACAAGACTAATTGACAGAACCTTCCGAAAATATCATATGTCCCTCTCTAAAGACCTATGTACAGGGTAACTGAAGGATTTCTCTCTTAAACTTTAGTCTAAGGTCACGTTAGCGTTTGGTCGGTTTGGGCTCAAACATCCTTGTCAATCACTTTTCCTTGGACAATAAAGATGGTCATTCATGTCCCCGTGTCCTGAAGCTGACTCACCCAAGCATTTCCTCAGTTATGCAACTCAATTACTAACAAGAATATTCTCAAAAAGTTCTCAATATGCTCATTTTTTATGTGCACACAACCCAAGAGTAAAACTTGCAATTGAAACCATGCATTTATTGCTCCACAGATTACACTAGATAGATGTGGATCCTACAAAAGTGGTAAACCTAGAAATAAAAACAACTAATATTTCAAAAATAAAAGCAACATGAATAAGTAAGTAAAAACTAAGATAGAAAGTTGTTCCAACACTCCCCCTAAGCTTGAATATGACTATGGCCTCATAGTCAACATTCTCACTTAAGAGGTGGAACAGCGGTACCATTCGCTTTGAAGTGTGGTGAAGAAGGATGGTTAGATGCTCAAGTGGACCAAGTGATGCTTGCTATCTCCCTCCTTTTTGTGGCCCACTTTTGTGTCTTAGTGTTTCTAAGATGTGACTTGCTTCATCCTTCTCCGCTCTGCAAAAAATGGTGCAAAAAAATCTCATTTTGATACCTTTTTCGGCATGTTTTATGTAGCTGTCCTGTAGGTGTCGATACCATCGACACTAGGGTCGATGGTAATGACCCAGACTCGGAAATTTTGTTGAATCGACGCATCTAAAAGCCTGGGAACTCAAAAGTGTCAATACTATCGACACTAGGGTCGATGGTATCGACTTTACTGTCACCAATTTTTCTAAAAATCTTCAGGAATCTCGATACTATCGACCCTAGGGTCGATAGTATCGACTCTTGCTCAACATTTACTGCTCCAAACTCGATACTATCGACATGGGTGTCGATAGTATTGACCTTAAAGTTCTGCACACTTCAAAACACGAGTTAGGGTACCATTTTTACAAAAATTATCAAAACCTAAGCAAAAACTAAGTACATAAACATAAAAGAACATAACCAAACATAAAAATGAACCTAAAGTTGGGTTGCCTCCAAAAAAGCACCCTTGTTTAATGTCCTAGGCTTGACATAAGGATACCTTTAACCTGGGTTGTCAAGGGATGTCTCTAATGATTCATTTGGCAATTTGAATTTAACTCTATCATCACCAATCCCAAGTGTCAAGTAACCTCACCCAATGGCAGTGATTACATCAGCCGTAGCTTGGAACAACCTTCCCAATAGCATCTCACCTCCTTCCAACTCATGCATGTCCATGACCACAAAGTCAATGGGGAAGATGAATTTGTCGACCTTGACTAGCACATCCTCGCATAAACCTTGTGGCTTCACAATGGATCCATCCGCCAACTCAATTGTCATAGAAGTTTGTGTTGGCTTCTTCAATCCCAACTTTTGAAAAGTGCAAGTGGCATAAGATTAATGCTTGCCTCTGAGTCATACTGTGCTTGTGGAAAATGTTGGCCACCTACGGAACATGGGATGTAGAAACATCTTGGATCTTTCCTCTTCCTTGGTAGCCATCCTTGGATTATAGAACTCACTTTTTCATCAACAACACAAACGTCAGTGTGTTTTATCCGCCTTTTCTTGGTGATTATGTCCTTGATAAACCTTCCATATGTTGGAATCTATTCTATCATTTCCACTAACGGAATATTAATATGGAGCTTCCTAAACATCTCCAAGAATTTCTTGCAATGTCTATGCTCTTTCTTTGGCCTCAGTCTGTCTGAAAAAGACACAATTGGCCCCTTTAGACGCTTGTGAGGTGGCACATATGGGCTATTCGGGGTCTCCTCCCCTAAGCTTGCTTTGCTGTCACCTCCTGGCGTAGGCTTTAGCACATCATTTGCAGCTGGTGTGACTTGTGGCTGCTCATCTTTCTCAGTGGTTGTAGCTTCACCATGAAGTATGGCCTTCACCTGCTCTTTGTGCCACGGTGTGGGCATGGCCGTGATGGTTTCTTGGTGGGATTTTCTGAATGGGAAATATCTGCCAGGTAGTCCATATAAGCTGCGGGGATATGGTACACGAGATTTAGCCTCCGTGTCAAAAATCATTTTGCCTTTTTCATGGACCTCCACCATCGGGGGCTCTGCCTCCTTAATCACATATATATATTTCACTTGATGATGTGTTTGAACAGACTCTGCATTACCAGTCGGTCTTTGTTGATTTGCTTGCTTCATGGCCACCACTTCATTGGTGATTTGAGTCACCGTTGTCTATAGTGCCCTCATTTGTGCTCCATTACTTTGCAGTGTCTGCCCAAATTTACTCAACATCTCGCCCTGCGACTGTAACTGCTTGGCGAGCATACTCATCATCTCTTGATTTTGTTGCACCAGTTGACTAAGCAACTCGGTGCTTTTATCCTCTACCTTTGATTGTGGCTTTGCATCTGGATCTTGTAGGAGGTTGTTTGGATCCTTCTATGAGAATTTTCTGTCCTTTCTCCAGGCATACTCATTATTCCTATAGCCCTGTTGTTGCATAAATTTGACTTGGGCTTCCTCATTGGATTCTTCCTCTTTCTCTACAAGCTTCTTGGCTATGAGATCTAATTTGTCATTCATCTCCTTGATGGCCCTGGACTCACCTGCAACTTTAACTTGTTGCGGTGCATCCCTATCACCCCAGGACTGCTTTTTGGCCATGTTTTTCAAAATCTCCCAACACTTAGTGCCAGTGTTGTTCAAGAAGAACCTCGAACCTGCTGAATCTAGGTTGCTTCTATCATGCTCATTTAGAGCAAAGTAGAAAATCTTCACTTGTTTCTCCTTGTCTAGCCCATGATGTGGGCACCTCCTCAGCATTATCTGAAAATGTTCCCAAGTCTTAGAATACGTCTCCCCGGCTTTCTGGCTGAAGTTGTGGATCTTTCTTACAAGATCATTAGTCTTCTCAGGCGGAAAGAATCTCTCAAAGAACACCTCGATCATATGATCCCATGACTCCACATACTCGTCGTCCAAGTTATCCATCCATTCAGGTGCATTACCTGTAAGAGAGCTGGGAAACAACTTCAAATACAGTGTCTCTTGTGGAAATCTATCTATCTTGATCATATCGCAATTTTCCACAAATGTGCTGATGTATGAAACTAGGTCCTCATTCTTCAGCCTATGAAATGCTTGAGACTTGACCAAGTTTATCAGTGCCGGGTCAATCTTATAAGTGGGAATGTTGACTGCCAGTTTTTTTATTGGTCCCTTCGATGCTGACGAGGAAGAAGCTTTTATCTTCTCCCATATTGTCTATTCTTCAACCATAGTTTCTGGTTCAGAATCTGAATCTATATCTTCAGGTTGGTCTTGAATGTTGTTCTCCTCATCGTCCGATCCCCAGAACGGGACCTATGATGATGGTCGTGTGTAGTCTGTACTACGTGTCTTCACCATGCACTAGTACCTGCAAAGTAATAAATTTGGTTCAGTACAGTGCTAGACGATTGCTAGATATGACGGATAAACAATGAATTTCAAAAATGATAATAAAAGAAGAAAAATGTAGCCTAGAGTGGCCGCTTGCAGCACTCATAGTGCCGACAATTTCCGTGTCCCCGGCTACGACACCAAAAACTTGACACGATTTTACCGTGCATATAACGCAAGTGCACGCGTCAATGTAATATAGGCCTTTGTGAGGCTCGAGTCGAACTCAGGGACAATGAACTATCGATAGACTACTACTAACTGTTCGCAATCAGCTAGACCAGTTAAAAAGGTTTTGAGAGTTGATTAACAAGAAAAAAAAATAAAAGAAAGCAAAGCAATCAATTAAATGTTAAGTTTAATCAATTTAGATGGGAATCTTTAGGATTGTGGTTTCACCGTGGGTTCTCGTTGTATGAATTTCTATATAGCTAAACAAATTCATCTCTCAATCTGGTAAGTGGCCTGTAGTCATAATTGTTCACTGTCGTGATACAATTCACTACCTAAATCTAAGTCGGTTCCACCGTCGTAGTAACCTATACCCTAAATTAGGTGCATTAAAATCAACCTCTGGGTTTCCACCATTAACCGTACATCACCTTGTTCAAGGAATTTATGAGTTAATGTGAATTTCATCTCTTTTCAACCGTTAATTCTTCTTTCAAAGCAATTAAAGGCATTAGATTATCATTAGGGTGATTAACCATAATGATATAATGGAGAAAACAAAATCATACCACGGATTTAAGAGACAAAATATGAATTACTATGATAAAAACGTCATACAATGATTACCTGGGCTACTCCCGGTCCTAAAGACAAAGGGGATTAGCCCCGCATGTTCATCTCAGAGAAAGACATGGTGGAAGAAAGGGGAAACATGAAAAAAAACGTGGATGAAGTGATGTAAACCCCTGAACAGAGAAGATCCAAGCGTTCCTCAACATAGAGTGCGCGATCTACAGCCTTTCGGCGGTGGAAGACGACTTTTGTAGCTCTCAGAACGATTGGGGTGTGCTTATGGGCTCCGTTCTCCTCACCAACTCTCCTTGTGATGTGTGCAGCAGCTAATGACGTGATAGATGGCTCTTGGCCGCCGTCATTAGGTATAAACACCAAGTTAGATCGTTGAAATATCACCACCATTGGATTCAGGCCGATCTGAAACAAACACTAATCTGACGACGTCGATACCATCAACGCGATTCGATACCATCGACGTGAGTCGATGGTATCGACAAGCTTTCCTTCTTTTCCGTCGTTCCATCTGATGTAGACTCGATACCATCGACGCGGGTCGATGGTATCGACGCCTTTAGGCGTCAGTTTTATCACCTTTCCGACACTGAAGCTGTAGAACGTCGATAGTATCGACCTTTGTGTCGATAGTATCGATCAGCTGGTCGCTGGAAACCTGAAGGTAACTTGCTACCATCGACTTCCCAGTCGATGGTATTGACATTGATTGGCTCCTTGAGGCTGTCTCTCTGTGACTGTGTCGATACTATCGACGGATGTCGATGGTATCGACAGCTGTATATATACGTTTTTCCTGAAATTGCAAGACATAGCCAAATCAGCTGAGATAAAACCCATTATTATAATCATTTATGATCAAAAAGATAAAATATGAGAGATTTGATACTGAAAGAGATTTTAGACTAGAGTAAGTGAATTATGTATTATTCACCACCAAAGTGACCAATAAACACATAAAATTCAAGTAAAACAAGTCTATAAATGCGACTCAAAATCCTCGCATCAGTATATCATGAACATGCTTTTCACATTCCTTGCTATGTACCAATATATTGTCATAATTCAAAACATTAGGGTTTCGCAATGTATATATAACTTCAATCTAATGTTTCATATTTCACTTCTTATATAAACCTAGTTCCTATCATAATATAGTGATCACAATATATAAGCATATCATGTCAATTAGTAACAAAGATATCCATTTGTAGGGAACTAAAAAAGCCCACGTAAATAGTTGTAATGTGACTTTCTCATATTTTTTAACTAGATTCATATAGACACAAAATAACTAAAATAATCACATTCTATAAAAATTTCTACCTCTTGAAACCCACCTATTTTCCAATTTAGCTCAAGAAAACAAATGGATGGTGAAATTTCATTTGTGAAGTTAGATTCTACCAAATTAACATTTGAAAGAGTGAATTGCTCACCAACATTAAACAACTTTGATGATATCAAATCCTAACTATGTGATCCCAATATGAGGAGAAAATGTAGAACAGGTAATTAACACATTGTTCTACTCCTACCTATACATATGCCAAATTTCATGCTAAAATAGAAGATGAAAATAAGAAAAATTGATTCCTAACCATATATAAGAAACGAGTCCATCTAAAAATAAGAGAATGAAAGAGAAGTGGTAACATTCAAGACTAATTTTTTCTTGGATAGAACTAAATATTTAAGTTCTTACCATTCTTCATCACATTTTCTTCATATCCCTCAAAATTATATTTAATAGTCACTCCATGGATTTTTAGTAGTTTGGGTGGAAATTGGATAAGATAACCTAAATATATCTTTTTTATGAAAATATAAAGTAGGTTATATGTTCTCCAATCTAAACTCTTTAATTTGGACATGGTATATTGCCCCCCATAGTAGTTTGACTTAGCAACATGTTAGTTACAATTGGGGTGATTGCAGTGTGAACAAAATGGTTGCCAACGACCATAGTTGGTCTCAAGTGACTTGTTCATCTAGACAATATGTTGTTTTGACATCTAGGTAGTCATGACAAATAGGTTGCAATAATAAGGGTTTGGTCACTACCTACATGCCCAAGTTTCCAACAACCACTCCAGCCCACTCTGTCATGTTGAATTTTTTGACCAGATCCAAATATAACAACTCATTGCTTGAATACATGCTTGTAGAAAAATATGGGGACATAGTCGACAGTAAAAACAAAATATTCTATCTATATTTTCTAACCAACACATCACATCAATAAGAATGGATCAGGAAAGAGGGTGCATGATTCCCCTTGGGATGCCCCGACACACCACAAATGAGATAAACTGAAAAGCAGAATTAACACTAGGAAAGCGGATTAACAAAAACATAGAAAATTAAAACCAATTTCATAAAGTGCCACAAGTCAAAAACTTATTACATATGAGTCCACAAACCTGCCACATGTATTACATAAGATGTCACATGATGTTCAAATCATTCTAGCTCAACATCCCTGTCATCAACATGTTGTCTGAGATACTAGTTCCACATATACATGAACACATGCAATAACTATATAACCATGGCACACATGCCAAAAACCACGTATCGATAACATCACCATAAAACACCTCAAAAACACGCCAAGTACCTGAGTGTACATGGACGAGTTTAGGACTCTACACCAAAAGTCTAGAAGCACATCCAACCTTGTCAGCTACTGCTCTTGCTATTGCTCTTCCTCAACTGCATGAACTCTACCCCTTCATGCATGGTCACCTAAAAGATGTGGAAACCCAAGGGTATAACTCTCCTCCAATGCTATTAAAGCATAGATAACTAAGTAGATAGATTAAGCACTATGTAAGATGAGAAGATTCAGTTAAATGATATGTATTCATAAAATAAAGCAGATTAAGCAGACTAGGTAGTTACCATTGAGTAGTAGATCAAGTTATATCTAAAGAAGGAATACGAAGAACATGTATAGCAGTTGACTTCTCTTACCATTTTATAATTCAAAAATAAAAAGATAAAGCAAACACTCAACTAGTGTGAGATGTATGTCACCCCAAGCACATATACTACATGACTGTATTACGTCTTTAATTATGCCCCAAGGATTTGAGTCGTACCACCCAAATGCAACTGCCCCTACGAAGGGCAACTGATGGTGCCATACAAGGTCCATGGAAGATCCAAAATCCACGATCTCTCCACACTTCTTGGTCAGAACAAGAGAAAACACTGCATAGAAATATCATCCAACTACAAAGAAAGTGACATATAGTCAACAGAAGGATCGACTCATGCATGACCGTCCATATATAAACACCTGGCCTACCTTGGTACAGGTAACAATGCCATAAGAATCTTCTCACGCATGGTTTTTCTTAAAAGAAGGAGTAGCTCACACATGGCCATCCATATCACAAGGAGATCAGCTCACGCATGACCGTCTCACACAAATTGTAATTGTGGATGCAAGGAGATACTCAACTTGCACCCCTACATATTAAAAAATATATGCTCCCAAGTTAAACTCATTTCACCAATCCAGCAATTAAAGCTGACACTGGAATTGGATCTATGGCACAAGGAAACTACATGATTAGGTTCCACTTGATTAGTTAAGCCAATTGGGTGACTTTTAGCATCAATAAAGTTACAACCTATAAAGCTAAAACAAACTCTACAAGAAATAAGGGTACATTGCAACTTCAGAAGATATAAAATGTACAAGGTGTGAACTTGTCACACAATCAACACTTGATACTCATTACTCTGCCATTCACAATAAAAAACACCAATGTCAGATATCACCATGGAATGTCAATCTCTCAATCACATCACTTGAGGGAATCACCTCCCAATAGGAATTAAGCTGTCATAAGGTCATAGGACCTATCACATTAAAACTTGCATCTCATCATCACATCATGCCTCATTAAGGTGCATAAGCACCACACTGTATCATATAATCACCACCATAACACACACAAGCAATGGCATACATACTACCTGCAAAGTTAGGGGCTTATATACAAGAAATAAAAAGTAGTATAATAGATGACCATCTCAAGAGAGAGAAAGCAAACACATCATATAGCTCAACATTAGGGTTAGGGCTCCATGCTTAGCCAATTAGGGTTTTGTAGATACATCAAACACTAAACCCTAGATATGGCACCTCCCATATTCTTGGAATATTATAGGGTTAGAGATCATGATTAGGGTTAAGAAAAAATTCATCCAAACAACATTCTACCAGGTTCATTCATTACTCATTCAAGTGCATTGATTGTATGTTCACATATAGCCCTTAAGCATTCATCACCCATGTGTCGCGACCACCCACTAACATGGGTCACGACCACCACCATGGGTGTCTCGATCACGACCAACACCCTTGATGTGGCAACAGAAACACACCCAAGGGTGGGCATGTCACAACCCAACAAGGGCTAAGGTTCCAACCACCCAAAGCAAACATGTCTTGATCCCCAACCTCAAGGGAGCAACCCGACCAAACCAAGGCTGTCTCGACATCAAACCATGCCATGGGTCGCGACCAAACAAAGGATAGATGTGATTTCATGATCATGACAAGGTTAAAGGTAACTAACATCATAATATCATATAACTCTTCCAAATCATAAGCAAGGTCCTAACTAATTCAGGACATGTATCTCAACCAAACGTCAAACCATCCTCTCAATCGTTACCTCAAAAAGGATCAAGGTGTAACGACCACCAAAGGTCAAACAACTACCAAGAGAAAGGACCATCATCAAACCAAGGGTAACCAAGGTCAAAATAGAAGAAAACCATGAATAAAATGGTAGAGAACAAGGAACACCATCACCCTCAAGGAGGAAAATATCTCCAAAAACCGGCTACCAAAACCTGAAAACATGCATCATGAGATCACCATAAAAAGGATCTCAAACAAGTGAGCGAAACAAGGTTAATCCACACCAAAATAGAACCAAAACTTTGTAGAACACCAAAACACTTGATCATAATTCATGAAACCAAAACAAAGGTCAAGAGACAGCGAAAAAACATCATTGCACCACAATCACCAAAATCGGGTATAAAACTAGGGTTTCTGTTACAACCCCAATTTTTGGGTTCATTTGGAGAGAAATGTAATTTCTCATATTAAAAATATTGGAACAAATAATGATATAATTTGTTGTGAATAAATGGATTTCATTTACAATAGCCTTGATGATTGTGTTGTGGGCTTTATTGGCTATTGGTCCCAATAATAAGAAAAAGAAAAAATAAACTCCATTATTTGAATAAATAAGAAAATGGAGAAAAGAAAATTGAGGAAACCTCTAGACGGAAACAAGATGTAATCCAAAGATGGATTTCATGTCTCTTGGGTTCCTTGGTTTCCAAGGAGTCCAAAGTTGCAAAGAAAAGGCAATAAGAAAGGAAAAGATTAATTAAGTATTTCTTTATTAAGAAATAAATTGAAAACAATGGTAAAATGTGGAAAACAAGTGGGAAAAGGTGTAATTAAGTTATCCTTGATGGATTTTCGTGTCCAAAGGATTCCTAATGATAAAAGGAATACCAATGAGGAAAATAAAAGAGAAATAAAGAGAAATCCTCAAAAAGAGGTATTTTAATAAGAAATAAACAAGATATGGGAAATAATGGATAAAAGATAAATGAAAGGCTAAAGAATATTCCCAAGATGGGATTTCGAACCATTAAGGTTCCTTGAGGTTCAAGGAACTCAGAATAATAATTTAATAGCAAAGGAAAGAGAAAATAGGAAAGAAGGAGAGAGAAAAATACGTATTTTTATATATAATACTTGCTTTTTTAAGCCATTGACTTGAAAATGAAGAAAATGAGTTATTCCTTTTGAGTTTCGGCTTCAAACTTGGAATATAAGTAGTTTAAGTACTTATGGAGTTTCTCTTAAAAATTGGGCTTAAAAGGATTTGTTGTTGAGGAGATATGAATTTTGGAAAATTTCCTAAAGTGGAAAGGAAATAACATAGTATTTATTAGATGTCACACGATTTTGGAAATAGGCACCAGGCCCTGTAATATTCGCTTTGGATGTAGACAGTTCGATCACAGATCAACGGTTTCCATATCATCTCCTACCCCGAGCCAGTTTGGGAAATGGGTATACGCTGGTCAAGAACCAACTTCTCGTTCTCTCTCCTCTCTTCACAGTTCTCCTCGATTCCTTATCCACTAGTTTCGGGAGAGTCAGACGGACCCAACGAGCCTTAATTTGTTGAGTTTCGCGACAGATTTGGAAAATGCCCAATTCCCTATCCCGTTAGGACTTGGGGGTTGATGGAAACACCCCTAGTCTCACCCCTCTGCCTATAAAAGGCCATAGAGGAATTAACCTTGACCGCGAGAGCCCTTGTAATGATCTAATTTCCTCTGGTTCATCGCCACTCAGGCGCCACTTTCCCCTGTCCTCTGCCGACGAACATGCCTAGAATCGGCCCCCTTCTCGTGTCTGTTGGTGCTGCTCGAACCCTTAGACAAGTTCGTCTGAGCATCACGGAGGCACCAATACTAGTTCTTGTCTCTCCGGCGCAATGGATCATAGGGTCAACACCATAGTTGACCGAAGATAGAGCTTGTGTGGCTGTCTCACGAGCGAGGGGTGCGCTGGAGGAAGAAGATGAGTAGGAGGGAATTGCCTCCTTGCCCCCAGGCACATGTGACCCTCAAGTCAGAGGGGCAGGGGCAAAAGCGTAGTATCACCTTGACCGAGATACTAGTCAACCAAGGTGTGCGCGTGGAAAAGATAGAGGTCGAAGGGATGACGTGGCGATCTACTACTGGTCCAGAGGTAAATTGTTTAGAAAAATCATAACAAGAAATTGGAAACACGGATTAAAGCATGTTGTATATGAAAATTGATCAGGAGAATGAGAGGAATCCAGTAAAAATAGTTTATAGTCTAAATATGATCATAATTCTAAAAGTCTATTAAGTTACCCATGTTTATGCATTAAATCATGATAAAACCCTAATTATGATTGGAAATCAGATTTAATGTTTTATTTAGATTATTTTGGGTTATAATAACCTATTAAGAGGCAAAGTAAGATTTGAACCCAATATTAGATAATGATATGCTTGTTTTAGGGTTTTACCCATAAATTAATGATAATGCATATAGAAGCCCTAATCTAGGGTAAAAAGTGTGATTAATGTGATTAATTTGAGATTCATGGGAATAATGTTATTGTGAGTCAAATTAATCCTATTAGGAAGGAATTAAGAAGCTAGTTAGGGTTTAAGATTAGATTTGTTGTTTTAGGGTTGATGATGTCAATAATGAAGATGAACCCTAATGAAACCCTAAAAGGAAGAAGGAAACCCTAGGAAGCGAGTTTAAATGAATAGAATATAAGAAAGTGAATGGTAATTAGATTACATGTACTTTTCAGGGTTCTTGCTTGCATATGTCGATTGAACTTCTTGCATGGATACTTTCTTGCTTGGATTACTATTAGCTTGTTGATTCGACTGGACAGGTATGTGGTTAATTATGATTAATCGCATTAGTTTCCCGATGGTTTTCTGGATGTTTCCTCGCATTGAATGCAATCTAAACAGTTGGATGGTCATACTTGCAAAAAAATAAAGTCACTATGGTTATCACAATTATAAATAAGTGTGTATTCTCGCACTTACATGCCACCCTGATGGAAGATGCCATAAAGGTCAGGCCCAAGATGGTAGGCCCATGGGCACCATGAGAGGTGACCCCAGACACCAAGCTCGGGAATGAGAAGGTGGTCTATGATGCATGACTATTGAGCACCAGGAGAGGTGACTCACAGGCACCAAGCTCAGGATTGAGAAGGTGGCCTTAAGTCAATGGCAAAAGAGAAACCCTAGAGGGGTATGCCAGGGTTAGGGCAAAAGTGGTGGAGAATGACACATTGAAAATGTAAATTGTCTTGTTAAATACTTTGATTGTGATAATTAGATTGTTATCCATATGCGAAAACTTTTGGTTGTCCCCACATACCGGCATATTCCGATATGCTGACCGATGTTTTGCTTGTCGGCGTTTTAGGTACAAGCTTGAAAAGGAAAAACAGTAAAGTGGCATATGTGAAATTAATTAAGAGTTAAAGTACAAAGGAAGATTAGTTAGAGTAGACTCCTGATGCGGATAGATGTAGATATCCTAGTTTTGAAAAAGGTATGCAAAGTTTTAATTTTATACCAAATTCCAGTTAGTTAGTAGAATTTCATAATTATTATTGATTATTTTTCGAACCTTTGATCCTGTTAATTGAATTACGGCTCTGACCTTCGGGTCTCCCTTAATTGGGGGTTACCGGGAGGCGGGGTCGTTACAATTGGTATCAGAGCATAGGTTCCTCACTTAATCTTTAATAATTATTAAATTTTACAAATTCTGTAGAACCCAAGGGAGTTATTAGAGGAATATCTGAAAGACAGAGGTGTCTAGAAAAGGATCACGACCAGGGGCTGGAAATATTTTCCTCTGCACCGCTAGTCGGAATACGAGGACTCCTGGCTTGTGTGACTGCCTGGCTGATGTCTTAGGATATGACTCGAAATAAGATACATTTAGGACTCTCTCATCTTGTTCATCCCTTATCAACTCAAATTCTATTAAGGACCTTAAGGATTAGGGTTTTCTCTCTTCTCCTCAACCCCTTGAGGTATGTGTAAGGTTGATAAGGTTTAAGGAATGCTGCACCAAATTAATAAAAAGCATGTAAATAAGATGTCATGGACATAAGCTTAATAGATTAAGCGTAAAGGAATAGATACATGCTTAGGTCGTATGACATAAGTTGTCATGCCCTCAAGAGAGACCTGAGGATAGACCTCCTTGGCAGGAGGATGAGTAGAGAAAGTTAGTCTTGGAGGTAGAGACCTCCATTAAAATTAGAGACCTAACACATCCTTGGAGGATGAGGTTAACCCTAACCCTAAGTGAAGGTTAGAGAGAGAGATGACATGATGAGTTAGATGTCATGGTTGACCGGGTGTTTGGTCAGACATGCCTTGGGATTGCCATACGAGCCATGAGAGGTTGGATAACCTGGTACCTTTGGCGACCCAACCCTGGAGAGGGTCATGCATGTTAGAGCGAGGGATAGCTCCTTCATGGATGAGGTTAGAGGAGAACCTATAGAAACCCTATGGGCTTTGGCAAGTAGGGTATAGCTTGCACCCAGAGTGTGTCAGTAGTGCTGACAGTAGGTTGAAACCCTGATCAAGGGAGTATGCTTATGTGATAAACATAAAGAGCTAAGGATAATCTTGAGCCAAACATGAGTTGAGCAAAGGCTTCACCCAGGTAGGGATATGCTTGTGAGCTTGATCCAACTTCATGTAGTGAGGCTGGATGTGGAGTTAGATCTAGAGAGAGAAAGCCAGACCCAAGAAAGAAGGTTGGAAGCTTAGATTCTGAGACATGAGGAATAGTGGGGAGTCGAGGATGATGCGACCTAAGTGAATGATAGTGGTTGCCATATGCTTGACCCCTAGAGGCTGATGATGTCTTGGTTATCTTGAGAGGAACCAAACCCTAGAGAGAGGATGATGCTTCTGGTACCTATGGTATAAGTGATTACCTACTGGATAAGATAAAGAGTGCTTTAGACCCTGAGGAGGTTTAAGTCACCAGTTGTGGGGCTTTATACCTAGTTGGTTGTCCTGGAAGAGGAATCAACTCCGAAGTGTTGCTTGAGTAGAAAGATCATGGAAGTACATGACATATCTTGGACATGCTTGATTCGTGGTTAAGAGATTGAGCATGCAGTTGGACACCCGAAGGTGAACCTAGGGTTCCTAGGCCTAAGAGGGGAAGCAATGTATCTGATGCTCATGATGAGGTTTGAGTCTCTATAGTTTCGAGCATGATACTCCTCATGTGTAGAGGTAAAGGAAACCCCTTAAGTTAAGGGTATGTTTGATGAACCCCTCACAACTAAGTTGATCTAATGTTGAGGAAGAGAATAAGTATGACCTAGCATGCTTTAATAGGTGGTCTGCTTGTGCCTTAGTAGCTACTGGGTTAGGCATGCTCATGTGAATGTAAACCCTAAGGACGGTTGTGACCTTGTTGTCAAGAGTTGTAGTTTCCTCCCATCCTGGGAGAGGGACTGTTTGGTAGGGTGTATACCAGTTTTGTTGGTTTTCAGGTAACCTAAAGAGGTTTCATAGGATCTTGAGAAGCTAAGTGAAAAGTACATAGTATGAGAATGAACCTGTAGACCCATAGATAACTATCTCTATGTGCATGTGGATGTGTTACCATGGAGGTAACTGGTATGGGGCCTGACCCAGGTAAGAAGGTTGCCATGACCCCTATGAAGGGATGAAAGTCAGTTGTAAATGCAGAGAGAGATGATGAATGCTTGGGTAAGGTTCTAAGTTGAACATGTAGTATAAGAGAATCCTAAGTCTGTCCTAGGGTTAGGTAGGGATAAGACCGATGGAAGAAGGAGTTGCCTAATTCCCTAGTTGCACATGACCATAGGGTCGGGAGGTAACAACTATCATTGTCTGAGGGCCATGGGTTAGGAGATTGATCACCTTCATGAACTCATGGGACCCAAAGGGCAGATGAGTAGGGCACTCTCTGATGCATGAGGGAAGAGGGATGACCCCAAAAGTGTCGGCACCCTATAGACCTAGAGGAGATGACCAAGGATTATGTAGTAACCCAAGTAGGTTCGAGACCAGTTTTCCATGGAAGTAACTTTGATACCGAGATGATTGTGATGTAGAGACATAAGTTGCACGTTTCCACTTAGATTTGAAGGTGTATTGGCAATGTGGGTTGTACCATCTCTACTCTTAGAATAGGAAGAACTATGTATTTGGACGGCCGCCAAATGCTTATTTCTTCTTATTATGGGAGTGAGAGATAGGACAACATGCATACCATACATCAAGGGTAAAGATGATGTGAGTTGGAACATTGTTATAAGGAATGAGGACAGAGGTGATAATGTGCCCTGGTGGAGTGAATGATACATGGATGGTTTACAAACACTAAGAGAAGTAATGTAGTCAGCTTATGAGGATGTTTTATCAGGAGCTATGTGGAATTTGCAAGTTAACCAAGGTTGAGTTTGATCACCATGAGGATGAGCTCAGAGCTTCTTGATGAAGACCAACTCAGAGTTTGAGATGAGATGATAAGCATAATACATGGAGGTGTATGTTACCTAACACCTAAGGATAAGAAGTGGTAATGAATGCTCTGGTTGAGATATAGTGCCTAGTTTAGATGGAAGCTAGAAGAAGTTGAGGTTGTTAGGCTAACCTTAAGTTGAGAAAAAGAGATAAGTTTGGCTAACCCTCAGACATACGAGATCTGTTGAACAAGATTAGTGGTTGTTTGGTTAGCCAGCCTTGTCCTTGGGTGTTAAGGGATGGTTGTAGAACCGCAGATACACTTATTTGGATAGGAAGGTAATGAAACCCAGATGAGAGTGGTTTAGGGTTTCTGAGGAATCGATCTTGAGGAATCATGATATATAGGAAATCATGATTTTAAGATCACCATATACCGTACTACAAAGATAGTAAGTGACGGTAGTACTGTAAATGCTTAAGACGATGTTGCATGTGGCATGTGGCCATGCAAGCCAGGGGGTGAAAGACGAACACCAATAACCCAGTGCATGGATATAAAGTATAAAGAGATCTTGAGAGGGAATGGGAGTTCATCACTGTGGATGTTGTGAGTCTCCCCTGGACCAAGGAAGGTCAAGATGTAATATGGGTTATGGTACATCGCCTTACCTAAATAACACGAGAAAGGAAGAGTACTGTCACGAGACAGATTCGGTTGAACTACTTAAGAGAGAAAGATGGTTCGACCACACCATGATGTGAGTTCAAAAGTTCTTAGGTATGACCAAGGTTCACTTCCATGAGGTGGAAGAAGAACTCGATAATAGTATAGTTTATCACCCCTAACTAATGGTTAGTATGATCCAGACTAGAGGGTCTGATGAGAGCAAGTATGCTTGTCTAGTGTGATACAAAGAGACAGTTCTTAAGATGTGATGTTAACCACCATAGCTTTTATTGGGATGAAAGAAGTTCTAAAAGGATGTTGTGTCGGTCACCACTTCATAAAGATGATGTTGGTGAAGGAGGCCTCGCGAAGATCAGAAAAGAACCACATTGTGTGCAGATGAATTCGCTTTGATCGTGCAATGGCTGAGAGAGAGCCCAGTGGTGACATGAGTCATGAGCTGATGCAAAGCAGACTGACATGCAGTTTACTGTGGGAGAATATGTGATGTGAAAATCTGACCCCTCTAAGCTACAGCTGAGAAAGCTGAGTCCCCGATATATGGGTCCATTTGAGATGGATTGGTGGAGATGGTTGTGTTTAGCCTTGCCCCTCAGGATGACATGATGTGTAATGTGTTCCATGAGTCCGATCTAGAGTACTATGTGGGGTACCCAAGCCATGTGTTGAGCCCTGAACCTATTCAACTTTTGAGAGGCTGAAATGTCCTGAGTCACCTATGAGGGTATGATATACCAAGGTAAGAGAGAACTCAGATGGAAGAATATGAGATGATGAAGGTTCTTGGGAAGTACCATGGAAAGGGTAAAGCCACATGGGAGCCCTGATGGACATAAGAAAGGATTATCCTCTTTGTTTGCTTGCTTGATGGAATTTTGAGGACAAATTTCTTATGAGGGGCAGGATGTTACAACCCCAATTTTTGGGTTCATTTGGAGAGAAATGTAATTTCTCATATTAAAAATATTGGAACAAATAATGATATAATTTGTTGTGAATAAATGGATTTCGTTTACAATAGCCTTGATGATTGTGTTGTGGGCTTTATTGGCTATTGGTCCCAGTAACAAGAAAAAGACAAAAGAAACTCCATTATTTGAATAAATAAGAAAATGGAGAAAAGAAAAATGAGGAAACCTCTAGAAGGCAACAAGATGTAATACAAAGATGGATTTCGTGTCTCTTGGGTTCCAAGGAGTCCAAAGTTGCAAATAAAAGGCAATAAGAAAGGAAAAGATTAATTAAGTATTTCTTTATTAAGAAATAAATTGAAAACAATGGTAAAATGTGGAAAACAAGTGGAAAAAGGTGTAATTAAGTTATCCTTGATGGATTTTCGTATCCAAAGGATTCCTAATGATAAAAGAAATACCAATGAGGAAAATAAAAGAGAAATAAAGAGAAATCCTCAAAAAGAGATATTTTAATAGGAAATAAACAAGATATGGGAAATAATGGATAAAAGATAAATGAAAGGCTACGGAATATTTCCAAGATGGGATTTTGAACGATTAAGGTTCCTTGAGGTTCAAGGAACTCAGAATAATAATAATTTAATAGCAAAGAAAAGAGAAAATAGGAAAGAAGGAGAGAGAAAACTACGTATTTTTATATATAATACTTGCTTTTTTAATCCATTGACTTGAAAATGAAGAAAATGTGTTATTCCTATTGAGTTTCGGCTTCAAACTTGGAATATAAGTAGTTTAAGTCCTTACAGACTTTCTCTTAAAAATTGGGCTGAAAAGGATTTGTGGTTGAGGAGATATGAATTTTGGAATATTTCCTAAAGTGGAAAGGAAATAACATAGTATTTATTAGATGTTACACGATTTTGGAAATAGGCACCAGGCCCTGTAATATTCACTTTGGATGTAGACAGTTTGATCACAGATCAACGGTTTCCATATCATCTCCTACCCCGAGCCAGTTCGGGAAAGGGGTATACGCTGGTCAAGAACCAACTTCTCGTTCTCTCTCCTCTCTTCACGGTTCTCCTCGATTCCTTCTCCACTAGTTTTGGGAGAGTCAAACGGACCTAACGAGCCTTAATTTGTTGAGTTTCGTGACATATTTGGAAACCTCCCAATTCCCTATCTTGTTAGGACTTGGGGGGTGATGGAAACACCCCTAGTCTCACCCCTCTTCCTATAAAAGGCCATAGAGGAATTAACCTTGACCGCGAGAGCCCTTGTACTGATCTAATTTCCTCTGGTTCATCGCCACTCAGGCGCCATTTTCCCCTGTCCTCCGCCGACGAACATGCCTGGAATCGGCGCCCTTCTCGTGTCTCTTGGTGCTACTCAAACCCTCGGACAAGTTTTTCTGAGCATCACGGAGGCACCAGTACTAGTTCCTGTCTCTCCGGCACAATGGATCATAGGGTCAACACCTTAGTTGACCGAAGACAGAGCTTGTCTGGCTGTCTCCCGAGCGAGGGGTGCGTTGGAGGAAGAAGATGAGTAGGAGGGAATTTCCTCCTTGCCCCCAGGAACGTGTGACCCTCAAGTCAGAGGGGCAGGGGCAAAAACGTAGTATCACCTTGATCGAGATACTAGTCAAGCAAGCCATGCGCGTGGAAAAGAAAGAGGCCGAAGGGATGATGTGGCGATCTACTACTGGTCCAGAGGTAAATTGTTTAGAAAAATCATAACAAGAAATTGGAAACTCGGATTAAAGCATGTTGTATATGAAAATTGATCAGGAGAATGAGAGGAATCTAGTAAAAATAGTTTTATAGTCTAAATCTGATCATAATTCTAAAAGTCTATTAAGTTACCCATGTTAATGCATTAAATCATGATAAAACCCTAATTATGATTGGAAATCAGATTTAATGTTTTATTTAGTTATTTTGGGTTATAATAACCTATTAAGAGGCAAAGTAAGATTTGAACCCAATATTAGATAATGAATTGCTTGTTTTAGGGTTTTACGCATAAATTAATGATAATGCATATAGAAGCCCTAATCTTGGGTAAAAAGGGTGATTAACGTGATTAATTTGGGATTCATAGGAATAATGTTATTGTGAGTCAAATTAAGCCTGTTAGGAAGGAATTAAGAAGCTAATTAGGGTTTGCGATTGGATTTGTTGTTTTAGGGTTTATGATGTCAATAATGAAGATGAACCCTAATGAAACCCTAAAAGGAAGAAGGAAACCCTAGGAAGCGAGTTCAAATGAATAGAATCTAAGAAAGTGAATGGTAATTATATTACATGTACTTTTCAGGGTTCTTGCTTGCATATGTGGATTGAACTGCTTGCCTGGATACTTTCTTGCTTGGATTACTATTAGCTTGTTGATTCGACTGGACAGGTATGTGGTTAATTATGATTAATCACATTAGTTTCCCCAGGGTTTTCTGGATGTTTCCTCGCATTGAATGCAATCTAAACAGTTGGATGTTCATACTTGCAAATTATAAAGCCACTATGGTTATCACAATTATAAATAAGTGTGTATTCTTGCACCTACATGCCACCCTGATGGAAGATGTTGTGACAATGTGAGTTTTTCCATTACTTAATTTATATTTTCACCTTTATAATGATCATACATAATCCCTTTTGGCTCTTTGATCAAGATAGATACCCAAAATAAAATTAATTTATCTTCTATTAATTTCATGCACTTTTGGGCACCTTAAGTAGCTTAATACACCTCTTTGTTCAAATACTTGAGTTTGACTAGTTAACTTTATCTTTTAGTCTCCAAATTGTACACTTTATTCTAAACTTTATGTTGAAGATATGGTCCAAATTTGAGATCATTTGGACCTTCCCATGATTTTATATGATTTTTCTAAGATTTTAGCCTTTTCCTAGCTTGTTTAGCCTTTTTTCCACCTTTTTCCTCCTTTTCCCTTGCTGAGCCCGACCCATCCTGTGCTTGGGTGCCGCTAGGCAAGGCGGATCGGCCCAGCAGCCTTAGATCTCAATCCAACGGCGTCGGGGTCATCCCCTACCTTGCGCCCAATATGGCAGGGTCCACGGTGGACAAGCCACCATGGCTCCCAACCCCGATCGAGCAACCCTGATCTGTTGCGCCCGATGACTCAACCAAGGAGTCTGCACCCCTTTCTCAAAGCTTCCGCATGGCTTGGTAGGGTGAAATCACTGCACAGAGGCCTAGAGATCAAGCCACCTCCACAGGGTGTGCCGCCCTCTCCTTAACCCTAACCCTAGCCCCCAAACATCTATATATGACCCCCCCCCCTTTGAGGTAGGCCCGCCACCACGAAGATGAGCGGAACTCTATCTCCTCACGCCGAGCCCTTCCTTTCTCGCTCCCTTCTTCTCCGGCCACTGCACCACCGCGGAGCAACCCTGCTCGTGGGCGGGTGATAGTGTTGGGGCGAGCAGCAACAACCCTTGGATCTGGGTCCACGCTGATCTAACCAAGGATCAACGGTCCTCGCGCCCTCCTCTGCTCCTAAAGTCTTGCACAAGCGATCAACAGCTGGCCACCTCCCAGCCACATGATCTAGATCTGATCAAGTCTGATCGAGGAATCCAACGCCTGTCATTTCTACTAGCCTTCTTTTTTGGTACTGTATACCCCTCCTCTGCTAGGATATTCATTTAAATGCCCATGTCTCATTTTAATCATAGAATATACATCCAAACTCCGAAAATTATGAATAAGCAGTTAAACTTGATCAAAAAAATCCAACAGACCTGTTAAAAATACTTGCGAAGCTTAATTCTCGATATTTATCACTGATATGCCATGATCTTGTTCCTTTGCTTATTTAATTATCTTATATGATGATTAATCGTTGAGAAGCTCTTATTCCTGATTCTAATGATCATTCTGAGACACCAAATATTTTTTTGACAAAATAAGGGTTAGATATAATCCTCTTAACTCTTTACCCTAAAAATATGAATCATATATTTTGAAATAAGGTTTATTCTTAATATAATGATGCTTTACCTTAACCTAGAAAGCCCTCTTAATCATAGGACTCCCTAATCTAATTTTGAGTCCAACTGTGCTATTTCATATTGGAAATGATCTAGAGATTTGAATAATGATACTAATAATTAGGGTTGACATGTATTCCTAAATATAACTAGGAAGGTCATCCATTTATGAAACATGTTTGATACTTGAATATTTGTTGGACTTTTGGGGAATATTGTTGATGACCTAAACCTAAGGTAGAAATAGGAAAATGTAACCCTAATATCGAATAACAAAGCATGATCCTTTTAAACTATGATCTTGATCCTTGATCCAATATTTTGATCTAGGATCTGACTCAAAGGGTTGATCTACTCTCTCTTGGGATCTATACTCCAAATACTCTTTTAGAAATGTACGCTATTATACTACTCCTCCTTGGTTGTATGATGATACTTTTAGGTATCTCTTGAATAATGCTTGGCTAGTTATTTGGATGAACTATTGTTCCCTATGAATAGTCTTCCGTTTTTCTTCTATATTATATTTTGAGAAACATGAAACCCTAAATCACAATACTCATTATGACTGCCCATATATTGATGTTGATAATGATGTTGGAAAAGTTGATAATGTTGATATTGAATATAAGCAAAGCTCCCTTATTGGAAGGTGGGATTTTGCACTTCGATCTCCTATTTCATATGGTGAGAAGGAGCTTGGTGACCTCCCCATCACGTTGGGGTAGTAGAGTCACCTAAACTAATATAAGCATGCTTCTTGAATTATAACATAATGGGAAATTCGTAATAAAATTCGTGTTGAATAACATTTTGGTTTTTGGAAGATCGTTCTATAATGTTTTGAAACATAAGTCCTGCCAAGCATACTAGTTTTCTTATAAACTATTGTACTTGTTTTTATATAGCATATCATGCAATAGCATTGACATTGTGTCTTGATTTTCTCAATTTTAGGTAATGCAAGGAACTAGATTCATCTACTCAATTATCCACTGCAATAAAGACTGTTGCATCACTTATGGACTCTACATGGGACCTAATTGTAAAGGGATGTAGTTGTAGGCTAGTTCTTATCTTTTTCTCTTTCCTGTTGCCTACGGGCCTTATGTACTAAACATTTTTGTTCATTTTAATAAAGAAGTATGTTATTTCATTTTTTCATATTATATGTGTGTGATTTTCGGGCCACTCAGGGACGGGCGCTCTGATCCCTCTAACACTGCCCTTTTGGACAGTAGGATTGGGATTAGGGTAAGAACGGATCCGTGATAGATGCCATAAAAGTCAGGCCCAAGAGGGTAGACCCATGGGCACCATGAGAGGTGACCCCAGACACCAAGCTCGGGAATGAGAAGGTGGTCTATGATGCATGACTATGGAGCACCAGGAGAGGTGACTCCCAGGCACCAAACTCGGGATTGAGAAGGTGGCCTTAAGTCAATGGCAAAAGAGAAACCCTAGAGGGGTATGCCAGTGAAACGACCCCGCCTCCCGATAACCCCCAATTAAGGGAGAGCTGAAGGTCAGTGCCATTATTCAATTAACAGGATCAAAGGTTCAACAAATAATCAATAATAATTATAAAATTCTACTAACTAACTAGAATTTGGTATAAAAATTAAAACTTTACTTACCTTTGGAAATCTTATCTATCCAGAGCTTGAATTATTCTATCTAATCCTCCTTGCACTTTTTTTTTATTTCCACGATGTGTCACTTTACTGTTTGGTCTTTCTACTGTTGTTCCTAAAACGCTGACAAACAAAACGTCGGTCAGTATATCGAAATATACTGGTATGTGGGAACAACCAAAATCTTGCAAATATGGCTAACAATTTAATAATCACAATCAAATTAATTAACAAGCCAATTTACACTTTTCAGTATGACATTCTCCACCGCTTTTGCCCTAACCCTGGCATATCCACCTTAGGGTTTCCTTTTCCAATTACTTAAGGCCACCTTCTCAATCCCGAGCTTGGTGCCTGGGGGTCACCACTCATGGTGCCCACTAGTCATGCAGTATCATAGGTCACCTTCTCATTCCCGAGCTTGGTGCCTGGGGTCACCACTCAAGGTGTCCATTGGTCTACCCATCTCGGCCTGACCTTTGGCATCATCCATCAGGGTGGCATGTAGGTGAGAGAACACATATTTCTATTTTTAACGTGATAATCATAGTGACTTTATGATTTGCAAGTATGAACATTCAACATATAATTTTCATTCAATGCGATTAACCATCCAGAACATCCTCGGAAAACTAAGGCGGTTATCCATAATTAACCACATACCTGATTTGTAGATTCAACAAGCTATTACTAATAAAAAGCAAGCAAGTAATCCAAGAAGTAGTTCAACAATCACAGAATTCCTGAAAAGCATATGTAGCCTATTTACTACACTTCACCAAGAATATACCTATTTAATTGACTTGGATTCACTTTCTAGGGTTTCTAATCTGAATTGGGTTTTATTAGGGTTCTTTTTACAACTTTCCTCATTCATACCCTAGAAAAGCAGTTCTAAGTGCAAAACCCTAATTACTTGCATATTCACATTAGAGCCTTTTTTATCATCTTAGGTTCCTTCCGGATTAACAACTCCTAGTTCATTATGATCTAATTCACCTATGAACTCCATTTATCATTAATTCCAACTTTATCCATTAGAAAACCCTAATTATCATGTTACGGGTTTCTATCCATGATTAGGAACTTTTTATATTCCAAATATCTTGGAACCATCATTTAACAACATATTATCATATTTTTCGAATTAAATATGATCTTATCATCTTTTCCCCTAAACTAGGGTTTCTAAGTGCTTAATCATTCATAATTGGTGTAAAACCCTAAATCATGCAATAAATCATCTAGATTAGGTTCAAGTTCGTTATTAACTATTCAACAGATTGCAATTACTTAATTTCATCAACTAAGCAATATAAACTTATCCAATATGCTCAATTAGGGTTTCTTAATCTAATACATAAGCAATTTTCATTAGATTAAGACACTTTTGCAAATAGGAACAGATTCAGGTTCTCAAACCAATTTTAATGTGTTCCTCTTATTTTTCTAAGAAATTTTCATATTTTAATTTTATTCATACGAGCTTCCTAGTAGAAGTTATGATTATTGCAAGTAAAGTCCTTTTTATTAATTTATTTGTTAATTTCCAAATAAACAAGGATCGCTGGATCCATGGTCCACTGGATCATTCAAGATCCAACGGCCACGGATACGCGCATCAAGTTGCAGATAGAAGAACCTCAAAGACAAAGGTACCCTTACCTTTCTTCGCAAAGGTCGGGGCAAGCTGGTCTTTTCACCCTTTATCCTTCTTCTACCTCGCGCTGCTCCGTTTGCAGCCTGACGATGCCCGACGGTCAACTGCTAGGTTGACTCCGGGGTTCCGACCACCTTTGAGCGAGCTGATCATCCAGGGAGCTTCGTCTCCCTCCGCCGAGTTTGATGGTGGGTGTAATTGATCGCCAATGGTCTGCCGCGATGCTCCCCTTCTCTTCGGACTCCGACGAGGTCCACCGCATGCACGAGGGTGCAGATTAGGACGAAACATCCAATTGATCGTGTTAAAAAGCTTACGACTTCATTCCGCAGAGATCGGACTAGCGAAAGGGGGTGCTGGTGTCTTCGATCACCCTCCCCTATATATAGGGTCGGGGTAAGGTTCGCAAGGTTTGGGTGTTTCCCAAAACCACGACCAAACATGTGCAAACCAGGGATAAAACTCCGCGTTTTCTTCTCCTGAATGCAATGGGAAACATTGCAAGTTTGCATATTCCCTGGATCACAAAGAAAATGGAGAGGAAAGTTCCTCTACATCTCACGGAGTCCCAGTCTCAGTGGGACTTAGACGATGACCAGTCTTTGTTGGATTAAGATCCAACGGTCTGTGTTATCCGTGTTTTAGACAAAAGGAAAAACCTTTCCCAAAATCTGAATAAATCCAATATTAACAATTTTCTTAGGAAATTCATATCTCCCAAACCCTTGCCCCTTTTTAACTCAAATTTTAAGGGACGGTTTGTCTTCAAATTACCTATCTTTGTACGAAATTTGGGAAACAAATCCCATGGTATGAGAAGGCTTCCTTCTCTCCTAAGTTAATCATTAATTAATCTGAGTTAATTTATATTCCTATTCCTTTTGCCATTATATTATTATTTTGGGTCCCTTGGACCTCAAGGAAACCCAAAGGCATGGATTCCCATATTGGGGAATATTGGTTTGCCTTTATCTTCTTTTGAAAGTCAATTTCTCATATTTCCCTTTTATTAATCAATTTCTTTTCCTCTTTAATTCTCTTTTTAAGGATTTATCTTTATCTCTCTTCTAATTTCCTATTGAAATTCCTTTTAACATCAGGAATCCTTGGGATACGAAAATCCACCATGGATATCTCAATTATACCTCTTTTCACTTATTTTCCACATTTTATCATTATTTTCAATTTCTTTCTTAACAAGAAAATACTTAATTGGTCTTTTATTTTCTTATTGCATATTCTATGCAACTTTGGACTCCTTGGAACCCAAGGAACCCAAGAGGCACGAAATTCATTCTTGGATTACATTACTTTGCCTTCTAGAGGTTTCTACCTCATCTCTCTTTTTCAACAACTCAATTATTCATTAATTTATTGAATTTCCTTGTTACTGGGCCCAATAGCCAATAAAGCCCACAAATCAAACAACAAGGCTATTTTAAATGAAATCCATTTATTCACAACAAATTATATCATTATTTGTCCAAATATCTTTAATATGAGAAATTACATTTCCCACCAAAGGAACCCACAATTTGGGGTTGTAACATCCTTCCCCTCTTATTAGAATTTTGCCCTCAAAATTCCATCAAGCAAGCAAACAAATAGGATAAGTCTTCTTATGTCCATCAGGGCTCCCATGTGGCTTCACCCCTTTCCATGGTGTTCCCCAAGAACCTTCATTATCTCATTTTCTTCCATTTGAGTTCTTTCTTACCTTGGTATATCGTACCCTCATAGGTGACTCAGGACTTTTCAACCTTTCAAAAGCTGAATAGGTTCAGGGCTCAGCACCTGGCTTGGGTACCTCACATAGTGCTCTAGATCGGACTCATGCAACACATCATTTTATCCTGAGGGGTAAGGTTACACAACCATCTCCACCAATCCATCTCAAATGGACCCATATATCGGGGACCCAGCTTTATCAGCTGTAGCTTAGAGGGGTCGGATTTTCACATTACATATTCTCCCACAGTGAATTGCATGTCAGTCTGCTTTGCATCCGCTTGTGACTCATGTCACCACTGGGCTCTCTCTCGGCCATTGCACGATCAAAGCGACTTCATCTGCACACACTGTGGTTCTTTTCTGACCTTCGCGAGGCCTCCTTCACCAACATCATCTTAATGAAGTGGTGACCGACACTACCTCCTTATGGAACTTCTTGCATCCCGATAAAGGCTATCATGGTTAACATCACATCTTAAGAGTTGTCTCTTTGTATCACCCTGAACAAGTGCACTTTCTCTCATCAGACCCTCTAGTCTGGACCATACCAACCATTAGTTAGGGGTGATAAACTGTGCTAACATCGAGTCCTTCATGTATCTTCTTCCACCTTCTGGAAGTGAACCTTTAGGTCATACTCAAGAACTTTTGAACTCACATCATGTTGTAGTTGAACCATCTCTCTATCTTATGTAGGTTCAACAGAATCTGTCTCTTGACAGTCATTCTCTCTTGCTCGTATTATCTAGGTAAGGCTATCTACCATAACCCATATTGCATCTTGACCTTCTGGGTCAAAGGGAGACTTACCACAACATCCATAGTGATGAACTCCCATTCCCTCTCAGGGACTCTTTTATCCTCTATAACGATACACTGGGTTACTGGTGTTCATCCTTCACCTCTTGGCTTGCATGACCACATACTACATGCAACTTTGTTTTAAGCATCCAGAGTGCTACCATCACTTACTATCTTAGTAGTACCAAGGTATATCATGACCTCCTCTATTGTTATGATTCCTCAAGCTTGATACCTCAGAAACCCTAAATCACTCTCAAAAGGGTTTTATTACCTTCCTATCCAAAGAAGTGTATCTAAGGTTCTATCACCATCCTTTTACTACATCAATCCATTAACTTGTTCAACATATCTTGTTACCTCTGTGTGTTAGCCGAAACACATCCTCTTTCCAAACATAGGGTTAGTCGAACAACCTCAATTTCTTCTAGATTCCAGCTAAGCTAGGCACTATATCTCAACCAGAGCATTCATTACCACTTCTTAGGTGTTAGGTAACATACACCTCCATGTATTATCATCTCACCTCGAACTCTAAGCTTGTCTTCATCAGGAAACTCTGAGCTCATCCTAATGGTGATCAAACTCAACCTTGTTTCACTTGCAAATTCCACATAGCTCATGCTAAAAACATCCTTATAAGATGACCACCTTATTTCTCTTGATCTTGTTAATCCATGTATTATTCTTTCCACGAAGGTATGTTATCATCTCTATCCTCATACCTTGTAGCAACATTCCAACTTACATCATCTTTATCCTTGGTGTAGGGCATGCGTACTGTCCTATCTCTCACCCATAACAAGAAGAAATAAGCATTTGGCGGCCGTCCAAATACAAAGTTCTTCCCATTCTAGGAGTAGAGATGGTACATCCCACTTTGCCAGTACACCTTCAAATCTAAGTTGAAACGTGCAACTCATGTCTCCACATCACAAACATCATGATATCAAAAATTACTTCCATGGAAAACTGGTCTCGAACCTACTGGGGTTTACACACAATCCTTGGTCATCTCCTCTAGGTCTATAGGGTGTTGGCACTTTTGGGGTCATCCCTCTTCCCTTATGCATCCAGAGAGTGCCCTACTCATCTGCCCTTTGGGTCCCATGAGTTCATGAAGGTGATCAATCTCCTAACCCATGGCCCTTAGACAATGATAGTTGTTACCTCTCGACCCTATGGTCATGTGCAACTAGGGAATTAGGAAACTCCTTCCATCGGTCTTATCCCTACCTGACCCTAGGATAGACTTAGGATTCCATTATAGTACATGTCCAACTTAGAACCTTACCCAAGCCTTCATCATCTCTCTCTGCATTCATGGGTTGTCTTTCATCCTTTCATAAGGGTCATGGCGACCAACCTACCTTGGTCAGGCCCCATATTGGTTACCTCCATGGTAACACATCCACATGCACTTAGAGATGGTTAACTATGGGTCTACAAGTTCATTCTCTTACCATGTACTATGCTCTTAGCTTCTCTAGATCCTATGAAACCTCTTTAGATTACCTCAAAAACAACAAAACTGATATACACCCTACAAAAGGGTCCCTCTCCCAGGATGGGAGGAAACTACAACTCTTAACAACAAGGTCACAACCGTCCTTGGGGTTTACATTCACATAAACATGCCTAACCCAGCAGCTACTAAGGCACAAGCAGGTCACCTATTAAACCATGCTAGGTCATACTTGTTCTCTTTCCTCAACATTAGGTCAACTTAGTTGTGAGGGGGTTCATCAAACCTACCTTTAACTTAAGGGGTTTCCTTTTCCTCTATACATGAAGAGTACCATGCTCAAAACTATAGAGACTCAATTCTCTTCATGAGCATTAGGTACACCACTTCCCCTCTTCGGCCAGGAACCCTAGGTTCACTTTTGGATATCCAACTACATACTCAACCTCTTAAGCATGTCCAAGGTATGCCCTGTACTCCCATGATCCTTTTATATGAACAACACCTCAGAGTTGAGTCCTCCTTAAGGACAACCAACTAGGTATACAGCCCCATAACTAGTTACTTGAACCTCCTCAGGGTCTAAGGCACACTTTATCTCATCCAGTAGGTAATCACTTATACCATAGGTACATAGGTACTGGAAGCATCATCCTGTTTGGTTCCTCTAAAGGAAACTAAGATATCATCGGCCTCCAGGGATTGTGCATGAGGCAACCAGTATCATACCCACTATTCCTTATACTCAGGGTGTTAGGCATCCAACCTTCTTGCCAGGGTCCTGCTCTCTCTCTCTATAGCTAACCCTACCAACATCCTCACTATTAGAGGTCCTCTCTCCATGGGGGATCGAGCCCACAAGCATACCTCTATGCGGGTGAAGACTATGCTCAACTTATGTTTGCTCATGATTATCCATAGCCCCTTATGCTTATCCCATAAGCCATCCATTCTGATCCCTTGTCCAGGGTTTCATCCTACTGTTAGTACTACTGACGTTCTCTGGGTGCAAGCTATATCCTACTTGCAACAACCCATAAGGTTTCTATAGGTTCTTCTATAACCTCCTCCATGCAGGAGCTACCCTTCGCTCAAACATGCACGACCCTCTCCAGGGTTGGGTTGCCAAAGATACTAGGTCATCTAACCTCTCATGGCTCATATGACATCCAAGGCATGTTTATCCAAACATCCAGTCCACCATGACATCTAACTCATCATGTCATCTCTCTCTCTCTAACCATCACTTAGGGTTAGGGTTAACATCATCCTCAAAGGACGTGCTAGGTCTCTACCTTCAATGGAGGTCTCTACCTCCAAGACTATCTCTCTCTACTCATCCTCCTAACATGGAGGTCTATCCTCAGGTCTCTCCTGAGGGCAATGACAACTCGTGTCATACGACCTAAGCATGTATCTATTTTTTAGTTTGCGCTTAATCTATTAAGCTTATGTCCATGACATCTTATTTACATGCTTTTTATTAATTTGGTGGAGGATTCCTTAGACCTTATTAACCTTACCCATACCTCAAGAGGGTGAGGAGAAGAGAGAAAACCTTAATCCTCAAGGTCCTTATCAGAATTTGAGTTGCGAAGGGATGAACAAGATGAGAGAGTCCTAAAGGTATCTTATTTCGAATCATACCCAAAGACTTTGGCCAGGCAGTCACACGCATCCGTGAGTCCTCGTATTCCGACCATCGGTGCGGAGGAAAATATTGCCAGCCCCCGGTCGTGATCCTTTTCTAGACACCTCTGTCTTTCGGATAATCCTCCAATAACTCCCTTGGGTTCTACATAATTTGAAAAATTTAATAGTTATTAAAGATTAAGTGAGGAACCTATGCTCTGATACAAATTGAAACGACCCCGCCTCCCGGTAACCCCCAATTAAGGGAGACCCGTAGGCCAGAGATGTTATTCAATTAACAGGATCAAAGGTTCAACAAATAATCAATAATAATTATAAAATTCTACTAACTAATTGGAATTTGGTATAAAAATTAAAACTTTACTTACCTTTGAAAATCTTATCTATCCAGAGCTTGAATTATTCTATCTAATCCTCCTTGCGCTTTATTTTTTTATTTCCATGATGTGTCACTTTACTTTTTGTTCTTTCTACTGTTGTTCCTAAAACTCCGACAAACAAAATGTCGATCAGTATATCGAAATATACTGGTATGTGGGAACAACCAAAATCTTGCAAATATGGCTAACAATTTAATAATCACAATCAAATTAATTAACAAGACAATTTACACTTTTCAGTATGACATTCTCCACCGCTTTTGCCCTAACCCTGGCATATCCACCTTAGGGTTTCCTTTGCCAATGACTTAAGGCCACCTTCTCAATCCCGAGCTTGGTGCCTGGGGGTCACCACTCATGGTTCCCACTAGTCATGCAGTATCATAGGTCACCTTCTCATTCCCGAGCTTGGTGCCTGGGGTCACCACTCAAGGTGTCCATTGGTCTACCCATCTGGGCCTGACCTTTGGCATCATCCATCAGGGTGGCATGTAGGTGTGAGAATACATACTTCTATTTTTAACATGATAATCATAGTGACTTTATAATTTGCAAGTATGAACATTCAACAGATAATTTACATTCAATGCGATTAACCATCCGGAAAATCCTCGGAAAACTAAAGTGGTTATCCATAATTAACCACATACCTGATTTGTAGATTCTACAAGCTATTACTAATTCCAAGCAAGCAAGTAATCCAAGAAGTAGTTCAACAATCACAGAATTCCTGAAAAGCATACGTAGCCTATTTACTACACTTTACCAAGAATATACCTATTTAATGGACTTGGATTCACTTTCTAGGGTTTCTAATCCGAATTGGGTTTTATTAGGGTTCTTTTTACAACTTTCCTCATTCATACCCTAGAACAGCAGTTCTAAGTGCAAAACCCTAATTACTTGCATATTCACATTAGAGCCTTTTTTATCATCTTAGGTTCCTTCCAGATTAACAACTCCTAGCTCATTATGATCACCTATGAACTCCATTTATCATTAATTCCAACTTTATCCATTAGAAAACCCTAATTATCATGTTAAGGGTTTCTATCCATGATTAGGAACTTTATATATTCCAAATATCTTAGAACCATCATTTAACAACATATTATCATATTTTTCGAATTAAATATGATCTTATCATCTTTTCCCCTAAACTAGGGTTTCTAAGTGCTTAATCATTCATAATTGGTGTAAAACCCTAAATCATGAAATAAATCATCTAGATCAGGTTCAAGTTCGTTATTAACTATTCAACAGATTGCAATTACTTAATTTCATCAACTAAGCAATATAAACTTATCCAATATGCTCAATTAGGGTTTCTTAATCTAATACATAAGCAATTTTCATTAGATTAAGAAACTTTTGCAAATAGGAATAGATTCATGTTCTCAAACCAATTTTAATGTGTTTCTATTATTTTTCTAAGAAATTTTCATATTTTACTTTTATTCATCCGAGCTTCCTAGTAGAAGTTATGATTATTGCAAGTAAAGTCCTTTTTATTAATTTATTTGCTAATTTCCAAATAAACAAGGATCGCTGGATCCATGGTCCGCTGGATCACTCAAGATCCAACGACCACGGATACGCACGTCAAGTTGCAGATAGAAGAACCTCAAAGACAAAGGTACCCTTACCTTTCTTCGCAAAGGTTGGGGCAAGCTGGTCTTTTCGCCCTTTATCCTTCTTCTACCTCGCACTGCTCCATTTGCAACCTGACGATGCCCGATGGTCATCCGCTAGGTTGACTCCGGGGTTCCGACCACCTTTGAGCGAGTTGATCATCTAGGGAGCTTCGTATCCCTCCGCCGAGTTTGATGGTGGGTGTAATTGATCGCCAACGGTCCGCCGCGATGCTCCCCTTCTCGCCGGACTCTGGCAAGGTCCATCACGTGCACGAGGGTGCAAATTAGGACGAAACATCCAATTGATCGTGTTAAAAAGCTTACGGCTTCATTCCGCAGAGATCGGACTAGAGAAAGGGGGTGCTGGTGTCTTCGATCACCCTCCCCTATATATAGGGTCGGGGTAAGGTTCACAAGGTTTGGGTGTTTCCCAAAACCACGACCAAACATGTGCAAACCAGGGATAAAACTCTGCGTTTTCTTCTCCTGAATGCAATGGGAAACATTGCAAGTTTGCATATTCCCTGGATCACAAGGAAAATGGAGAGGAAAGTTCCTCTGCATCTCACGGAGTCCCAGTCCCAGTGGGACTTAGACGATGACCAGTCTCTGTTGGATTAAGATCCAACGGTCTGTGTTATCCGTGTTTTAAACAAAAGGAAAAACCTTTCCCAAAATCTGAATAAATCCAATTTTAGCAATTTTCTTAGGAAATTCATATCTCCCAAACCCTTGCCCCTTTTTAACTCAAATTTTAATGGACGGTTTGTCTTGGAATTACCTAGCTTTGTACGAAATTTGGGAAACAAATCCCATGGGATGAGAAGGCTTCCTTCTCTCCTAAGTTAATCATTAATTAATCCCAATTATTTATATTCCTATTCCTTTTGCCATTATATTATTATTTTGGGTCCCTTGGACCTCAAGGAAACCCAAAGGTACGGATTCCCATATTGGGGAATATTAGTTTGCCTTTATCTTCTTTTGAAAGTCAATTTCTCATATTTCCCTTTTATTTAATCAATTTCTTTTCCTCTTTAATTCTCTTTTTAAGGATTTCTCTTTATCTCTCTTCTAATTTCCTATTGAAATTCCTTTTAACATCAGGAATCCTTGGGATACAAAAATCCACCAAGGATATCTCAATTATACCTCTTTTCACTTATTTTCCACATTTTATCATTTTTTCAATTTCTTTCTTAATAAGAAAATACTTAATTGGTCTTTTATTTTCTTATTGCATATTCTATGCAACTTTGGACTCCTTGGAACCCAAGGAACCCAAGAGGCACAAAATTCATTCTTGGATTACATTACTTTGCCTTCTAGAGGTTTCTACCTCATCTCTCTTTTTCAACAACTCAATTATTCATTAATTTATTGAATTTCCTTGTTACTGGGCCCAATAGCCAATAAAGCCCACAAATCAAACAACAAGGCTATTTTAAACGAAATCCATTTATTCACAACAAATTATATCATTATTTTTCCAAATATATTTAATATGAAAAATTACATTTCCCACCAAAGGAACCCAAAATTTGGGGTTGTAACAGCCAGGGTTAGGGCAAAAGTGGTGGAGAATGACACATTGAAAATGTAAATTGTCTTGTTAAATAATTTGATTGTGATAATTAGATTGTTATCCATATGTGCAAACTTTTGGTTGTCCCCACATACCGACATATTCCGATATGCTGACCGACATTTTGTTTTTCGGCGTTTTAGGTACAAGCTTGAAAAGGATAAATAGTAAAGTGGCATATGTGAAATTAATTAAGAGTTAAAGTACAAAGGAGGATTAGTTAGAGTAGACTCCTGATGCGGATAGATGTAGATATCCCAGTTTTGAAAAAGGTATGCAAAGTTTTATTTTATACCAGTTTCCAGTTTAGTTGGTAAAATTTATTAATTATTATTGATTATTTGTCAAACCTTTGATCCGGGTTATTAGATAACGACTCTGATCTCTTGGTCTCCCTTAAGTGGGGGTTACCGGGAGACGGGGTCGTTATAGTTTCAGATTCCATCCAAACCAAGCATGATCTCAACATCAACCAAGTTATAGAATCTATCATCATCTACTAGCATTGTTAAGAGAACATTTAGAGATAGAAAACAATAGCATACTTGTAGGAAAAGTGCATTAATAGAGAAGATTAAGAGTTATATAACCCTCCTAAAAGAAGTTCAATTTAAGGGTTGAAAGCTCCAAACACACGATCTAGCTCCACCCTTGGCTACAAGAAAATCTCAAGAAAGAGAAGACACCATGGTCAAATATTTCCCAAGGAAAGAGAGCAAGAAGCTCAAGGCCGAACCAAAAGAAAGAAGGGGGAAAAGAGAGAAGAAACTTCCCCTCAGTTGGGTGTCACCTTGTCAAAACATGGCCTATGCCTCCTTATGAGGAGGAGTTTACTTTCAATAATGACCACCATGTCAAAACATGGTCTAAGGCCAAGAAAAGGGAATAAGATGGGGTAGAAGATCCAAGAAAAATACCATAAAGGAAAGGTAAACACTTACCAAGGTAGAAGATGAACAAGGGTCACCACAAACACCACATGCAAGGTTGAACCACCTCCAAAGCACCAAGAACAACTCCCTATTGCTCCACCAAGATCTAAGAACGTCCAATCAAGGAAGTAGAAATAGTATGGTCGAAAAAGGTCACTTGCTTGGAGAGAAGAGGGTTTATAAAGTAAAGGAGGAGAGAGGTAGGGCAAGAGATGAGGTGTCAACGAGATAGGGCACCAAAGGGTCACTTGTCCACCCAAGAAACTAACATGAAACCCCTTAAAACCCACATGCATGAGATGGTGATACACTCTAGGTTAGTTCTCAACCACCCAACATGGTCACGGTCATGACCCACCAAGGAAGCCCATGGTCGCGACGAAACATCAAGCATCAACAAGGTCGCGACACAAGGTCACCACACCCATCCTAGGTCAAGACATTCTATATAAAGGCAACTATCTCAACCCAAGATGACCCAAGACCACTTTTCTTACAACCTCAATTTTGCATATGTTTTCATGATTGAATTGTTTGTAAGGATTTTGTGAATATGGACTTAATTGAAAAGGTTGTATGCTTTGCTTCAAAAGATGGATTTCTATGCAAATCTTCCTTTTTATAGGAATTTAGTAATTTCTATTATTATGTTAATCCAATAATGGATATACAAGATAAGAAAAGAAGAAAAGTCCAAATAATAGAAAAAGATACAAGATAATGGATATTAAGCAATGTAATTATGAGAAATACATAGAAACCTCTAGAAAGTGGAATTAATGGTCACAATTAAGTAAATTTCGTTTCTATGTGATTTCTTATAGAAGAATTAGGAAAAGAGGGAAAAGGGAATAAAGGATAAAGAGAAATCCTTGAAAAGAAATCTTTTAATAAAGAAATAAGTAAGATAATACTACAAAGAAAGGCTTAAGGAAACAAAAGATTAGGAAAGGTGTATATTGCTGGTGTAATATGAAAGGAAACACCCTCCTATTAAGGCCTTATGATAATCTCTCTCATTGTGGGTATTCTGGAAAGGAAACCTAGTTCCCTTTGGGTAGGTCTACCCCCTCAATACCTCTTCCTTCGAATTCTTCAACCACCTAAGTGTTAGGGTTTCTCTGTAGACCTATATAAGGAATGTAGGAGCCCATCCTGCAGAGGGAGAGGGACACCTTCAAGGAGACCCTTACCCCACGACTCCCATCGTTGAACTGCAGCCAAATGATGAGCAACATGGGACTTAGGAAAGATGCAGAAACATGCTATCCTCCCAGACGACCAGAACCCCGCCATCCTCCCTTCTCCCCTTCTGCCTAGGATTTCTGGGCTTATGAGGGAACCGTCTCCTTCCTTCTCCATGCCCTGGCGGTGAAGCAATGTTCAACCAGTAAACTCTATGTGCACCTATCCCACCACGACGCCAAGGGGCTGACCCTTCTAGAAGTGCCAGGGGTGAGGTGCCCCACCGAGAAGGGAGTCGATACTGAGATATGCGAGCACGCAGGCGTAGCGCACAGCCGTCATGAAGAGGAGCTGGCGTTCATGAAGGATACTGAGAGCGAGAAGAGAGTCGTGAACCAGAGGAAGAGTGGGACAAGATGGTGATGGTGGGAGTGAGGACCTGGTGAGGATGGTTGGCGGTAACTGATGAAGTCAGAAGGGAATCCACATGCAAAGACAACTATGGCATTGGTGACGTACCTACGTGGCCGTTTGCCCTGGCACAGAGAGAGAGGGTCGACCTTCCCAAGAATTGAGGTGTTTGCAGAACTGAGAAGAAAGGAGGAAGAAGGGCCCCGATAGAAGCCCAGGTGATCGCCTGGTCATTCGGAATGTGGTGATGGTTGTTGGGGTAGCAGGAGTGGTGGCATTCCTAGCTTGCCGGCCACAGATCCGTCGCCCATGGAGTGGCGTACGGGTAGGAGTCCTGCCCAGCGTGAGGAAGGAGAGGAATTGGAGTCTGATGACTCTTTTACCCCTATGTGCATGCTCAAGAAGTGAGGGCACAAAACTCTTTACACGCCTGAGTCGGCCCAGCAAATAGGAAGTGATTGATCGCTGATGTGTCGAGCCCCTATTGGCTAAGGTAATATAAATTTTGCAAAAATCCTAGAAATACCTAGGAATACCTGAATATAGTCAAATTATATATCAATATTGATCAGAAAAATGCAAGGAATGCAATAAAAATGTAACTGAAGCCTAATTCTGCTTGCAATTCAAAAAGTATGTAAAATGCTCTCTTTAGTGGTTTATCTAAGGAAAAACCCTAATCTTTATTGATTAATGATTTGAGAAGGGTTATGTGGATGATTAAAGTTGATATTAACATGTTGATTATAAAAAGATGCATTAGATCTAAAAGGATGAACTTTATGTGTAATTTGATTAATTTAGGGTTCCGTGTACATAAATAAGCTTTAATGTGCCTTGAAATCCTAATGTTAGTAATTATGTTTCTTAATGGCTTTAATTGGTCAAATTCATGTATAATGCTGAGATTTGATGGTTCTCAGCTATTTTGAGTATAAAAGTTTCTACTTGTGGATAAATACCATTAATTTGGTAATTAGGGTTTTCTAGTGGATTAATGTGATATTAGTGATAAATGAAGTTCATATGTGAATTAGACCATATTGAATTATGAGTTGTTAATCCAGAAGAAACCAAAGATGATAATTGGCCTTAATGATTGTGTCATGACTTAAAAGGAAAAAGATGGTAGTTTTAGTGTAAAAGAGGCATAATAGATTTAATTGACATTCAATTGTGCCTATGATGTTGAAATTAGGGTTTGTGAACTAAAAGAGCATTAAAAGTGATAAATGCATAATGGAGGCTAAAACCCTAATAAAACCCTAAAGGTGGCCTAGAAAGCCTAAGACGAATTCCAAGTCTATCTTAAGAATGTTTTAGATAAACTATAACACTTGGATGTATTGCATTAATTTCAGGATATTGTTGATTGCTTGTTTGATTGTTCTTTGTCATTATTGCTTGGACATCAAGTTGTTCTGGATCAGGTATGTGGTTACACTTATGGTTAATCTCTTTAGTTTCACGATGATTCCCATATGTTTTATCGGTTGCCTAAAAATAACTACTTGGATGACTTTTATTTCATGCAACTATAGAGTGACTATGATTATCACAATTATAATATAAGTGTGTATTCTCGCACTTACATGCCACCCTGATGGATGATGCAAAAAGGTCAAGCCCAAGAGGGAAGACCCATGGGTACCATGAGTGGTGACCCTAGACACCAAGCTCAGGATTGAGAAGGTAGTCTTTGTTGCATGACTAATGGACACCATGAGAGGTGACCCCAGGCACCGAGCTCGGGATTGAGAAGGTGGCCTTAAGTCAATGGCAAAAGAGAAACCCTAAAGAGGGTATTCCAGGGTTAGGGCAAAAGCGGTGGAGAATGTCACATTGAAAGCATAAATTGGCTTATTAATTAACTTGATTGTGATATTTAGATTGTTAGCCATATTTTTGAAATTTTTGTTATCCCCACATACCGGCATATGCATTTATGCCGACCGACATTTTATTTGTTGACGTTTTAGGTACAATGCTGAAAAGGACAAATAGTAAAGTGGCATATTGTGAAATTAAGAAATAAAGTGCAAGGAGGATTAGTTAGAGTAGATTACAGTTATGGATAGAAGTTAGATATCCAAGTTTTTAAAAGGTATGCAAAGTTTTATTTTATTCCAGCTTTTTAGTATAGTTTTGGTAGAATTTAGTAATTATTATTGATTATTTGTCAAACCATTGATCCTGTTAATTGGGATAACAGTTCTGAGCTCTTGGTCTCCCTTAATTGGGGGTTACCGGGAGGTGGGGTTGTTACATTTGGTATCAGAGCATTGGTTCCTCATTTAATATTTAGTAATTATTAAATTTTACAAATTCTATAGAACTGAGGGAGTTATTAGAGGATTTTCCGAAAGACAAAAGTGTCTAGAAAAGGATCACATTCGGGGGCTAGCAATATTTTCCTCTGCACCGCTAGTTGGAATACAAGGACTCCTGGATCTGTTGACTGCCTAGCCAATGTCTTAGGATATGACTCAAAATAAGATACCTTTAGGACTCTCTCATCTATTTTCATCCCTTCTCATCCCTAATTCTGTTAGGATTATAAGGTTTAGGATTTTCTCTCTCTTCCTCGTCCTCTTGAGGATAGGGTATGCATGATAAGGTTAAGGAATCATCCACCAAAATTAATAAAAAGCATGTAAATAAGATGTGATGGACATAAGCTTAATAGTTTAAGCATAAACTAAAGAATAGCTGCATGCTTAGGTTGTATGACATGTGTTGTCATGAGAGACCTGAGGTTAGACCCTCTGGTCAGGAGGACGATTAGAGAGTTGGTTTTAGAGGTAGAGATCTCCATTAAAGGTAGAGACCTGGAGCATCCTCTGAGGATGATGCTAACCCTAACCATAAGTGGTGGTTAGAGAGAGAGATGGCAAGATGAGATGGAAGTTTTGAATCCCTATGATAGTTTGAGCCATGTGAGGTTGGATGGCCTAGTACCTTTAGTGACCCAACCCTGGGAAGGGTCATGCATGTTAGGGTGACAGATAACTCCTTCATTGATGAGGTTAGTGATGACCATATAGAAACCCTATGGGCTGATATGAGCATGGCAGAGTATGTACCTTGAGTACGTCAGTAGTGCTGGTAGTGGTTAGAAACCCAGGCCAGAAAGGCATGTTGGATAGCTTATGAGATAAGCATGAAGAGTTTTGGATAATATTGGGCGAACATAGGTTTCTCTCATGTACGTGTACGCTTATGAGCTTGATCCACCTTAGAGAGAGAACCTCTAGTAGTAAGGTTGTTTGTAGGGTTAGTTCTAGAGTGAGAGAGAAAGACCCGAGCAAGAAGGTTGGAAGCTTAGACTTCGAGACATGGGGAACCATTAGAAGTTGGATATTTTTTGACCTAGATGGTTGTAGTTGCCTTTAGAGGAACCAAACCCTAGAAAGGGAAAGAGACTTCTTCAACCGAGCTATGGATGTTGTAGGCTCGTACCTTACCTTCTAGGGATAGGAAGAAGAGTTGCTTAGACCCTGAGGAGGTTTAGTAACAAGTTGTGAGGTCTTATACCTAGTTGGTTGTCCTTGAGGAGGACTCCACTCTGAGGTGTTATTCAAGTGGAATGATAATAGGATGTGCATGCTATACCTTGTACATGCTTGGTTCGTGGTTAAAAGGTTGAGCATGCAGTTAGACATCAGAAAGGTGAACCTAGGGTTCCTAGACGTAAGAGGGGAAGTAGTGGTACCTGGTGCACCCGATGCTAATAATGAGATTTGAGTTTCCATAGATCTGAGCATGGCACTCCTCATGTTTAGAGGAATGGGAACCCCTGAGATTAAGGTATGTTTGATGAACCCCTCACATCTAAGTTGGTGACATGGGAAGGTATGTTTTTTTTCCAATGTTGAGGAATGAGAACAAGTATGACCTATCATGAAGACCTAGCATGGTTTAGAAGGTGGTCTATTTTCTAGCTATGTGCCTTAGTAGCTTTCTAGGGCTAAGCATGCTCATGTGAAGGTAAACCCTAGACATAAGGATGTTGTGACCTTTGTTATCAAGATGTAGTTTCCTCCCATCCTGAGAGAGGGATCCTTTTGTAGGGTGTATATCAGCTTTTGTTAGGTTTGAGGAAACCCTAAGAGGTCTAATAGAATCTTGAGAAGATAAGTGGAGAGTAGATAGTATAAGAATGAACCTACAGACCCATAGATAATCATCTTTAAGTGCATGGGGATGGGGCCTGACCAAGGCAGGTAGGTCGCCATGACCCCTATGAAAGGATGTAAGTCAGACCACGAAGGCTGAGTGAGATGATGGAGACTTGGGTAAGGTTCTAAGTTGGACATGTACTATGTTAGAATCCTAAGTCTATCCTAGGGACAGGTAGGGATAAGACCGATGGAAGTAGGAGTTACCTAATTCCCTAGTTACACATGACCATAGGGTCGGGAGGTAACATTTATCATTGTCTGAGGGCCATGGGTTAGGAGATTGATCACCTTCATGAACTCATGGTTCCCAAAGGGCAGATGAAGAGGGCATTCTCTGATGCATAAGGGAAGAGGGATGACCCCAAAAGTGCCGACACCCTAAAGACCTAGAGGAGATGACCAAGGATGCTGTGTGTACCCAAGTGGGTTCGAGACTAGTTTTTCATGGAAGTAATCTTGATATTGAGATGTTCATGATGTAGATGCATGTGAGGCACGCTTTAGTTTAGATTTATAGGTGTACTGGAAATGTGGGATGTACCATCTCTACTCTTGGAATGGGAATAACTCTGTATTTGGACTGTAGCCAAATGCTTTTTTCCTCTTGTTATGGGAGTGAGAGATAGAACAATACGCATACCATACACCAAGGATAAAGATAATGTGAGTGGAAATGTTGCTATAATGCATGAGGATGGAGATAATAACGTACCCTTATGGAGTGTAAGATGTGCAGATGGTGTACAAACACTAAGAATACTAAGGTAGTCATCTTGTGAGGATGTTTTTATCATGAGCTATGTGGAATTTGTGAGCTATACAAGGTTGAGTTTGAAAACTAAGAGGATGAGCTCAGAGTTTTCTTGATGAAGATAGACTTAGAGTTGAGATGAGATAATAAGTGGAATACATGGAGGTGTATGTATTCAACATTACCTTACACATAAGGATGTGAGGTGGTAATGGATGCTCTGGTTGAGATGCAACTGCCTAGTTTAGCTAGAGGTTAGAAGAGGTTGTTAGGTTAGCCTCAGTTTGAAAAAGGAGACATGTTTGGCTAACACTCAGATGTAACGAGATCTGTTGATCAAGTTAGTGGTTGTTTGGTTAGCTAGCCTAGGCCTTGATGCGATAAGAGGATGGTTGTGGAACCTCAGATGCACTACTCTGGAAAAGATGGTGATGAAACCCCAACTATAGTGATTTAGGGTTTCTGAGGAATCAATCTTGAGGAATCATGACATACATGAGATCATGATTTTAAGTTCACCTTACACCATGGTACTACTAAGATGGTAAGTTTCAGTAGTACTTTGGATACCTAAGATGAAGTTGCATGTGGCTTGTCTCCATGCATGCCAGGAGGTGAAGGACAAACACCGGTAACCCAGTGAGTTGATATAGAGGATAAAGAGTCCCCGAGAGGGAATGGGAGTTCATCACTATGGATGTTGTGGTAAGTCTCCCATGGACCAAGGAAGGTCAAGATGCAATATGGGTTATGGTAAGATCACGTTACTTAGATGACACAATCTAAGAGAAAGAGGGAGTATTGTCAAGAGACATATCCGGTTGAACTACAAGTAAGAGAGATGGTTCAACTGCACCAGGATGCAAGTTCAAAAGATCCTAAATATGACCTAAAGATTCACTTCCATGCGGTGGAAGTAGGTACATGAAGAACTTGATGCTAGTACATCTTATCACCCCTAACTAATGGTTAGTATGATCCAGACTAGAGGGTCTGATGAGAGCGTGTGTGCTTGTTCAGGGTGATACATAGAGACAATTCTTGTCCTATGTAAGATGTGATGATAACCACCATAGCTAGTATCAAGATGTAAAGAAGCTCTATAAGAGTGGTTGTGTCGGTCACCACTTCATTGAGATGATGTTGGTGAAGGGATATCACGAAGGTTAGAAAATGGACCATAGTGTGTGCAGATGAAGTCGCTTTAATCATGCAATGGCTGAGGAAGCCCAGGGGTGACATGAGTCGTGAGCTGATGCAAAGCAGACTGACATGCAGTTCACTGTGGGAGAATATGCGATGTGAAAATATGACCCCTCTAAGCTACAACTAAGAAAGCTGAGTCGCTGATATATGGGTCCTTTTAAGATTGATTGGTGGAGATGCTTGTGTATAGCCTTACCCCTCAGGATAATGTGATGTGTGATGTGTTCCACGAGTCCAATCTAGAGCACTATGTGAGGTACCCAAGCCATGTCCTGAGCCATGAACCCTGTTAGCTTTGAGAGAAGCTGAAATGTCCTGAGTCACCAATGAGGGTACAAGGTACCAAGGTGAGAAAGAACTCAGATGCAAGAATATGAGATGATTAAGGTTCTTGGGAGGCACCATGGAGAGGGTAAAACCAAATGGGAGCCATGATGGACATGAGGAAGTCTTATCCTGTTTGTTTGAATGTTTGAGAGAATTTTGAGGGCAAAATTCCTATAAGAGGGGAAGGATGTTACAACCTCAATTTTACATATGTTTTCATGATTGAATTGTTTGTAAGGATTTTGTGAATATGGAATTAATTGAAAAGGTTGTATGCTTTGCTTCAAAAGATGGATTTCTTTACAAATCTCCCTTTTGATAGGAATTTTGTAATTTCTATTATTATGTTAATCCAATAATGGATATACAAGAGAAGAAAAGAAGAAAAGTCCAAATAATAGAAACATATACAAGATAATGGATATTAAGGAACGTAATTATGCGAAATACATAGAAACCTCTAGAAAGTGGAATTAATGGACAAAATTATGGACAAAATTAAGTAAATTTCGTTTCTATGTGATTTCTTATAGAAGAAATAGGAAAAGAGGAAAAAGGGAATAAAGGATAAAGAGAAATCCTTGAAAAAAATCTTTTAATAAAGAAATAAATAAGATAATACAACAAAGAAAGGCTTAAGGAAACAAAGGATTAGGAAAGGTGTATGTTGCTGGTGTAATATGAAAGGAAATACCCTCCTATTAAGGCCCTACGATAATCTCTCTCATAGTGGGTATTCTGGAAAGCAAACCTAGTTCCCTTTGGGCTGGTCTACCCCCTCAATACCTCTTCCTTCAAATTCTTCAACCACCTAAGTGTTAGGGTTTCTCTGTAGACCTATATAAGGAATGCAGGAGCCCATCCTGTAGAGGGAGAGGGACACCTTCGAGGAGACCCTTACCCCATGACTCCCATCACTGAACTGCATCCAGATGATGAGCAACATGCTATGTGCCTTAGTACAAATGCAGAAACATGCTCTCCTCCCAGACGACCAGAACCCCACCATCCTCCCTTCTCCCCTTCTACCTAGGATTTCTGGGCTTATGAGGGAACCATCTCCTTCCTTCTCCATGCCCTGGCGGTGAGGCAAGGTTCAACCAACGAAGTCTATGTGCACCTGTACCACCACGACGCCAAGGGGCTGACCCTTCTGGTAGTGCCAGGGGTGAGGTTCCCCGCCGAGAAGGGAGCTGATGTCGAGATATGCGAGCACGCAGGCATAGCACACAACCGCCACGAAGAGGAGCTGACGTTCACAAAGGAGACCGAGAGCGAGAAGAGAGTCGCAAACCAGAGGAAGAGTGAGGCAAGCTGGTGATGGCGGGAGTGAGGACCGGGAGAGGAAGGTCGGTGGTAACTGACGAAGTCAGAAGGGAAGCCACATGTGAATCCAACTATGGCATTGGTGATGTACCTACACGGCCGTTTGCCCTGGCACAGAGAGAGAGAGAGGGTCGACCTTCCTAACAATTGAGGTGTTCGCAGAACTAAGAAGAAAGGAGGAAGAAGGGCTCTGACAGAAGCCCAGGTGATCGCCTGGTCATTTGGAAGGCAACGATGGTTGTTGGAGTAGAAAGAGTGGTGGCGTTCCTAGCTTGTTGGCCACAGATCTGTTGCCCATGGAGCGACGTGTGGGTAGGAGTCCTGCCCAGCGCGAGGAAGGAGAGGAATTGGAGTCTGATGACTCTTTTACCCATGCGTTCATGCTCAAGAAGTGAGGGCACAAAAGTCTTTACACGCCTAAGTCGGCCCAGCAAATAGGAAGTGATTGATCGCTGATTTGTCGAGCCCCTATTGGCTAAGGTAATATAAACTTTGCAAAAATCCTAGAAATAGCTAGGAATACCTGAATATAGTCAAATTATATATAAAAAATGATCAAAAAAATGCAAGGAATGCAATAAAAATGTAATTGAAGCCTAATTCTGCTTGAAATTCAAAAAGTTTGTAAAGATGCTATCTTTAATGGTTTATCTAAGGAAAAACCCTAATCTTTATTGATTAATGATTTGAGAAGGGTTATGTAGATGATTAAAGTTGATATTAACCTGTTGATTATAAAAAGAAGCATTAGATCTAAAAGGATGAACAGTATGTGTAATTTGATTAATTTAGGGTTCCATGTATATAAATAAGCTTTAATGGAACTTGAAATCCTAATGTTAGTAATTATGTTTCTTAATGGCTTTAATTGGTCAAATGCATGTATAAATTTGAGATTTGATGGTTCTAATCTATTTTGAGTATAAAAGTTTCTATTTGTGGATAAATACCCTTAATTTGGTAATTATGGTTTTCTAGTGGATTAATGTGATATTAGTGATAAATGGAGTTCATATGTGAATTAGACCATATTGAATTATGAGTTTTTAATCCAGAAGAAACCAAAGATGATAAATGGCCTTAATGATCGTGTCATGACTTAAAAGGATAAAGATGGTAGTTTTAGTGTAAAAGAGGCATAATAGATTTAATTGACATTCAATTGTTCCTATGATGTTAAAATCAGGGTTTGTGAACTAAAAGAGCATTAAAAGTGATAAATGCATAATGGAGGCTAAAACCCTAAAGGTGGCCTAGAAAGCCTAAGATGGAATCCAAGTCTATCTTAAGAATGTTTTAGATAAATTATAACACTTGAATGTATTGCATTAATTCCAGGATATTGTTGATTGCTTGTTTGATTGTTCTTTATCATTATTGCTTGGACATCAAGTTGTTCTGGATCAGGTATGTGGTTACGCTTATGGTTAATTGCTTCAGTTTCACGGTGATTCCTGGATGTTTTATCGGTTGCCTAAAAATAACTGCTTGGATGAATTTTATTTCATGCAACTATAAAGTGATTATGATTATCACAATTATAATATAAGTGTGTATTCTTGCACGTACATGCCACCCTGATGGATGATGCAAAAAGGTCAAGCCCAGGAGGGAAGGCCCATGCGTACCATGAGTGGTGACCCCAGACACCAAGCTCGAGATTGAGAAGGTCGTCTTTGTTGCATGACTAATGGGCACCATGAGAGGTGACCCCAGGCACCAAGCTTGGGATTAAGAAGGTGGCCTTAAGTCAATGGCAAAAGAGAAACCCTAAAGAGGGTATTCTAGGGTTAGGGCAAAAGTGGTGGAGAATGTCACATTGAAAGCGTAAATTGGCTTATTAATTAACTTGATTGTGATATTTAGATTGTTAGCCATATTTGTGAAATTTTGGTTGTCCCCACATACCGGAATATGCATTTATGCTGAACGACGTTTTATTTGTCAGCATTTTAGGTACAATGTTGAAAAGGAAAAATAGTAAAGTGGCATATTGTGAAATTAAGAAATAAAGTGCAAGGAGGATTAGTTAGAGTAGATTCCAGTCATGGATAGAAGTTAGATATCCAAGTTTTTAAAAGGTATGCAAAGTTTTATTTTATTCCACCTTTTTAGTATAGTTTTGGTAGAATTTAGTAATTATTATTGATTATTTGTTGAACCATTGATCTTGTTAATTGGGATAAGGACTCTGACCTCTTGGTCTCCCTTAATTGGGGGTTATTGGGAGGCGGGTCGTTAGAATATCAGTCACAACATACACATCTAGGGGAGGTTATTGACCATGATACCCACCCAACAATCTCTAGGTCGTGACCTAGGTCGAGACAATACACAAGGTACACAAGGTCAAGACACACAAACCCTAGAACACCCTAATCACCCAAGGTGATTCCACCGGTCAACCAAAGATCAAACAAGGCACCCCAAAGCACCACAACCTCTCTCATGAATCAAAGAGAGATAAGGAACACTCTAGAGGTGAATAATTACAAGATAACACCTCAACTTGGGTAAATTGCAATTTGTACCAAAACATGCGCACAAAGCACAAACATCATCCAAACAAGCTCAAACTGGATACTTAAGCCCTCCACAAGCTCTAAGGTCATCCCAAAGGATTAGAGAAAGGTTATGAACGCATCATCAAGCCAAATAAAATTGGGTTAGCCCAAAACACAGGTTAGGGGTCTTACCCCCTAGTCTTGGAGCAAGTCCAGTAATAATTTGGCACATAGATATGCTCCCTTAAGGATGAGAAGACATATGACAATTAGCATTGTTCTCCTAGAATGGAAACAATGACTTCCACACCTCTATGTAGTCCATACGGACCTCCGAGAACTCCATGTCAAACTTCCAGAGCTAATAGGAAAGAGTAGTCCTTCTGTTTGTCAATGTGTTCACGTCAACCTTCCTTACCCCTTATTGTCTCTCACTTTATTGGGAAGACTACTCGGGCTCACTCACACATTACCAAAACTATGAAAAGAGAAGTGTTGTCTTAAGAGCCTTAACAAACCCCCTCCTTATATAAGAGTGTATGGGCTAGGGTTTCTGAAACTCAGGGGATATAAAAGGCCAGATTTCATAGTTTGACAGCTGTTGCGTGCTGCCATTCATTCGAATGGAACACCAATTCATCGAATGGATTGTCCATTCAGTTGATTGACTTGTGGCCAGATGCATAATAACAATGTCTAATAATGAGATGATGGATGCATGTAATCACACATATCACTAATCGTATGACCCAGTCAATTTGGTCATTTCACATCTTTGTTTGACCTAGTCAAATTGGTCAATTTCAAAAGTGATCCAGTCAGTCAACTGGACACTCCACTCAATCAACTAGCATCAGTAGGTCGACTGGCTCACCAGCCGATCGATTGAAAACTCTAATCAACCAGTGTTGTTATTTGGTTATCTAAACACTTTTAGTAACCAAGTTAAATCTTATCCATGAGAAAATTCATATTACAAGTGCATCCTATGTTTGTGACCCTATAGGTCCCACATAAAGTTGGTAGTGAAGTCTGTAACCATTATGACTACACAAGCAATGATCGGAATCTAGAAACACATCATTGCTACCCACATATATGAAAAGTTAAAGAACAAATTCAACCTATAATCCATGATCAATGCTATTATGATCGTACATTTCCGTTATCTCTCATATCCATATTAAATGTAAGGCATGAAATTGTCATCCTCTCAATACTCAATCTATGTTCTTCAACTAGAGTAGACTCTAAAGATGCATGTGAGGTCACATATCATATATTGACTACAAAAATATGGATATACATTTCTCAATCTTTCTTATCAACCCAAGATATCAAACTCTCAATAGGAGACACAAATCCCTTCTACATCACTCACATTGAATTCTCATGTGTCACGACATACCCAAGCACCATCTTTATGGAAACCCTTGTTTAAGGTCATGTTGGATGATGTCAAAGTTCATCGAACGACATGTGATGAGTGTAGTGACTTCAAGTCTAAGAACCACAATCACCACTATCACTTTGAGAGCTGATTCTGACTACCATTCCATAGTTTTCATGTATCACTCTCAAGGTGGGTCTATCTGGTACATTGTTCTCTAACATGTACCTATGTGTTTGACTTGATATCCAATATAATGACTTAATGAGACCCTATCATCAATCAAGACACATTCTAATCTTATCTATTATGGTTATCTATTTTGCTTCTAAATTAATATTTGACTACGGTCATAACAAGAATGTATGTACTCTTGTCATGCATATGATCTCATTGTTCAAATCCTCAACCTAAAGACACATGTCATCAAGTCACATCATTCTTTAGATATCTATTATGATGTGCCATCATCTCATAACTGAAACAAACATAAATAGATGGAATTCCCTCTATTAATATTATCAAATCAAGTACATAACACCACATTACAATCATCATATGACGGGCTATCTAGGTATAAATACCAACACTGGTAAACTTAGGGTTACAGGAAACCTAATATTAGTTCAATAGAAATGAAGTGGTATTTTCAATACCCACATCTAAGTTGAATAATCTAACATATTGGTGTTTTTAGCTTGCACATCCTCCATGCAAGGCTTACAATCCCTCTCATGTAGAATAAAAATAGAATACTCAACAAAAAAGAAAGCTGATCAGCAATTGCCGGGATAACCAACACATATCACCTTGAAAATGTTTCCCTAAAAAAAACAAGTTTCTTTTACATTAAATAATTCCAAATAACCAACAAGTCTCATTGTTAGTAAACAAGGCACCGAACATCATGATATAACCTACATTTGAGTAGAATCAATCAAAACATATTTTTTTTACCAAATCGTGACACAAACTAACCCCTATCTCCACACTCGGATCCCTCTGTCCCCACCACCACGATAGTGGATCCAACAAGAGTAACACTACAACCAATCTACTATACATCTGTCAGTATGCCAATGTCTTAGAAATTAAATAATATCCCACTCTAGTAATGAGAAAATACTCAGAGTCCCACGTAAAAGGGAGTGGAAGACAAAGTGTGACATGTGGAACCTCTTGTAATACCAAAAGCTTCTTGTTTTGATATTACAAAATGAAATATCAAATATAAAAATCGGTATTACCAGATACATATTAATTTTGTTGTAAAATATATTTGATATTATTCTATGTACAAATTAGAATTGCTCAACATAGTTTTATAATGTGGGAAGCATACTTCTACATTAGTACACACTCTTGGTCTTGTTATGAAGATTCTTTGATATTGCGTGTGTATGTTTTGCTATTTTTTGTTGTTTACCTTTTTACTATAACTCAAATAGTAAAAATAATCATAATAATAACAAAGTACAAACAATAAAAAAGTACTTCCCTCCTTCTTCTACTTTCCTCTTGTCTTTGATCTACCTCTATTTGTCTATCTTTCATAATTTCTTCTCTTTTTAATACGTCTCTCCTCTTTTTTGGTAGTGACAAATATAGCAATTCATATTGTCATGTATAAAAATTAGCATTGTCGAGTATATATCTATTTTTCTATAAAATATAATTTGGTGGTGTTAATTTGTATGTTTTATGGTACTGTTACATAAGTAGTTTACAAAAAATATTCATAAAAAAATAAACAATAGTAAAATGTACTTCCTCCTCTTTTTTTTGTTCCTCTTCTTTTGTCTACTTTCCTCCTCTTTTTAATTACAAATTACATTTTACATGAGGTAGTAACATTAAGAGCGATAATAAAAAAATCCATTTTATATAAGGCAGTGACTTCCAAGAGTAAAAATGTACATGTCGTTTGCATAAAAATAATTGATTTTTGCATTAATGGTGATATAGAACAAAGCTACAATATTGAGTCTCGAGGAGGATGTGGCCAAACAGGTTTGGGATGTATTGTGCAAAGTCCAGCGAAATTGATTTTTTCATCAGATGTGTCATGGCTTACCAGTACTCCGAATCAGCTTCCTATCCCCTTTGAGTTGTTGTTGCTTGGCTGGTGCAAGTGATAGACCATTTGGAACGGTAGGGGGCATACGCTATGCGTACAGCGTTGATCCGGTCAACAACGCTCAACTGTCCAATATAAAGTAATTAATGTATGGCAGTTTCATAAATATTCCCAGTTCTTACCGTTCCCAGTAATTAATGTATGGCTACATGCTGAGATCAAATCGCTCTAACTGAACTGCATAATTCGCACAGATACAAGTGGTTTTCTTGCCGTTGGCCGGCCTGCGCTGACATGTAGTTGGAGAGAAGGAGCCGGACTTAAGCTTTCGGGACCGCTCATGATGCCGACGTACTCGTCAGCACTGTGATGTTTTCCGGCAACCGCCCCAGTTCCTAAAGTGGATGGGCATCTCAGTTGTTACTGTCACCATTTAACTGAGTCTTGACGTTTCATTGACTCATAGTGGGTGACACATGGGTCAGATACATCATCATAAGCAGGTATCATTTTAGTAGCGTCCCGGATTGCATCTCGACCGTACTGTATGTTTGCGAGGTATGGGCAATGGTTTTGAGCATCATAGAGAAGGGTTAGGTTGCCCCATTCTTAATTTCATTTGCAAGTTCACATTCAATAATAATTTCTTTTTTCATTAAGCGTTTGTATTTAATTATAATCTTCATCCGTAATTTTCTTCTTTTTTGTAAATATCATTCCATTCTAATTTCCAACTTTGCTAGTAGAAGCCTGCTGGATTACATGGGCCTTACGAATACGAAATTCAAATGATTGTCATGCACCATCAACAACGTCGACCATGTCAATAAACTGCCAATTGCTGCTCAAACTACCGGGCCACATCAGTAGTTTCACATCCCTTCACGACTTATGGGGGGTGTTGGTTATTCAAAAACTAACGATGGGGTTGTTTATAAACATTAGCTCCAACTGTACGCATCCACAAAGCGGTGAATGCAATCTTTGATAATTGCGCTGAAATTGATGGAGGAATGAAACTCGGTTATCTCATCCATTGATATGGATGATGATTATTAGTTTCAGATGGTTTAGGGTAGTAGCCGTGCCCGTAGCGTCTGATTTTCTTTCTACGATAGCTCAAAACAGCGATAGGGGGATGTGCTATTCTGGATAATTGTGTCCACAAAGCGGTAAATGTAGTTGTTAGATCCATTGGCTAAGATGGAGTCGGTCTGGAGGATAGCTTGATCAACACTGACCTTCTCGTCTTATCGCTGTGAATGAGAGGCATGATGAGTCTTGATAAAAGGGGTACGCCATATGTGACTATTGGTAGTGAGGTTTTTGTATACATAGGTCTCGGTTGAGAGACTCGATACAGGGGGCGTTTTTGTGTTTCGTTGCTCTTTTGACATTTGAGCGCTAGGATGAGGGGTAATTTGTTGAGGGGGACGAACCCATGATTATAATCGGTGATGTATCCTGGTTAATCGAGTTGGCCTATATGAGGAGAGTAGGATAAAAAAAAAATTATACACAATTTTCATCCTGCACTCCTTTGGTATTGGAGGAGGCTTTTGACGGCCTATGAGTTCTCATATAGGGTAAGGTGAATGTGTAATCTTAGTGAGGGATGCTTGATTTTTTGTGGTAGCCAAAGGGGGAACAGGGTTTTCTATTTGGGGTGTAGGGGCCTACATCATCAGATCCATTTTCTCTTCTTCTCTTCATTTCGATGTAGGAGGCATTGGTCATAATATGTATTAAGAAGGCAAACTACGAAAATATAGTCTTTAATTATAAAAAAAATTGTAACGAAAACCCCAAAATTTGTAGTTAAAAGCTTTGGCTACATTTATCCTTACATTTAGAATATGAAGTTAATACCCGTGTAGCTAATTGTTTAGGCTACATTTTTCAAAATTGTAGTTAGTTATTCCTCTGGCTACAAATTCATATGTAACCCTAATTGTAGGTAAAAAAAGTCCTTACACATAAAAATGTAGTTTCCATTGTAGCTAAATATACGACTACAATTCAATTTGTAGCTTTGCTATGTAGGGAGAGATGGCATTGGTTACAATTTATATATGTAGTTCATGTATAGAAAAAATTAGCACTTACTACACTTGTAATTATAGCTAGTGTGTAGTGAAAGACATCATGTACTACACATACATATGTAGTGAGAGACTATGTATCCAGTCAGTCTCTTGCCAATATAGAGGGGTTTTTCAAAAAGAAGAAAAAATGAATAGTGATCAAGATCAAGTTGTTCTCATAATGTCAACAATGATATTTTTACTTATATTTGAACAATGAGTACACATGGGGAGGACATTAACCTGACCCGTATTTTACAATATGCATAGAAAAAAGATACATGTATACAATATCTTCTTCTGACTGCCTCTATCCACTGTAGACTCTATCTGCCACATGACAAGACAATCTTGATGGTAAAATTTGACAATCATAGTTGCACTTGACATGACTTAGGCCTCATATTCTGAAGGACATATTGATGTGCTTGGATTTGATATGTTGGCAAAACATTTCGTCCTATAGCCTGGTTACATATGTTTTGATAGAGTTCAAAGAGTTGATAACACATTTAATCATAGACTGCTTACTAACAAATAACAAAAAACATTCACATTTGAAACATACTACCATAAAGACTGACATATTTGTACAATCAAGAGAGGAGAAGAAAATGGAAAACCATGTTGAATCTTGGAATAGGGATGAAAGAAGAAAACAATTAGCCATAACTACACTAGGAATACAAACAAGAAGCCAGCTTTACCTGTAGTAGAGGTTCTTAGTCTCAACATATTTAGCTCGAAGTTGTTCCCCAAATGACCACAAATCCTTGAAGACCAGGAGCTTATCATAAAGAGATACAATCCCAGGGTCTCCCTTTCAAAAGATCATCTCCTAAAGAATGGCCACTCATTATACATCTCTTGTAGTGTGTAGGTTATTGGTATCCTTGTCCATTAGGTGGGCAAGAAAGAGATAGAAATCAAATATAAGAACTTAGGAAAATAATGTACCAAATGGCAACCAAAAAGACAAAGAAATCCACTAGTGTGATATCTAGAATGCGGCCAATGAATACAACATTGTATACAACATTTCAAGATTGTCAAATGCCTACAACAGTCACAAAGATACATGTGTGCTCAAGAAATGCGAAAAGAGAAGAATGCATCACATGTCCCATCTTTGAAATAACGCCACTTGAAATCTGACCTTGGACTTACAACACTATATTTGATCGTGTAAGTGAAAACGTCTTTTATAAGCATGACATATAAGATAATTACTCATGACTTTAGAGATGCAAAAAAGTCATTCTTGTTTTCTCAACATATATCATTCTTGAGGGATAAAGTGGAAAATAAAAATAATCGTAGACATCCTTTTGATTGAAGTAAAATGCACCAAAGATTATGATGGGAAGTTCTACTATACAATGTACAGAGTTGTTGCTAAGGTGTTTAAATAAATAAGAAGAAGGAAAAGTTAGTTTGTGAAAGAACCTCATTAAAACTTTTCATATTATTTAACAAAGAAGTACATTTTTCTAAAAAAGTGGGACATATAAGATCAATAGATAGCTGATGTCATTTAAGTCCCCATTGAATTGGTGAAAAGACTCAATAATACTTAGTCCAATCAGTGAAGCCTTAGTAAGTTCATTCCCTACCTTGCCTCTTTCCTATTATCCCCCTTGTTGACGGAGGAAGTTTCCAATCATGTTAGATCTATAAATATAACAACAAATTAACTTTGTTGTATTCAAATTCAAGTACCATCCCTAATCAATAATAATGTCAAAGTGCCAAAATTAATCAATAATAAAGTTCCACACCAAGCTTCTACAAAGTATCCCTTTAGAATGAGATTCTACAAATGTGCATCAACACTTACTAAAAAACAATGGCTGAGGTCCTGTCGTGCACTGCCTCAGACCACACAACCTTGCTAATATCAATTGAACCATAGAAGGGCAAAAAGATGACCATATTCTGCACAAAGTTTGCTTGAAAGCAACATCAAAGTTCATGGAGTTTTTTCCTATGGAAATGGAATCACAATCTCAACTACACTAGAATTTGTCTCAGGAGACTAGAGGAAGAGTTTCCTTACTATGGAAAATGTTGGGATGTGTATGCTATTTATACCTGCTATCTAAATTATCAAGAAAAGTTTATTCCAGTGTAGAAATAGCTCCATGATTTTCCTTACAAGACAGATATAGCTAGGAAATATAATTTTGTACATAAACTAGTTCTAAAACTACCTATTTATTGCAGGCCACATTCTATTTCAAAACCTTGAAATAATGACATAGGTCTTCAAGAAAAGAAAGTCAATAAACTATCAAAGAAGTGAGAACTGTCAAGCATCTCTGCAAGAGTAGAATGACCATATTAGGAGCATATCAGAATAGAAGATCAGACAAACACAGAAGCAATATAAGTTTGTATCAAAGTAATAGAAGAAGTCATGGTTGTGAACACCATGAGAACCAAAGTACTATTGTTGATTTCTTATTTAACTATATATGGGTCCATAACTCTTAGTATGCAACCTAACAATGCATATTATTATTGGTTCATCATTCATTAGTGGACATTGTAGGTTCTAATAACTGAATCAACATTATCTTAAGTATTTCTACACATGAAATTGACCAGTAACAATCTATGAGGTAAATGTCAATAGATTACAATGGCAATCTGTATGTTTACCATTTAAGCCAACACTACACAGGTAGAGCAAGCAAGCTTATGTGTTATTAACTAAGATCCATCAAAATAGAGATATACAATTCTTGCTAAAGACAAACTAAAGTAAAATCTCTATAGAATCAACATCAATGACTGCAAAATGTTTAGCAAAAGTTGAACTCAGATCCGTCATAAGCTTTCTCTTGTGGAAGTTTGTGTCACCCATAATTAGTATAACTTCATCCCGTAATAATAGAGAAAATGAGATATAGTCCAGGAGAAATTATTTTTAGGTTGGGTAAATTCCAAAAGACTTTGTTCTAGTAAATTTGTGAATCTGGGAATCCAAGAGAGCCTTACCTTGTGTAATATAGCGTTTATAGAGTCTAGGAGAACATGAACATGCCACCTTAGCACATGAGATTACCTCAAATCCAAGTGAGCACCTGAACATGCCAACTTAGCACATGAGATATAAATAGTATAAGAGATTGCAGTGCAACCATATATTCACCAAATATTTACTCCATTTCTCATCTTGTGACATGAAATTGGCTTCACAACCATTGTCGACATGTTTTGTAATTTCATCTACATATTCCAATAAATTAGAGAACTAACATGCATGTGTTTGAAAAAGCATAATGCTATAGACATATGCACCTATAGATTAAGAAGTCATTTGTATATTTCTCATTAACATTGGTAAGACTACAACTGAGAATAAGGCAGAGAACTTTGCATACTAGTGTAGGAAACTTGTATATGATTATGTTTCATTGATCATAATAAATATTGTGAAGTTCAATGATAATAATGTTCTTAATTTTTCTGAATCTACTATCTAAATATGCAAAGTACATTCACTTATCAGAGAGATTATATAGTGTGATGTCTATTTGAGTACCTCTTAGTCTTGCACATTAAAATAGTTCATATAGAGGGTGATATAATGATGGTCATCTATATAAAAAAGTGAAGAGACAACAATGTTGGTATGTATGCCCTGAGAGCCAATCATGGGATGATTGGTGGGATACATTAAGGTTGATTTGATAAACATCAAAGGCAAGCTTCCAATTCTTTCTGGTTCAGTCATATGAGATAGTGATAGAATAGATTGAATGTCTAGAGAATGACAGTATTCAATGACGTATGCCTTCAGGTTCAGGACCTGAACGATGAGATCATACAGATGCTAAGAGTTTGTACATTCTTGTTATGTCCCTAGTCGGATGTCATTGTGGAAGGTTGATAGACATCAATGACACACAAGACTAGATTGTGGTGTTGGTTGATGACAGAAATTCATTAGTCATGATATAGAGATATCAAACCAAACACATAAGTACTTGTTAGAGAACAAGTGTACCGGACAGACCCACCGTGAGTTTGACACATGGAACCATGACATGGTAGTCACAGTCAGTACTCACAGTGATGGTGGTGAATGTGATTCTTTGACCTGAAATCACTACACTCAACACATGTCGTTGGGCACACTTTGACATCATCAAACGCAGTCCTGAAACGTGGGTTGTTATAAAGGTGATGATTGGGTGGCTTTGACACATGGGGCTTTTGAGGGGTGAGTGATAGATATGGGATTTGTCCCTCATGAGGGAGTTTGATATCCAAGGCCACTTGATGAGTAGGATTGAAATAGGCGTGCACACGCATGTGTGAATCAGTATGAGATATTGATGTCATACATATCTCTTCCAATCTACTCTGAGATCAAGAAAGTGAATGAACGTTGACAGGATGACTGTTCCATGCCTCGAGTTCATTCGGGATATCAGTGACAAAGGAATTATACATTCAGTATAACACCATTCATAGATTGTAGGATTGAAAGTTGTTCTCCAACTTTCTATTTCACTTGGGTAGCACTGATGTGTGACTAGGCACCTCTCTTTGCTTGTGAAGTCATAAGTGTTATGGACTTTCACTGCCAACGTGAAATGGACCTGCAGGGTCACACACATAGGATTTAACCTGGAAGAGGAGTTTTGTCCACAAACAATGTTTAGATTGATTACTAAAGGAGTTTAGTAGTTCAATTAAACACTCAATTAATTGATAGCTCAATATCATAATGTTCAAGGTGTTGGACGTATTGATTGGAGTATCGAATTGATTGAAACTACAATTGACTGATTCTGCACAATCTGCACTCCCAACCGATCGGCTCATGTGATGAACCGATTGGATGAGCTTGGTGAACCGGTCGGCTCAGGTAGGGATTCGATCGACTGATGAACAGGGTGAAACAATCGCTTCAAATGTTGAAACGATCGTTCAACTGGTCCAACCGGGCAAGTTGGGAAAGTAGGATTGGTGAGAATTTTCCTTTCGTTTCACTTGCCCAATTTGATTGGAACAAGGATTGGTATTTGATACCAATTAGAAACAAAAGAAGGAAAGTCAATCGGGAACTGATTAGGACCACGAACCGACCGGTTCAGAAATGAACCGACCGTTTCATGGGTCCCAACTGATCGGTTGAGGTGTCAACCGACCGGCTCAGGTCCCCAACTGACCATTTCAGTTGTGAAACGATCGGTTCAAGTTGTGAGTTGGTTGTTTTTTTTGGAAAATCTCGAACCCTTCTACTCCTACTTTTAGTCCCGCATTGCCCAGGATAGAGAACCCTGTCCCATGACCCTCCTATATATAGGGGTATTGGGGGCTTCTCAAAACACAACTCAGTCCAACCAGTTGCTCTGCAAAGTTGTCGTTCTCTCTGGTTTTGGTAACCGAGAGAGCCCGAGCAAGTGCAATCCGATAAGGGAGGCACAATAAGGGAAAGACAACTGCATTTTCGACTTGTGGCAGGAGAGTGTTTTGGTGACTAGTACGTTGATAGGAGGGTGCGACTCCTTCCAATTCCTTATGGGACAAGGAGATTGGAGTTCCTTGTGGGATAAGGAGATTGGAGTTCCAGGTGATCTGTGTGGACTACTTCAGAGGCGGGAGGTTTCTACTGCTCGGAGGACAGCTGTCAATCCCGACAGTCCCGGTGAGACCAGGAGTCGTCAGTCCCGGTGCGACCAGGAGCTACACAGACACTGTCCAAGATCGGAGGTGAAGACCGTGCAAGGCGCGAGGTATTGTCGCCGATCAAGCCTCGAGACAAGGTATGATTCCACAAACCATCCTTTCCTATTGTATAGACGTTGACGCGTTTCCTTATTCTGGGTTTGGGGGAAATTTTTTTTGTTTCCGCTGCCTTCTCTGCCTCCCCTAAAACCCAACAGTGGTATCAAAGCCACGTCAACTGCTCTATACTTCAGGATTATCGATATGATCGATTTTAGTTTGTTGCCTTTATTTATTGCATACAATGCGAATAAAATTAGCTTTATGCATGTCCAATCCTAAATCCACAAATCCCAATTTACATATATGATATGTATTATGAATGCACTCGATACGCGTCGCCCTTAAACATGTTTTGTGGTGGATGTACAGCGTGGTTATGGCCAATAAACCCTATCTCTGTATGGTTGTATGTGGTTGCTTGCATCTCGGTCTGTGCACCGATCTTCCTTCTCCTATTCCTGATGTAACTTGAAATAATTCGAGATTTCTTTCCTACCTTTGCTCCCCTCGAATGTAACTCGAGGTTTCTCTTTTTACAATGTAAAATATGATAGAATTTTATTTCCTGTTATGTCAAAGAACGGAGGACATCTGACGACAGCTGAGACGATCGGTTCAAGGCGTGAACCGATCGGTTGACGTTCCAGACGATCGGTTCAAGGAGTGAGCCGATCGGTTGATGACCGGTTCGAGGAGTGAGACGAGCGGGTGGCGGCCATGAAGAGATGCACGAAGACCAAGCAAACCGATCGGTTGGAGGAGCCAACCGATCGGCTGGTGGCACCCAGCCGACCGGCCTGATGGCGAGCCGATTAGTCATGTGATGAGCTGATCAAACCCAGAAAGGCAAAGCACAAAGTTCATCTTGTACAGGTTGCATGTGATGTAGACCTAGATGACTGTGATTCCTCTTGGCTCGAGGAATCACATTAGGATGGCCATAATCATCGCTTTTATCATTTCACATGTTTTCTGTGGGATATAGCATGTATATGATACATACTATATATTGTGGTGATTGGATATGTATATGTATATAAAAACCAAATCCCTCATTAAATATTAAGTTTTAAATGCCTTCCAAATGCGACACTTGAAAAACTTGATCGACCAAGTGTGGGCACGCCCAAGCGTGGTGCACCGTCTATCTCGTAGAAGCGTGAAGGATGAATGTGTGGGTCTTCCCAAGCAGGGTGCATATTCATCGTGTTGGCTTTGGGTCGGACTTAACAAGGTGACCTAGATAGGATCTAGCACCTTGAGGCATGGAGATGATCATGGCAAGGAGTTGCATATGACATCTTATCAAGAGTTGCATATGATGCAATTGGTAAGAGTTGCCTACCTGAGAGATCTAAGTTGTGGGTGACAGCCCTAGCTGGTCCATGACTTAGAGGATTTCAAGATCTTGCCCACTAGAAGGTTGTACACTGCAATCTTCCAAATTGATGGTGAGGGCTATCAATTTGAATTAAATAGTGGGAGTGATAATTAATTAAAGGCCTAATTATATCGTCAACTTTTCAAATCAATCAAATAAGTCAAAAATGAGTTTTTGGACTAAAATTGCATATTTTCCTTTTGTAGTACAAATGGCAACAAACAACAATCACTTTTCTTTGCGATCGGTCCTTGAAAAGGACAAGCTAAATGGGGACAAACTTCCACGACTGGTATAGGACATTGAGAATTGTTCTCACTCAAGAGCAAAAGCTCTATGTCCTGGATACTCCAATTCCAGAGGAACCTGCTCCTAATGCACCAAAGGCAGAAAGGGATGCTTACAAGAAGCATTATGATGATGCCATTGATGCAAAGTTCTTGATGTTGTGCTCTATGAACCACGATTTGTAGAGACAACATGATAACATGGGTGTCATTGAGATGATTCAGCATCTCAGGAACATGTATGAAGATCAAGCACGGCAAGAGAGATACAATGTCTCAAGGGCACTGTTCAAGTGCATCATGACAGAAGGAGATCCAGTTGGTCCTCACACACTCAAGATGATTGGGTATGTGGAGAACCTGACAAGACTGGGATTTCCACTGAGCCAAAAGTTGGCTACTGACGTGATACTGCAATCGTTGCCAGAATCCTACAGTCAGTTTGTGATGAACTACAACATGAACAACTTTGATAGGCCACTGTCAGAGTTGTTGGGCATGTTGAGGATAGTCGAGATACAGATGAAGAAGGACAAGCCTAAGTTTGTGATGGTAATCACGAGCAAGAAAGGCAAGTCCAAGCACAAGGGCAAGGGCAAAGCTAAGAAAGGTTCTGATGCTAACCAGGAGCCCAAGTCGTCTTCAGCTCTCAAAGCCAAGGGAGGCGTGACTAAGAAAGGAAATTTTGCCACCATTGTCAAAAGCCAGGACATTGGAAAAGGAATTGTCCTCTCTATCTGGAAGAACAAAAGAAGAAGGAGGCAACATACGTCTCTACTTAAAGGTGTCATGAAAATAAACTTGTAACATTTTTTGAGGTATATGATACCAAAATGTAAAGTGTAAAGCACTCTATAAATGGGGCAACTGTTGCCGCCATAGATAGGAGTACTTTAGTTTATTTTCAGCCTAAAAGGCATGTAATACAGTTATGAACTGCTATTTCATATTTGCCAATAGATAGAAACACTTTATTTTTGCATATTGTATGATAATGATGACAATTAATAAAGTTGATGTTTCAACCTCAAAGATATGATCTTTATGGCAATGCCTTGTTTATCTTGTGGTATTTGATATGCATAAGATAAAATGATACCTAAAAGTTATAGATAACTCAAACAATCAAATTAGCATAAATCATGAGAAATTCATATCTAGTTTCCATATGATGGATAAATCTAGACTCTTTTGGTTAGAGAACCAATAAGAGACATGAATCTCTTGTACATGATTAATCAATATTCACTAATGGTAGTGGGAGAATGATTATCCTATTAGGTATAATACATGTGATGTATTTACATACCTATTGGAACAAATGCTAATACTTCAAAAGGTGTTTAGAGAAATACCAATATGAATATCTTGAAGTGTTCAAGAATATCATACATGAAGTACGGATTTGGTAAAGTGTTAATTCTTGATGAGATCAATGAATGAAATACTTGGACCAAATGTTTGAGATCCTTTTGAGTGATTATGATAGTGTATCATAGTGAACTCATGATTAAGGCATGGTGATGTCTAAATCAATAAGGAATCATACTCTAAGGAGTTAGAGAATGATTATCAAATAACTGAATTCTTCTTAATAAAAGAATACCCCACACTAATAAAAAAAATTGAGAATCACAAGGGTTGTGAGTTCTTATATCCTTGACAGATACACCTCAATTATCTCTGTGATGAGTTGTTCATGTGATGAGTCAACTATCTAGATGAATATGAGGAACCAAATTTTGAGTTATGGTTTATGACCATTACATCCTAAATGACATCCATGTGAACCATAAGGTATGACCTTGATGGTAGCACCCATTGGAATAAAATCCATAAGTGCGAATAAGTCTTAAATGTTAAGACACATGGATAACATTTTGAGAAGGATGATGCTTGTTGATTGCAACTTAATGACTAAAGGCATTTGGCATATGGATACTAAAACCGCATTCCTATGAGGAATAAAACAAGGATGTGTACGTGACACAACCTATAATGTTTATGAATCCACTAATGCAAATGAAGTCTATAAGTTATAATGGACTAATCAATGTGATTGATTGAGTACAAGCAACTCAAAATTGGATCTTTACTTTGATGATATAGTAAAAGGGTTTGACTGATATGTCAAAGATAAAGAAGGGATCTGTGATTTAGTGGGAGCGTGTTCACATTCCACATGTTGATGTGAAATGGAAATGTTCTAGAATGGAAATCCAAAAGTGGAAATTATCTTTAAGGAAGATAGAGATGTTTCTTATGTGATAGGAATAGAGATCTATAGAGATAGTTCTCGAAAACCTCTTGACCTAAAAAGTGAAAGCATACATTGGCAATCTGTACTGAAGGGTTCAGTATGCACAGATTCAGTGGGAGAAAACTTGTCCATGTTACATGGAGTTAGTATCCCAAGGCCAAGTGTCCAATTCTTATGAAGAATGGGAACACTAAGAATAGATATGGATCTGTCATGTATGTAATCATCCCATTATCTTGCATGGCAAAAACAAAATGCATTCATCATCTTGTATGTATGACATGGCAATATGATGTGCTCATCCTGATAACTCATATGTGGGTCATGACGAGTGGATGTCTGTCTGCTTCCAGTAAGGGTTACTGGAATACCATGAGAACTAGATAAGTACTTGAGAAGTACTAGTTCTATGGAGATAAGGAAGAGTTCAATGTAAAGAGTTACATTGATGCGAACTTCCGAAAGGACAGAAAATTAATCGCAAAATATATAGGATATATAAAAGTGAAAGTTTGTTGATAATTGGAAGTGTTCCAATAAAACCATTTAAAAGGAAATGCTGAGTATCTATGTGTTAGAGAATAGCAGTGGATACTATATGGATCTGGAAGTTCATGAGATGAACTTATAGATATTCTAGTCATTGATGACAAGTATGGAATCCTTGATCATGTAATGTGGCTAAAGGTTAGCAAAGGAATACTGGATCGCATATTACGGCAACTCCATCTCATATGTGTGACGTACAACGAAGAGATGTGAGACTTGTAGTTAATACTGACTTAGGCAAGGTGTTGCCATAACTCACTATGTTGACACAAGAGCACAGTAACATGTGGGACATGTTTGAAGATCACTATGAATATGATTCAAGGGTGATTGGCTCGCAGTGCAAGTGGGAGTATGTTGGTATGTATGCCCTGAGAGCCAATCATGGGATGATTGGTGGGATACATTAAGGTCAATTTGATAAACATCAAAGGCAAGCTTCCAATTCTTTCTGGTTCAGTCATATGAGATAGTGATAGAACATATTGAATGTCTAGAGAATGACAGTATTCAATGACGTATGACTTCAGGTTCAGGACCTGAATGATGAGATCATACAGATGCTACATTGTGGAAGGTTGATAGACAACAATTACACACAAGACTAGATTGTGGTGTTGGTTGATGACATAATCTCATTAGTCATGATATAGAGATATCAAACCAAACACATAGGTACTTGTTAGAGAACAAGTGTACCAGACAGACCCACTGTGAGTTTGACACATGGAACCATGACATGGTAGTCACGGTCAGTACTCACAGTGATGGTGGTGAATGTGATTCTTTGACCTGAAATCACTACACTCAACACATGTCGTTGGGCACACTTTGACATCATCAAACGTAGTCCTGAAACATGGGTTGTTATAAAGGTGATGATTGGGTGGCTTTGACACATGGGGCTTTTTAGGGGTGAGTGATAGATATGGGATTTGTCCCTCCTGAGGGAGTTTGATATCCAAGGCCACTTGATGAGTAGGATTGAAATAGGCATGCGCATGTATGTGTGAATCAGTATGTGATATCGATGTCATACATATATCTTCCAATCTACTCTGAGATCAAGAAAGTGAATGAACGTTGACAGGATGACTATTCCATGCCTCGAGTTCATTTGGGATATCAGTGACAAAGGAATTATACATTCACTGTAACACCATTCACAGATTGTAGGATTGAAAGTTGTTCTCCAACATTCTATTTCACTTAGGTAGCACTAATGTGTGACTAGGCACCGCTCTTTGCTTGTGAAGTCATAAGTGTTATGGACTTTCACTGCCAACGTGAAATGGACCTGTAGGGTCACACACATAGGATTTAACCTGGAAGAGGAGTTTTGTCCACAAGCAATGTTTAGATTGATTACTAAAGGAGTTTAGTAGTTCAATTAAACACTCAATTAATTGATAGCTCAATATCATAATGTTCAAGGTGTTGGATGCATTGATTGGAGTATCGAATTGATTGAAACTGCAATTGACTGATTCTGCACAATCTGCACTCCCAACTGATCGGCTCATGTGATGAACCGATCGACTGAGCTTGGTGAACCGGTCAGCTCAGGTAGTGAGTCGATCGGCTGATGAACAGGGTAAAACAATCGCTTCAAGTGTTGAAACGATCGTTCAACTGGTTCAACCGGGCAAGTTGGGAAAGTAGGATCCGTGAGAATTTTCCTTTTGTTTCACTTGCCCAATTTGATTGGAACAAGGATTGGTATTTGATACCAATTAGAAACAAAAGAAGGAAAGTCAATCGGGAACTGATTAGGACCACGAACCGACCAGTTCAGAAATAAACCGACCGTTTCATGGGTCCCAATCGATCGGTTGAGGTGTCAACCGACCGGCTCAGGTCCCCAACCGATCGTTTCAGTTGTGAAACGATCGGTTCAAGTTGCTAGTTGGTTGTTTTTGTGGAAAATCTCGAACCCTTCTACTCCTACTTTTAGTCCCGCATTGCCCAGGATAGAGAACCCTGTCCCATGACCCTCCTATATATAGGGGTATTGGGGGCTTCTCAAAACATAACTCAGCGCAACCAGTTGCTCTGCAAAGTTGTCGTTCTCTCTGGTTTTGGTAACCGAGAGAGCCCGAGCAAGTGCTACCCGATAAGGGAGGTACAATAAGGGAAAGACAACTGCAGTTGCGACTGGTGGTCGGAGAGTGTGTTGGCGACTAGTACGCTGACAGGAGGGTGCGACTCCTTCCAATTCCTTGTGGGACAAGGAGATTGGAGTTCCAGGTGGTCCATGTGGACTACTTCATAGGCGGGAGGTTTCTGCCGCTCGGAGGACAGCTGTCAATCCCGAAAGTCCCGGTGAGACCAAGAGTCATCAGTCCCGGTGCGACCAGGAGCTGCACAGACACCGTCCAAGACCAGAGGTGAAGACCGCGCAAGGCGCGAGGTATTGTCGCCGAGCAAGCCTTGGGACAAGGTATGATTCCACAAACCATCCTTTCCTATTGTATAGACGTTGACACATTTCCTTGTTCTGGGTTTGGGGGAGAAAATTTTTGTTTCCGCTGCCTTCTCTGCCTCCCCTAAAACCCAACAAACAGATGCTGAAAAATGATAATAGAATTATGGCTCACCATGTACATGGGATTGCATACTGCTAAACATAACTTCCATTGAAAGGAAAACATCCTTATTCACGAATAGGAAGGGAATAGATTTTATAGTTCCTCTTCTTAAGTACCTTTGAGTTAACCATCCAATCTTGCAAAGTTGGATATGCTTAAGTTTAAGAACATATGTTTTAGTTCTGCACTATGGGCTAGATTTAAGTCATTTTTCACCAACTTCGAGGCTCAGTTGAAACACCTTTGCTTTTCCTAATTGCCTTCAAGAACATCATCAACCCTCCTTCTAGTCTGTCACCATTAGGGTCCGATTGGGGAAGCCTGAGTAGATCTGCAAACCATATTTCACCTGACTTGCCAACCCACTACCTTGGTAAGTTTGGGTGTGCGTGGAAGACTACAACTCATTCATTTGCCAACCCCAAACATCAATCCACTTTCCATACTTCTTGTAACATAATAAAAATGTAGTTCTAAAACATAACCAAACACATTTTACATTAACATCACGCCAACAGCTAAGAAAAAACAAATGAGGCAACCCAAAATTTATACTCTCAGCATAGTATGTCTGCAATTACCATCCAAAAAACCAACATCTCCAGAGTTGTAATTGAACAATTGCAGCCATTCACAAAAGAATGAGATCTGAAAAAAAGTCTTCCCACTGATTGAAAAACACTAGAGGGGGGGTGAATAGAGTTTTAAAACAATTTTAACAATTATTGAACTCAAACAACCACAATTGAAATTGGAAGGAGACAAGTGTTTAGAGTGGTTCCAACTTTAGCAAATACTAAAGTTGTCAGTCCACTACCCGGTTGCTTACCCAACCGGGATTTGAAAGTATATATTTTATTACCTTCACAAGGATTTATACAAAATACAATACTTTCCTTTACACCCCTTGAACAGCCTTCACTCGAAGTAGATGCACCAACTTGAGGTAGCCTTCTTGAAGTAACTCCAAGCTCCCCCTTGAAGTAGCCTTCCTCTCTAGAAGTAACCTCCCGTTGCACCAGCCTTCTTGAAGTAGCTCAAGGTCACCTTCTTCGCCAAGAAGATCTCCACTCTCTCCAATCCGCAGCCTCCAACCTAGGAGTAGTAAGGAGAGTACAAACAATAACAGGGAACAAGAAAGGAAAAGGAAATTACAACTTATCCTTTGTAGACCAAGGCTTTATTTGCCTAGATCAAGCGTATTGATCTCCTAACCAAAGTGTATGGAATTGTAATGACAGTGGATAGGAGATGCTAGCCTATAGGACACGAATTTTGAGCTAAGGAAGGAAGTAGCCAATTGTCACAATGCTCAATTTTCTCACAAACAGATTGCTCAAAGTATGCTCAAGGATTTCTCAAGTGTAACAAGTGAGTTTGAGTGTCCTATGGCTTGTCCTATTTATAGGGATGGCCTAAGGATGCTTAAGGACGTTCTAGACAACTTCTAGGGGTTTCTAAGTGCTTAACTAGCCGTTAGGTACAAGTTTGTTGCTTTAGCAACGGTTAATTAATTTACTCTGCAGTTGCTGTCAGAGTTTATCTCGGTCGAGGAATGGTCGACCGAGACACCTACTCGGTCGAACTCTTGTCGGCCGACAGGCTCTCTGAATCAAGTGTTTTGCAACGTTTATCTCCAACTGCCAACTACCTTTTCAGTTGTGTCTAACGGCTACTTTGGATCTTTCTCAGTCGAGAAGATTGTCGACCGAGAGTGTCTCGGTCGAGGAGTTGGTCGACTGAGATTGATCTTGTTTCAATGTTTCAATTTAGGTACTAATTATATGTATGAGTGTGCATATGTGATCCTATTTGAAGGGGATGACTTATCTAAATATGGTGTTTATCTAGGGAAGATGTAACGCTTGATTTACATGAAATCTAAGTACTTGTACATTATATATTTGTACAAGTTTTAACAAAGCGATTACATTTCATGAAAATATAAATATGTAAGCATATGGATTTCCCTAGTACTTTGTCATCCGCCTTGTTCCTGCACACTCAAGTAGCTCGTTAGATCAATAAGAATGAAATGTTTGTCATAATCAAAACAAAGGGATTTATAGATGTCCATTTAGCCAACAATCTCCCCCTTCTTGAAGATGACAAACATTTCCAAAATATAAATGAAGAAAATATAAAACATATGAGTTTCATACCTTAAGATTACCTTTTGTAGCTTTTTCTCTTGCTTATAAAATGTGTGCTTATTATTCCCCATGAATTACGGAACATGAAATCCAATTCTCTAGGGAATATAGCAACTTTCAATGTAAAGCCAAGAGTTTGTTTATGAAACTCATTGATTGAGTTTTGCATAAATACTAAGTTTTATATTTATTTCTCCCCCTTTGTCATTTCAAAAAGATATCCGTTTAAGAAAAACTCCCCCTTAATTAGATGTCCCATCAAATCCAATGAAAAAGATGTCCATTAAACGCCAAAATGATGCAAGTAAAAGTTTTTTTTGTTTAAGAAGCACAAATATCAAAGAAAACATCTTCCAAAGGAGTGATAAGCAATTGCTTCCTAATTTTGTTAAATTGGTCTAGTGGAAGCGGTTTTGTAAAAATATCAGCCAATTGATCTTCCGTATCAACATGATGAAGGGAAACATGATTCTTGGAGATATGATCCCTCAAAAAGTGATGACGAATTTCAATATGTTTAGCTCGGCTGTGTAAAATAGGATTGTGTGCTAAGTTTATAGCGCTCATGTTATCACAAAAAATAGGCGTAGATGAAAGAGTAAAACCATAATCGTTTAACACTTGTTGCATATAAAGCACTTGAGCACAACAAGATCCGGCTGCCATATATTCAGCTTCAGTTGTAGATAGTGCAACCGTATTTTGTTTCTTGCTAAACCAAGATACTAAAGCTCTTCCTAACAAGAAACAGCCACCACTAGTACTCTTGCGATCAAGTCGACATCCAGCATAATCCGCATCAGTATAAGCTTTAAAATCCAAGGATTGTCCTTTTGGATACCATAAACCAAAACAGGTAGTGCCGGCTAAGTAATGAAGAATTCGTTTAACTGCTAGAAAATGAGAGTGCATAGGTTGTGATTGAAATCGAGCACAAAGACCAACGGAAAACATAATGTCCGGTCTAGAAGCAGTTAAGTAAAGCAAACTACCAATCATGGCTCTATATAAGGAATCATCAATAGGTTCCCCATTTTCATCCTTATCAATTTTAATAGAAGTAGCCATAGGAGTATTAGCATGTTTGCACTGATCCATCCCAAAACGTTTTAAAAGTTCTTTAGTATACTTTTCTTGGCTTATAAAGATTCCAGCAGGTGTTTGCTTAATTTGGAAACCAAGAAAGAAAGTTAGTTCACCCATGAGGCTCATTTCAAATTCTTTTTGCATAATGTCACTGAATTGTGTGCACAATGAATCATTAGAGGCTCCAAAAATAATGTCATCAACATATATTTGCACAACTAGGAAATTAGATGTATATGTTTTGAAAAATAAAGTAGAATCTAAACTTCCAATAGAAAAACCATTATCAAAAAGATATGTCTTGAGCCTTTCATACCAATTCCTAGGTGCTTGTTTTAAACCATAAAGTGCTTTCTTAAGTTTATAAACATATTCACCTTTTTCCGGTATTTCAAATCCGGGTGGTTGGGAAACATATACTTCTTCTTGAATGATGCCATTTAGAAATGCACTTTTTACATCCATTTGGTAGAGTTTGATGTTTTTATGTGCAGCAATAGCTAGTAACATTCTAATAGCTTCAAGTCTAGCTACTGGTGCATACGTTTCATCAAAATCTATTACTTCTTGTTGATTATATCCTTGTGCTACTAACCGAGCTTTATTCCTTATTACTTCTCCTGCCTCATTTAACTTATTCCTAAAAACCCATTTAGTTCCAATGACGGTTTTATCTTGTGGTTTAGGAACTAAATCCCATACATCATTTTTAGTGAATTGATTCAACTCTTCTTGCATGGCTATTATCCAATAATCATCTTTAAGAGCTTCAGATATCTTCTTAGGTTCAATGATAGAAACAAAGGCCATGTTTGCAACATCTTTGAAGGAAGACCGAGTTTTGACTTTATCATTAGGATTTCCAATAATTAGTTCTTGAGGATGATCCTTAATAAGCCTAGGTGTAGGTTGTGGTTCAGCTTGGTGATTGGTTGTAGTAACTTTCTCACTATCATTTGGTATGTTTAAGTTTTCGAATTGATTAGTGAGATCTATGATTTCTAGATTTTCAGATTTTGGCTCTTCATGGAAAGAAACATGAATAGATTCCTCAACTTTTCTAGAGATAGTGTTATATACTCTAAATGCTTTGCAAGAAGTGGAATATCCCAAAAAGAATGCTTTGTGTGATTTAGAGTCAAACTTATCTCTATCATCTTTGGTATTTAAGATATAGCATGTGGAACCAAAGGTATGAAAATAGTCAACTCTAGGTTTCTTAGAATGTATTATTTCATATGGAGTTTTCTTCAAATGAGAGTGAACAGTTACTCTATTTAATACATAGCATGCAGTGTTTACAGCTTCAGCCCAAAAGGTTTTGGGTGTGTTGTGTTCGAGCATCATAGTTCTAGCCATTTCTTGTAGTGATCGATTTTTCCTTTCAACTATACCATTTTGTTGTGGAGTGCGTGGAGCAGAAAAATTGTGAGTGTACCCTTGAGATGTACAGAATTCCTCAAATATATGATTTTCAAATTCTCCACCATGATCGCTTCTAATGGTACATATTTTGCTTTGTAATAGATTTTCAATCTTAGAACAAAATTGTATAAAAACATGAATAGTATCATCTTTGGTTGCAATAAAATGTACCCATGTATATCTACTATAATCATCAACGATAACAAAACAATATCTTTTGCCACCAATAGATTGTGTCCTCATGGGTCCAAATAAATCTATATGAATTAATTCTAAAGATCTACTTGTGCTAAGTACATGTTTAGGTTTAAAAGAGGTTTTTGTTTGCTTTCCCATTGTACATGGTTCACAATTTTCAACTTGTTGCATATAAAGCACTTGAGCACAACAAGATCCGGCTGCCATATATTCAGCTTCAGTTGTAGATAGTGCAACCGTATTTTATTTCTTGCTAAACCAAGATACTAAAGCTATTCCTAACAAGAAACAGCCACCACTAGTACTCTTGCGATTAAGTCGACAACCAGCATAATCCGCATCAGTATAAGCTTTAAAATCCAAGGATTGTCCTTTTGGATACCATAAACCAAAACAGGTAGTGTCGGCTAAGTAACGAAGAATTCGTTTAACTGCTAGAAAATGAGAGTGCATAGGTTGTGATTGAAATCGAGCACAAAGACCAACGGAAAACATAATGTCTGGTCTAGAAGCAGTTAAGTAAAGCAAACTACCAATCATGGCTCTATATAAGGAATCATCAATAGGTTCCCCATTTTCATCCTTATCAATTTTAATAGAAGTAGCCATAGGAGTATTAGCATGTTTGCACTGATCCATCCCAAAACGTTTTAAAAGTTATTTAGTATACTTTTCTTGGCTTATAAAGATTCCAGCAGGTGTTTGCTTAATTTGGAAACCAAGAAAGAAAGTTAGTTCACCCATGAGGCTCATTTCAAATTCTTTTTGCATAATGTCACTGAATTGTGTGCACAATGAATCATTAGAGGCTCCAAAAATAATGTCATCAACATATATTTGCACAACTAGGAAATCAGATGTATATGTTTTGAAAAATAAAGTAGAATCTGAACTTCCAATAGAAAAACCATTATCAAAAAGATATGTCTTGAGCCTTTCATACCAATTCCTAGGTGCTTGTTTTAAACCATAAAGTGCTTTCTTAAGTTTATAAACATATTCACCTTTTTCTGGTATTTCAAATCCGGGTGGTTGGGCAACATATACTTCTTCTTGAATGATGCCATTTAGAAATGCACTTTTTACATCCATTTGGTAGAGTTTGATGTTTTTATGTGCAGCAATAGCTAGTAACATTCTAATAGCTTCAAGTCTAGCTACTGGTGCATACGTTTCATCAAAATCTATTCCTTCTTGTTGATTATATCCTTGTGCTACTAACCGAGCTTTATTCCTTATTACTTCTCCTGCCTCATTTAACTTATTCCTAAAAACCCATTTAGTTCCAATGACGGTTTTATCTTGTGGTTTAGGAACTAAATCCCATACATCATTTTTAGTGAATTGATTCAACTCTTCTTGCATGGCTATTATCCAATAATCATCTTTAAGAGCTTCAGATATCTTCTTAGGTTCAATGATAGAAACAAAGGCCATGTTTGCAACATCTTTGAAGGAAGACCGAGTTTTGACTTTATCATTAGGATTTCCAATAATTAGTTCTTGAGGATGATCCTTAATAAGCCTAGGTGTAGGTTGTGGTTCAGCTTGGTGATTGGTTGTAGTAACTTTCTCACTATCATTTGGTATGTTTAAGTTTTCGAATTGATTAGTGAGATCTATGATTTCTAGATTTTCAGATTTTGGCTCTTCATGGAAAGAAACATGAATAGATTCCTCAACTTTTCTAGAGATAGTGTTATATACTCTAAATGCTTTGCAAGAAGTGGAATATCCCAAAAAGAATGCTTTGTGTGATTTAGAGTCAAACTTATCTCTATCATCTTTGGTATTTAAGATATAGCATGTGGAACCAAAGGTATGAAAATAGTCAACTCTAGGTTTCTTAGAATGTATTATTTCATATGGAGTTTTCTTCAAATGAGAGTGAACAGTTACTCTATTTAATACATAGCATGCAGTGTTTACAGCTTCAGCCCAAAAGGTTTTGGGTGTGTTGTGTTCGAGCATCATAGTTCTAGCCATTTCTTGTAGTGATCGATTTTTCCTTTCAACTATACCATTTTGTTGTGGAGTGCGTGGAGCAGAAAAATTGTGAGTGTACCCTTGAGATGTACAAAATTCCTCAAATATATGATTTTCAAATTCTCCACCATGATCGCTTCTAATGGTACATATTTTGCTTTGTAATAGATTTTCAATCTTAGAACAAAATTGTATAAAAACATGAATAGTATCATCTTTGGTTGCAATAAAATGTACCCATGTATATCTACTATAATCATCAACGATAACAAAACAATATCTTTTGCACCAATAGATTGTGTCCTCATGGGTCCAAATAAATCCATATGAATTAATTCTAAAGATCTACTTGTGCTAAGTACATGTTTAGGTTTAAAAGAGGTTTTTGTTTTCTTTCCCATTGTACATGGTTCACAATTTTCAACTTGTTGCATATAAAGCACTTGAGCACAACAAGATCCGGCTGCCATATATTCAGCTTCAGTTGTAGATAGTGCAACCGTATTTTGTTTCTTGCTAAACCAAGATACTAAAGCTCTTCCTAACAAGAAACAGCCACCACTAGTACTCTTGTGATCAAGTCGACAACCAGCATAATCCGCATCAGTATAAGCTTTTAAATCCAAGGATTGTCCTTTTGGATACCATAAACCAAAACAGGTAGTGCCGGCTAAGTAACGAAGAATTCATTTAACTGCTAGAAAATGAGAGTGCATAGGTTGTGATTGAAATCGAGCACAAAGACCAACGGAAAACATAATGTCCGGTCTAGAAGCAGTTAAGTAAAGCAAACTACCAATCATGGCTCTATATAAGGAATCATCAATAGGTTCCCCATTTTCATCCTTATCAATTTTAATAGAAGTAGCCATAGGAGTATTAGCATGTTTGCACTGATCCATCCCAAAACGTTTTAAAAGTTCTTTAGTATACTTTTCTTGGCTTATAAAGATTCCAGCAGGTGTTTGCTTAATTTGGAAACCAAGAAAGAAAGTTAGTTCACCCATGAGGCTCATTTCAAATTCTTTTTGCATAATGTCACTGAATTGTGTGTACAATGAATCATTAGAGGCTCCAAAAATAATGTCATCAACATATATTTACACAACTAGGAAATCAGATGTATATGTTTTGAAAAATAAAGTAGAATCTGAACTTCCAATAGAAAAACCATTATCAAAAAGATATGTCTTGAGCCTTTCATACCAATTCCTAGGTGCTTGTTTTAAACCATAAAGTGCTTTCTTAAGTTTATAAACATATTCACCTTTTTCCGGTTTTTCAAATCCGGGTGGTTGGGCAACATATACTTCTTCTTGAATGATGCCATTTAGAAATGCACTTTTTACATCCATTTGGTAGAGTTTGATGTTTTTATGTGCAGCAATAGCTAGTAACATTCTAATAGCTTCAAGTCTAGCTACTGGTGCATACGTTTCATCAAAATCTATTCCTTCTTGTTGATTATATCCTTGTGCTACTAAATGAGCTTTATTACTTATTACTTCTCCTGCCTCATTTAACTTATTCCTAAAAACCCATTTAGTTCCAATGACGGTTTTATCTTGTGGTTTAGGAACTAAATCCCATACATCATTTTTAGTGAATTGATTCAACTCTTCTTGCATGGCTATTATCCAATAATCATCTTTAAGAGCTTCAGATATCTTCTTAGGTTCAATGATAGAAACAAAGGCCATGTTTGCAACATCTTTGAAGGAAGACTGAGTTTTGACTTTATCATTAGGATTTCCAATAATTAGTTCTTGAGGATGATCCTTAATAAGCCTAGGTGTAGGTTGTGGTTCAGCTTGGTGATTGGTTGTAGTAACTTTCTCACTATCATTTGGTATGATCTGCATAATGATAAAAAAGCTCACATCTAATGATGAATTCAAAAATGCTCAAGAAAAACCATTGCTAAATGTCTAAGTTGTACCATCATCAAGATAGGATTCCAAAAAAGCCCAACTGACATAAGGCATGCAATTTTCAATTATCTATTTTCATAAATAGTTGTGAAAGGATTCAAACATTGCTCTTGAATCTGCTTCAACCTATCAAAGATATCAAAAAGAAAATACTGTGTTCAAGAAACTTTAGCACATCTAGCACAGTAAGAATGAAGCAGTAAGATTCAGAGAAACCTTGATGCAAAACAAAGTAGGCATAGTTCGGGTTATATACAAGGTAAACCTTGGCACCTCTAATGGTGCAGGCCTGGCGGGGATATGAGCCTCCCACGAGCTAGTAGAAACGTCCTATGGGTCAGCCATCAACATGCGTAGTGTGGGATTCCATTGCCATCTTTATGGAGGAGGGGGTACTGTAGTGGTCATTTTCTAACATTGTGGACTTGGGAACAGTTACAAGAATTAATCATTTCTTACATAATATGGGACCCCCTTGGTGGAAGTGGATGAATTTGTCATTGTATAGTTGATTATACACGTAGCCAGAGGGTGACTCATTAAGCCAGCAGTATGAACTTGAAAAATTTGTAGTTCTGGATAGTTCTAGGATACATACTAGAACTTCAGTAGAAGTAGATGCCTCATTGAAGATTTTTAGACGGTTGTATGAATAGATTTAAATGCCATAGTACCCCATTAACCATAAACATAAGTAGAAAGCAAGTAAATTGAGAGTGATAGTGAGTAGTTATGATGAGCTAACTGGTTGATCGAAAAATTAATATTAGAGGTCCTTCTGAACAGTTGATGCAAGTACTGTCAATATAGAGTATCTAGTATGGAAAATGTTAAAACAAAATTTGATGATACATACCTTCAAGTGAAAGATTTAATATGCTTGTTAAGTGGTACAACAACTAGTCATCTACTTACACACCTATAAAGCCACCAAATTCGAATCAACCTGCAAAAGATTAGTTATTTTGTCAAAATAACTTAGATTGGTTTTATGATTTTGGCTTACTTGCAGAGGTGTTTGAGCTGACATGTATTTAGCATGCTCCAAGAGCATTCTTAAGCGATCTGCATATATGAATTAAATAGTGAACAGAACAGTGGCTTTGAGTCATAAATGTAAGACCGAATAACTTTTATTGCTCTTTGGCAGTCTTTCACAAAAGATTTAATTGCTCACTCGGATTATGTTGAGTTGTGTATAAAGTATAATGAAACTATGTACAAAAAAACACATTGTGTGGGTGAAAGCTACATGAATCAGAAACAACATACAAATAAGGCAGATGTAAGAGTCTATAAGAAGTTAATAAATATATTTCATCCGCGTCAATGCCCTTAAACAACAAGCGTTGGCTACAATATCTGCGACACTCGCTTAGTTTGAAGTTCTAAAAATATATTCCCCATTGGGAAGGAATTGGGAAACCAATATTCTCAGATTTCGAATGTATTTTACCTGCAATTAGTAACAAGTGAAATGAGAGCAGTCCAATAGCCTATGGATGCTATTATTAATATAGCAAGATTAAACCATTTTTCTCTAGAAGCACTGGGCACAATGCGGGCCAACCCATTTCAATATTGTATGCACCTTTAACGTGCTACCAGGGGATGAACCTCCCAATTTCCTACGCTATGCTTCAATTATAGACCAAATCATGTTGATCTCCTGCATAGTGATGTTTGTCAGGCTTCTAGCAAGGAGGTTATGAGGACATCATAGTATTGAGCCAATCATTAATACGGACCTCTTGAAGATAGGGTAGCATTAGACGAAGGGCATTGCATCATAGCCAGCAGAAGATTCAGTCATCCATATAACTATAGAAAGAAATATGATTAGACGCGGGGCATTGCCGCATAACCTCCTACGGAAAGGGTAGCATTAGATATGGTTCAAACACTATCCTCGCCACTTAAAATTAGCATAAGTATGCATGATGAATCCAAGAAATACCTAACAGAAATATTCACACTGAAAGAATATTCATTACGCCAATCTTTCTTCAACAATGGCGTTTATACATGCTCAGAGAGAGCCAACAGGAGAGACTGAGGTCTGGACGGGGAAGACTGGAAGCGATGGTTAGGGGCGGAACCAGAGATATGATGTTGGGGGGGGGGCAATTAGTATGGTAAAAATAAGTTGTACATCTATAGTTCCAATATATTGTCTTAGCTGTGCTTTGAAATCGTAGAGCTCCACTATTATTTCATCAATTGTGATCGTTCCAGCTATTTCATTTTTAATATATGCATTCATACAGCCGGAAAAGATAGATCCGTATTAGTTTTATAGATATTTGATGGGTGATTTTATGAATAAACACGGTACTAATCTTGAAGGAAGATCTTCAGTATTATCTCTTTTTCTTTTTGCTATTGCAGAAATAATGCGCAAAGGCAGAAAAATATATTAACTTCATATCCAATTTCTTGTTAACTAGAAAAATGTGATCATAGATTATTCAGGAACAAACAGATCAGCTAAAAACAATATGACGAGCATTGGCAGACGTTTTATGTAAACTATAATAAAAAGTAATTATGTAGTCCAACAGTTACCAAAAAGTAGATGCCAAGAAGCGAAGCTTTCAGGTTGAATTGAAAAGGACACAATTCAAAGCTTGATGCATATCTTATCTACCAAACAACTTTGATGAGTAGATATGCAAAGCGTAAAATATTTTTCACCCAAGAACAATATTTCACGACTAATTTGAGCAAGACTTAGGATATGGATTGATTTAGTTAAATGAAACAACTTACTCGTCAACAACAACTGCAAGTTGTGGATGAATGAATCTTGGGTTTTCCATATATCACTGTGTGCATAGTATATTGGCAACAATAACATGCCTCAAGTCCCTACTAAAAATAGCCTGTAGATGCGAGGGAGAAACATATAATGAAAACAGTATGTGGTAGCAAGAGATATTTTGATTAACGAAACAGAGGATAGTTAGTAGGAGATGATCCACTGGGCCTTGATTATAGAAACTGCTATTTTTTTATAAACAAATAAGTAAAGTCGCATTGACCAATCATTTTTCTATTTTGAATTAAACTCCAAGCGTCCAAGTATGGACGGGAGTTATGGGAGCGGGGGTTAATAAATCTGGATGACATGAATCAGAACACGTAACAAAAAACTGGGCGGGAGTTACAAAGTGAGATTGCTGGAGATATTTATTCAAAGAAACTTCTGTAAAAATTGAGGGGGGGGGGGGGTCGTGGCCCCCGCCGCCCCCCTGTTCTTCTGTCAGTGGCGATGGCATAATGTAGTTCTGCTGAAATTCAAGACAATTGTATAAAAGATTTCACCTTCTCTATTTTCTTGAATCCAGATTACTTTGACATGACTGTCGTAGAGGAATCTATCACAACGTTGTCAGCGTTGCTGTTTCATCCTAGGTCTCTGGCAGTTAAGGATCTCCTCTTTGCCAATTCATGATGTGCTAGTAGCGGGGAGAAGGCTGGGATGGGAGGGAAGAGAAGATGAAGAGAGGACAAAGAGTGATCGGAACAAGGGTCGTTTCTGGGGGGTTAGTGATTGTTAGACGATGGGGGTGGAGTCATGGGAAGGGGGAGACGGGAGTACAGGCGCCATGCGGCGCAGATCAGGGAGAAGGGAGTATTGACCATGCCAATAAAGGGTATGAGGAAGTAACGCGCGGTAAAGTTACAACTTTTTGGGCATGTTGGTTATTTGAAATGGGGAGGGGAGAGGGTTGGAAAATAATTTTGTAGTCAATAAATGTATGTAGTCAATTTTGTAGTTATTATAATAAACTATATTTATTGTACTTACATTTACATAATATATAAAGAAAGAGGGTTTTAGCTATATTTATAGTATATGTAGTTAAAATAAATATAGCTAAATCAACTTTTTTTGTAGTGAATTCGATCGACATTTGATAATTGAATTTGTATTATGTGTGTGATTAAGAGGAACGGCCACCACATACATGCAGAGATTGGATAGGATGAGCATGCAGATAGATTCAATTTTTTGGGTTTACGACTGGGATGTTGTTAATGATAGATGTCATACCTAGGATCTAATGAGGTCAGTGTGTCTATCTTCAAGCATATCTATGACGTAGGGAGCAACATCAATGAAATAGCTTCCAACATTAAAAAACAAGGAGGTAGTCGAGAAGTGAGTGGCAGATGTACAATTTTAGAGATGTCATGGACAATTGCAATATGAGGAACTTGGGGTACATAGGGAGTATCTTCATTTGGAAGATAGGAAGATAGGAAAACAATATGAGAAGAGAAATATTGACAGGTTCCTAGCTGACGACATATGGAGTAAGTTGTTTCCAGTTAGAAAAGTTAGAAATCTATTCATTTACATAATTGATCATGCACCTATCTTGTTATGAGTAGATAAAGGAAAAAAAGATCAGGTTGTGGAATGAATATTTAAATTTGAAATAATGCGGATCTCCTCCTCAAAACATAGAATTATGATTGAAGGAGCATGGAATGGGATCTTGCACTCTGGCCTTCAAGCATGTACTGAACACTATGCAAAATAACTAGAGGCATGGGCAACCATCAAGTTTGGGGGACTGAAAAATAAAATTAAGAATAATGAGAAAGAGTTGTACAAAGGCACAAGAGAGACCACCTTCTGATAACATAGTGAACTCCACTATGTTATCTAGAGAGTTGTAGGATCTCTAGAGATAGGAGGAAAGTTAATGGCATGTGTGAGCCTGCACTACTAAAATTACAGATGGCGATAAGAATACAAATCACTTCCACTACACAGTCGACCACATGAAAAAAAACACCATCAAGGGGCAATTTGATGACAGAGACATGTGGGAAATGGAATCGGATAAAATTGGCCAAATCATCAATAATTTATTTCATAAGCTCTTCACTTTCTTTAGTTGATATAGGATTGAAGAGTTCATAAGAGAAATATACCCACTATCTTAATGAAGAGAAAAGAGGTGATCTTGATAGAATGATGATTGAGAAAAAAAATAAGGCTTCCCTTCACCAAATGCACTCAAACAAGATGTGAGGACCGGATCGCATAAAGGTTATTTTCTACCAAAAGCACTGGGATGTTGTGAAATTTATCAGTGAGTGGCGGCATGAGAAATAGACACTGGGTGATGTAAACAACACAAACATGATGTTGACTCTATAGACCCAAGATCCTAAAAGAATTACTAAATTCTACCCAATCTTTTTGTGCATTGTCTCTTACAAAATCATTGCAAACATGTTGGAAAATAGAATTAAGCCCATTTTTGATAAAATTAGTTTTGAGAATCATAATACCTTTATAAGTGGAAGGGTGATTATAGATAATGTTCTTATCGCATATGAACTTTTTCATATGAGGAAACACATGAAAAATAGAAGGAAGGGATCATGTCTTTAAAGCTTGATATGAGCAATCCATATTGTGGAATTGGATGGAGTTTTCTAAAGGGAGTCTTAAAAATACTGAGCCAACCTTTTACGTGAAGGACAAAAGTGAGAGAGTGCATATCCATCATTTCACATTCTTTCATCATGAACGGGTCCAGAGGGGGATCTACGAAGTTGACAAGATGGCTATTCCATGGTGACTCCATATCTCCCTTCCTTTTTATTCTGCGTGTTGAGGCCCTTTCTTTTTCTCTTCTTAATGCGACATAGAAAAATAGATTCCTTGGAGTTGAGGTGAGAAACTATGCACCCAGGTATCCCACCTCTTCTTTGTTAATGATAGCATCATTCTCCCACATATAACTATTGAAGAATTCTCCATACTAGATGATACATTCATCCAATATGAGAGAATATCTAGTAAGAAGATCAACTATGACAAATCGGAAGTCTCCTTCAGTGGAAATGTTTGTGAGCATAGAAGGTACACCATAACCAAGATATTTGGGACTGTTCACAGCCATGGGAAGGTCTAAGAAATATCTCTTCCCCTCAAAGATAGAATCTGGAAGAAAATGTAAGGGTGGAAGGAAAAACTCTTCTATAGACCCTATAAAGATGTGTTGATAAAAGCGGCCATCGAGGCAATTCCAACTTATTTTATGAGCATATTCAAGTTACTGGAGGGCCTGTTAGATGAAATTAGCAGTATGATTACATACTTTTGGTGGGACTCAAAAGAAGGAGAATAAAAACTCATTTGATAAGTTGGCATAACCTCTATACTTCTAAGGGAGAGGGACATTTATGTTTTAGGGATTTAAAGCTATTCAACCAAGTTATGTTAGCAAAGTGATTTAGTGTTTGGATACCAAATTAGAGTCTCCATTCAATAGGGTGTTGGGTGCTAAACATTACAACAAATCAATTCTCCTTCAGTATAAGGTTAGTGGTATCTCAAGATACAGCTGGAGAGGCATTTTGGAGGCTACTCAAACTTTTAAACCATACCACAGGTGGAGAGTTGAAAGGTGAAATGGGATAGATATTTTTGAAGATAGATGGATAATGGACGTGAGAATTACCCTAACTTCTCATCTAAATCATTGATCTATGACCCTACCAATGTGAAAGAACTCATTAAACACGTAGAGGAGGAATAGGATCTTGAAGTCATTAATCACCTACTTTATAAACCCATTTCAGAAAGGTTCCTATCCATTCCACACAATAGTAAATTGGGAGAGGACACTCTATTCTTGGAACTTGACTGAGAGGCGGAGTTCACAATCAAATCGCCCTATAGTTGGTTCAAGGTGGGCTGCTTGAATGCATATGTTGCTAAGGAGAATGAATGGATTTGACTATGGAAACGAATTGCCCACCCAATACAACACATTTCATATGGAGGTCCTTGAAGGGATCATTTGCAGTGAGAGAAACTCAAAGCTAGACCATTATGAACAATGACGCTTGCTAGCAATGCATACTAAAATGAATATTATAGTTTTATGTGACCATGCATGAATGGTTTGGGAATGTGTTAGTTTACAGTTCCCTCAAGAGGGAAGCCATTATGCCAATTCTAGTGACATGTTCGGTCATTCCCTTAAGCACATCAAGTGAGAGATGAAGTTACAACCTACTGACGGTCGCCTAGACTGCCAGGAACAAGGCATTCTTGGAACAACAAAACCTCTACATCCTTGCACTTATAACCATATTTAAGAACACGATTCATGACTTAATGTGACTACTTTAGAGTCAATTCATCTCAACATCAAGGACACCAAGAAGGAAAAACACTCTAAAGAGCCTCATAGCTGGGACATGTGAAGATAAACAGTGACGCAATTTTGAGACATAATTATCTGGTCAGACTAGGTGCAACTTGGCATGATCAAATAGGTACCCTATTGTTGACACCTTTAGAAGAACACATCTGCTTGTCAATTTGTGTTATGGATTGAATGCATGGTAGAGAGTGAATCAATGATTTTGGCCAAGTCTAGAGTTTTGAAGAAACTAAATTAAATTTGACTGTAAGTTGTTGATTGATGTTCTCAAAGGTCAAGGGTAAAGACACGGATATGAATTTTCTTTGGTGTAGAAAATTAGTCATATGTATTGTCTTTTGCTTTCTTTCAATCTCTCTTTTGTTTATAATCATGTATAGGGTAGCGCAATGTCTAACTAGCATTGCATGCAATCTTGAAAGTGATTGGGTGATGCCTGACACCTTTGATAATGGAATCCTTGTACTAGCTTTTAGTGACATTAATGAATAAGAGATAAAGTTGAAATTCAAATAAAAAAATGGATGATGTTGGCACTAATGGAAGAGTTCATATAGTATTATACTTGGTGCTTATGATTGAGGATCATTAGGATGGGAAAAAGGATGAGCTAATGGTTTCTTGGAGTTCTTTGGATCATAAGGACACCTTGGTCTACCTAGGAATGCTTGGTGAGGGGTAGGGTTTGGTGAGGTGTTTGGATGGATTAGTTGAGTTGGTCATGAGTAGGTTGACATCCTATGTGTGGAGGTTTCTCTCCTTCTCAACTAGGCTTGACTGTGATATTTCTTTGTTTCTTTATAGGTTCTGTGGTTACTAAGGGACTTATAAGTATAGATATGAATGAATAATATCCCCTTATATTGTGTAACTTCACAACACCTAATTTTCAAGAAGATTTATCATCTTCCACAATTCTTTGGCATCTTGCATGAAACTTCTCCTATGCGTATATTTATTCATGACATATTGGGATACTAGATTAGTGAGTGTGTACTTCTTCTCACGTTTGGATAAACCACTCTGTGAGAACAAAAACTATTAGAAATTTATTTGACATTAAAAAACTATAGATAACAAAACATTCATATACTATTCATTGTCATACAAAAACCATAAAAATGAACATTTTTAACATAAACATGATATGATAACTAAAAAACTAAATATCTTATATTCTCCTTTCACAATCATTGCTCTTCATGTGTTATTAATGAACTAACTTAATTACTTGATTGTTACTAGTTATATCATAGATGATACCAACATATTAATTTTATGTTCTCTTTTAATATTACTAAACAATTTGGATGTATTTTCTTAATGAGATTCATTTGACTAACCAAGTAACTTGTTGTACAAGTTGTAAGGTAAATTTGGGACTATAATACTAGCTAATTAAATGCCTTGATACGCCACAAGATTTTCCACATCTAGCTATGGAGGATAAATAGTGTATGACTAAGTTGTGCATACAAGAGAGTCATCTCAGCTATAAAAAATTAAATGGAAACCTCATGTGAAGGTCTACATGGTATGACTTCACTGCTATCTGAATGGAATTATCCCTAAGGTTGAGTCTTTCAAGGTTCTAACTAGCTAGCTAAGGTACAACCTAGCTCTATGGCCCATGTTAAAAATTGAGGTATACTTTTTTGTTCATAAGACAACCACCGTGGTAAAAAAAATAAAGTGATATATGATGGGATGTCATGTTTCTTACCAGATATCTTGGTCAATTGCATGTGAAAAAAATGTCTAACCATCCTCTACCTCATGCTTACTCAAGAATCTTCTTGTTCCCTACTAGTAGTTTTCACAAAGATGATGTAAGTAAAAGATAATTTGGAATAGTGACCTCATAAGAGTTGAGAATTCAATGCACTCAACTATCTTCAAAAGTAGTATAACTTTTCTCTCATTGTTGCAGAAATCAGTCCAGTTAATAGTTGGAGATTTTGAAAAAATATTAGTTATAAAAACAAAGACAAAATATTTTTATGTTTGTGTAATGGACTAACCCCTAATATATAATTATAATAAAAATAGACCGGGGGGGGTAGAAATAGTACATTTTCTTCAAATACCAGACTAGCACCCATTTAAAACTTATTTCATAAAGTCACCTTTTCTAGATGTATGTGACACCCAGTCTTGCACACTACTTCTTGGGTCAAATGTGTTGTATATCACCTTCATGACATGGCAATGAATATGTTAAATATGTTGGCACATTCAAATGTCAAGAGACCTTTGTGTTGATTATCATGTGTAATCATAGTGTAGGTGTCAAATCATTTGAAGCATTCATTATTGTTATAATTATTATTATTTAATTTATTATGCCATATGGGCCGCATTGTTTTAGCCAATTAGGGTTAAGTTTGTGTTACAACCCGTTCCTAGTTTTGCTGGTAATTCTAGAGATTTAAGATAAACTTAATGCTTGGCATACTTTTATTAGTAATATTTTATGTTGTGCTTTATCTTAACTTTGGTAACCTTAAATAGTTGTTTGGGTAACTCATAATTATGACTTAAGCCTACTATAAAGATTTGAGTTGGAGTAATATAGAATTAACACATAAATGTATGCAAGAAGAGATTTAATGACATTGAAGGAAATAATTAATAAATAATTTTTTCTGTGAGAATATTATCAAAATAATATTGTAGAATTATAGATAATTCAATTATGAATAAAAAAAGAATAAACTAAATCAAAGTTTAAATGAGAGAGTCTTGTCCTTTTTAGTAAACATGCACTGAGTGCCACCACTGCGACGCCATGTCGTGTGCTGTGACCCATGATGGTGCGTCGTGTGCACGACTGCGACGAATGCTGTCTAGGACAACCAATCATAAAATGATCATATCTTAGACTATACTTATCCATTTTCAATGAAAAAAAGTTTGTTGAAACCACATTTCGATCCTCTGTCATCTTAGACACCTCGCTCAATGAGAGGGTGATCTCGAAGGTGATTCTGGGGTGATTTTTGGGGAAGAATGTGAAGCATGACAGAAATATAAAGGGGGTTGCCATATATTCAACTTGGTAAATAGTTTTAACCGTGATTCTTCCTTCTCTTCATTTCCCCTTGCTCTGAACCCTTGATCCATCGAATTTGAGGTTTGGGTTAACCTCTGACCTTCATCTTCTACCTACCGTAGACCTCGTTTAGCGTTGAAAGGAAGAGGAAACAGGTGATTTGCTAGGATCTTGATATAGATTTGATATTTTCAGAGATGTGTTGCATTTTTAAGGTGTTTTCACACCTTAGGGTGAGTGGGTACTTCCTTTAAATAGTAGATTGCACAAAAATGAGTTAAATTGTCAATAATTTTCAATTGCTTAGTATGCGAGTACAAACCTTAAATGGTCTATTTGATCTAGCTTTTGCAAGTTGATATGAAATGGATTATTTATCTATTATGATGAATTTCAGATGATGAAATCATATTAGAAATGGGTACAATCCATCAAAATGATAATTCTTAAAGTATTTGTAGAGGTTATAAGACTAAACTAAAATTTAAGATATTTGACTAACTAAAAGTTTTATATAATTGAATAAAGAAGTTTGCCTAGTTGAATATCCTTGCTTACGAATGATTGTTTTATTTGTATGTGTATTACATATGTGTCAGAAAATATTTTACATTTCATTCAATGATATCAATGTTTCCTTGATATATAAGTAAGGAGGGTGAAACCCTAAATGAATGGAAAGTTGGAGTTTGCAAATAGACATCTCGATTCAATGTTATTCTTTATGTATGATGCTTTAGTAAATGGCATGGAAACCCTAGTTCAGTTCATTACATGGTTTCATATATATATATATATATATATATATTTGTGTGTGTATGTATATATATATATATATTGATTGTATGTGAATTGCTGAGAGAAATATTTATTCAATGATGTTATGATGTATTAAATCCTTATGTGAGTCATGTGATAAGTGAATGAGGTAAATGAAACCCTAAGGATAGGGTGTTCAGTGAATCAAGTATTGTGATATTAATGTTTCTCAGTATGAGATGTGGTTATGCTTAACAATTCAGATGTGGTAAATGTTATCAGATGGTTTATGAAATGAATGATTTACAAAGTTAAACTAAGATATGTTGATGTGATGATTGAATTTTGAATTTAAAGAGTGAATTTGACATGTAGATGATCAAAACATTGTAGAATCCTCACAGGATGAGGCCTGCGTTGTGAGGAGGAAATGGTTTCCCGAATGGAGGTAGTCCAGATCGAGGTAAGCTGGAGCACACCAGTAGGGTGCGGGGGTCTTAACTAGTAGGGAAACCTCCTTACAGTTGTGTGGTACCCAACACCAACTGGGGATGCTGGTGGTACATGTGTTACATGTTGAGTGATCAGTGGTCAGTAGGTCCAATGATGCATAATAAGCCTGAGGGCTTTGACTCACTGCCTGAGTACTCAAGTTGAGAGGTGGAGTCTGAGATATCCAGCCACTCCCATTAGCCGCCGAGAGGCAGGCGTGTCGAGACCCGCTGCAGATGGGGTCTTAATCAAGAGATAGGCTTAGGAACCCATGCATGCTTCTAAGCCTTGTACAGTGAGATCATAGCTTGTTGTGATTCTTTCACATGTTATCGTACACCTCTTGTGGGTTTAGGGCATAATAAGATGAATGAGAGGTTAAACTAGTGTGTGCAGTTATTCAATTATTCTTTGTATGTTTCTGAATTATTAGTTCTCTTTATGATCAATCAAGCATTTCATATATTGATTCACTCTTGTAGATATCTAGAGTATCCTGCCATATTTATGATTGTGCATGATTAGACTCTTTAAAGCATATTGTTGTTATAATTTATATCCGTTGGTCGAAAATATATTTGTAATTATATAAGTGCTTTAAACTGTTTCTTTGAAGTACTCATTCACTGAGAGAGTAGGCTCACCCCTCTGCTCACGATTTTTTTAAGGAAACCACATGGACCTGAAGATGTCATTGCATCAACATAGATCTACCATAAGAGTTAAGTATGAGATTAGTTGAGTTTAGTTGGTCCCTGTCACTCTAGGTCCTTATAGAGAAGTGAGAGAGTTGTAAATGATGTTTTGTATCTTTGTTTCCTTAATAAGAGAGAATGTATCTGATTATCATGTCGTATGTACATAGAAGTGATAGAAACAGAATGAATGTATGGATGTTTATAATTAATATTGAGATCATATTAGAGTAATCAAAATTCAATTCTCTTGTAAAGTTTGTTTATGTGATTGGATGTGAGAAAATAAAGAGTTGAAATAAAGGAAAAAGAATTGGGAGTGAACTTTGTATTAAGTAAAATCCTCAAACTTATGCCCTAATCTCATGATTAGTGGTAATAGTGGGACGTGGGTGTAACTGCTTAGTATTAGAGCTTAGGCTGAGTCATCAGGGATCATTAGGATAGAAAATCAGAGTTATCAGTGTGGCAGATAGGAGGTGATGCGTCTATAGCTCTAGGAGGTTTGAGTATTTTGATACCCTGGACCAAAATCTGAATACTTAGGTTGACCAGTATCAAGCTACTCTATATATTCTTCTCTGGATGCCCTAGCCAGGTATGCAGAGGAAGAATGGGCTAGAGAGAAACCATAGAAATATTAGAGTTAGAAGACCAGAAAGAAATGAATGAATTGAGTATAAGAATAGAATGTGATGTAACTCTTGTTTTATATTGTTGCTTTGATTGGATATCAATGGAAATGATCTTATATATTTTAATTCAAATATTCAATTCTTAGAAATATATGTGGTCCTTTAAGAATCTTGTACACTATGAAGTTAATTCAATTATTGTTTGCATTCTTTGTATCAAGTAGACCAGAAGTTATGTTTAAGAGAGTTTGTCCTAAGTGGATATTCTTTCCACATGCTTGAGATTAATAGGAGTTGGTTAATATTGAGTAGATATTGGCTTCATGATTGTAGGTTCGGCTTGGTCCAGCTGGCAGGGTGCGTTACTGGGATCTAATGACTCCTATTGAAAATATAATAATAGTAGACTCTGGATAAATTAGACCCACATCATAGTGAGAATGTACATACACTAAGATGTTGAAACATACGGGAAAGATTAGAATAGCTAAGAATCAATTGGAACTGATATATAAGATCCAACTTTGGGGCCTCATATGGGAAAAGCTTAATATGGAATAAAGGAACACGACATAAGGTTCAGATTAAGTTTAATGATTAGTATTATACGAACTATAAATATGAAGTATGGAAAAGATGTGAGAAAAGTATGTAAGGGCTAAGATAGTAAGAATCAATCATGATGAATGGATCATATAATCGAGTACAATGCTTTTATGTACTCCAAAGCAAAGGAAAAATAGAAGAAAAGAGTTAAGTATATGATAAGTACATAGAAGTGAAATTTAGAAGTATGAAAGTGAAGAGAATTAGATGAACATGTAAATCATAAGAATAGGATAACAAACTTAGTTGAAACAAAGAGAAATGTTAGAAATGATGAGCTTGATTAAGGAATGAGGGTTGTGATATAATTGAGAGCATGGAATGTATACCTTAATTTATTATGAAGTTTAATACATTCATCCTTACTACCTTTGGATTCTAAGTCTCTATAGAACAACAAACTAGTTTCTAAAAGAAGAACAAAAGTGTAGCTTAACAAATGAATAAGTCATATAAAGGTATACTATATTTAGGAAAGAAAAACTTGTTTGAAAGAGAAACTAAGTTTGACCCATGTATGAGTCGTTTGATTTAAAATGAAAGATATGTAAAGTATTGAACATGAGGTGAAACAATAGAGAGATTGTTGATTTAGAATTTCAACTGCACATTAGTAGAAGGATAAAAAGAAATATGTGCAACAAGGTATACATGATCATACACATGAATAAGCAACATGATCATAAGAGAAAATTAGAAGTTAATGGAAGAGTAGTATATGGTAAGAGGATTATGGAAAGTAAGGAAGGGTTGGAAACATGATGGAGTAATATAGATTATAAAAGAAATAGGTTGCAAGACTCAAGAAAGTGTAATTAGTCAAGTATCCTTGTTGATAACTAATTAAACCTACATATGAGAAATGTATTAAGGGAATGTTTGAAGATAATAATTCTAAGTCTCAGAATCAACTTCTCTTTCATATCTTCCTTAATGAGAGCAATGTGGGAGTGAAGTGATAAGAAAATGAATCATATATGATGCATAACCACCATGGTAGAGACCTCTAGTGAATGTAATAATGACACACAATATGATGATGAAACCCTAGCAGGGTAAATTGAGAATGTAATCTATCTGAATGGTCAAGTAAGAGAAAGGAAATTCAATTGATAAGATAAGGAAGACTTTAGTAAAACTTGTGAGATCCAAAGTTTGAATTTCAAATTAAGGGAGCAAAGTCACATCACAATAACGTCATGCTACTAATAAGGACCAAACCCTAGAATGTTTAGAGTTGTAGTAGTTCAAGGAATTTTACCAATGATTTGACCTTGAATACTAGCATCTCTATAAAACAAGATCATAATATTAGATCTATGAGAAGTAAACTAACAATGATAGTAATCTATGATTTATAGGTAGCAAATCTGAAAGGTAGATAAACAATATGAAAATGATTTAGAGCAAAAGAGTAAGCAATAAATTTGAAATGTAACAAGTGTGTTTTGAACAAAAGGAGAAATATAACATGAGTAATGTGTGATATAAATAAATTCTTGTAGTGATATCAAGAATGATGAATAATCTATTCTTACCTTGTATGTTTCAATTTTAGGGATGTTTATTCTACATTATCAAACTGAGAAGTATAAGTAGCAAAAAGTAAATAGTAATGAATGGGGAGAGAAATAAGAGAAAATAATGGATTTTAGTAATACATGAATTTGTTTTTAGAAGTGTAATTTGTTGAAGGTATATCAAGGGATGTAAATTTGTTTTACGTATGATTTCAGTTGTACATGTGCAAACCATATGTTAATTAAAGGTGTCTGATAGTTTTACTCATTCATATAAGTAATCCAGCTTAGTATTGCACAATTGTTGTTGAATCTAGTCTTCCAACTCATGAGTGCTTTTCTATTTGAGTAGCACAATAGTAAAATTCAAAACAACATGATGAACTCTCTTTTGTGACTCTGAGGTAATACAAAACAATAGTACATATTGAGCCATATGAATTGAGATACTTGGATCAGATTATCAATGTTGAGGTAACACTTCAAGAGTATGAAAATATTAAAAATGGTTGTTTCTCTTCTCTTTCCTATGATTGGTTGTGGCATAGAGAATTTTTTGTTATCATTGAGAAGACTTGCTTAAAAATCTGTTGTGATTTGAAGAGGAACAAATGACTCAATGTTGAAAATAAAATTCTAGACCACAGAATTTAAAAGCATAAAAATAGAGAAATACCCCTAGTAAAGGTTCATTGGAGGAATCATGTGTATAAGAAGCTACTTGGGAAGTAGAATCGGAGATGTTTAAGAAGTATCATTCCCTCTTTTAGAAATTTTGAGATGAAATTTTTATTAGAGGAGGAGAATTATTACAACCCGTTCCTAGCTTTACTGGTAATCCTAGATATTTAAGATAAACTTAATGCTTGGCATACTTTTGTTAGTAATATTCTATGTTGTGCTTTATCTTAACTTTGGTAACCTTAAATACTTGTTTGGATAATTCATAATCGTGAATTAAGCCTACTATAAAGATTCGAGTTGGAGTAATATAGCATTAACCCATACATATATGCAAGAAGAGAGTTAATGCCATTAAATAAAATAATTAAGAAATATTTTTTCCTCTGAGAATATTATCAAAATAATATTTTAGAATTATAGAGAATTTAATTATGAATCCGACAAGAAAAGAATAAACCAAATCAAAGTTAAAATAAGAGAGTTATGCCCTTTTTAGTAAACATGTACTGAGTGTCGTGACCTCGATGTTGCGTCGTGTGCCGCGATCCGTGATGTTGCGTCGTGTGTCGTAACCCACGACGTTGCGTCGTGTGCCGTGATGAATGCCGCCTAGGATAGTCAATCATAAAATGACCATATCTCAGACTATGCTTATCCGTTTTCAACGAAACAAAATGTGTTGGAACTAGGATTTGATCCTTTATCATCTCAAACACCTTGCTTAATGAGAGGGTGACCTCGAAGGTGATTTCTAGGGTGATTTTTGAGGAAGAATGTGAAGAACAGTGAAAATCGAAAGGGGGTTGCCATAGATTCGACTTGGTAAGTAGTTTTAACAGTGATTCTTCCTTCTCTTCATTTCCCCTTGCTCGGAACCCTTGATCCATCGAATTTGAGGTTTGGGTTAACCTCTGACCTTTATCTTCTATCTATAGAAGACCTCATTTAGGGTTGAAAGGAAGAGGAAATTAGTGATTTGCTAGGATCTTGATATGGATTCAAGATTTTTAGAGATGTGCTACGTTTTAAAGGTGTTTTCACACCTTAGGGTAAGTGGGTACTTTCTTTAAATAGTAGATTGCATGAAAATGAGTTAAATCATCAATAAATTTCAATTGCTTAGTATGCGAGTACAAACCTTAAATGGTCTATTTGATCTAGCTTTTGCAAGTTGATATGAAATGGAATATTTATATGTTGTGATGAATTTTTGATGATGAAATCATATTAGAAATGGGTACAATCCATCTAAATGATAATTCTTAAAGTATTTGCAGAGGTTATAAGAGTAAACTAAAATTTAAGGTATTCCACTATGACTGAAATTGTTGTATAATTGAATACAGAAGTTTGCCTAGTTGAATCTCCTTACTTACGAATGATTGTTTTATTTGTATGTGTATTACATATATGTCAGATAATATTTTGCATTTCATTCGATGATATCAATGTTTGCTTCATATATCTCTAAGGAGGGTGAAACCCTAAATGAATGGAAAGTTGGAGGTTTACAAATAGACATCTTGATTCAATATTATTCTTGATGTATGATGCTTTAGTAAATGGTGGGGAAACCCTAGTTTAGTTCATTATAGGGTTTCATATATGTATATTTGATTATATGTGAACTGCTAAGAGAAATCTTAATTCAATGATGTTATGATGTATTAAATCCTTATGCGAGTCATGTAATAAGTGAATGAGGTAAATGAAACCTGAAGGATAGGGTGTTCAGTGAATCAAGTATTATGATATTAATGTTTCTTAGTATGATGTGGTTATGCTTAACTGTTCAATTACAGTAAATGTTATCAGATGGTTTATGAAATGAATGATTTACAAAGCTGAACTAAGATATGTTGATGTGATGATTGAATTGTGAATTTAAAGAGTGAATTAGACATGTAGATGCCCAGAACATTGTAGAATCCTCACAGGATGAGGCCTGTGTTGTGAGGAAGAAATAGTTTCCCGACTGGAGGTAGTCCAGATCGTGGTAAGCCGGAGTGCACCAATAGGGTGCAGGGGTCTTGACCAGTAGGGCAGACTCCTTACAGTTGTGTGGTACCCAACACCAACTGAGAATTCCGGTGGTACCTATGTTACATGTTGAGTGATTAGTGGTCAATAGGTCCACTGATGCATAATAAGCCTGACGGCTTTGACTCACCACCTGAGTACCCAGGTTGAGAGGTGGAGTCTAAGATATCCAGCTGCTCCCATTAGCCACTGAGAGGTAGACATGTTGAGGCCCGCTGTAGATAGGGTCTTACTCGAGAGATAGACCTGACATGCTTCTAAGCCTTGAACAGTGAAATCGTAGGTTGTTGTGATTCTTTTACATGTTGTGGTACACCTCATGTGGGTTTAGGGCATAGTTAGATGATTGAGAGGTTAAAAAAGTGTGTGCAATTATTCAATTATTCTTTGTATGTTTTTAAATTATTAGTTCTCTTTATGATCAATCAAGCATTTCATATATTAATTCACTCTTGTAGATATCTAGAGTATCCTGCCATATTTATGATTGTGAATGATTAGACTCTGTAAAGCATATTGTTGTTATAATTGATATCAGTTGCTCGACAATATATATCTGTAATTATATAAGTGCTTTAAACTATTTCTTTGAAGTACTCATTCATTGAGCGAGTAGGCTCACCCCTCTGATCACAATTTTTTTAGGGAAACCATGTGGATCTAAAGATGCCATTGCATCATCATAGATCTTCCATAGTATTTAAGTATGAGATTAGTTGAGTTCAGTTGGTCCCTGTCACTCTAGGTCCTTGTAGAGAAGTGAGAGAGTTGTAAATGATGTTTTGTATCTTTTTTCCTTAATAGGAGAGAATGTATCTGATTATATATCATGTCGTATGTACATGGAAGTGTGAGAAATAGAATGAATGTATGGATGTGTATCATTAATTTGAGATCATATTAGAGTAATCAAAGTTTAATTATCTTGTAAAGTTTGTAAATGTGATTGGATGTGAGAAAACAAAGAGTTGAAATAAAGAAAAAAAATTGGGAGTGAACTTTGTATTAAGTAAAATCCTCAAACTAATGCCCTAATCTCATGATTAGTGGTAATTGTGAGATGCGGGTGTAACAGTTTGCTTCCCTTATACTTATCTCCTTTCTTATATATAATAGAGGATTTTGCCTTCTATAAAAAATCGAATTAGTCTCCCATCTTATTTTTTACATGGTATGTGAGCATTGATCCTATTCTAGGGAGATAAAGAAAGAACCTCCACTTGAAAGTGACCTATATCTCTTCTTGATTGGCTAAATTCCAAGCATTATGTTCACTTCCATGATTGTCTCCTCTCTTGTTCATTAACAAAAATTCAATCTCCTTAATTTGTGTCAGTGCTATCCATCCTGACCATCAGAACTATTATATGCCTTCTCTGAGTCATGTTTAGTTGTCCCTTCCCAAAGTGTATCTTGAGATATATAATATTCAGACTGGTATCATCTTACCTTTGATCCATACTCCTATAAATATCATCTAGTCAACATACTCCATCATCTTTTGCGTCACTAGTTGCCAAAATTCAGAAATTCTCCTTCAGATTGGGCAGTGGGAGTCACCCTGACTATTGTTGCGTGAGTTATTTTGTCATATTTTATTGTTGTCAAACTCTTTGTGATATTTTTTCTTTCGATCTAAGTTCCCCCAACTTCTCTGATTTCTAACCTCTAGCACCATGTAACCCATGCTTCTATATTTAGAACTCAGAAAACCAATGGGATCACAAAAAAATTAATCAGTGGACACCATTTGTCCTCCTCACAGATGACATGTTCCACTTCACCAATGATGTATTTGGGATGCGAAGGGTATTATGGCTTATGGATGCAAGCAATCCCACTCGGCTTCACATTGACAACTTAAGTTGTAATAGAGGAACCAAAATAATAAAAGAATCACCTTGTTGCATTCACCTCTGAGATGGAAATCCATGACAACCACAAACATTTTTGTAGTTCTAGTGTTAATTCATATCCAACTTGTTATTTTAATAATTGTTGATGTGCTAGTAAAAAAAGTTAGGAGACTTAGAAAGAATCTTGGAATAACTTGACCTTTCACCATCAAGTGGGACCCCTCTGATACAATTATTATTAACTAGATAACTAATCATGTCTCACTTTTTAACTCATATCCTGTAAAGACCAAGTCTCTACTAAAAACCATGGCAAACAAAAACACCAATTGTGTAGCAACGGAAGATTAAAACTTGACTTTATTCAAAATGTATAAAGAGTACTATATAAAATTTTCCCAAATTGGGTACATATTTATGCAAGAACAAGGATCTAGGTAGAGGAAGACTCAAACTAGTACAACTTGTCTCCACAAACAACATAACAAAAGTATATGCAACTAGTCCAAGCTAACTAGATGTGTACGATCTCCTTAGCCTTAGGCAGGTTCACCAAGCTTCCCATGCGCACTCTGATCCTAATCTGGGTGGTTGGGATCACCCAGCAAGAAATAGATAAAAAAATGTATGTGTCAATAAAGGATAAGGACAATTATAAATCTAAATCATTGCATATGATAAAGAATCCACTATACTAAGGGATTTCAAGAGTATGAGGCAAGTGATCAAATAAGAATTGGAAATCTGCCATAGTACAACATCAACAATTATCACATTGCATGAATATATTATAACACAAACTCATCTCAATGTAGGGTGAGGCACCTACCGACCTCACCATATATAAAATGTCAGGGGGACTAAAACCCCAGTGCCTGGAAGGAGGACTAAAACCTCAGTGCCCTGTATAAAGTGATAGGGGGATTAAAACCCCAGTGCCTATGGTAGGAGGACTAAAACCCTAGTGCCCTATATAAAGTGGCAGGGGGACTAAAACCCCAGTGCCCTATGGGTGGTTTGTACTCATGTGCACTACATTTTCATTTGGCCAATAAATACATCATGCATAAATAAGTCACTTGGCAGCATTAAGAGATATAAATAAAATTGCATCATAGTAAAAGGGAATAATTTCCAACAAACATTTCCAATTAAGCAAGCCAACATTGGCATTTCAAGTAATGATCAAGTACATCAATAAAGGAGCCAAATTTAGGCATTAGAAGAATCAATAATGAAAAGAACCAAGAAATGGCATTAGAGGGATTACAAGTCTAGAAATTTAGTAAAGTGGAGTTGGATAAAGTCCTAACTGAGGAATAGGTGTATTTGCACATTAATCATTCCACATTCATTCTTGACAATTATAATAGGGAACATGGTCCAAATATTTAAATAAGGGTTACATACAGAAATAGGGCTCACATACATAAATAGGATTCACATACGTTATTGTAGATTCTTAATCATCATTTCTCACCAAAAGCTTGTTATCCAATTCCATTTTCCTAGGTATAAATATTTCACATGAATTAATATATATTAAGGCATAAAGCATAAGAAAACCCTAATTTTGGAACTTATTTTCAAAACCATGATTTAAGACTCAAAACCTAGTCCAATTGATTAATAGTATTCTCCTGATTAAGAAAACATCTTTTATTTCCCAATTTGGAGTTAAAATGAATTAATTACACATTTTAGATCATTTAATGTGATTAAAATAATATTTAAGATAAAATTCAGAAAAGAATTTGGAAACATGACTCAAAAACTATTAATTCGGATTCTACTCAAAAAATCGTTTCAAACGACTATTCATTTGCATTTTTCTGACCAATGGTTGATTTATTATGAATTAATTAAATTAGACCAATCCGAATGCAAGAAAAATCCATTTCAGCAAAGTAAATGGGCGAACGTGATTGGGCCACTGAGGCCGGGCCTACGCTGACACGGACCAATCATATTTGGCCATGTCGGCGGGTCCATTTTCACTGACTTAGGTCAATAGCAACTGAGAAGAGGGAAATGACCAAAATACCCTTGTCAAATTGATTTTATTAACACAGTTAGGGTAGAAGAGTCATTTGAAATTATTGATTCTTCGCTGGCGAGGAGTAAAGAGGAACTGAAATTATTAAAAGGCCCATGTGAGAAAACGAGACAAACATGACATGTGAGGGCATAATGGTCAAAACCTGACCCAACTTCTTCCACTCGCAACAATGGCGAGGGAGCATCTCAGGGGGGCAAAGGTAGGAACTAAAGTTTGAGTTCTTGGGGTGATCGGCTCCCGAAAAAGAGACAAACACATATATTGATCTTCGGTGAAGGCGACGAAGGAAAATGAGGAGAAGGTCGATGCAGAAGCCACCCAAACACAGCGGAGAAACCAGAAGAACAAGGGAGGAAGTCAGAGAGCAAAAACCTAAGGAATCTCAACAACAATCAAAACTGAGATCAGGGACAGCTTCGTTGGGCCGAGATGAGTCGAATCCATGCCTTGGCATGAGCGGAGAAGCACTGAATGGGGGAGAAACAATGGCGCCGGTGAGGACACAAACTGTCCTATAGGACCGAGCAACTGGGGCATCCGCTGGGCAAAGAAATGGATGGGAGAAGGAGTTCAAGCATCAGGGATGCTTACCTAGAAGATGATTGACCTGGGGCAGTCGAAGGAAGGAGCACCAGGCCGAGTTCATCGGAGAAGGGGAGAGAGCAGGTCCGGTAGATCCAGGGTGAACGGGGAGAAATTGAATGAGGAGGAGGAAGGCTCGAGGCCTAAGGGTGCTCGACGACCCCTTAAATAGGTCAGAGGGAGGCCCTTGGCCTTATTGTGCCTTGTGGAGGAGAAGGGGGAGAGAAGCCGAGAAAGGCATTTGGCCTACACTAAATGAGAAATAATGATCTAGGACTTGTTGGAACGAGCGTTGAGAGATGGAACCAACTCAAGAAAAATCATGCAAAATGGTGAAGGAGGGAGAGAGAACGGGCTGGGGCAGGTCGGGGGTCGAGAGCAGCCCGACGACCGGAGGTGGAAGACAAAGCTCCCGCCATCAGATCACAGACCGATGGTCCATAGACGTCGCTCGAAGCGTGTGATGGAAAAATGAATCGAAGCCGTAGTGTTACAAAATGAAATGCATGATATTCAAGTAGGGTCTTTAGTCACACTTTACTACAGCTCATAAATTCGATTTGAAAGGTCAAATGAAGTCCAAATGGCACCAAACTTTAACCACAAGCACAAAATGAAGTCTAGAACCATGCTATGTAATTATATTCTCATTTCGCCCATTATTTGGCCCTTAATAAATATATTTCTCATTAAAGTGTATGTTAATACATTAAAATGAATGAGTTATATGAAAAGGCTTCTTTTAATGGATTATATGAGTGAAATTCGAGATATTCATCCATTATTTACTTTAAGAGAAAAATCTCACCATTATATTATATTTTGATATATTATTATCATTTTTTAGGAGAGGGAAGGAAATTAGGTTGATTACACCCATAATTAATTCTATTACATATTTTTGCTCATATATTATCCAAAAAGATATAAGAGCTCAAAATTAACATTATCCACTTATTATCTCTCATAAAACTCCATTTTTCATTATTAGTCCTCAATTATTACCTTAAGTGGGTTATTTGTGCAAATACCCCTTTATAATCATAAATGGGGGTAAAAATGGAATTTCACCATCATTAATGCTCAAATTGCATATAGAGTCCAAAAATGATTCAAAAGGATGGGAAATTTATGAAAAAGGTCCAAATGGACTAGAAGGCAAAGAAAAGCTCAAAAGTGGGTAAATTGCAGGAAAGACCCTAGATTTCAGTATGTTACAACACTCCACCCCTTAAAGAGGATTTCATCCCTAAAATCACTACAAGAGGGAAGAGAGGGTGAGTGTGCAACATCCCAACCTTAAAAAATTTGGTGGGTACTAAAAGCTCTACACATAGGCCAAGTCTTGCTAAGGTTTCCACAAAAACCTATGGCCTTTTATCAAACTCAACATAATTAACATTTTTGCCTTATTAGCATAATCTCCATCATGTGAAACATCATCCTTATTATTCCATCACTTAGATCACATTTTATTCATATTATTTTCGAAACAATTACATCTCAATATTATATCATATGTGTTTCCCTCATCAATGGTTTTAAGCACAATTAGGGTTTACTAAGACATTTCAACATTTATAGATTCATTAGATCACAAACCTTAATACTATTCTCCTTTAACTACATCATGTATGATTATCACATATTATTGTGATGAGAACCATATAATATTATCCAACAAATTATTAAACCTATAACAATTCCAAGTGTGTCACATTAATGGCTTATATCTAAGTTACATATTGTCACAACATCTTTCATACTCATATCCATGGCATCATTAATCAATTTCTCTTATTACACTAATTATTATGAATTATACATATTTAACATCTCATTATGTGAATCAAATTACTCATTTTCATATTACTGATTTGATTCATAAACCAATTTATGATAAGATGATTAATGAGATGTATTTAGTGAATAAGGTGATATGCCTTACATATGTTAATAATTGGATCACAATTATGATTAGGTCATTATAATATATTTACATGTACCAAGGTATATTAGGTGATGGCACCTAATGTCACTAGTGTATCATGAAAACATTAAGGATGTGTATTCCTTGTTAAGGCTAGATGATTACATCTTAGGGTTTAGGTCAACATGACCATTACATATTAAACCTTCATCTATAATTAGGGTGACTTAATCAAAATTATGTATATTCACAAATATTAATGAATAACTAATTATTATTTGCATCAATAATATATTAAGGCTCAAGCATATGAATTATTCCTTAGATGACTTATTCACTTGTTTATAACCAAACAATATGAATTACAATTATATTATGTTTGTTCAACATTAAACATATAAGCTCTCTAATCTCATATCTAAGGAGTTGGGGTTTCTTGATTTTAAGGCATTGAGGGACTCCACCCCCTTAAAGAGGATTTCGTCCTCGAAATCAGCAACTCCAAAATCTATCCAGGTACTAACACTACCATCCCAACTTTAAGGTATAACATAGGGTACACTAACCCTAATCATGGCAATCTAAGACTCATATAAGGTACTTAAGGATTACAAGATGATTTTTGTTTGGAATAATCAAATCATCATATAAGGGTTTCTAAGGTTATTCAACAATAAGGTAATGTCTAAGGGTAGACTATTTTGAGTTGTCCGTATCAGATCAGACCAGGCCAGTGTCATATGAACTCAGGAGTCCTCATAAACCAAGCTAGTGGCACAGAGGAAAATTTTGTCAGCACCCAAGTTCTGACCCTTTCTAGACACCATCACTTTCAACTTCTTGCTCAAATAGATACTCAATAGACAATTCACCAAAAAGTTGACAAATTTTATTTCTAATATGAAATTATTATGTCCTAAATCAAACTTTCAACTATAAGGTGAAAAACTTACTAAGGGAAACTATATAAGACATGGTTTCTAACGAGGAGACAATTTAAATTAGTCAAGAATCTGACTACCTTGATGCTCTGATACCATGCTGTAAAGACCAAGTCTCTACTAAAAACCATGGCAAACAAAACACCAATTGTGTAGTAGCGGAAGATTAAAACTTGACTTTATTCAAAATGTATAAAGAGTACTATACAAAATTTTCCCAAATGGGGTACATCTTTATACAAGAACAAGGATCTAGGTAGAGGAAGACTCTAACTAATACAACTTGTCTCCACAAACAACATAACAAAAGTATATGCAACTAGTCCAAGCTAACTAGATGTGTATGATCTCCTTAGCCTTAGGCAGGTTCACTAAGCTTCCCATGCACACTCTGGTCCTAATCTGGGTGGTTGGGATCACCCAGTAAGAGATAGATAAAAAAATGTATGTGTCAATAAAGGATAAGGACAATTATAAAGCTAAAGCATTGCATATTAAAAAGAATCCACTATACTAAGGGATTTCAAGAGTATGAGGCAAGTGATCAAATAAGAATTGGAAATATGCCATAGTAAAACATCAACAATTATCACATTGCATGAATATATTATGACACAAACTGATCTCAATGTAGGGTGAGGCACCTACCAGACCTCACCATATATAAAATGGCAGGGGGACTAAAACCCCAGTGCCTGGCAGGAGGACTCAAACCTCAGTGCCCTGTAAAAAGTGGCAGGGGGGCTAAAACCCCAATGCTTACGGCAGGAGGACTAAAACCTCAGTGCCCTGTATAAAGTGGTAGGGGGACTAAAACCCCAGTGCCCTATGGGTGGTTTGTACTCATGTACACTACATTGTCATTTGGCCAATAAATACATCATGCATAAATAAGACACTTGGCAGCATTGAGATATAAAATAAAATTGCATCATAGCAAAAGGGAATAATTTCCATCAAACATTTCCAATTAAGCAAGACAACATTGGCATTTCAAGTAATGATCAAGTACATCAATAAAGGAGCCAACTTTAGGCATTAGAAGAATCAATAATGAAAAGAACCAAGAAATGACATTAGAGGGATTACAAGTCTAGAAATTTGGTAATGTGGAGTTGGATAAAGTCCCAACTTAGGAATAGGTGTATTTGCACATTAATCATTCCACATTCATTCTTCACAATTATAATAGGGAACATGCTCCACATATTTAAATAAGGGTCACATACTGAAATAGGGCTCACATACATAAATAGGATTCACATATCTTATTATAGATTCTTAATCATCATTTCTCACCAAAAGCTTGTTATCCAATTCCATTTTCCTAGGTATAAATATTTCACATGAATTAATATATATTAAGGCATAAAGCATAAGAAAACCCAAATTTTGGAACTTATTTTCAAAACCATGATTTAAGACTCAAAACCTAGTCCAATCGATTAATAATATTCTCTTGATTAAGAAAACATCTTTTATTTCCCGATTTGGAGTTAAAATGAATTAATTACACATTTTAGATCATTTAATATGATTAAAATGATATTTAAGATAAAATTTCCAAAAAGCATTTGGAAACAGGACTAAAAAAATATTCATTTAGATTCTACCTGAAAAATCCTTTCGAATGACTATTTATTTGCATTTTTCTGACCAATGGTTGATTTATTGTGAATTAATTAAATCAGACCAATAAGAATGCAAGAAAAATCCATTTAAGCAAAGTAAATGGGCGAACAAGATTGGGCCACTGAGGCTGGGCCAATGCTAACACAGACCAATCATATTTGGCCACGTCGGCGTGTCCATTCTCGCTGACTTAGGTCAACAGCGAGTGAGAAGGGGGAAATGACCAAAATACCCTTACTCGTCAAATTGATTTTATTAACATAGTGAGGGTAGAAGAGTCATTTGAAATTATCGATTCTTCGCTGGCAAGGAGTAAAGAGGAACTGAAATTACTGAAAGGCCCATGTGAGAAAATGAGACAAACTGGACACGCAAGGCCATAATGGTCAAAACCTAACCCAACTTCTTCCACTCGCTGCAATGTCGAGGGAGCAGCTCAGGGGGGCGAAGGTAGGAACCAAAGTCCGAGTTCTTGGGGTGGTCGGCTCCCCAAAAAGACACAAACGCATATGTTGATCTTCGGTGAAGGTGACAGAGCAAAATGAGGAGAAGGTCGATGCAGCAGCCACCCAAACACAGCGGAGAAACCAGAAGAACAGGGGAGGAAGTCAGAGAGCAAAAACCTAAGGAATCTCAACAACAATCAAAACTGAGATCAGGGACAACTTCGTTGGACCGAGATGAGTCGAATCCATGCCTTGGTGTGGGAAGAGAAGCACTGAATGGGGGAGAAACAATGGCGCCGGTGAGGACTCAAACTGCCCTATAGGACCGAGCAACTAGGGCATCCGCGGGGCAAAGAAATGGATGGGAAAAGGAGTTCAAGCATCAAGGATGCTTCCTAGAAGATGATTGACCTGGGGTAGTCAGAGGAAGGAGCACCAGGATGAGTTCACCAGAGAAGGGGAAAGAGCAGGTCTGGGAGATCCAGGGTTAATGGGGAGAAATTGGATAAGGAGGAGGAAGGCTCGAGGCCTAAGGGTGCTTGACGACCCCTTAAATAGGTCAGAGGGAGGCCCTTAAACTTACTGTGCCTTACGGCAGAGAAGGGGGAGAGAAGCCGAGAAAGGTGGTTGTCCTACAGTGAATAAGAAGTAATGAGCTAGGACTCGTTGGAACGAGCATTGAGAGACGGAACCAACGCAAGAAAAATCATGCAAAATGGTGAAAGAGGGAGAGAGAACGGGCCGGGGCAAGTCGAGGGGTGAGAGCAGACCGACGGCCGAAGGTGGAAGACAAAGATCCCATCGTTGAATCTCAGATCGACGGTCCACAGACGATATGAAATGCATGATATTCCAGTAGGAACTTTAGTCACACTTTACTAAAACTCATAAATTCGATTTGAAATGTCAAATGAAGTCCAAATGGCACCAAACTTTAACCACATGCATAAATTAATGTCTAGAACCATGTTATGTAATTAGATTCTCATTTCACCCATTATTTGGCCCTTAATAAATATATTGCCCATTAAATTGTATGTTAATACATTAAAATGAATGAGTTATATGAAAAGGCTTCTTTTAATGGATTATATGAGTGAAATTCGAGATATTCATCCATTATTTACTTTAAGAGAAAAATCTCACCATTATATTCTATTTTGATATATTATTATCATTTTTTAGGAGAGGGAAGGAAATTAGGTTGATTACACCCATAATTAATTCTATTATATATTTTTGCTCATATCTTATCCAAAAAGATATAAGAGCTCTAAATTAACATTATCCACTTATTATCTCTCATAAAACTCCATTTTGCATTATTAGTCCTCAATCGTTACCTTAAGTGGGTTATTTGTGCAAATACCTCTTTATAATCATAAATGGGGGTAAAAATGGAATTTCACCATCATTAATGCTCAAATTGCATATAGAGTCCACAAATGATTCAAAAGGATGGAAAATTTATGAAAAAGGTCCAAATGGACTAGAAGGCAAAGAAAAGCTCAAAAGTGGGTAAATTGCATGAAAGACCCTAGATTTTAGTATGTTACATATCCAGATCAATCTAACAGGGTCGTGCAGGACATTGACTCATGTTATCAGTTATATCTATGATATATTTCAAGTAAGAGACCTCATGCAAGTTTATAAAGCACAAAAAAGGGGGTAGTATGCTAATTTTTTTACTTCTTCTTTGTTAACATTTCCCCCTAGCACCCCTCATGTGTGCATACATTTTCACCTGTACGGGGTAATATTTTTTTTTCACGCAAACTACTCAACCACTTTGTAATTGGTGTGCCGTAGCAAATAGATGAGAGAGAGAATAAGGAGAGAGAATGTATGAGTGAGAAGCTTTTGAGAGAGATAATATGTATCAATCAAGGCTATTGTAATATTCATACAACTTCTTATTATTCAGGACATTTGTCTTCTGATATCTTTGTGGTGCTTCATTCCTACTAAAAGTTCTGCTTTCATTGTATTATTGGTTTATCTCTTTCCAATTGACATTGTGCTTCTACAAGCTCATTCTACAATATGCATGTAGGTTTCCTATTTGTGTTTATTTCTAAACCACTTTATGCGGCATTGAAGGATCTTATTTGCAACAATCACTTGTTGGGATTGATCTTTTTGTGCTTGATTCCTACCTCTTGATCCCTTTGGTGTTAATTTGTGGTAATCCCATTGAATCTCATAAAATGGATGGAAACTTTCAAAATCCCATAAATTTCAAGCCTACAATATTGCACCTATAAGATTGATGATTTGTCTAGATTTGATCTTCAGTTAATTATTTTGTTGATGTCTTGTTGAAGTTGTTTATGCCAATATGGTTCGTCTACTAATCTACTTGTGTTTTCCTTGATGATGTTTTCCATTCCCATTAAGCCCATGAGAGTCAAACTCCAAATGGATCTAGTTGTAGTCGTCATCACTTCATCATATACGTATTTGAAGATACATCTACTACATCGTTGGATAAGTTGATTGTGCTTATTCCAATCACACATTTCTTTCAAGTGATGATGGCGTAATCATGGTATTTTGGTCATCTATTCCAGATTGATGGTGAAGTTATTCATTTCACATGCACTTCAGAAGATCTTTGTTAAAGCTTAAGTATTTCCAACATGTAGGACATAACTTCAAAGTTGGAGTCAACTAATTATTTTTAGAGAATCATATGTATGGGGAGTGAAAATATTGTATGGGGGAGTGACATTTTTATTTTTTATTATCATATCATCTAATGGATACTTGTGAGTCCAAGCTGGATATGTGTTTCACACATACTCCAGCTTGAGGGAGAGTATTAGAATTATTATTATTTAGTTTATCATGTTATTTAGTTTATAGCATGTATCTATTTCGATGATTTATGTGATATTAATATGTTTATATTACATTCAATTGTTATTTTTTAATGTTTTTAATAAATTATTTCATTATCATTTGATCTCAATTTTCTATACTGTATTTTATTTGAATGATTTGTTTTAAGAGTGTCTGAATTTCCATGCCAAGATCTAATTTTAACAAGTTTAACTTATGTCATAAAGTCCAACAATTAATAAAGTTAGGAGGTTATTTAACTCATCATTTGTTCCCCTCGAAGGCAACTAAAGTACAATCAAAATATAATGTTAAAAAATATAATAATTACAAACATACATGAAAATATAATAACATACAAATATGAAAAAAATTAATGTTAATGTTCAAAGTTTGACCCATAAAATTATATCCCACTAACCAATGGACACGTCCATGCTCATGTCTAACAACAGACTCACTCTTGTATTGTATATGTACCTCAGTTGCCTCTCTGGGTGTCTCAACATCGATAGCAAAGCCTGATGTAGGGTCTACCAAACTCAACAGAGTAAGTGGATCTCAATCAGTTCCAATCTTGGGAGGAGTTGTAATGATAGGCTAAAGCCCAAAGTTACAAGGTTTGAAAAGTGATGCAACATACAAAAAGATTTAGTGTATAAAATTTATAAGCATTCAAGATACTACAATTGATTTCAAATTTTAATTATGACTTCAATTTCAATTATAATTTCACAACGATTTCACATTACCCATTTTACTAGTGCATCAAGTTATAATGCAAAATACAGTGATTAAGTAATTAAGATAAGAAGAAAAATGTTGTTCTATAATCTACACGTGAGAGTGATGGAACTCGAGATACGAATATGTGAAATTTATGTAAGTTTCAAGATATATTTATTAATATTCCTCCAAAAATCCAAAAATGATCAAAATTACTATAGTTTAGTAATAGAGAGTACTCAAAATGATATAGTTTAGAATGAGAAAGAAGTGAAAAGTCAATTGAATGGAGTGACTTAGAAGTGAAGAGGAGTCTTGTACATATTTTAATGGTTCAATTCTGGTCTTTAAAGAGAAATGGTCAACCGTGATTACCTTACACGAAGTAGTTATTTGTATATGAAAATGAAAATTGCGGCTTGTATGTGTCTTCTGATTTGGCGCATCCGTCGATATGCCGGGAGTATGTATTAGCCGTTAAGCGACTGCATGCGTGAAAAGACTTGTGCACCCACATAATATGTCATGTTTATCTGATGAATCCTCCAGATTCACCCTCTCAGTCACCAATTCTAAGGATTTTATGCCGCATATCGACTGATCTACCCTCGCTTTGAGTTTACTTTAAGTATCCTTTTAGTCTCGTATAAATAGTGCATTACTAGCTCAAATTACCCTAGTTTCTAGCTTATTTGATCTCCTTTTTCCCCTACTCATGTTCTCTCTCCTCTGCAGATCATCCTCAACCATCACCAACGGTCATGACCCCTACAACACTGACTCTAGCGGTCTCAAGACCGTTTGAGGCCATGCGGTCGCAAGACCGTTTGAGCACATGCGGTCTCAAGACCGTTTGAGCCCATGCGGTCCTAAGACTGTTTGAGCCCATGCGGTCTCAAGACCGTTTGAGCCCATGCGGTCTCAAGACCGTTTGAGCCCATGCGGTCTCAAGACCGTTTGAGCCCATGCGGTCCCAATACCGTTTGAGCCCATGCGGTCTCAAGACCGTTTGAGCCCATGCGGTCTCAAGACCATTTGTTCCCATGCGGTCTCAAGACCGTTTGAGTCCATGCGGTCTCAAGACTGTTTGGAGAGGTAACGAGATCCAATGGTTCCTTTTCATCCAACCATGCGGTCTCAACCTTCATACGATCTTGAACTCCATGCGGTCTTGACCTCCATGCGGTCTCGACCCGCATGCGATCTTGACCTTCTTGCCACAAACACCGGCGACGTCTACCTCACCGTCAGCAGCAACGACGGTGCCCACGATGGCTGGCTTGCCACAAGCGCCCACGTCGTCAGCAGCAACGACGGCACCCGCAACACTTGCAACCTACGCCGTCGACATCCACGTTCCACATCTCATGCAAACAACACTTGCAACCTACACGTTGACACCACTGCTGTCCGTAACCGTCGGCGTCGTCGTCTTCACCAACCTTGCTCCGCCGCCATCGCACGTGCATGGAGCAGCGCTGCCATCATCTGTCGTCGCCAGCAGCACCCGCAGCATGCTCACCGACACCACCGCTGCCAAAGATGGCCTGCACGCCATGACCGCCCGCGTCGTCTTCCTCACCAATAGCAGCTACGATCTGTGGTGTCTCCTCTCCGTGCCGATTGCGTTGTGATAACTGAACCAGAGAACACAGGTCGCTATGTCTAATACAACAAATACAAAATAGAAAGAAAGACGAAAGAGATGATGAGAGGCTTTGCGACAACATGCCACTTGTTTATCAGATCCACAAACTTAGGAATTCTATAGCAAGACACGGACTCCACTTCCTATCTAGCTGCTCACGTCTTTTACTACTCCGAGAGCCCTGGACAAAGCTACCCAGCTGGATTTGTCTAAATTATACCAAAACGTGTTTCACCTACTCAAACAGCAGTGCTATAGCACTTGCAGCGCCACCACCATCCACCTTGACACAACAGTAGCGCCGCCAATTAGCGTCGCCCGACAACACCTGCATCACGGTGTTTCTACCTCCTTCCTCACCGCCAAGCAGCACCCGCAACCAGCAACTACACCGCCACGCCGCCAAGGCCCTACACCAGCAACTATGGTGTCTCCCGCACTGTCCAGCAGCAACGATGCTTGCTTGTTTGCCTTCAATCGCAGAGTTCGGAACCTACTCCGTCGTCATCCACTCCACTGCAGCAGACCTCGACGACGTTCCTCACACTAGCAAGTGCCTGCAACCTGCTCGCCTATACCATTGCTGTTCACGACGGCCTTCGGCAGCAGCAACGAACCCTCTCTCCGATAGCCAACTGCCCAAGACGACCTGCTGTTTCCCTTCCTCCTCCTCCCTGCCGCCGTCGTCATCACCTACACCAACAACCGTGAGTGCAGGACGAGTAAGCAGCAATACCAGTAGCTATCCACGCGCATGCTCCAAACCGTGAAGAGCACATAGCAAGATTGTGAAAACAAAAAAAGGCAAGACCGTTTGATGAGTGCAGCAAGACCGCATGGGAAATTGGAAGTGAAGAACGCATGAGCTCACGTGATGCATGGGGCGCTGCATTTCAATGGATTAACAAGACCGCATGGAGCATTTGCATTAGCAAGACCACATGCACGTGAATGAGGCCAGCAGCTATCACGCCCACACCAAGACCGGTTCTGCCATGCAAACCGCATGGAATTGCGTATGAGGACCGCAAGGCCGCATAGCCGGTTGCCAATGCAAGGACCGAATGAAAAAGTAGCAATGACAAAACCGCATGAAGCAAGCAATGTGAAGAAGACCGCATGAGCTCACGTGATGATCATGCATGAACGAAACCGCATGAGCAATTGTGGAGAGAAAACCGCATGGACAAAAGGGCACGCACAAGGTGTGACTCCTTGGCCCAAGATATTTTGGCAAGCCTATAAATAGAAGGGTAGAGGCATGGTCTTGGATACCATCTCACTACGGCCCAAGGCTGCCGGACTGGGACCAGTGCCGGGACGCCGCCAGAATGCCCGAGCACCGTTTCTGACCAAATTTCACCCACAACCCCAGGATCCCAGTCTGAGCACAGATCTGGAAAGCTGCCAGACTGGGGATATATCTAGAAGGCTGTTCCATCACCATCTCACCTCCACCATCATTCTACCATTGTTCTACCTCATTCTACCCATGCAATCCCAGAGGTAGACACGACGATTGAGGCGGAGAGACAGGCGTCATCGACCACAACGGAGCAGTCTCGGAGACTGCGACGATCTACATTGGGCTGTCACAGATCTACTCTTCTGCTCCGACAATGCTTTCTTTCTCTCTCTTCTCTTTCTTTGTTTCTTCCTCTATGAGAAGTGAGTAGTTCCATCCACTGGGGCGCGGAGACTAGACCCACTGCCTGTGTCTTGTAACTCGTACTAAAAGATGTTATCATTCTGATTCAATACTAAATCGTTTCATACATGCTTGAATGTTGGCCGCGTTCTTGTATGCATTTATTGTCTTTCATTGTGGTTTGTCTACGACCATTATTGAGACTCGAATACCGATTTAGTGTTGGTTTTTGGTGTGTGTATCCACCGCGCATCCATTTAGGTATCTAGGAATGCTTTCTAAGGAGTGGAGTAAACTCACCTCCATCGTTGTACTTTTGTACTATGAAATGGAATCAGTTGACGTACAAAAGTGCAACCTTGACAGGTCGAGGAACACACTCTGAGGAGAGAGTGGTGCAAAGTACTTGACCATTCATTCGGGAATGGCTGACGTTGCAACACTCCCACGTTTCTCGTATCTATATCCTCAAAAGAGGGATAGACTATAAGGATACTAATCGATTTGGTAATCATCGCCTGCTTGCTAGTTTTCCGATGCATGTTTCATGAGGTTGAGTAAGATTTTCTCTTCGGAGACTACATATCTTCATTGACACATAGATATGTACCGGATGAGAGTTACTCAACCCGTGAAGGATGTGTGCATTACTCTTGTCCTACAACGACATCGGTATTGTACAACATCCATGAATCTTGCTTACAAGTCTTGCTATGTTTGGTACAAGTGCAATTCATGTGTAGTGGTGGTGAATACCCGCATCACCCCAGTTATCCATCATCATTTTCTAATCTTAGATTTTAATCATTAAACTAGTTTTTTTATTCCTGCCTTTACTTTTGCATGCTTAGGTTAAATAACTCAAATCAAACTTCTGGTCTTAGATGATTAACTTAGATTGGTACGAAACAAGAAAAAGGCATTCAGATTCTTAACGTTGTCCTTTGGGTTCGATCCTAAATTTGTACTATGATAAGGCTTCCACACCGTTGTGGGGTTGGAGCATTTATCTAGCACCAGTTGTAGGTAAACCTAGAGAGGACATCAACTCCCTAGGGTTTTTGGTGTATATTAGGACTTCCATTGGAAGAGTAATCTTTTGGTGTAAGTTCTAGCTCCATCAAAAAATGGCGTTGTTGCCGAGGCCAACGGTATAAGAATCGTCTTTTTCGAATTTCATTTCGATTTAGGTTTCTCTAGGGTTTTTCATTTTCTTTTCAAAAACCTAAAAAAAGTGAAGGGCTTAATCTCACATATCTTCTTGGATTTGAAATTGTTTGTCAAGCCTGATAAACTCTTTCCTTGATTTCAGGTACCAACTCTCTCCAAAATGAAGCAGTCAACACCACCAATCATTAGATGTCAACTATGTGGTGACTATTCTCATGCATCGATTTACTGCTTCAATGTCCCTCCTCTCTACGTAATGTCTTTGCGTCAGATAATCATGAATCGGATAGCTGGGAAACTCAAAGCGGCCTCATCATACAACTATGGATATAACGCAAGTTATAATCCGTATCACCCTGGAGGCTACTACGAAAAACCTAACTATGGTGGATTTCAAGATGTAGACTGCAATGAAGGAGGGAACCTGGAATACAATGCAAATCAATACTATGATGAGGAGAGCTGTTATCAATATCAACCCAATAGGCGCAGTGAAGAGCCCTTTCATGAAGATCAACGCACATCGATAGAAGAACTACGTGCTTTACAGACGTCGGTGGCTCAACAACTAGCTGATCAGACAGCCGCGACTAAGAAGTTGATAGCCGATCTTGATAAACTTATGCAACCTATCAACGCTCCTGAGCAACATGTAGAACAACCACCTATTTCAACTAAGCACATCCATAGTCCACATGTTGCAATCAATTACGATGATGATTATGAAATCATGTGGGATATGCCTTCCAATGATCTTCAAGAATCAGTGCAAGGTGAGGAATCATCTTCAGAGTTAATATTTGAACCCAAGGACAATTTCTTCATAACATTACAAGAGAAAGAATCATCTTTCGAGCCAAGACCTGACTCAGAAAGTGATTCATGCACTATGCCCTTAGGTGAAAGATGGAATAGCCAATATGAGGATTTTCTACAGTCAGGAGGTCAATGGGGGATAAACTTCAATACTTACCCACCTTCTGACTTCATAGACTCAAACCCAACTATTAAAGAGCAATTGACGATAATCAATTCCTTCAATGACAAAATTTTTTCAACTTCAGCTGTCACATCAATAAAATCCGTAAAAGAAGGATTAATGTCGCAAGGACTCTACACTCCTTCACAATCAGACTCAGATGGGTATGTGACCGATTCAGACAAGGATATGTCTTTTACGCAAGGGAATCAAATGTCTTCACTTCCAGAACAAAATCCGAATTGCCCTTATGAAGAAATTTATAATCATTCGGCTAATTTAGGGACAGACTTTGAGAATAGAATTGATCAAAATCTTGATTCAGAAATGGACCATACCACTCTCACTGATGTAGTAGAATTAGTGGAGAATGACGGGTCTCAAGATGACAATCCTATGACTGGTCCTTTTCATGAGATGATATTACCTGAGTTACCGCCATCACAAGAAGTCCAGTCGGAGCCAGTCCTCGAAAAAGAGCATGATCTTTCTATTGAATCTCCTTCTAGTCACTTGAACGAGTTGACAATGCACTATGAAGAGAAACATGAGCCATCTCTTGACTTTGGAACGGATTACAATATTACCACAAACTCTTATAATGACAAAAAGGACCCTTGGGAAGACATCAAGTCACAAACCTATCCCTCTATAGTCACTCATCCCTATGAAGAAGCCCCTCCTGATATTCAAGAAACTAAGATATGTCCATTACCTGAGCTAGGTTCCACTCCTCCCATAGAAACTCTTCCCGAGCACTCAATAGAATCGGAGGAGTGTTATGAAGAAGAACTGGAACAACAACATGACTCAGAAATGGTATACATTAGTCCCAATATCGAAGAAATGGGTTCATCAGGGGATTTTATCCCTCAAAATGATATTTCATGGACTAATCCCTCCCATGAAGATACATCATTGGAACCTCTATCTTAAGACCCCATGATTTCCTTACCCGAGCAAGAGTTCGTTTTACCATTCAAATCCTCTTCTAGTTACTTGGATGAACTAAGGATGTTCTACGAGGAAAATTCTGAACAAAACCTTGAAAAGAAGAATGACGCTCTTACCAATTTCAACATTGATAAAGATGATGATACTTCTCAAAATAACTCCTCTAATGAAGAAACATCCTCCTGGATACCATATCCCACACAAGAAAAGCCAGGTGATGAAATGAAGCCGGAACCGGATCCACCACCTGATCCTGGATAGGAGGAAGTTCAAGTGGCCGACCCTCAATCAACTGCCCTAGATTTTGAAGAAAGCAGTCTTACTTTGAACTTTGAGGGTGAGCCACAATTGGAAGGCACAAGTGGGCATAACCTTGATTTCTCGCATAGTCCTCCAGTTTCGATTGCTTATATTTCACCTCCCTCGCTGATGGGGGAAGGTCTCTGGATTATTCTAGACGGACAACGAGGCGAAAGAAATGTGCACCCAAGTCATCCAGAAGACTCACTCGAGTCACCACAACCACCCAGTCAACAGGTTGTTCGGGCCACTTCCTCGTTCTCGGCACCAGCTATCGCGAGACATCTTTGCCGCACCTTCTTCCAACTATGAGGACCGCCTGGTTAACATTGTGCAACCCTTCCCCTCCACCTCGAACCTAATTTTTGTTCAGAAAAGAGCAAATTCATAAGTTCAATGTGGAGGGCGGGTGGTATGACCTTCACTCCACCCTCTATCTTTATTGCTTCCTGTTTTTCCATTCTAGTTTCTTTTTCATAATTTTTCTACCTTTCTGTAGTCTTCCAAAAATAAAGCCTTTATCTAGTCGGCTATTGTTTTTCGAATCTGTGATCATCACCTCTTTTCGTTGCAAATTTCCAAGAAAAGAATGCTTAAAACTAGCCAATGTGTCTTTTTCATCTTGAATAATCTATGAATCCTAATGCCATACCCTCAAATAGGAAAAGATGATACACTTCAATAAGACTGAGATAGATCAAATACATCACGCCTCTATCTGATTAATTGATCTGTTGTATGGATTTCTCATTTGATGTTTAATCATGTCTCTTTTTGAGCAGAGTGTGATGGAGAAAAGAGACTCGTCGCATGGAATCGTTAAGAAAACTGCATCATGATCTGAACTCTCTTCTACACTTCTTCCTTCATTTTCATACCCCTCTGTTCACTAACCATGCCAAAGTTTTAAGTTCGGTGTGGCACGCCACACTCCTTTCTAGTGAAAACTAGAACATTGCCGAACTTTAAGTTCGGTGTGGTAAACCACACCTTTGCAAAACTCTAAGTTCGGTGTGGGAAACCACACCTCTGCAAAACTCTAAGTTCGGTGTGGTACACCACACCCCTCTTTCCACTACCGCTTCTTCCATACCCCTAAATACATAACAAGGGTGTATCACCTTCTTTTCTTGATTCAAAGAGTATACAATGATTGTACACATACCGCAGTTGGCGAAAAATCTACCCCGATTCCAAAAAGAGGCTTGGCAGCCCAAATATACAAAAATCCAAAAATACCCTTTTTCCCAAGCCAAGTGAGAATGAATAAAAGCTAGAGTGTGAATAAAAACATGAGAGTTGTGCCCTGAATAAGGATAACCGATAAAGGTCTCACCCGGCCGGTACATTAGCTGCCCTCATAAAGGCAGATGTGTCGTGACTGGTAGTGAGATCCTAAGGATCCAAAAATAACCCCTTACCTCCTCTCGAAGAGGTAAAATAGCCAAAAGCCTTAAGCCAACCTATACACACTTCTGAGTTACCTTTAGAAAAAAAATCGGGTGTAAGGCTAAGTCAACCAGATTTGTGCATAAATCATTCAAAGTATCTCGATGAGTCAACTAATATTAAGAGTCTTGATTCAATCAGAGGAGAGACTCATATCTCTTGATCATACCCCTATTCTCTCCTTTTTCAACACCAGTGACAGATCATATGCTTTTTATTGATTCTGTGGGTCTTTTCAAGGTCTCATAAAACTTTTAAACATGACCGATACAACAGAGAGTGAGAAGGAAATACTTCAGTAAAGTGAACTCAGAAATGAGGATATCATAAGATGTATTCCGTGATCTAAGAAAGCTTTGATGCTATATCGATTTGAGCCATGAACAAAATTACAATATGACAATAGGATGAGGCAATCACAAGATGAACGATTTCATTGGCGACTATTTTAAGTTTTCCGTTTCTCGGTACGAGCAACGCTTAAGTTCGGCGTGGTGATGAATATTCCAGACTCATCCTCAGTCACCAATTCAAAGGATTTCTGACTTTTTTTCGACTCATTTTTCTTTTCTCTTTTTTGTGAAAATTCTGACACTTGCATGAAGGTGAGATAATTACAAGACCAACATGCATGTGTTTTGGTGACTGTCTTGGGCTTTTTCGTTCCTCGGGACGAGCAACGCTTAAGTTTGGTGTGGTGATGAATTCTCCAGATTCACCCTCTCAGTCGCCAATTCTATGGATTTTATGCCGCATATCGACTGATCTACCCTCGCTTTGGGTTTACTTTAAGTATCCTTTTAGTCTCGTATAAATAGTGCATTACTAGCTCAAATTACCCTAGTTTCTAGCTTATTTGATCTCCTTTTTCCCCTACTCATGTTATCTCTCCTCTGTAGATCATCCTCAACCATCACCAACCGTCATGATCCCTACAACACTGACTCTAGCGGTCTCAAGACCGTTTGAGGCCATGCGGTCTCAAGAATGTTTGAGCCCATGCGGTCTCAAGACCGTTTGAGCCCATGCGGTCTCAAGACCGTTTGAGCCCATGCGGTCCCAAGACCGTTTGAGCCCATGCGGTCTCAAGACCGTTTGATCCCATGCGGTCTCAAGACCGTTTGAGTCCATGCGGTCTCAAGACTGTTTGAGTCCATGCGGTCTCAAGACCGTTTGAGCCCATGCGGTCTCAAGACCGTTTGAGCCCATGCGGTCGCAAGACCGTTTGAGCCCATGCGGTCGCAAGACCGTTTGAGCCCATGCGGTCCCAATACCGTTTGAGCCCATGCGGTCTCAAGACCGTTTGAGCCCATACGGTCTCAAGACCGTTTGAGCCCATGCGGTCTCAAGACCGTTTGAGTCCATGCGGTCTCAAGACCGTTTGGAGAGGTAACGAGATCCAATGGTTCCTTTTCATCCAACCATGCGGTCTCGACCTTCATGCGGTCTTGACCTCCATGCGGTCTTAACCTCCATGCGGTCTCGACCCGCATGCGATCTTGACCTTCTTGCCACAAACGCCGGCGACGTCTACCTCACCGTCAGCAGCAACGACGGTGCCCACGACGGCTGGCTTGCCACAAGCGCCTGCGTCATCAGCAGCAACGACGACACCCGCAACACTTGCAACCTACACTGTCGACATCCACGTTCCGCAGCTCATGCAAACAACACTTGCAACCTACACGTTGACACCACTGCTGTCCGTAACCGTCGGCGTCGTCGTCTTCACCAACCTTGCTCCGCCGCCATCGCACGTGCATGGAGCAGCGCTGCCATCATCTGTCGTCGCCAGCAGCACCCGCAGCATGCTCACCGACACCACCGCTGCCAAAGATGGCCTGCACGCCATGACCGCCCGCGTCGTCTTCCTCACCAATAGCAGCTACGATCTGTGGTGTCTCCTCTCCGTGCCGATTGCGTTGTGATAACTGAACCAGAGAACACAGGTCACTATGTCTAAGACAACAAATACAAAATAGAAAGAAAGACGAAAGAGATGATGAGAGGCTTTGCGACAACATGCCACTTGTTTATCAGATCCACAAACTTAGGAATTCTACAGCAAGACTCGGACTCCACTTCCTATCTAGCTGCTCACGACTTTTACTACTCCGAGAGCCCTGGACAAAGCTGCCCAGCTGGATTCATCTCAATTATACCAAAACATGTTTCACCTACTCAAACAGCAGTTCTATAGCACTTGCAGCGCCACCACCATCCACCTTGACACAGCAGTAGCACCTTCAATTAGCGTCGCTCGGCAGCACCTACATCACGGTGTTTCTACCTCCTTCCTCACCACCAAGCAGCACCCACAACCAGCAACTACACCGCCATGCCGCCAAGGCCCTACACCAACAACTATGGTGTCTCCCGCGCTGTCCAGCAGCAACGACGCTTGCTCGTCTGCCTTCAATCGCAGAGTTCGGCACCTACTCCGTCGTCATCCACTCCACCGTAGCAGACCTCGGTGATGTTCCTCACACTAGCAAGTGCCTGCAACCTGCTCGCCTATACCATTGCTGTCCACGACGGCCTTCGGCAGCAGCAACGAACCCTCTCTCCGATAGCCAACTGCCCAAGACGACATGTTGTTTCCCTTCCTCCTCCTCCCTGCCGCCGTCGTCATCACCTACACCAACAACCGTGAGTGCAGGATGAGTAAGCAGCAAGACCAGTAGTTGTCCACGCGCATGCTCCAAACCGTGAAGAGCACAGTGCACGATCGTGAAAAGAAAAAAGGTAAGACCGTTTGATGAGTGCAGCAAGACCGCATGGGAAATTGGAAGTGAAGAACGCATGAGCTCACATGATGCATGGGGTGCTGCATTTCAATGGATTAATAAGACCGCATTGAGCATTTGCATTAGCAAGACCGCATGCACGTGAATGAGGCCAGCAGCTATCACGCCCACACCAAGACCGGTTGCTGATCTGCCATGCAAACCGCATGGGCAATTGCGGAGCAAACTGCATAAGCAACCAAACCGCATGGAATTGCATATGAGGACTGCAAGGCCGCATAGCCGGTTTCCAATGCAAGGACCAAATGAAAAAGTAGCAATGTCAAAACCGCATGAAGCAAGCAATGTGAAGAAGACCGCATGAGCTCACGTGATGATCATGCATGAACGGAACCACATGAGCAATTGTGGAGAGCAAACTGCATGGACAAAAGGGCATGCACAAGGTGTGACTCCTTGGCCCAAGATATTTTGGTAAGCCTATAAATAGAAGGGTAGAGGCATGGTCTTGGATGCCATCTCACTACGGCCCAAGGCTGCCAGACTGGGACCAGTGCCGGGACGCCGCCAGAATGCCCGAGCACCGTTTCTGACCAAATATCACCCACAGCCACAGGATCCCAGTCTGAGCACAGATCTGGAAAGCTGCCAGACTGGGGACAGATCTAGAAGGATGTTCCATCACCATCTCACCTCCACCATCATTCTACCATTGTTCTACCTCATTCTACTCATGCAATCCCAGAGGTAGACACGACGATTGAGGCGGAGAGACAGGCGTCATCGACCACAACAGAGCAGTCCCGGAGACTGTGACGATCTACAGCGGGCTGTCACAGATCTACTCTTCTGCTCCGACGATGCTTTCTTTCTCTCTCTTCTCTTTCTTTGTTTCTTCCTCTATGAGGAGCGAGTAGTTCCATCCACTGGGGCGCGGAGACTAGCCTCATTTCCCGTGTCTTGTAACTTGTACTAAAAAGATGTTATCATTCCAATTCAATACTAAATCGTTTCATACATGCTTGAATGTTGGCCGCGTTCTTGTATGCATTTATTGTCTTTTGTTGTGGTTTGTCTATGACCACTCTTGAGACTCGAATACTGATTTAGTGTTGGTTTCTGGTGTGTGTATCCACCGCGCATCCGTTTCGGTATCTAGGAACGCTTTCTAAGGAGTGGAGTAAACTCACCTCCATCCTTGTACTTTTATACTATGAAATGGAATCAGTTGACGTACAAAAGTGCAACCTTGACAGGTCGAGGAACACACTCTGAGGAGAGAGTGGTGCAAAGTACTTGCCCATTCATTCGGGAATGGCTGATGTTGCAATAGTCCCACGTTTCTCGTAGCTATATCCTCAAAAGAGGGATAGACTATAAGGATACTAATCGATTTGGTAATCATCGCCCTCTTTCTAGTTTTCTGATGCATGTTTCATGAGGTTGAGTAAGATTTTCTCTTCGGAGACTACATATCTTCATTGACACGTAGATATGTACCGGATGAGAGTTACTCAACCCGTGAAGGATGTGTGCATTACTCTTGTCCTACAACGACATCGGTATTGTACAACATCCATGTATCTTGCTTATAAGTCTTGCTATGTTTGGTACAAGTGCAATTCATGTGTAGTGGTGGCGAATACCCGCATCACCCCAGTGATCCATCATCATTTGCTAATCTTAGATTTTAATCATTAAACTAGTTTTTTTATTCCTGCCTTTACTTTTGCATGTTTAGGTTAAATAACTCAAATCAAACTTCTGGTCTTAGATGATTAACTTAGATTGGTACGAAACAAGAAAAAGGCATTCAGATTCTTAACGTTGTCCTTTGAGTTCGATTCTAAATCTGTACTATGATAAGGCTTCCACACTCTTGTGGGGTTGGAGCATTTATCTAGCACCAATTGTAGGTAAACCTAGAGAGGACATCAACTCCCTAGGGTTTTTGGTGCATATTAGGACTTCCATTGGAAGAGTAATCTTTTGGTGTAAGTTCAAGCTCCATCATTATCTTATGTGTTGGTTTGGGGACTACGAGCCTGAGACGGATTAGGGTTTTCTTTAATCATTTTGAAGGTTCTACGAGCCTGGGACATTATGTTGACTCAAGGTCAATTAGGTCAATGTTAACTCACGTCTAAATTGACTAAACCTATGTTTTGATGGCGACTAACCATTCCACATATTGGTGTTTAATGTCTCTACTTGAGTGATTTCAGATTAGGTATAGACACACTCCAAATGTCCTAACTTGCGCATATCAAATTGGAGAAAAGACAAGTCAAAGTCAATATAAGTGCACATTTTTGTAAAATGATGTAAATCCATTAGAATCATATTGTAAATCACTTGTAAAGATTGTATGAGTTGTAATTAAGCTTAGAAAAAATCAGGAACACTTAGATCGAATGTTTAAGCACTCAAAAGCCATTTTTCAAAATTCACATCAGGTTGTTCATCGGTCGAGTTGTCAATATACAGAACTCGACCGATCCTGATTGGATCTTGAAAATGACTTTTGATCGATCGAGTTTACACTTCACAGAACTTGACTAATGGACTACTTGACCAATTTGATTTTTATTGGTCGGTCGAGTTTCCCTAGGACAAACTCAACCGATGGTCTGAATATTGACTTTGGCTTTTACTCTATTGGTCGAGTTACCTTTATAGAAACTCGACCAATTGCACTGTACGAAAAAGTGCAAAATAGTGCTTCTAGCTATTGTGGAGTTGCAACAAGTGATAATATATCCATTGCAAGCCACAAAATGGCTAGTTTTCATTCTCAAGTGTTCCCAAAGGCTAAGAGGCATCCCCAGCTATAAATAGGACCCCTTGGGCTTCATTCCAAGGTTGAGCATTCAATGCAAAACTCTATGTGAGGTTCCTATCCTATAGTTGAGTGCTTCCTACATCATCCTCTCTCTCTAAGCTTAATCACTTGCTACATTTGTTAAGGTGAGTAGGAAATTTGTAAGAGAGCTAGTCCTACATGTATATCTTATGAGGCTCTCACTTCCACCACCTCCCTATCTCTCATTTCAACCATGAAGATGAAGGATCTCTCTCTTGGCTAAGAGAGGTGAAGAAGAACAAGGGAAGGTGTCCCTTGGTGAAGATCAAGGATGAAGACTTCGAGCGAGAGTGGGTAAGCCCTTGGTGAAGGCAGAAGACTCCTTGCTCAAGTGGGTAAGTCCTTGGAGGAAGCTTGTCCGAGTGAAGGTGAAGTCAAAGGAGGAAGATCCAAGAAGAGTGGGTAATTTCTACAAGGCTGAAGACTTGTGCAAGAGTAGGTAAGTCCTTGGAAGAAGGCGGAAGACTCCTTGCAAAGTGGGTAAGACCTTGGTAAGTTTGAAGACTCTTTGTATTGGATAGGTAAGTCCTTTGGTGGTCATGTATTGTATCTCTTATAATGAATATAATGAAGGTGCAAGGTTAAGAAATCCTAGAGGTTGACCTCTCTAGGTAGTAGACTGACTCACTTCTAGTTTGAAGTGTGGAATCACTCTAATTAGCTTGTCTCTTGGTGTATGTTCAATCTCTCTCTCCCTTGCTATGCATGTTTTAGTTGCACACAAATTTCCTATTTAGAAACCTTATTGTGTGATATATCTTGATGGTCTAATGAATTTAGTTTAAGTGCATTCAGCTCTATTCACCCCCCCTCTAGAGCATCTAATCACCCATCTAGGATCCAACACAATGATCTGATCAACAACCGCCACCCTCCAATACCACTGTCATACAAAACTGATCATTGTCCTTGCTTGTAGTTCTGAGACTAGATAAATCTCCAGAAATATGTTGTTCATGCCTCATTTTTATATTTTAGTGTTAATAAACTATTTCTATTCGTTAATGAATCATCTATAGTGTCAATTAGTCATTTTTGAGTGTCATTAAGTCGTGAAGTATCTTTATACTTTATTTAATGTGTACAATTATATTTGAGCGATAATAAGTTGTTCTTAGGTGTCAAACAAACCTATTTGGGCGTCATTGTGTTATTTTTAGTTGTCAATTACCTTAACCATGATTTAACGCATCCAATATTTACTTGGGCACCATTTTTATATTTCTGAGTGTCAATGAACTATTTCTGGGCATCAATGAACCATCTCTGGGTGTCAATCAACCATTTGGCACCAATTCATCTGTGAATTTGTTACATGCTTGGTGTCAAACAATCATTTATCAGCGTCATTAAGTTGTTGTTGAGTGTCAAACAAACCTATTTGGGTGGCATTACATTGTTTTTAGTTACTGATTACATTAGAAGCGATTTAACATGTACCATATATTATTGGACTCCATTTTCATGCTTATATGTGTCAATGAATCCTTTCTGGCGTCAATGAATTCCATCTCTAGGTGTCAATTAACAATTGAACGTGAATTCATCTGTGGATTTGTTAATTGTTCCTTTTTTATATTTATCCAACATCTTATCTTTTCTCTCAACCTTAATCTTGTTTGAATGTATTTTTATCACAAATCTAATAGTTTTTATTTCATTAAAAAATACATCATGGTTTAAAAATTATAAATAAAATAATTTTCTCTCTCATCACAATTTTCTCTAAAATATATCAATACTAGTCTTCTTGGAATGTATTTTTCATAAGAATCTAATGATTTTTGTTTTATCAAAAAATTCCTCATAGTTCAAAACTTATAAGCGAAACAAATTTATTTTTCTATTTCATAACCTCCACAAACCACCCAATTAGTATCTTCCACATCATCCACGATAGTGTAATGTAGACTGTCTTGATTGGAGCATGAAGGAAAGTGAGAGAAGAGGAAGCAACAACAACCAAAGATAATTTTAAGTTATGCGTAAGTCGTGCATGTACTTGCCCAAATTTTAACCCATAAATCTCCAATTATTCCCACTACCAAAATGGAGGAGCAACCAAAGTCCACTCTCGTAGCACTCTCAGGAGTCATGACCCATCGCGGCATCGTCCATATTCATACTTCCTAACCATATGGGACAATACGCGAAGATCTTCTGCAATGAGTTACGCTACCCACCGTCAGTTATAGACCTGGTAGCCCAACCGTTTTCTTGGTAACCTACAAAGAATATGCACTCAGCCACTTTTTAATTAATATGAATCTCTTGCATACCTTAGAATCCCAAAAGACATGCGGGACTCCCAAGCTTCTTACAACTACTACCTGCCATTCAAATATTTACTAAATCAATATTTTTTACCCCTTGGGTCTTTCGTGGTCATATTATATAAGTCCTAATGTCCTCGCTAAAGTACCAGGTTCCTCTGTCATTCTCCTACTCCTTCACCAAGCTCTGTCACAGCTACCTCAAACGTATTGTACTCAGCTTCAACTTCCTTGGCCTTTTCCCTTCTACCTCATTGAGCTCTGCTGTAGCCACCTTTGCCGATCTCATTTTCCACCACAGTAGTGCCCTCATATACAAAAGCTATTGTTGGTCTTATTTGACAACATGCTCAAGGCCAACATCCCAGAAGTTATGTTATTACTACACGTATAACGACCCTGCCTCCCGGTAACTCCCAATTAAGGAAGATCGAGAAGCCAGAGCCACTATTACAAAACATGATCAATGGTTTTGCAAATAATAAAAAATAATTAATAAATTCTACGATAACTAAGCTTAAAACTGAATAATTTTTTTTTCAAAAATAGGAATCTAGAACTTCTACCCACTGTAGAGTTCTATTTAACTAAATCCTCCTTTATGATTTAACTTTATACTTCACAAGTTCCACTTTACTATTTTGTCCAATTTCAGATATTCCTAAAATACAAACAAACAAAATGTCCATCAATATAATGAATTATAATGGTATGTGGCAGTACCAAAAGCTTGCATCTATTTGTAACAACATAATAGATCAAACTTTACGTATTAAACATAACTACTCAATCCCTACTTATCCTTGCCTCTATGTTGTCCATGTAGTGGACATGGATACTACCTCTCTCATATGGTAATCTCAAATAACATTACCCCATGATCCTACCTTACAGGTAGATCACTACATAGAGCTGTGTAGTTGTATGGTCCTACCCAAGAGTAGACCAACACATCGACTCAAGATAACCTGGTGATCCTACCCCAAGGGTAGACCATGTACTAGGTCATCCATCTCATCATCATCAAAACTACAGAGGATCACTAAGATCTGAGCTAGTCATGCACATATATTTATGGTGATAGTCATAGTCACTTTATAGTTGCATGAAATAAATGTCAACCAAGCAGTTAATTTCAAGCAACCGGTAAAACTTTGAAAATCACTGTGAAACTAGAGTGATAAGCGTAATCACATACCTATTTTGGAGATCTCAAAGAAGCAATATATCCAAATCCAACTCGACGTCCAATCAAGCAAGCCAATCAATCAAGCAAGCAAACATTGATCCTAAAAACATGTATATGTCTAATTGTCACAAAAATATCCCAAACAACTCCTTATTGACTTGGGACACCTTTCTAAGGTTTCTAAGTCTCATTAGTATGCATTAGGATTTCTTAGACCAATTTTTCAAACTTTATCCTTTTTAGGTCAACAGACCCTAAAATACTTTTTCTACTCATAAAAACCCTAATTGATCAAATTATCCACATTAAGGATCTTTTATACTCAAAATGCCTTAGGATCATCATATCCCTATTTTATTCATGGATTTGCACAATTTAAACCATAAAGTCATATTCACCCAAATTAAGGTTTCTAAGCCTATCAATGCATATTCATGTACATGGAATTCTAAATTAAGCCAACTATGCATAAAGATCATATTTTTAGACCTAATTCTTTCTTTTTATTATAAAAAAGGTCAGAACTGACTTAGATTATCCAAAGAATATCATTAGATCTAATTATCATCAAATTAGGGTTTTTCTTATTCATAACTACATTCAAAGTAGCAACTTTATGTACTTTTCAAACTACAAGCAGTTTTAGGCCTCAAATACATTTTTATTGGATTTTATGAATTTTTCTGATCAAAAACCATATATAACCTATTGCCATCCGAGTAGTAGATTATTTTCTATCAATTTTGTAATTAAATTAATGTTGGGCCAATAGCAGCGTGACACAACATCTTTTTTTTTAATTTCTTTTCTTACCTATCTTTCCCTCAGCCACGGATACAAACCCAGGTTTGTTTAACTAGGAGCTCGGACCCAAACTCCCACTCATCCCCTTCGTCCACCTGTCACATGAACTTTGATTTCGTAGAGAAAACAGAGCCTCGACGCTCCGTGGGGCTTCTGCCCAAATCCTGACCGACTGAGTACCCCTGCTCGGCTCCAGTGTGATCTCTAGACGTAGCTTCCTCCACTCCCTCGTGAGGTTCTGACGAATGCCCAGACCATAAGAACCAGGGAGATCCACCACAGTGGCTCCATGGTGCTGAAAAAGAAAGCTGAGAGAGGGAAGACCAGAAGCTCGGATGTGAAGGAACTAAGGGATTCACCTATTGCGTCTTCCTCTACACGATCCTCATTCTTTTCTCCCAAAGGTCAGGGGTAGACACCCATATATATATATATATATATATATATATATATATATATATATATATATATATATATATATATATAGGGAGAGGTACCAATAGATTCACTGTGAATCCCCTCCCAAACTAGATTTTAGGGAAAGTTCCTTAAACCTTACCAAAATGAGGCATCTAGGGGTTGATAGATTCGATTCCTTCTCCCGAATTCAATGGGAAAGGAAGCATAAAAAAAGGAGAGGTGACTGAGAATGAGGCCAAGGAAGGTTCCAGTTACTGTAGACTCATTTCCTTATGCAACTGAAGGAAGGAGATGATTGTGCACCATTGGATATTATGTCCAACGATCCATATCGCACACAAAAAAAAATTCTGATTCAATTAAAATCGTGATAATAAAATCAATCCTCTTCACTTTAGGAAATATTACAAAAATCATATCTCCTAGACCGCTTATTTGTTTGATCCCAAATTTTAGAGGAATGCCCATGGTAACTTAAACTACTTGTGTGTCAAGGACTCAAACACGAAAGTATAAGAGACTTTTCTTCATAAGAAAGTTATCATTTACTAAGGCATATTTTATACATATTTCCTCTCTCTTATTATTTTATATTCCTTATTTGGATTCCTTTTCCCCATAGAAACCTTGTGGATTTGAAATCTCATCCATGATGAGTCAATCACACATCTTTCCACATATTTTTCATATTTTCTCATTATCTCAAATTCCTCCTTAATAATTCATTATTTGATTTCTTCTTTTTCTTTTAATCATATTGGACTCATTAATATATTATGATCCATGAACTCACATGAACAAAGGAAGTGTTGTAAAGGAAATCTATACCATACACATAAATCATACAATTCCCATAATCATACATTTATTGGGGAGGTTGCATTTCCAACCATATGAACCCAAAAATTAGGGTTGTAACATCCTTCCCCTCTTATAAGAATTTTGCCCTTTAAATCCCACCAATCATACAAAAAAATCAGGATAAGACTTTTCCACATCCATCATTGGCACCCATATGGCTTCATCCTCTCCATGGTGCTTCCAAAGAACCTTTATCATCTTCTATTCTTTACTCCTGAGCTCTCTCTCACCTCAGTATCTCATACCCTCATAGGTGACTCAGGGTAAGTTAGCCTCCCTTGGAGTTCAATAGGTTCAATGCTCAACACATGGCTCAGGTACCTCACATAGTACTCTAGATCAGACACATGGAACGCATCATACATCATATTATCCTGAGGGGTAAGGCTAAACATAAGAAACTCCACCAATCCATCTCAAATGGACCCATGTATCGGGGACTCAGCTTTCTTAGCTATAGCTCAGAGGGGTCGGGTTTTCATAACACATGTTTACCCACAGTAAACTGCATGTCCGTCTGGTTCTCATCGGTTCATGACTCATGTCGATCCCCGACTTTCTCAACCATTGCTCGATCAAAGCGACTTCATCTGCATACACTATGGTTTCTCTGACCTTCACAAGGTCCTCTCACCGACATCATCCCAGTGAAGTGGTGACTGACACATCCTCCCTTACAGAGCTTCATACATCCCGATATTGGCTATGGTGGTTATGATAACAAGAAAACTCTACTAGGGGCAAGAACTCTTCCCACAAATCACCCTAAATGAGAACACATGCTCTCATCAGACCCTCTAAAGTCTAGATCATACTCTCTTGACTGTCCACTAGTCAGGGGTGATATGTTGTACTCAACTTCAATCTAGCATCGAGTTCTTCTTACACCTACTTCCACAACATGGAAGCGAACTTAAGGCCATACTCAAGACCATTTGAACTTGAATTGTTGTGTAGTTGAACTATCCCTCTCTCATAAATAGTTCAACCAAATCTGTCAAATAGATAGTGCTCACTCTCTAAGGCAAGGGATTAGGTCAACTTGGTAAGGCGATTGCATCATGACCTCTCTTGGTTCGGGGAGACCCACCACACGGTCCATGGTGTTCTACTCCCATTCCCTCTCAAGGACTCCTCATTATCTGTAGCAACTCACTGGGTTATTGGAGTTCAACCTTCACACTCTGGTATGTATGGCAATTGGCCACATGCACCTCTATATCCTTCTTCATTCCAAGCCTTCAAGGTATCACTGCACACCTCAACCATCTTAGAGGTACCACGGTGTACTTAAAATCATGAGCTTCTGGGATGACATGATTCCTCAAGGGTGACTCCTCATAAACCCTAAAACACTCTAGTAGTGGGTTTCACCACCTTCCTTTTTCCTGAGAGGTGTATCTTAGGTTCTTACAACAATCCTTCTATCTCATCAAACTCTAGGCTGGCTGACTAAGTATCCACCATCTTGACCAATGGGTCTGGTTGTATTTGGGTGTTAGCCATAAAGGTCTCATTTTCTAACAAACATAGGGTTCACCTAGCAACCTCTTCCAGCCTCTCTACTGGTTAAACAAGACATCTGTACACCTGAGTTGCACTCAACTGAGAACATCTCATTACTACATAAACTTCTTTATATGCTGGGAGAAGACATAAACCTTCATATACTCCACTCAACATCCTCATCTCGGGATTAGGTCAATTGAGTCAAGAAAACTTCGATCTCATTCCCTCAGTTATCAAACCCAAACTTATAAGTCATAGATTCCAAACTACTTCCAGATAGGTACGTCCTCATATTACTTTTATTCTCTTTGTGCTTTCATACCATCTATCCAACATACTCTCCAAAGGTGTGGTACTTCCTCTATCCTCATACATCATAGAAATGTTTCAACTCATATCACCTTTATCCTTAGTATATGGCATGTGTTTTGTCATGTCTCTCACACCCATAATAAGATGAAATAAGCATTTGGATGCAGTTTACATACAGAGTTCATCCCATTCTAAGAGTAGAGACGGTGCATCACACATCACCATCACTCTTTCCAATCTAAGTTGAAATATACCTCAAACAACTCCTCACCATGAACACCTACATTATGGGTCTACACCCATGGGAAGACTTTTCCCATCACCTCTGGATCTTAACATCCCTCTTATATGTACAATCCTTAGCCATTACCTCAAGGTCCCTAGGGTGCCGGTACTCTTGGGGTGATCTGACCCTTATGCATCTAAGGAGTGCCTCTCACTTTCACCCCTTAGGCCCCATGAACTCATGAAGGTGGCCAACCTCATAACCCATAGGCCTCAATCAAAGGTAGCTGTTACCTCCCGACCCTATGGTCTTGTGCATTCAGGGATCAGACAACACCTACTCCCATCAGTCTTATCCTTACTTGACCTTAGTACTGACTTAGGATGATATTGTAGCTCGTGGTTTCTGTGTTGATACTCAAGCACATCTCATCCTTGAATGCTTACCCAAAACTCCCTCATCTCTCTCTAGGCACTCATACATAACCTTTTACCCCTTCATGGGATCATGGCGGCCTACCTAACCTAGTTTGGCCCCATACAGGTTACCTTTCATGGAAACAAATCATCATGCCCTTTAGAGATGGTCACACATGGGTCTATAGATTCATGATCACACTATGTGCTCTTCTACTTAGATCATCAATGTTACAACTCGTTCCTAACTTTGCTGGTAATCCTAGAGTTTTAAGATAATCTTAATGCTTATCATACTTTTGTTAGTAATATTCAATGTTGTTCTTAATCTTAACTTGGATAACCTTAAATACTTGTATGGGCAACTGATAATCATAACTTAAGCATACTATAAAGATACAAGTTGGGGTTAATATAACATTAACCCACACATGTGTGCAAGAAGAGAGTTAATGACATTAGAGAAAATAATTAATAAATGATTTTCATTTAACAATATTATCAAAATAATATTGTAGGATTGTTGAGAATTCAATAATGAATCCAACAAAAAAGAATGAACCAAACTGGAGTTAAAATGAGAGAGTTATGCCATTTTTAGTAAACATGTATTGAGGACCACGACCGACGCTGCATTGACACTGCGACCCGCGGTCTACACCGCGACCGCGACGCTGCGTCGACACCGCGACCAACGCCACCCAATACAGCAAATCGTAAAATGATCATATCTCGAGCAATACTTATCCGTTTTCAACGAAATGAAGTGCGTTGGAACCAAGATTCAATCCTCTATCATCCCAAACATCTTTCTATACATGGGGCGACCTAGAGGGTGATATCTAGGGTGCTTTTTGGGGAAGAACGTGAAGAACATCAGAAATCAAAAGGAGTTTCTATAAATTCAACTTGGTAAGTAGTTTTAACCGTGGATTCCTTCTTCTCTTCACTTATCTTCGATCGAAACCCTTGATCTAATGATTTGGAGGTTTGGTTTAACCTCTAATCTTGTCATCTACCTACAGTAGGTCCCGTTTAGGGTTGAAAGGAAAATGAAATCACGGATTTGTCTAGAATCTTGATATGGATTCGAGATCTTCAAAGATGGGCTACATTTTTAGGGTGTTTTCACACCTTAGGGTGAATGGGTACTTCCTTTAAATAGTAAATTGCATGAAAATCATCTAAATCATTAATAATTTTCAATTGATAATTATTCAAGTACAACCCTAAATGGTCGATTTGATCTAGCTTTTGTAAGATGATTTGATATGGATTATTCCTCTATTGTTATGAATTTCAGATTATGAAATCACATTAGAAATGAGAGAAATCCATATAAATGAGAATTCTTAAATTAATTGTAGAGGTTACATGATTATACTGAAATCTAAGATTTTCAGCTATGACTAAAATTGTTGTATAATTGAATAAAGAAATTTGCCTAGTTGAATCTCCTTGGTTATGAATGAATGTTTAATTTGTATGCGTATTACATATATGTCAGATAACATCTTGGATTTCATTTGATGATATCATTGTTTGCTTGATATATCAGTAAGAAGGGTGAAACCCTAAATGAATGGAAAGTTGTAGGTTTGCAATTAAACATCTTGATTCAATGTTATTCTTGATATGTGATGTATACAATCTTTATACGAGTTATGTGATAAGTGAATGAGGTAAATGAAACCCTAATGATAGGGTGTTCAGTTAAGCAAGTATTGTGATATCAATGTTACTCAGTTTGAGATGTGATGATGCTTAACAGTTCAATTGTGGTAAATGTTATCAGATGGTTTATGAAATGAACAATTTACAAAGCTGAACAAAGATATGTTGATGTGATGATTGAATTGTGAATTTAAAGAGTGAATTAGACATGTAGAAGCCTTGAACACTATAGAATACTCACAGGATGAGGCCTGCGCTGTGAGGAGGAAACGATTTCCTGACTGGAGGTAGTCCAGATCGAGGTAAGCTGGAGCGCACCAGTAGGGTGTGGGGGTCTTGGCCAGTAGGGCAGACTCCTTACAATTGTGTGGTACCCAACACCAACCGGGGATGTCGGTGGTACCTATGTTACTTATTGAGTGATCAGTGGTTAGTAGGTCTATTGATGCACAATAAGCCTGAGGGCTTTGACTCACCGTCTGAGTACCCAGGTTGAGAGCTGGAGTCTGAAATATCCGGCCGCTCCTATTAGCCATCGAGAGGCAGACGTGCTGAGGCCCATTGTAGATGGGGTCTTACTCAAGAGATATACTTAGGAACGCGGACATGCTTCTAAGCCTTATATAGTGATATCGTAGCTTGTTGCGATTCTTTCACATGTTGTGGTACACCTCATGTGGGTTCAGGGCATAATAAGATGAATGAGAGGTTAAACAAGTGTGTGCAATTATTCAACTATCCTTTGTATGTTTCTGAGTTATTAGTTCTCTTTGAAATTAATCAAGAATGTTCATACATTGATTTACTCTTGTAGATATCTAGAGTATCCTGCCATATTTATAATTGTCAATGATTAGACTCTTTAAAGCTTTCTGTTGTTATAATTGATATCACTTTCTTGGTAATATATTTGTAATTATATAAGTGCTTTAAACTATTTGTTTGAAGTACTTATTCACTGAGCGAGTAGGCTCACCCCTATACTCACAATTTTTAGGGAAACCACGTTGACTTGAAGAAGGTCAAAGCATTAGAGTAGATCTACCACATGAGTTAAGTATGAGATTGGTTTAGTTAAGTCGGTCCCTGTCACTCTAGGTCCTTTTATAGATGTGAGAGAGTTATAAATGATGTTTTGTATCTTTGTTTCCTTAATATGAGAGAATGTATCTTATTATCATGTCGTATGTACATGGAAGTGTGAGAAATAGAATGCATGTATGGATGTATATCATTAATGTTGAGACATATTAGAATAATCAAAGTTTAATTCTATTGTAAGTTTGTTTATGTAGTTGAATGCGAGGAAACAAAGAGTTTGTAATTAAAGAGATAAAAAATGATGGGAGTGAACTTTGTATTAAGTATAATCCTCAACATTACGCCCACATCTCATGATTAGTGGTAATCATGGGATGTGGATGTGATAATACTTTTGGTATCTGAGCTTAGGCTGAGTCATCAGGGACCATTTGGATAGAAAGTTAGAGTTATAAGTGTGGCGGATAGGAGTTGATGTGTTGATATCTCTGGGAAGTCTGGGTATTTGGATACCCTGGCTCGGTATCTGGATACTTAGGTTGACCAATATCAAGCTACTCTGTCTATTCTTCGTTGGATGCCCTGGCCAGGTATGCAGAGGAAGGATGGGCTAGAGAAAAACCCTAGAAATCTTAGGGTTAGGAGACCAGAAAGTAATGAAGGAGTAAGAGATTAAACATATAATGTGATACAACTCTTGCTTTATATTGATTATTTGATTGGAGATCAATAGAAATGCTCTTATATGTATGAATTCAGATTATCAGTTTGTAGAATATATATGGTTCTTTTATATTGTTATGTACAATGAAGTGATTCAGTTATTGTTCATATTCTTTGTATCAACTAGACCAGAAGTTATGTTTAAATGAGTTTTCCCTAAGTGGATTTTCTTTCCACATGTTTGAGATTAATAGGAGTTGGTTATTCTTGAGTAGCTCTTGGCTTCAGGACTACAAGTTTTTCCTGGTCTGACTAGCAGGATGTGTTACTGAGATCTAATGGCTCCTATTAACAATATAATAAGAGTAGACTCTGGATAAATTAGACCCACATCATAGTGAGAATGTACATACACTAAGATGTTGAAACATATGGGAAAAATTAAAATAGCTAAGAATCGGTTGGAACTGATATCTGAGATTTAACTTTGGGGCCTCATATGAGAAACCCTTAATTGGGAATAAAGGAACACGACATAAGGTTCAGATTAAGTTTAATGATTAGTATTATATGAATTCTAAATATGAAACATGGAAAAGATATGAGAAAAGTATGTAATGGCCAAGATAGTAAGAATCAATCATGAGGAATGGATCATATAATTGAGTACAATGTTTTTTTATGTACTCCAAAGAAAAGGGAAAATAGATGAAAAGAATTAAGTATACAATAAGTACATAGAAGTGAAGAGTCTTCAAAAGAGTTAAAGTAAAGAGAATTAGATTAACATGTAAATCATAAGACTAGGATAAGAAAAATAGTTGAAACAAAGAAAAATGTTGTAAATGATGTGCTTGATTAAGCAATGAGGATTACATGACACAATTGAGGGATGGAATGTATACCTTTATTATAAAGTTTAATACATTCATCCTTACTACCTTTGGACTCTAAGTCTCTATAGAACAACAAACTAGTTTCTAAAAGAAGAACAAAAGTGTATTTTAACAAATGAATAAGCCATACTACGGTAGACTATATTCAGGAGGGAAAAACTTGAATGAAAGAGATACTAAGTTTGACCCATGCATGAGTTGTTTGATTTTAAATGAATGATATGTAATGTATTAAAATGAGGTTAAACTAGTAGAGAGAATATTGATTTAGAATTTCAACTTCACATTAGTAGAAGGATAAAAAGAAATATGTGCAACATGGTATACATGATCATACACATGAATAAGCAACATGATCATAAGAGAAAATTAGAAGTTAATGGAAGAGTAGTATGGTAAGAGGATTATGGAAAGTAAGGAAGGGTTGGATTAACGTTATGCTGCTGATAAGGACCAAACCTTAGAATGTTTAGAGTTGTAGTAGTTCAAGGGATGTCACTAGTGATTTGACCTTGAATACTAGAATCTCTATAAAATAAGATCATGTGATTTGCACTATGAGAATTAAACTAGCACTGATAGTAATCAAGGGTTTAAAGGTAGCTAATCTGAAAGGTAGATAAATGATATGGAAATGATTCAGAGCAAAGGATAAGAAATAGATTTGAAATATAAGAGGTGTAATTTGAATAAAAGGATAAATGCAATATGAGCAAAGTGTAATCTAAAACAAATTCTTGCAGTCATATCGAGAATGATGAATAATATATTCTTACCTTGTATGTTTCAATTTTAGGGATGTTTATTTTGTATGATCAAAATGAGAAGGATAAGTAACAAGAAGTAAGTAGTAATGAATGAAGAGATAAGAGAAAACAATGGCTTTCAGTAATACGTGAATTTATTTTTAGAAGTGTACTTTTTAAAGGTATAATGAGGGATGTAAATTGGTTCTACGTATGATTTCAGTGTACATGTGCAAGAAATATGTTAATTAAAGGTGTATGATACTAATAGTCATTCATACCAGCAATCCATCTTAGTAATGTACAATTGTGGTATGGTGATATGGGTTGAATGATGATGGAACAAATGGAGGGTTACCCTGAATAAGGTAGTCTTACCTATTCACTCATATGAATAGAAGGGATGATAACCATATTGTATTGATATGTAACCCTAATGAGGTATATCTTGTTACACCTAGCATTAATATAACTAAGTGATGGTAATTGGGTATGAATAGTCCTTGAATGACTAATACAATCATGGAGTACTTTATTACTGTTGTTGAAATCCTAGTATGCTATAACTTGATGGTTACACCTTGATTTATTTGTGGGTTCATACTTGAGAATAGTATGGAATGTGATGGTGATGCTTCACCTTATGCATCCATAATCCAATGAGGATGTCGTGAGTAAGGGTTTGGGGATAAGTGTTGATTAATAACATTAATATAATTTATCTTGTTGAAACTAACACTAATATGAATAAATAAAGATCAGTATTCATGTTTAACATTCTTATAAGATGGAATGATGGTGGAATAACTTCCTTAATATGATCAAAACCTTAATTTGTTAATTGGTGGTTATCATAGCCATATGGTTGATATATTCTTATGCTAAACATGTGCATTATGAATATGATGAGGGTTAATCATATCTAGACTCTTTTCATGTTGACATAATAAAGGAAAGTTCTTAATGTTAATATAACCCTGCAATGATTGTTTATGAATATCTCCTAGATCATTAATGCAATATTTTGTTGATCTGGTATATTATATGTAAATGATTTTGTTGAGCCTTGCTATAAGGCATGGAATGATAACCATGATCATGTAGGGAATAGTTTGATGGTCTTAATGACCATTGGACATGGTTGAGCCCTAGATGAGGTGTAATCGTCTTGTGTTGATAAGGGTTGATACCCTGTGATATTGTGAAAAAGATTTATATCTTGTGATAGTATGATGACTAGAGTGGTCTCATGAATGGCAAGTGAATAGAACCATGTGATGATGAGATGAGAAATTATATTTCACATGTTTTATATCTTTTAAAATTTATGATTTGAAGAGAAACAAATGACTCAGTGTTGAAAATAAAATTCTAGACAGTAGTATTTGAAAGCTTAAAAGGAGAGAGATACCCCTAGTAAAGGTTTTTTGGAGGAATCATGTAAATAATAAGTTACTTGAAAACTAGAATCAGAGATGTTTAACAAGTAACTTTTCCTCTTTTAGAAATTTTGAGACAGAAGTTTTATTAGAGGGGGAGAATTGTTACAACCCCTTCCTAACTTTGCTGGTAATCCTAGAGTTTTAAGATAATCTTAATGATTGGCATATTTTTGTTAGTAATATTCTATGTTGTGCTTTATATTAACTTTGATAACCTTAAATACTTGTTTGGGCAACTCATAATCATAACTTAAGCATACTATAAAGATACGAGTTGGGTTTAAGATAACATTAACCCATACATGTGTATAAGAAGAGAGTTAATGACATTGGAGGAAATAATTAATAAATGATTTTCATTTGAGAATATTGTCAAAATAATATTGTAGGATTTTACAGATTCAATTATGAGTCTAACAAAAAAAGACTGAACCAAAACAGAGTTAAAATGAGAGAGTTATGCCCTTTTTGGTAAACATGTATTGCGGACCGCGACCGACGCTACACTGACAGAGCGACCCGCGGTCTACACTGTGACCACGATGTTGCGTTAATACCAAGACCCGCAGTCTACACCATGACCGCGACGCTGCATCAACACCGCGACCGTGACGTTGCGTCGACACCGCGACCGTGGTCGACGCCGTCCAAGACAGCAAATCGTAAAATGATCATATCTCGAGCAATACTAATCCATTTTCAACGAAACGAAGTGCGTTGGAACCATGATTCAGTCCTATATCATCCCAAACATCTTTCGTTACAATAGGGTGACTTGGAGGGTGATTTTGGAGGTGATTTTTGGGGAAGAACGTGAAGAACAATAGAAATCAAAAGGGGTTGCTATAAATTCGACTTGGTAAGTAGTTTTAACCGTGGATTCCTTCTTCTCTTCACTTCCCCTCGATCGAAACTCTTGATCCAATGATTTGAAGGTTTGGTTTAACCTCTAACCTTGTATTTTACCTATAGCAGGTCCCATTTAGGGTTGAAAGGAAGAAGAAATCGCAGATTTTTCTAGGATCTTGATATGGATTTGAGATCTTCAAAGATGGGTACGTTTTTAGGGTGTTTTCAGACCTTAGGGTGAGTGGGTACTTCCTTTAAATAGTAGATTGTATGAAAATCAGTTATATCATTAATAATTTTCAATTGATTAGTATGCAAGTTCAACCCTAAATGGTCGATTTGATCTTAGCTTTTACAAGATGATTTGATATGGATTATTCCTCTATTGTGATGAATTTCAGATTATGAAATAAAATTAGAAATGAGCGCAATCCATATAAATGAGAATTCTTAAATTAATTATAGAGGTTACATGATTATACTAAAATCTAAGATTTTCATCTATGACTGAAATTGTTGTATAATTGAATAAAGAAGTTTTCCTAGTTGAATCTCCTTGGTTACGAATGAATGTTTAATTTGTATGCGTATGACATATATGTTAGAAAACATCTTGGATTTCATTTGATGATATCAATGTTTGCTTAATATATCAGTAAGAAGGGTGAAACCCTAAATGAATGGAAAGTTGGAGGTTTGCAATTAAACATCTTGATTCAATGTTATTCTTGATCTGTGATGTATACAATCTTTATATGAGTTATGTGATAAGTGAATGAGGTAAATGAAACCCTATTGACAGGGTGTTCAGTGAAACAAGTATTGTGATATCAATGTTTCTTAGTTTGAGATGTGGTGATGCTTAATAGTTCAATTGTGGTAAATGTTATCAGATGGTTTATGAAATGAACGATTTATAAAGCAGAACAAAGATATGTTGATGTGATGATTGAATTGTGAATTTAAAGAGTGAATTAGACATGTAGAAGCCCTAAACACTGTAGAATCCTCACAGGATGAGGCATGCGCTGTGAGGAGGAAACAATTTCCTGATTGGAGGTAGACCAGATTGAGGTAAGCCAGAGCACACCAGTAGGGTGTGAGGGTCTTGACCAGTAGGGCAGACTCCGTACAATTGTGTGGTACCCAACACCAACTAGGGATGTTGGTGGTACCTGTGTTACCTGTTGAGTGATCAATGGTCAATAGGTCCATTGATGCACAATAAGCCTGAGGGCTTTGACTCACTGCCTGAGTACCCAGGTTGAGAGATGGAGTCTAAAATATCTGACCGCTCCTATAAGCCGCCGAGAGGTAGACGTTCTGAGGCCGACTGTAGATGGGGTCTTACTCAAGAGATAGTCTTAGGAACCCGGGCATGCTTCTAAGCCTTATGCAGTGAGATCGTAGCTTGCTGTGATTCTTTCACATGTTGTGGTACACCTCATGTGGTTTCAGGGCATAATAAGATGAATGAGAGGTTAAACAAGTGTGTGCAGTTATTCAACTATGCTTTGTATGTTTCTGAGTTATTAGTTTTCTTTGATATTAATCAAGCATGTTCATACATTGATTTACTCGTGTCGATATCTAGAGTATCCTGCCATATTTATAATTGTCAATGATTGGACTCTTTAAAATTTGTTGTTGTTATAATTGATTTCTCTTGCTTGGTAATATATTTGTAATTATATAAGTGCTTTAAACTGGTTTTTTGAAGTACTCGTTCACTGAGCGAGTAGGCTCACCCCTCTACTCACATTTTTTAGGGAAACCACGTTGACTTGAAGAAGGTCAAAGCATCAGAGTAGATCTATGACATGAGTTAAGTATGAGATTGGTTTAGTTCAGTCAGTCCCTATCACTCTAGGTCCTTGTATAGATGTCAGAGAATTGTAAATGATGTTTTGTATCTTTGTTTCCTTAATAAGAGAGAATGTATCTGATTATCATGTTGTATGTACATGGAAGTGTGAGAAACAGAATGAATGTATGGATGTATGTCATTAATGTTGAGACATATTAGAGTAATCAAAGTTTAATTCTCTTGTAAGTTTGTTTATGAAATGGAATGTGAGGAAATAAAGAGTTTAAAATTAAAGAGAAAAAAAGGATGGGAGTGAACTTTGTAATAAGTATAATCCTCAAACTTACACCCACATCTCATGATTAGTGGTAATCGTGGGATGTGGGTGTGACAATCAATCTCTTATAAGTGACCTCTTCAGGTAACCTCAAACCTAATCAAAAGTTGGTTCTCACCCTAACATGAAGGGTCCCTCCCAGGATGGGAGAAAACTATCACTTGATAGTAACAAAGGTCACAAAACGTTCTTACCTCCAAGGTTTACATCATCATGTATATGCTTAGCTCCTAGCATGATACTTATGCACATATCTAGCAAGAAGACAGCCTACTAAACCATGGTAAGTCCCTCGGTATGTCATACATATTCATCATTCCTCAAAGTTGGACCAAACTCACACCTACCAACTTGTGTGAGGGGTTCATCAAACATATACCTTATTTTAATTGGGGTTTCCTTTGCTCTAATACATAGGGGTGCCATATTTGAATCTTATAAACTCAATCATCCTCATGAGTATCATATGCACCAAGTACTACTACTTCCCCTTTTTGGTCTAGGAACCTTAGGTTCACCTCTTATGCATCATCTATCTAACTACATGCTCAACTATTCAACCATGAACTAATCCTATACCAGATAGGGTATATACATCCTCACACTTGTGAACAACCTTTGGAGTCCTACACCAGAACAACTGACTGGGTGCGCGGCCTCCCAACTTGCTATTATACCATTCCTCTTCAGGATCTATGGAACTCTCCTTCCTACCCCTAAAAGGTAGGCAGTTATATCATCTGTACGTTTGTTCATAAAGCCTCTTTCTCTCTTCTAGGGTTGGGTTTTTTGGCATATAGCTCATAAAAACTAGATTAACTAATGCGGAAGCATTTTATTAGCAATGGAATTACTGAAAATCACTAAAATTAAAACCATTTATCAAGAGATCCATTCACAAGAAAACTCGTTCATTCTGAGCCAAAGTATTTCAAGTACATACTGGTTTACTAGTACATCTCTCGTACTATTTCCTATCGAGAGTTACAACATTAACTGCCCTGTTAAACTGTACATCAGCAGTATAAAAAAATCTCAAGGCATCAAGCCAAAATCTCAGATCGAATTGTCAAAGCACTAACTCCTAGGACCCGAGAGTATAGAGACGACTCATAGGACTAACTATACAAGACCAGACAGCCAATGTCTCCACCTGATGGATCACTGCTATCCTTGTGGCTGCTGCTGCTGCTCTTCTCCTATAGAAGAGTTTCTGCCTTGTCGTATGTGTCTACCTAAAAACGTTGAATCCCACGGGGGTGAGACAATTATAAAAATTGCCCCAGCGGGAGATATAACTCTCTGCCAAAACATTATCATTGCAGTTTAATAGAAATAAACTGAGCAGTGATATAATATAAATCAGAAGCAGATGAATCAACATCTATGCAGATTAGAACAACATTCTTATGCAAGTATTTCAGTTATAAATTGATAAAGTAGCATGTCTCATATTCAATATGAATTAAAGGAACATAAGTAACATTTATGTATCAAGAACATGCTAAGCAGTATAACATCAACCAGTGGTTCTCACATTTCAATCTTATGCAAATACGCTACACGGTTGATTATATTTTACAAACAGATTTAAGTTCTGAAGAGATGAGGTATAACGTTCATACACCAACCGACCATTTCCAGAATCGAAATCGATACCATAATTAGGTCAATGGAAGAGCCGGATTCCCATGACCTCCCACATCCCAATCAGTACGAGACCACAAGAAGGACTATGTCGACTGCTCAAATAGCTTTCCAGGGTATACTGGAACTTCACTATAGAGTTACATCGTCAACTACACTCTCATCGGCAATCGAGAGCATTAATGCTTATCTCCATCGACCAGACATAAAATATCATTGGGAGATTAATGATACATCCATCCCAACCATCAGGAGATTTATGATACATCTATCCCGACACATGAAGGATTGAGAGGTTTGTTGTTTACCTTCCCTCAATCTTTTCACAAGGACGTAAGGGTATTTTCGCCCATTTACCCCCACATATTTAGAATATGTGAGCTCCGGGAATTCTATAGGAAAACATGTTTCACCATCACCAATTTCTGACGATGATGGATCTATGGTCAGAGCACTACATGAATAGATTTCACTTGATTAATTAAGTACATTTTGATATTCTTTTAGCATCAGGAAAGTTCTCAAACAAAACTTATTATGACAATGCTATAAAGAAACATGTACTATTTTTATCAAATACTCAATTGTCTTTAAAAGATATTGGGAACTCAGTCCCTTATTTCAAAACTGGGAATTCTCATCCCTTCACAATTTCATCACCATAATCATATGGCCCAGGATAATTAAACCCTTGATTCATCATTAAGCATTGTTACCACTTTTCCAGGTAACCATCACCTTCAGGTCAATTGACCAAGGCAAACATGATACTTGCTATTACAAGCATCACACATGATACTTGAGGCCCATTAACTCTCTTGTTACCTCTTACCAGGCAACAAGGTATATTATGACACTCAAGGCACAATCACAATAGCAAATTAAACATCATAGCTCATACCTGGCCATGATCATCATTTAAAAATACTTGCATGGTTAGCATAGATGATAACAGTGATATCAATTGCTTATCAGAACCATGTACAATGAATATGAATTCTCTATTCATGGGTAACACCACTATTCCCTTACCAGGGTTAGGGTTTCCCATTTCATTTCATATAAGGATAATCATCCCATTATCACATCAAAGATATGGTTTATCACCATATTGCCCAAGATTAGGGTTTGTTAAGCATTACATAGAATTACCCTGGATTTGAGCTTCACAACACATTAAACATCAGGGTTTCTCATGAAACCATCCTTAGTTAGGGTTTCACATCAAATTCACCCTATGATAGGAACTATATTCAATAATCATCAATTAGGGTTTACTATTCATCCCAATTAGGGTTTCATGTTCCATTACCCATAATCAGGGTTTACTATTCATCCCAATTAGGGTTTTGCATTACATTACCCTAAATTAGACTCACATATATCATCACTCTGGATTAGGGTTGCAACCATACCCTGGATTAGGGTTTCAATTATAATTGCTCTAAATTAGGGTTAAGGTTCAATAACCTTGTCAATTAGGGTTTATGTTCATGATTAGGGTTTCATGATCTCTTTACTTTAGGATCATACCCTTAATCACCACATGAATCATACTCATGTATCAATTCCATATTATCGCCCTCTCAACTTTATTAGGTTACATCAACCCTTTAGTCAAGTTCATACAAATATGATTGACATAGTGTACCAAGTCATTGATCTTATAAGAAATTAGGGTTCATCCCTTAATTGACACTAATCACTTAGGTACTATTAGGGTTTCAACCTTTGTACCTTCATTGATTACTATTACTAACAATCATTGGATCATTGGAACTATCATTACCTACAATATCCAAGTGATTAACCACATTGAACTCCATTCAGTTTGAAGGTTTCACCACCAAACAGTTTTGAAACCGTTTGGTCTCAAATGATCTCAAGACAGTTTGGTCTCAAATGATCTCAAGACTGTTTGTGCCAAATCAGTCCCAAAACTGCAAGGGCTCACTAGGTCATTCATTAATCCAATCGATTTCCAATTGCACCATTGAATTTACTATTGGTTATTCAATTGAAGGATTCATCAATCAAAACCATTAAATCATCATCCATGGGTCAAGGATCAACCACTAACCAACAAAATGGTTTTGAAACCATTTGGTCCCAAATAGTTTCAAGATAGTTTGGGCTCAAACGGTTTCAAGACCGTTTGACCCAAGTTGTCTTGAAAACGTTAGGACCAATCAAGGATTCTTCAATCAACTTGATTAGGGTTTCCAATTGAAGCAATGCACACACATTGAGCCAATCAATTGGATCCATTGGATCATCATCCAACAAGTAAATAATTTTAGACCTCAAATGGTCAACTAAACCAAATGGTCAACATAACCAAACAGTTTGGAGGACAAGTGGCCAAACGGTTTGCAAACCGTTTGGTCTCAAGCGATTTGGTGAAACCATTGGGACCAAAGGTCCAAGACCGTTTGCCATTGTTATTTGATTGAGGTGTGTACTTATGATCAGGTTATCATCTTCAACCTTTAGACTCATGAAAACTACTACCATTTCCATGGCAATTCCATCAATCGAACAAAGCTATTGCAAGAATAACAATTAAATCAATTGAATTGAGAAATCAATTTCAATGACAAAGATTAAGGGTTCAAGTTATATAACCCACCTTCAATTAGGCTTCAAAGCTTCAATCTCCACGGCTCCAATAGTGGATGAAGCTCTAGAAACCTCCCAAGGTCCGTTCTTAAGCTTTTGGAGTGAAAGGATCGACTAGGGTTGAAGATGGAGTGAAGAAATGAAGGAATCATACATTGTTTTATGATTTTCACCATGAAATCAAGAAGAACGAAGGTCAAAGACTTACCAACAGGTTGGGGGCGTCCTTCCTGCTGTTCTTAGCTCTCTTGGTCGATTTTGCAAGCAAGGAGAAGAAAGGAATCTGAAAAAGATCCTTAGGCGTGTTGGAAAAGGCTCTTTTATAAGAAAAATCAATGAGAGAGAAATTGTTTTATAAAAATCATTTAGTTCCAAAATTGTTGCCACCTCTTCCTCCTTGGTTTCTTACATGAAAAGGAAACTCAATCCCACCGAGCTCCCTTCCATTATCCATGGATTATGGGAAAAGAAATTAAGCACCTTAATCCCTTATAATATTAATATATATTTTTGAGTGGGAATTCTTTTCCTTATAATAAGGTGAGTGGAATTTCACCTCCTTAGGATATTTTTTGGTCCTTGCAAAGCTCAAGGACTTACAAAGACATATGAATTCCACCATTTTAATTTTGGTTGAAGGCCCTTCAATTATTTTATTTATTTTTTCATTAATGTTTCCATTATGCTTAAATCTTGATTATTTTAATATTAAGATTCTCTCTCTTCCAACTTAATTCAAATGAGGTGCCCTTCTCATTTTATTTTCTCCACATGATGCCAAGAAACATTAGGGACCTTATTGAAGTGTAATTTACATATTGCACCCTAGGTTTTGGGTAAATTACACATTACACCAAAAATAGGTTTTCATGCACAACCATTGCTTTATCAGCTCTTTCTTGGAATTCAGGCTATCACAAGCCATACATCTGCATCATCTTCACTCTCATGATTCTTTAACACATGAGGAACATATTATCATGCACAATTTGCAAATAGACCCCTCAACTTGGGTAATTTGCACTTTAGTCCATAACAAGCAAAATATTGATTTCAACAATATTCAAAAAGGACTAAAATTCTAATATAAGTTCCTCTTGAGCCTTAATTACTTTTCAAAAGATAAGAGCATGCATATAATCACTTTTTTTAAGCAAAACACCTAGGGTTAATTCATAACCCAGGTCAGGGATGTTACAAGTTTATCCATCCCTTACAATGATTTCGTCCCCGAAATCATCAACAAAACTTTAAGAGAAAAGAGTAGGATATTTCCTCCTCATCTCATCCTCTAGTTCCCACGTAGCTTCTTCAATGCCACAGTGATTCCAGAGAACTTTTACAAGACTAATGTCTTTCTTTTTCAACTTCTTGATTCTTCTGTCAAGAATCAACACTAGCCATTCCACATAAGATATGTCATCATTTAGTTCTACCTCCACAAGTTGTAGAACTAACTCAGTGTCAGGATGACACTTCCTCAACATAGAGATATGAAACACTGGGTGCAATCTATGCAACTCAGGTGGTAACTCTAGCTTATAGGCTACCTTTCCCATCCTTTCAATGATCGGATAGGGCCCCATAAATCTAGGAGCTAACTTCCCTTTCTTTCCAAATCTTAGTTTACCTTTCCAAGGTGAAACCTTAAGGTATACCCTATCTCTGACTTAGAATTCTAAGGTTCTACGACGCTTGTCAGCATATGATTTCTGTCTATCCTGGATTGTTTTCAACTGTTGTTGTATGATCTTTATCTTCTTAGTTGTTTGTTGAACCATCTCAGGACCCAAAAGTTGATATTCACCAGATTCATACCAACATAGGGGATATCTACAACGTCTACCATACAAAGCCTCATATGGTGCCATGTCGATATTGTGCTGATAGATATTATTATAAGCAAACTCTATCAAGCTCAGATGTAGATCCCAACTCCCCACAAACTGAAGGACACATGCCCTAAGCAAGTCCTCCAAGGTTTGTATCGTCCTCTCAGAGTGTCCATCTGTCTGAGGATGAAAGATTGTACTAAACCTCAGCTGAGTGTAGCCACAAACTCCCAAACACAGAAATACCATGAACATTCTACACAAATAGCCTCGAGAAAATCCCACTAAGAAATCACCACCACTATTTAGAGAAACTCCCAGCATATCTATCTTCAACCCCGAGATAGCTTCCAAGCGAGAGGAGTAGAAAAAATTACTAGAAAAACCATCCAAGATCTAACACGCCAAGGATCAGCCAACAAAACCAGGAGCCATAACCATATGAAATTAGAAAAGATCCTCCACACTGACTATCATCACCTCAAAGTTGAGAACCCAGCAAGGTCACAAAAGGAAATCTAGAAGGAACACAACCCAAACATCATCAGAGGCAAACAACCCAAGAACCAGCCGACACCAAATAACCAAGGGAAGCATTCCACTCAAAACCTGAAAGGATCACCATATGTCTGCTAATGAAAAAAATAGTGAGAGGGGAGCATCGATACCCACCAAAGTGGGGATTCAACCATCACCAACACAACCTGCTCAAAAAATAGCAAGCCCAACACTAGTTAGGCTTGCATAATGGTAAACTCATTGTCAATAATTCTCCAAACCTCATCAGGACTTTTATGAGTGTTATCAGAAATCATTCTATTCCTCTCTAACAAAGCATGATATAGAACAAGAGGGCTAATGATGTTTTCATTCTTTTGTTTAAATAGGATGATATCATCCCGACCATTAGGAATACTCGAACAACAACCTTTTTGTAGGGCCTTAATCCAAAATTCTTTGGTAAATAAACATCCAAAGTAGATATGGTGAGTATCTTCATAGTGAGGCATGCACAGAACATAGACAAAAAACACAGAAATATCTCTCCTCCTCGAGTAATCATTTGTGGGGAGTTTGTTTTAATCTTGGTCTTTATACATGTAAGACTTGATTTCTTCAAGTAAGGATGGGAAAGTTTAGGCATTTGGGGTGTGTCTTTCTACTCTAAAGTCACTCAAGTAAAAGCATTATACACAAATAAGTCTAATGGTTTAGTAATCATCAAAACAAGGGATAAGTCAATTCATACCCTGAGTCAACAATATATACATATATATCAAAAATATTAGGAAATATGTAAAATTCAAAAAGTAAAGGTTTCAAGACCTAATTCAGTCTCAAATTCAATAAGATGTTGTGATGCATTTAAATGTAAGTTGATAATTATATGAAAACTCTTTTTTTGATAAATAGGATGTTTATGTTGTCGAATATGAATACTCTGAGATATTGTTAAACCATGTTTAGTAATGATGTAATTAGATGATTATTACCAAATTAGGATTACTTTGATACATAACCTAAGGATGAATAATATAAAAGATTTAGGATTTTGAAGTGCAACCCTAATCTGACCCTGAGCCAAGACCTCTACCACCAAGACTAGACATAAATGGAATCATATGAATACATAGGTTACACATTAGAGTTATGTGAAAAAATTAGATTGATTATTTTGGATTAAGTTCTTGGTTGGATCTAATCCTAGATTGATTGGATTGAAATTGCTTGAAAACACCTCTCATTGAAAAGGTCCATTATTACTTTATGAATAATCAATTATATTGACTTTAATGATTTTCTTGATATTTTTCCAATGTTTCATCATACCCATAACCAGCTTGGACATGTTTCAATTCCAGTACAAGTATAATGCCCTAAGTGTATCACATATGAATCAAGTAATCTATGAACCCAAAATGTATTATCTTAAGGGTGCTTTAAGGAAATGAATACTCCCTTAAACTAAGGAAGTCATCGAGAAAGTGATTAAAAAACCATATGATTAGTTCTAACAAAAATCCAATGGTGGATAGTCACTATGGAATCCAATGTAGGATCTAAACCTTGGAGTTCATGGATGGAATAGGGGATACAACAATATGGGTTAGATAACTAAATTGAAAAATGCAATTTTTATTATTGCTAATATTTGATCGATATGTAATGTATGTTGTTATTCATACATGTACATAATTTTGCATGAATGCACGTACATACTATAAAAATATGTGACCTCGTTTTTGTGTGTGTTTTGATTAGCTTATTTATTTAATGTTTGAGGATATGGACATCTAAAATAATGCACAAAAAAGATGATTAGGCTAAAGACACATGGATGATTCTTTATATATTATTGATATTTCTCTTTCATATATTACTTCCCATTTTGAAAGTTATGCAACTCCTTTGAGGAGCATTTGTCTTCCATTCGATTATAAAAAATATTATGTACTTACGAAATCTAGATCATGTAGAGATGATAATCCTTCCCTCCTTGGTCTAGCTTTAGGGGGAGAAGGTCGTCACAATTGGTATTAGAGCCCATATGCAACAAATAACTTTGATAATTAATAGTTTCAAATATTGCTTAAAATCATAAGGGAAATACTATGATATTTTCCTAAGACGACGGTGTCTAGAAAAAATCACAACTTGGGGGTTGGCAAGATTTTTCAAAGCACCAATTAGCTAGTTTATGAGGACTTCAGGATCATTATTAATCTTACTTGGCCAAATTCTATTTTTTTTCAAAATAAAATGCCTCTAGTTCTCATATGATATTTCATTATTTTCTTCATTACATGCTTTCACATAAACCCTAAGGACCTCAATGGTCATTTTCTCTTTTGAATTAGAGTTTATGTCATTAAGGGTTAAGCCATCCTCTGCCAACTAAAGGTAATATATGTAACACTAATACCGATATAACCTTTTAGTCATTACTTTTATATAAACCTTAAAATGGAAGTATGTATTTCCTATGCACAATGGCCCCTACGAAGATGAGTCTATTTGTGAATAAGGTTGCCTAGAGTGAGAAAGAGAAAAAGACTCCATACAAGAAGAAGTTTTTCTAAACATAAGTGTAAGTCCTTCTAGCGATAGAAATTGACACTAGTAAACCAGTGCAACCCACTATTCTTATAAATGGATACAAGTATAAGATGGAGTATGAATCACTACCTAAAATTTGCCTTTCATGTGGAAAGATCGGTCACACAAAGGATCACTGCTACGATGTTGAGAAAAGAAGGGATGAGGAGGAAGCCCGAATTAGGGCACATGATGTAGGTGTGAAGTGGTATGAAGGAGAGGAAAGATGGAAAACTTATGATGGGCAAAATATCCACACCAGGAGGAATAGTGATAAATTAGAGCAAGCAACACGAAGACAACAAACAAACCATAACTCTAATAGGTTCATCAGACTAATAAGGAGGGGAAAATTGTTGACAGTCAAGAAAGTAAACATGAGGGGAAAGGAGATTGGACACAGACTTAGAAGGAAATGAGGCACACCAACTAACAGAAGCATAAATGTAATAATTAGAAGAAGAGTAGTATCACATGCCAACACCACAAGTAAAGAGGTGCTAGATGATATCAACCAAGCGGAGTAGGAGAAAGACAATCAAAGTACTAGGAAGGAGCATGAGGCAGGTAACAAGAAACATGTAGCAACTAATCTTACTAAAGATGATCTACATGGGGACAAGATGATTCTAGGTCAACAGGGGGACACTATTTCTGATGGAAGTAGGAGCAAGGCAATAATTGTAGACAAAGTAACATTTGATGCAGGTTATGTCAATGGTGGGAATCAAAATAAGCCACCTGACATAGAAATTCTAGTGGAAAGAAGGAAGGAGAATCCTCAAGCAATTCATGTGTTCACAGTTCGTCTCGGGAGTGAGACACAGAAGGATCGTAGGGATGTCTAGCTGATGGGTTGTGCTGAGGTAGTTTTACTAATATGTTATTTTATTTTTAATGTCCTCAGTTGGAATGTATGTGGGACCAGTGATAACCGGACTCGGATTTCTCTACAGAACGTGGTCATGACACACAAACCTAAGATAATGACTATCTTGGAGCCAAGAATCTTGAAAGAGAATGCAGATGGGATCATTAAACACATTGGTTTCTCTAACTTACATCAAGAGGGCACATGGCTTTTCTTGGGGGATATGGATTTTGTGGAATGAAGCAGTTTGTAGTGCCAAGGTGTTGCTTAATCATTGACAATTCATACGCTATAAAATCAATTATGAGGAGCATATTACTTTTGTTTGTGACAGTCCCTCAACCTTTGGTGAGGAAAAATCTTTAGAAATACATTGTCAGTATTGGATTAGCTATCCAAGGAAGTTGGCTCACTCTAGGAGACTTCAATGTAATGTTGAATCCAATAGAGAAGAAGGGTAGTCATTTCTTTAACCACATAGAAGGCTATTGAATTCAATGAAACTCCAATTGCATCTGATTTATCCAATATTGGATATTCGGGTACAAACTACACTTACAAGCATGGTAGGCACTTTGAACATCTCGACCAGGCAGTGGCAAATAATGAGTGGATCATGATTAATGTTGGTGTGTCTTCAAACATCTATCTAGAATCAGTTCTGATCATAGTCCCCTACTAGTTATACGGTGTACTAAGAAGAAACATAATCCACTGTTTTGAAAAGCTGGAATATAGATCTACAGTTTCAAAGCAGCATTCATGAAGAATGGAAGGAAGACTTGGAGATTGGAGAGGTTGTGGTAGCTATTTCTAGAAAAATAAGACATTGGGATCTCAATAGAAGTAGAAGAAGACATGAGAACAAAAATAGATAATTAAATGATATTGATATTCTACAAAGATATATGGAGTCTCACTATTTTCAACTGAAAGACAAGAACTGTTTGATAAAATAACAGCAATTGAGTGACATCTCAGAAGTGGAGGAATTACAGTGGAAGCAAAAATCACATATGGAGTGGCTCAAGAGTGGAGACCAAAATACTAAGTATTACCATGCTTTTGTACAGAATCATAAAAGATAGAGCTTGATCTTTAAACTAAAAAATAATCATGGTCAATGGATCACCAATGAGAATACACTTAAGAAGCAAGTGAGATAGTATTTTAAAACACAATTCACTATGTAGGAGTATCCACTTTAAGAACAAATGAACAAGCTGCCATGAAATTTTAGGAAAATGAATACTTCTGAATACAAAGTCTTTGAAAGCATTCCAGCTGAGGAAGAAATTAAACATACTTTATATCGGATGAATGCAATGAAGGTATGAGGAGTTGATGGCATCGATGCAGGATTTCTTCAACAGAATTGAGGGACTCATAAGAAGTTAATTATAAGCATGGTCAGACGAGCCATTCATGGATTTCCTCTACTTCATGGGATGTGTGACTCCTTAATATCCTTGATTCCTAAAGTTTCTCAACCAATCAAATTTCTATAGTTGCGACCAATCTCATTGAGCAATACAGTTTTGAAGTTGGCCTAAAAAATTATGTTGAAAAGACTAAAACCAATACTATCAGATTTGATATCCCAAGCTTAGAGAAGTTTCATACATGAAAGAAGGATATAAGATAATATAATCACAATCCAAGAACTTATACACAATATGCAAAAGGGTATTGCTTCTCAACTAATGTCTATTAAAATAGACTTGTCAAAGGCCTGTGATCAAATGTCCTGGGGATTTATTTCAGACATCATTCAAAAAGTTGGGTGGCCTGTCCATATTGTCGATTATGTCATGAATTCCATATTCGACAGCAGCATTAATATTCTCTAGAAAGGAGAGAAGTTGGAGGCTTTCAAGTCTAGTTGTGGGTTAAGGAAAGGAGATATGTTATCTCTGAATCTTTTGTTATGTGTTTGGAAAGGCTTGTGAAACTGATTGAAGAAAGTGTTAGGAGTAAGAAATGGAAACTTGCTAAATGGCACAACATGGCCTGAAAATATCACATATGGCCTTTTCATGCAAGCATCTGATAAGTAAATGGAGAAGATCATGCTATGTTTCAAATTGTTTGAAGGAGCCTTAGGGTAGTTGATGTCCATCAAAAAGACTCAAGTCATCTTCTTTGAAGGAGTTCTGGGAGCTGAACAAAGATGAATTATGGCATTAGCAGGAATTCAAAAAAGTGTCAGACCTCAACGAATACCTAGGATTCCCTATTGTACATGGTAGGGTGAGCAAAGCAACTTACAATGGAGTCCTAGAAAAAGTCAAGAATTGTATCATAGACAGGGCCTCTCAGACTTTAGGTAGAGTAGGTAGAGTTTGCTTGATCAAGTCGGTGTTATCATCTATACCAATGTATATATGCAGACAAGTGTCCTACAAACAAGTCTCAGCAACAACCTAGATAGAACAATAAGGTGATTCTTATAGGGAGGCAATACTCAACATGCCTTATCTTGCCTGGTGTGGGAGAAAGTCACACAACCAATGCAAGATGGGTGATTAGGAATAAAAATCATGAGAAACTGGAACCATGCCCTTCTTATGAAGACTACATTGGAATATAGGAGCCAAAGAGAGGTGATCTAGCTAGCTAGGATCACTACAAAGTAAAAAAAAAATATATGCTCAAAGTGGAGGAAGGGCAACTAAGTTTTGGAGGGGCTTCAATTTGGTTCAGTAGATGGTTGATGCTAATATTTCTAAAGTGATTTTTAGAGGACGTTTTACCCAATCTAGGAATGAGAGATAGAGCCTGAATGGCTGCTTTTAAAGGAAAAGGTAAACTGGGAAATTGTAGGGAAATATGGCTACAAAGCATGCAGCGGAAACAAAAATTACATGTGCCATATTCCCCATGATCAGTAGATCATGTCAGTCACTATAAGGAAGGAAGGATGATTTTGAGAATATACCAGGTCATGGAGCAAGTCCAGTGACAATCCACGTCATCATAGATATGCAACTTATGAATCCTGGTTGCACTAGGACTCGTCTGACTGTTGTGCCTCCTAGTGTGCACCACAAACTATATCCACGAACCTCGTCTTCTTCAACAGCTCCTCTTGTCACATACTATTGGTTGATGTTGTCCTCCTAGTGGAAAACAACAGCCTCCTGCCTCTATGGTAGTCCACACAGACTGTCTATAAATCATGTCATCCTACTAGAATGAATAGGAAGGAGTCATCTCTTCCGTTGGTGTAATAGTCACCAACTAGCTCTCCCAAGACAATGATGTCAATTGCTCTTTCCCTTGTTGTTCCTCCCTAGTCGGGTTGAACTTGCTCGGGCTCTCATGGTTACTACAACCAAAGAGGACAATGTTTGTCAGAGAAACTGTTTCTAAATTGTTTGTGTTCTGTTATGAGAAGCCCCTAATACCCCTCTATTTATAGGAGGGGTTTGTGTCTAGGTTCCCAGTCGATGCGGAAGTAGAAGGGACAGGAAGTTCTCAAAATTTCACAACAATTCTATAAATTTTGCAACCTACAATAGGAAATACAGTTGTCTGGAAAACTAGATGATTTTTTGGCATGCCTGGTCATATGGCATAGCCCAGATGGCCGTTTGGTTGTTTCCCACTTGTACACGAAATCGACAATTAGTTTCCAATTAATATCCCATATTAATTTCCTTACACAACAAGTAATGTGCAACTTAAACAAAATAGAAAATATCTAGAACCTTCCCTTGGGCAAACCAAACCATCATGCCCATGTGAGATGGTCATTTCAGTCACCCAGATGGTCGTATGGTGACCCGAGTCGAGTCGGTCAGTTTGGTCGGTTCATTTTCTTAGCCAATTCAAACTCATAATAGGCGTGACTCCCCAGACACCCGTCTCAACTATTGAGATGGCCATTTGGAACTCTAGATGACCATCTCCACACTTGATATGGGCATTTGGTAGTGTTGTCATCCTATCTATTGTGTGAATCAAATACCTAAACACTTTAGTACTTAATTTAATTGTCATTTGAGATCTGAACTCCTCTTCTAGGTCGAGACCTATGTGTGTGACCCGATAGGTCTCATATTACATTGACAGTGAATGTCCAGAACAACTTAAGACATCACAAGAAATGAGTGGTGCTTAGTCGCACATAAATGCTACCCAAGTAAATGGAAAGTTGGAGAACAAGTTAAAACTAACATATGTATATGGTGTTACAATGTTTACATATTTCCTTTGTCACAAATGTCTAGATTGAACTAGATGCACAGAGTAGTCACCCTCATCATTATTCAATCGTGTTTCTTGAACCAAGAGTAGACTAACTGATATATATGTAAGCTCAATATCACATATTGACTCACATGTGCATGACCATGCATTTCTCAGTCTTACTAATTAGGAGGCCTAAGACATCACTCTCCAATACGAGGGACAAATCCCATATCTATCACTCACAATCAATACTCATGTGTCAAAGTCATCCAATCATCATAGTTATAACAACCCATGTTTCAGGACTATGCTTGATGATGTCAAAGTGCACCCAACGACATGTGTTGAGTGTAGTGATTTCAGGTCTAAGAAGCACAACCACCACCATTACTATGAGAATTGACTATGAATTCCATGATGATGGATTCCATGTGTCAGTCTCATGGTGGGTTTGTCTGATACACTGTTATCTAACATGTATGTGTGTGATTGGTTTGATATTTCCATATCATGACTATTAAGATTTAGTCATCAACCAACTCACACTCTGATCTTATGTGTCATCATTATCTATCAACCTTACACAATGACAACCAATTAGGGACACTATGAGAATATGTATATGTACTCTTAACATCCGTATGAACTTATTTCTTCCAAATATAATACTTGAAGACATATGTCATTGAGTAATATTATTCTCTAGACATTTATAATGTTACTTCATTATCTCATAACTGAATTTAACAGAATAAATTGGAAATTTTCTTTTATTTATTTAATCAAATTGTTTACAATTATTCCATTACAATTGTCATATGATTGGCTCTCTAGGCATACATACCAACATACTCCCACTTGCACTTTGAACTAATCACCCACAAATCTTATACAAGTGACCTAACACGACCATCATGCTTATGCTGTCAAAGTGCTTTAGTCAAGGGATCAACAATGTTGTTCTCAGTTGGTACTTTGCACATCTTTAGCCCTCGCTATATGATCTCTCATATGTGATGAAACTGCCATTGTATATGCTTTGAGTGCTGATGCAATCTGGGTTCTTTGCTTGTACAATAACTCCATTGTTGTCACAATATAACTCAATTGCATGTGTGATGCTTGGAACGACCCCAAGTTCTATGATGAACTTCTTGATCCACACGACCTCCTTTGTTGCAACAATATACTCAGCCTTTATTGTAGAATCAGCAACTGTTTCTTACTTGGAACTCTTTTAGATCACAGATCCATTGTTCAGGTAGAATATGAATCCTAATTATGATTTGTAATCATCTTGATCAGTCTGTAAGCTTGCATTGGTGTAACCCTTTACTACAAACTCTTCCGCTCTGTCGTAGACCAAGAACTGATCTTTAGTCATTCTCAAGTACTTGGTGATGTTCTTCACAAGAATCTAGTAAACATCACCTGGATCTGACTGATATCTGCTCGTCATGCTCAAGGCATATGAAACATCTGGATGCGTACATAACATTTCATACATGATTGATCCAATTGCTCAGGCATATGGAATCAGACTCATGCATTCTCTTTCTTCACAAGAATCTGGACATTAATCTCTAGATATGGGGACACCATGATGTGTAGGCGGGTTTCCTCTCTTTGGGTTCTCCATTCTGAACTGCTTCAATACTTTGTCAATGTATGTGCTCTGACTTAGTCCAAGAAGCCTTCTTGATCTATCTCTATAGATCTTTATCAACGGGATGTATGATGCTTCTCCCAAGTCTTTAATAGAGAATTTATTTTGATGACATATCTTTACCTTTTGTAAAGTAGGTATGTCTTTCCCCATCAATAATATGTCATCTACATATAATATGAGGAATGCCACTGTGCTCCCACTAATCTTCTTGTACACATAAGGTTCATCTTCATTTTGAATAAAACTAAACTATTTGCCCGTCTCATCAAAATGAACATTCCAATTCCAAGATGCTTGCTTCAATCCATAGATTGACCTTTGTGGCTTATAGACTTTATTTGTATCCTTTGGATTGATAAAACCCTCAGGCTGTATCATGTACACATCATCGAGTAAATTCCCATTAAGGAATGTTGTTTTAACATCCATCTACTGAATTTCATAGTCATGATAAGCTACAATAGCAAGCATGATTGTGATGGACTTAACCATGTCTAGTGGAGAAAAGGTTTCATCATAGTCAACACCTTGAACTTGTCTAAATCCCTTTGCAACCAGTCTGACCTTATAGGTTTGAACTTTTCCATCCATGTTGGTCTTCTTCTTGAAGACCCATTTGCACCCTATGGGTTTTACCCCTTTAGGTGGATCCACCAAAGTCCATACTTTGTTGGTATACATGGTTTCCATCTCAAATATCATGGTCTCAAGCCATTTCTCAGACTCTAGTCCCTTAATAGCATCTTTATAGGATATTGGCTCATCATCCATGACCAATTCACTACCTTCTTGAGTAACAAGATATCCAAATATTTCAAGCTCAAGGCATGTCCTATTCGATTTATGAGGTTCATGTATTACTTGAGGAATTTGAGACTCCACAACACTTTGTGAATCTCTAGGTTCCTCTTGTACATCTAACAGTTCAATATTTTCTTGTTTGTATCAAAAATCTTCGAGTTCTACTTTCCTCCCCCTGATTCCTTTGGAAATGAAATCCATCTCAAGGAATGCAGCATCCCTGGCAACAAATACTTTGTTGTCAGATTGGGAATAAAAGTAATATCCTCTTATTTCTCTATGATATCCAACAAAATAACATTTATCAAATTTTGGGCCAAGCTCTTCAGGAAACATTTTCTTGACATAAGCTTCACATTCCCAAATCCTCATATAAGACATATTGGGATGCTTCCTAATCCATATCTCATATGGTATCTTTTGAACTAATTTAGATGGTACTTGATTTAATGTTAATATAGTTATTTGTAGAGAAAAACCCCAGAAGGTGGTCAGAAGATCAGCTAAAGTCGTCGTCAATCACACCATATCTAGTTTTGTATTGATACACCATTGTACTGAGGTGATCAAGGTGCAGTCCACTGGGATACAATCCCATGGGCTCTAAGAAGGTCCTCAAACTCTTAGTTTAAGTATTCTCCACCTCGGTCAGAATGAAGTGCCTTAATACCTATACCAAGTTGATTCTGTACTTTGTTCATAAACTCCATGAATGTTTCAAGAGTTTTTGAGTTATGTTTCATTAGATAAACATTGCCATACCTACTGAAGTCATTAGTGAAGGTAATGAAGTACTAATACCCACCTCTAGTAGTTGTTCTAAAAGGTCCACACACATTAGTATGTATGAGTCCTAACAGATCACTAGTGCTCTCATTGTTACCGGTGAAAGGGGTCTTAGCCATCTTGCCCAACAAACAAGATTCACATGTATCTAATGATTCATAATCAAAAGAGACTAGATAACCATCTTTATGGAGTCTCGATATGCAATTCTCATTTATGGGCCCTAGAAGACAATGCCAAAGGTATGTTTTGTTTGAGTTGTTGAGTTTTAGTCTTTTGGTATCAACATTATATACATCTATTTTTAGATATAATAAGTAAAGACCATAAGACATTGGGGTACTACCATTAAAGATCCCATCTTTTGAAATAGAACATCGACCATCTTTAATATGGAATTCCAATGCATACTTGTCCATACAAGATACAAAAATGATGTTTCTATTTGTAGCAGGTACATAATAGTAGCTCTTTAACTCTATTTCAAGCCCTGTAGGAAGATATATATTATAGGTTCTAACTCCACTGGACGCAACTCTCATGCCATTAGCAACTCATAGTTCCACCTCGCCTTTTCCGAAATGCCTACTTCCTTTCAGATACTGCATATGACAACATATGTGAGATCTACATCTGGTATCTAGTACCCATGATGATGAAGTAGATAGATTTATATCAATATCATATAGACCTAAAGTGGAAATCACCATCCCCATCTTCTTCTTCCTAAATGCCTTCTAGTACAAATGATGAGATCTTGTTGTACTCTTATTTCTCCTTATCTTGAGTGTTGAAGATTTGGATTTGGACTTGACCTCAAAACACTTCTCGATCTCACTTTGATCCTTGAACTCAGCCTCACTGATCACCGTCACGGGATTGTCCTTCTTCAATTTTGCTTCTGCTTGAATCAACATGGCAAGCAAGTCTGACATCTGTCCAGCCATATTATTCATATGATAACATGCAATAAAGTGGCTATATGATTTTGGCATACTTTTTAGAATCATATCAGTAGCCAACTCTGGGCTCAAGGTGAATCTTAGTTCTTCAAGATGATATATATGCCCAATCATATTGAGCACATATTCTTCTACTGAGGTTCCATCTATCATCTTAGACTCAAGAAACACCTTCAGGATAGCATCCATTTCTTGCTTGTCAAGACCAAGTGTCACTTTCTTAAGTTGTGTTTCAATCTCAGGAACCCTCATGTATTCACATTGCTCATGTAACTCATAGTTCACACAGCTAAGCATAAGGTACTTTATCTCTAGGGCATCATTGACATGTTTCCTGTAAGCATCCACTTGTGCCCTAGGTGCATCAGGAGGAGGTATTTGTGGCACTGGTTTGTCAAGGACGTAGATCTTGAACTCTTCATTGAGAACCTTCTCAAAGTCCAAAACTAGTCGTGGAAATTTCTCCCATCAGGTATGTCCTTCTTCAAGACCAATCGCAAATCAGATTTGTTCGTCATTGATTCTACAAGAGAAAATTTGCATTTGTCAAAAACCTTTTTTGATTTGATTTGATTTGAAAATTTTGATGATATTAAATATTTCTTTAATTATTATCACTCCCATTATTTTTTTTGAATTGATAACCCTCAATATCAATTTGGAATATTGCAATGTACAACATTCTAGTGGGCCAAATCCAAGATAATTCAACTATGGCCCGATCAACACCGCAAACATAGTCAACCATCAAGGTAGGCAACTTTTGTCAATTGCATCATATGCAACTTTGGATATATGATCTGTGCAGCTCCTTGCCATATTCATCTACATGGTTCTGGGCCCAAATACTCTGAGAATCACTAGTCAAGCTTGACCCAAAATTTGACACGATAACAATGCACCCCACTTGTGCGGAACCAACATTATTACCATCACACTTCCACAAGATAGACGGCACGCCATGCTTAGGTGTAACCTATGCTTGGTTGATCAAGTTTTTCATATGGGCCACTTTTGGAAATCATCTAAGACTTGATGTTTTAATTGAGGGAGTTTGTATAAATACATATACTTTATCCAATCACCACATATATAGTACGTATCATATACATGATATATCCCACAATGAAAACATGCAATAAACGAAAGCAATGGTTATGGGCATCCTAATGAAATTCCTTAGAGCCACAAGGAATTACAGTAATATAGGTCTACATCACATGCAGAAACCTATTGTTTATGAACATTTGTGCTTTCCAATCTGGGTTGACTGGTTCAACCTTTGAACCACTCAGCTCGCCTGTTGGTCAGTTGTTTGTTTGTCTCATCAGTCATTTGGTCCTTCTATCCAACATCGGCTGGCTCATCCAGTTGATCGGTTGGGTCCACCAGGCTATCACTCTAGCTTGTCCACCATATCCTCCAATGTCCTTTAGTCAGTCGGCTCATCTTCAGGACATCTTCAACTTCATCATAATAAAAAGTAAACTATACTACTTTGACATAATTATAGGGAAACCACTAGTTACATTCGAGGGGAGAAAGGGAAAGAATTAACTTTACAATGGGATGATAAGACATATGCTCAGTGCACAGACTGAGATGAAAGGATAAACCATCCATACAACCATACACGGAATATAGGGGTTATTGGCCATAACCATGCTACACATCCACCATCAAAACCGCTTTTAGGGCGACACATGTAAATTGCATATATATCATATATATATATATATATATATATTAGTTTGGGTTTATTATGGTAATGGATTTGACAAGATATTATTCACCTCACATGCAATAATAGAATGAAAAATCAAAATCTGATCATATCTATTATCTCGTAATATAGGAAATTGATGTTGGCTCTGATACCATTGTAGGAAAATATGGCTACAGAGCATGCAGCGAAAACAAAAAATTTATGTACCATGTTCCCCATGATCAATAGACCGTGATAATTACTATAAGGCATGAAGGATGGTTTTGAGGATATACATGGTCCTGGAGCAAGTCCAGTGACAATCCTTGTCGTCGTAGATGTGCAACTTCTGAATCCTGGTTGCACTAGGACTCGTCTGACTGTTGTGCCTCCTGGTATGTACCATGGACTGCAACCACAAACCTCATCTTCTTCAGCAAATTGTTGGTTGACGTTGTCCTCTTAGCGACAGACAACGACCTCCAGCCTCTATCGTGGTCCACACGGACCACCTAGAACTCCTATCCTCCTGCTAGAATGATCAGGAATGAGTCATCCCTCCCATTGGTGTACTAGTCACCAACTTGCTTTCCCATGACAATGATCTCAATTGCAATTTTCCTTGTTGTTCCTCCCTACTCAGGTAGAACTTGCTTGGACTCTCGTGGTTACCATAACTAGAGAGGGTAACATTTTTCAGATAAATTATTTCTCAATTGTCTGTGTTGTGTTCTAGGAAGCCCCCAGTATCCCTCTATTTATAGGTGGGGCTTGGGTCTAGGTTCCTAGTCGATGCAGAAGTGGAAGGGACCAGAAGATCTCAAATTTTCATAATAGAAATTTTACAACCTGTGATAGCCCAGACAGTCATCTGTCATGTCAGATAGTCATTTGGCACATCCCCGATGGTCATTTGGTTGTTTTTCAATTGTACACAAAATTGACAAATTGTTTCCAATTAATACCCAGTATTAATTTGCTTGCACAACAAGTAATGTGCAACTTAAACAAACTAGGAAATATCTGGCACCTTCCCTCGGCCAAACCAGACTACCTTGCCCATACAAGATGGCTGTCTTGGTCACCCATACGGCCGTCTGGTGACCCAGGTCGAGCTGGTTAGTTTGGTCGATTCACTTTCTTAGCCAACTTCAAACTCATGATAGGCCTGAATCCCCAGACATTCGTCTCAACAATTGAGATGGCCGTTTGGCACTCCAGACATCTGTCTCAACACTTGATATGGAAATTTGATAGTGTTGTTAGCCTATCTATTGTGTGAATCAAATACCTAAACACTTTAGTACTTAATACAATTGTCATTTGAGATCTAAACTCCTCTTCTAGGTCATGACCTATGTGTGTGACACTATAGGTCCCATATTACATTGGCAGTGAATGTCCATAACAACTTATGACATCACAAGCAATGAGTGGTGACTAGTTGCACATCAATGCTACCTAAGTAAATGGAAAATTGGCGAACAACTTCAACCTACAATCTATTTATAGTGTTACAATGTTTGTATAGTTCCTTTGTCACTAATGTCCAAATTGAACCAGAGGCATGGAGCAATCACCCTCATCATTATTAAATCATGTTTCTTTAACTAAGAGTAGACTCTTTGAGATATATGCAAGCTCAATATCACATATTGACTCACATGTGCATAGCCATGCATTTCTTAGTCTCTCTAATCAAGAGACCTAGGATATCACACTCTAGTAGGAGGTACAAATCCCATATCTATCACTCACAGTCAATTCCCATATGTCAAAGTCACCCAATCATCACCGTTACAACAAACCGTGTTTCAAGATTGTGTTTGATGATGTAAAAGTATACCCAACAACATGTGTTGGGTGTAATGATTTTAGGTCTAAGAACCACAACTGTCACCATCACTGTGAGAACTGACTATGACTTCCATGATGATGGCTTCCATGTGTCAGTCTCACAGTGGGTTTATCTGATACACTATTCTCTAACATGTATCTATGTGATTGGTTTGATATTGTCATATCATGACTAATGAGATTCAATCATCAACCAACTCACACTCTGATATTATGTGTCATCGTTGTCTATCAACCTTCCACAATGACAACTGATTAGGGACACTATGATAATATGTATATGTACTATTAACATCCGTATGAACTCATTTCTTCCAAGTCTAATATTTGAAGATATACATAATTGAGTAATATTATTATCTAGACATTTATAATGTTACTTCATTATCTCATAACTAAATTAAACATAATAAGTTTGAAGCTTGCCTTTAATTATTTAATCAAATTGTTTACAATTATGCCATTAAAATCATCATATGATTGACTCTCTGGGCATACATATGAACATAAATACCTTTGGAGTTAGTCGATCTTAAAGTCTCAAGTCTGGTGGACCTAACTAGAATTTGGAATAATTAATTTATGTGTTTGTATGTACCTGAATTAGTAGTTAGAGCCATTGTAACTCTACCTCCCCAAACAAGTATTGAGGAACCCAAAAAGCTTAGTTGGATGGCGATTGAAGATGGATGCTTTAGCACAAAGTCAACCTATAAACTTCTATGCGAAGAAGAAGGCAACAATATAGCCGGACCCAAGAGGATAATTTGGGAACTGAAGGTCCCACCCAAAGTTAGTATGTTCTTGTGGTTGGAGGCTCATCAAATGTAGATGATTAATGTTAGGAAAATGAGAAGGAAGTTCACAAACAATCCAATACGCCCAAGATGCAACACATATAATGAGACTTTTATCCATGTTCTCTCTAAATGTGAGGAAGCGAGAGGGGTGTGGGAGAATTTCACTTATTTAAATGGACATGTGAACCTAGACTTCATCTAATGGCTTGCTAAAGTATTCAAAGGTGAATCAAAGGTTCTATTTAGACTGATATGTTGGAAGATTTGAAAAGGCAGGAACAATTGGGTGTTTAATGAAAAGGAAGGATCATGTTTTCCATTAGGTTAATTTCATCCAACATCAGTTTAGAAGTCTGGTATGTTTACATGATGGAGAGAAAACAATCGAGTCTGAAGTGGTAGATATAAAGAAGGAATGGAACGTACCTATGCAAGGATGGATCAAAATCAACACTGATGTATCATAGAAGCAAGAGAAGTTCATCCTCAATGGTTGTAGTTAGAGACAACTGGGGGAATTGGTTGGGAGGATGGAGTAAGTGGGGGAAAGTGAGATCAATGTTGATAGGGGAGATGGAGGCCATTGATATTGCTTTGTAGGGGTCTAGGACGACTGGTTATGATATCATCATTATAAAATTTGACAATATCACGATAGTAATTTTGATCAAGCAGAATGCTGAAGATTACTTAAAGGTTGAACCGTGGTTGAGGATTATTAGAAGGAGAATCTAGAATGGCGGACAATTATGCATCAATTATATCAGTAGATAAGCCAACCATCTTGTTGATGGGTTGGCTAAACTACAACAAAAACAATATATCCCTGATGGTTATGTCAAACATCCCCCTAGGGATTTAGAATCTATATTAGTTAGAGAGAAATGTAAGGGTAGTAGTGCTACCTTCTGTTCCTTTCCCTTATAACAAGTATGTATTAAGAACTTTGATATTTTAGCCCACACGAGGAGAGTGGGATGAATAAAAACTTCTCCCAGATTATCTAGAAAATATAGTTGTTACATGTATATAAACTTAAAAATGAAAGTATGTATTTTCTATAGAATATGTCTAACACTAAGACTACTATGATCGCTGATTAGGTTCCCAGAGTAACAATAAGAAGAAGATTCCCCACAATAAGAAGTTCTCCAAACAAGAAGAGGAGGGTCATGAACAACGAGCACTTCAAAAAGAGTAAGTCATATGAGGAGTCCTTTGAAGATGGTGGCAAAAACTCGATGAGGTCCCTGATCCCAAAGATGGCCTAAACCCTGATGAGGATGTTGATCTCAGTGATGACCCAAAACTGGGTGAAGTTCAAAATTGTAATAGGGATGAACTAGTTCAGACATATGAGATGATCTGGCTAGAACAACACAATGTTCTAACTAATGCCATTAGCACCCTAGCCCTTAGGGACATTGCCCAAGATAATAAATGACACACCCAACTCATCGACCCTGGCCTTAGATATACCATCTTGAACTTCATCAAGATGAACATCTAGAAATTTTTTGGAGAAGACAAGTCCAAGATTATTGACAAAGTGGATGCATGGATGCTGGCAGTGGAGAATAGATACGACATTCTAGAGGTGTAACCAAACAAGAAGGCAATCTTTCCCACCTATCTACTTGTGGGAGCCTCTAAACTCTGGTGGGTGAACTATATTTCTACAAGAAAAATGACCAAAGATATGATGTCAATTGCACTAATAAATATCCATCACTCAACATCAAATTATAATCATTTACTTAAAATATGATCTGACTTCGTCCCTTGAGGATTATAAGGTTTATTATATGAATTACATCATTCTATATATGTCTTTAAATAAGATAAGGTCAATTGGATAGTTTGAGCTCTAGTAGTTCATCAAGTCTTTAGAAACGAGATGTTGCAGTGATACTGCTACATATATATCACTATGGTGGTGAGAAATGTGTTGTTGGACATCATGCTTTATCTTCATATATGTAAAATATGTATATATTAGTCACATGAGTCATTAGGTAAAAAAGTTGTCATCACATACTAGAGAAAAGGTATTTGTTGTGTATGCAATTCTTTTCTTCTACTAACCGCTAGTTGTTATTATCTATCTCGTGCATACATCACACACAAGCATGTCATCTTATGTGCATTAGGTTACAACCTTTGTCATCAACTTTTATGAAAAGGGTGGCAATCATGAATAAAATCTTTAATTAGGATAGGTAACATTCTACTCAATTTTTTACGTAGTATATAGATTACATAGAAAAGATAACAGTCATTAGATAGGTAATTGTCAACAATGTTACCTTTTACACCGTAGGTAACATACTTGTCTGTCATACAATAAGTGTTTTTTAATAGCGTGTTGGTCAAGTCTTGTATCAAGATGATGCTAGATTGAAAGGAGTTGTTGTGTGGATGGGATGGTTGGTGCTAGGCTAGATGGTGGATTGGTGAAGGTACTACGATGGTGTGGGGAAGAAATGAGGTGGAATAGATGCATCCAGATTGATTGCAATGGTGGTGTGTATGGTGGTAGAAAGGAAGAGAATGTGCTTGAAAGTTGACGATGTTAAAGGGTTTGGTGTTATGGGGGCCGACATGGCTCGGAAATTGGAGGCGACGACAATCATGAAGTTGATCATAAAGCAAGAAGCCAGTAGCAACAGATGTTGTAGGTGTTGTTATGGATGATGTAGGAGGAAGTGTTGGCTTAGGTGGTGAGAAGTGGATATGGTGGGTCGAAGGGTGGATGCATCAACTGCTCAACATCAAGGAAGAAGATGTTAATGTAGACAAATATCTATGCTATTGTTTAACAATTAAATTAACAGGTTCATTCTATTCTCTCTCCATCCACACTCACAAATTTTGTCCCTCCCAAAAAGTGCTACATCCATATATCATTCTTTATGCCGATTAGATTAGGAAAAAAAGTGATATATTGGATTTGCATTAGAAAAGTTCAATAGCACTTTCTAACACTAACAAATGAATATGTTCATCTCATGTACTTCCATGTGGGTATTACTATATCTATCAATTAAGAGGAAGAGCTATTATAGACTTCAATCAGAAAACAACCCACCACTTGCATTTTGTCCAAAGTAATGCAACAAGTAAATGTTTGTGTTTGTACTGGTTTGTTGATCAACAGATTTAATGACCACATCCTATGTATCAAATCATCCAAATATAAATAGGTTAGAAGAGCTATTACGTTAGTAATGTACTGCACTTGACATGATCTTGCACAAACTCTACATGACATGCCCTCTGAAAATTTTCTAATGGAATTTTGTTATAGTGTACAATAGGCTTTTTCTTTTCCTTATACCTTTTTAGAGGGTTGAATTTTAAAGAAGAGTGAGAAGAAGATGATTTACTATGACTGACTGTCCTATAGAATAATTATAGAGCTTGTCCTATACTACCGACTACTGCACTAGGCCTTATTACACGATTAAAATGGATAACAAACTCCCATACAAAGAAATGAGAAGAAGCTAATATCTACAAACTGGCAATGACGAGTTAATTACAAACTGAGTTGCTCCTTTCCAATGACTTTTCCAAGTTTTATGCTGGCTGTTGGAAGCAATATCAAGCTTCTTTTTGCAATCTCAAACTGGGTCTCTTTTTGGAGCGTGGCATGAATGCCACATGAGGTGTTGTACTTCAGACATGCAAATGTTAGTCGCACGAGTAGGTTCTACGTCATTTACGTGATTCATTGCTGATTTGGATAGCAGACTCAGTCTTCCTTCATTCTAGAATTTTCTTTGTGTTCGGGAAACATTGACCATAATGAACGAGATCATGAATTCCCACAAACTGAATTTTCATATTTTTAGATTCTTCTTTGCTAGACTAATGGAAGAGGTGCTATGTGGATGGGGAGTGAGGTGGTGATCGTGAACTATTGTTTATCTTCTCTTCTCATCTTCTAAGCTGACGTTCGGAGGAGGTTGTGCTCTTTTTCCAATTACGCGCTCAGGAGTTGGAGCGTTTTGGGAATGAGTTAATGCCAAGTTGATCTTAAAGTTGACCCCCTAGAGTGCCTTTACTTGGTCATAGAAGCAGATTCTGGTTAAAAAATTATGGATATAGTCTTTGATAGACCCGTCTATCCACTCGATTTTTGAGATTGTGAGTGAGAATTTTCTTTCTTATAGCCAGCAACAATAAAGTAATAAAAGAGGAGAAAAGTAAAAAAAGAGAAAATTATCTTGTCCATAACTTTAAATTTGAGATGTATTTGTTGATGAAACATAACTTTAAATTTGAGATATATTTGTTGATGAAATAAAAATATCAGATTCCTTGTAAAAAGTACTTTCCAATATAAATTAATATAGACAGACTCTGGAAAAATGATAACATGAGAGAAATATAGTATCCATATTTTGGGGTACAACATGCATGTTTTGGATACAATACTCATGTTTCGGGTATATACATCAGTAAGAAAATATTCATACTGTACCTCAAAACGGAAGTAATGTACCCCAAAACACGAGTATTATATACTTTTTATTTATCTACCTGAGTATATCACAAATATTTTGGGATACAATGCTCTCATTTTGGGGATATAGTACTAATATTTTACTACATTATGTTTTGTACTCCAAAATATGAGTATTATACCCACTATAGTAAGAATGTTTACTATACCAAATATAATTTTAATGTTTTACTTGATGATCAACCCTAGTACCAATATTTTAGAATATCATACTTATATTTTAGGGTATATCACTATCATTTTGAAGGTTCGATACTGATGTTACTCTATTTTGGAGTACAATACCCATCTTTTGTCAAAATTGTACTTTATTATTGTTGGGTTTTAGGAGAGACAGAGAAGGCAGCGGAAACAAAAAATTTTCTCCCCCAACACATACCGAGGAAACGCGTCGACGTCTATATAATAGGAAAGGATGGTTTGTGGAATCATACCTTGTCCCGAGGCTTGCTCGGCGACAATACCTCGCGCAATGCGTGGTCTTCAACTCCGGTCTTGGACGGTGTTTGTGCAGCTCCTGGTCGCACCGGGACTGACTCCTCCTCCTCCTACCGGACTGTCGGATGACAGTTGTCCTCCTGAGAGGCAGTGTCCTCCCGCCTCTGTAGTAGTCCACACGGACCACCTAGAACTCCACACTCCTTGTCCCACAAGGAAGTGGAAGGAGTCGCACCCTCCTGTTGACGTACTAGTCGCCAACACACTCTCCTGCTACCAGTTGCAACAGCAGTTGTCCTTCCCTTGCTGCACCTCTCTTTGCGGGAAGCACTTGCTCGGGCTCTCTCATGGTTACCAAAACCAGAGAGAACGACAACTTCGCAAAGCAACCGGCTTGCATTGAGTTGTACTCTGAGAAGCCCCCAATACCCCTATATATATAGGCGGGTCATGGGACAGGGTTCTCTGTGCCCGGCAATATGGGACTAAAGCAGGAGTAGAAGGGTTCGAGAATTTTCCACAAAAAGCAACCGGTTCGCAACTTGAAATGATCGGTTCACAACTGAACCGATCGGTTCGGCCATTGAGCCGATCAGTTGGACCTGAGCCGATCGTTTGGGGCACTCCAACCGATCGGTTGGTTCCCTGAACCGATCGGTTCATGGTCCTAATCCGGCTCAAAAAGACTTTCCTTGTTTCATTCTCAATTGGTATCGAATACCAATGTTATTCCCAATCGAATTGGGCAATTTGAAACCAAAGGAAAATTCTTGCCGACATGACTTTCCCAACTGGTCGGTTGCACCAGTTGAGCCGATCGGTTCAACTCTTGAACCGGTCATTTCAACCTGGGTATGAGCCGATCGGTTCAACTCTTGAGCCGACTGGTTCAGCAACCTCATCCGACCGGTTCAACACTTGAACCGATCGGTTGGGAGTACAGGTTGTGCAGAATCAGTCAAATGCGATTTCAATCAATCTGATACTCCAATCAATGCATCCAACACCTTGAACCATATGATATTGAGCTATCAACTGATTGAGTGTTTAATTGAACTACTAAACTCCTTTAGTAATCAATCTAAACATTGATTTGTGGACAAAACTCCTCTTCCAGGTTAAATCCTATGTGTGTGACCCTGCAGGTCCATTTCACGTTGGCAGTGAAAGTCCATAACACTTATGACTTCACAAGCAAAGAGCGGTGCCTAGTCACACATCAGTGCTACCCAAGTAAAAGTAGAAAGTTGGAGAACAACTTTCATCCTACAATCCGTGAATGGTGTTACAGTGAATGTATAATTCCTTTGTCACTGATATCCCGAATGAACTCAAGGTATGGAACAGTCATCCTGTCAACGTTCATTCACTTTCTTGATCTCAGAGTAGATTGAAGGAGATATGTATGACATCAATATCACATACTGATTCACACATGCGTGCGCACGCCTATCTCAATCCTACTCATCAAGTGGCCATGGATATCAAACTCCCTCAGGAGGGACAAATCCCATATCTATCACTCACCCCTCAAAAGCCCCATGTGTCAAAGACACCCAATCATCACCTTTATAACAACCCATATTTTCAGGACTGCGTTTGATGATGTCAAAGTGTGCCCAACGACATGTATTGAGTGCAGTGATTTCAGGTCTAAGAATCACACTCACCACCATCACTGCGAGTACTGACTGTGACTACCATCTCATGGTTCCATGTGTCAAACTCACGGTGGGTCTGTCCGGTACACTTGTTCTCTAACAAGTACCTATGTGTTTGGTTTGATATCTCTATATCATGACTAATGAGATTCTGTCATCAACCAACACCACAATCTAGTCTTGTGTGTCATTGTTGTCTATCTACCTTCCACAATGACATCCGACTAGGGACATAACAAGAATGTACAAACTCTTAGCATCCGTATGATCTCATCGTTCAGGTCCTTAACCTAAAAGCATACGTCATTGAGTACTGTCATTCTCTAGACATTCAATCTGTTCTATCACTATCTCATATGACTGAACCAGAAAGAATTGGAAGCTAGCCTTTGATGTTTATCAAATCAATCTTAATGTATCCCACCAATCATCCCATGATTGGCTCTCAGGGCATACATACCAACAGACTCCCACTTGAACTGCGAGCCAATCACCCATGAATCATATTCATAGTGATCTTCAAACATGTCCCACATGTTACTGTGCTCTAGTGAGAACATAGTGAGTAATGGAAACACATTGCCAAAGTCAGTATAAATTGCATGTCTCTCATCTATTCGTTGTACGTCACACGTATGAGATGGAGTTGGCGTAATATGCGATCTAGTATTCCATTGCTAACCTTTAGCCACATTGCATGATCAAGGATTCCAGACTTGTCATCAATGAGTGGAATATCTATAAGTTCATCTCATGAACTTCTAGATCCATATAGTATCCACTGATGTTCTCTAACACACGGATACTCGGTATTTCCTTTTAAATGGTTTTATTGGAACACTTCCAATTATCAAAAAACTTTCACTTTAATATATCCTATATATATTTTGTGATTTATTTTCTGTCCTTTCGGAAGTTTGCATCAATGTAACTCTTTACATCGAACTCTTCCTTATCTCCATAGAACTAGTACTTCCCAAGTACTTATCAAGTTCTTATGGTATTCCAATAACCCTTACTGGAATCAGACAGACATCCACTCGTCATGTCTCACATACGAGTTATCAGGATGGGCACATCATATTGTCATGTCACACATACAAGATGACGAATGCATTTTATTCTTTCCATGTCAATACATGCAAGATAATGGGATGATTGCATACATGATAGATCCATATCTATTCTTAGTGTTCCCATTCTTCATAAGAATTGGACACTTGGCCTTGGGATACTAATATCCATATAATTTGGACAAGTTGTCTCCCACTGAATCTGTGCATACTGAACCCTTCAGTACAGATTTCCAATGTATGCTTTCTCTTTCCAGGTCAAGAGATTTTTCGAGAACTATCTCTATAGATCTCTATTCCCATCATATAGGAAACATCTCTATCTTCCTTAAAGATAATTTCCACTTTTGGATTTCCATTCTAGAACAATTCCATTTCACATCAATATGTGGAATGTGAATACGCTCCCACTAAATCACAAATCCCTTCTTTATCTTTGACATATCAGTCAAACCCTTTGACTATATCATCAAAGTAAAGATCCAATTTTGAGTTGCTTATACTCAATCAATCACATTGATTAGTCCATTGTAACTTATAGACTTCATTTGCATTAGTGGATTCATAAACCTTATAGGTTGTGTCACATACACATCCTTGTTTTATTCCTCATAGGAATGCGGTTTTAGTATCCATATGCCAAATGTCTCAGTCATTAAGTTACAACCAACAAGCATCATCCTTCTCAAAATTTTATCCATGTGTCTTAACACTTAAGACTCATTTGTACTTATGGATTTCATCCAATGAGTGCTACCATCAAGATCATACCTTATGGTTCACATGGAAATCATTTAGGATGTAATGATCATAAATCATAACTCAAAATTCAGTTCCTCATATTCATCTAGATAGTTGACTCATCACATGAACAACTCATCACATAGATAATTGAGGTGTATCTGTTAAAGATATAAGAACTCACAACCCTTGTGATTCTTAATTTCTTTTATTAGTGTGGGGTATTCATTTATTAAGAAGAATTTAGTTATTTGATAATCATTCTCTAACTCCTTAGAGTATGATTCCTTCTTGATTTAGACATCACCATGCCTTAATCATGAGTTCATTATGATACACTATCATAATCACTCATAAGGATGTCAAACATTTGGTCCAAGTATTTCATTCATTGATCTCATCAAGAATTAATGCTTTACCAAATTTGTACTTCATTTATGATAATCTTGAACACTTCAAGACATTCATATTGGTATTTCTCTAAACACCATTTGAAGTATTAGCATTTGTTCCAATAGGTATGTAAATACATCATATGTATTATACCTAATAGGACAATCATTCTTCCACTACCTTTAGTGAAGATTGATTAATCATGTACAAAAGATTCATGTCTCTTACTGGTTCTCTAACCAAAAGAGTCTAGATTTATCCATCATATGGAAACTAGAAATGAATTTCTCATGATTGATGCTAATTTGATTGTTTGAGTTATCTATAGCTTCAAGGTATCATTTTATCTTATACATACCAGGTATTACAAGATAAACAAGGCATTGCCACAAAGATCATATCTTTAAGATTGAAACATCAACTTTATTAATTGCCATCATTGTCATACAATATGCAATAATAAAGTGTTTCTATCTATTGGCAATATATGAAATAGCAGTTCTCAACTCTATTTCGTTCCCTTTAGGCTGAAATAAACTGAAAGATACTCCTATCTATGGCAGCAACACTTGCTCCAATGATGGGTACTTCTTTCTTGGTCCTTTCACAAAGGCCATCACTTCTTTGTGGATATTGCATATCATATATGGCATATCCATATCTTGGTATCATATACATCAGATAAAGAAGTGGTTCATTTCCTGATACCTTAGGTGGAGATCTCCATCCCCTCCTTCATCTTCTTTTGTTCTTCCAGATATAGAGGGCAATCCCTCATACACCCTTTCCCCATGTGCCTTGAAGCTGAAGACGGCTTGGATTGCTGGCTAGCATCAGAACACTTCTTTGCTTTGCCCTTGTCCTTGCACTTAAGACTTACCTTTTCTTTGATCACATCAAAGATTATGGTTTGTCTTTCTTCATCTTTGCCTCTACTATCCTCAACATGTCCAACAACTTTGTCAACGCTTGTCAAAGTTGTTCATGTTGTAGCTTATCATGAATTGTATGATTTTGCAACACTTGCAGTATCATACCAATAGCCAACTCTTGACTCAGAGGGAATCCTTCTTAGTCAGGTTTTCCACATACCCAATCACATTGAGTGTGTGAATACCTTACTGGATCTCCTTTTGTCATGACATACTAGGACAGTATCTTAGAGACATCATATGTCACATGTTGTCTCTACAACTCATAGTTCAGAGAACACAACATCAAGCACTCCTCATCAATGTCATCCTCAGTATGCTTCCATAAGCATACTTTCAGCCATTGATGTGGTGGGATCGAGTTCATCTGGTTCTGGTATAACTAGGACTTAGAGCTTTCGCTCTTTGATTGAGAACACTTCTCATCATCATCCTAACCAGTCGTGGAATTATTCCCATTTAATATGTTGGTCTCAAAGACCGATTGCAAATAAAGTGATTTTTGATTAACCATTTATATTAACAAAAAGGAAATATATGCAATTTTAGTCCAAAAAACTCATTTTTGACTTATTTGATTGATTTGAAAGGTTGACGATATAATTAGGCCTTTAATTAATTATCGCTCCCACTATTTTACTTCAAATTGATAGCCCTCACCATCAATTTGGAAGATTGCAGCGTACAACCTTCTAGTGGGCAAGATCCTGAAATCCTCTAAGTCATGGACCAGCTTGGGCTGTCACCCACAATATAGATCTCTCAGGTAGGCAACTTTTGCCAATTGCATCATATGCAACTCTTGATAAGATGTCATCTACAACTCCTTGCAATGATCATCTCCATGCCTCAAGGCGCTAGATCCTATCTAGGTCACCTTGTTAAGTCCGACCCAAAGCAAACACAATGAACATGCACCCTGCTTGGGCAGACCCACACGTTCATCCTTCACGCTTCCACGAGATAGACGGTGCACCACGCTTGGGCGTGCCCACACTTGGTCGATCAAGCTTTTCACGTGTTTCGCATTTGGAAGGCATCTAAAACTTAATATTTTAATGAGGGATTTGGTTTTATATACATATACATATCCAATCACCACAATACATAGTACGTATCATATACATGCTATATCCCACAGAAAACATGCACAAAACGATAAAAGCGATGATTATGGCCATCCTAATGTGATTCCTCGAGCCAAGAGGAATCACGGTCATCTAGGTCTACATCACATGCAACCTGTACAAGATGAACTTCTGTGCCTTGCCTTCCGAGTTGATCAACTCATCACATGAATGATCTGTACTCTCCAGCCGGTTGTCTGGGTGCCACTAGCTGATCGGTTGGCTCCTCCAACCGATCGGTTCGCCTGGTCGTCGTGCATCTCGTCATGTCCGCCACCCGCTCGTCTCGCTCCTCGAACCGGTCATCAACCAATCGGTTCACTCCTTGAACCGACCATCTGGAACGTCAACCAATCGGTTCACGCCTTGAACCGATCGTTTCAGTTGTCGTCTTGATGTCCGTCGGTATACGACATAACAGGAAATAAAAATCTATCCTATTTATTACATTGCTTTAAAAAGGGAAACCCCGAGTTACATTCGGGGGGAGCAAAGGTAGGAAAGAATCTTGAATTATTTCGAGTTACATCGGGAATAAGAGAGGGAAGATCGGTGTGCAGACCGAGATGCAAGCAACCACAAACAACCACACACAGATAGGGGTTTATAGGCCATAATCACGCTACACACATCCACCACAAAACTCGTTTAAGGGCGACGCGTATCGAGTGCATTAATAATACATATCATATATGTAATTTGGGATTTGTGGATTTAGGATTGGACATGCATAAAGCCAATATTATTCGCATCGCATGCAATAAATAAAGGCGACAAACCAAAATCGATCATATGGATATTCCTAAAATATAGAGCAGTTGACGTGGCTCTGATACCACTGTTGGGTTTTAGGAGAGACAGAGAAGGCAGCGGAAACAAAAAATTTTCTCCCCCAACCCATACCGAGGAAACACGTCGACGTCTATATAATAGGAAAGGATGGTTTGTGGAATCATACCTTGTCCCGAGGCTTGCTCGGCGACAATACCTCGCGCAATGCGTGGTCTTCAACTCCGGTCTTGGACGGTGTCTGTACAGCTCCTGGTCGCACCGGGACTGACTCCTCCTCCTCCTACCAGACTGTCGGATGACAGTTGTCCTCCTGAGCGGCAGTGTCCTCCCGCCTCTGTAGTAGTCCACACGGACCACCTGGAACTCCACACTCCTTGTCCCACAAGGAAGTGGAAGGAGTCGCACCCTCCTGTTGACGTACTAGTCGCCAACACAATCTCCTACTACCAGTTGAAACTGCAGTTGTCCTTCCCTTGCTGCACCTCCCTTTGCGGGAAACACTTGCTCGGGCTCTCTCATGGTTACCAAAACCAGAGAGAACGACAACTTCACAAAGCAACCAGCTTGCATTGAGTTGTACTCTGAGAAGCCCCCAATACCCCTATATATATAGGCGGGTCATGGGATAGGGTTCTCTGTGCCCGGCAATATGGGACTAAAGAAGGAGTAGAAGGGTTCGAGAATTTTCCACAAAAAGCAACCGGTTCGCAACTTGAAATGATCGGTTCACAACTGAACCGATCGGTTTGGCCATTGAGCCGATCGGTTGGACCTGAGCCGATCGTTTGGGGCACTCCAACCGATCGGTTGGTTCCCTGAACCGATCGGTTCATGGTCCTAATCCGGCTCAAAAAGACTTTCCTTGTTTCGTTCTCAATTGGTATCGAATACCAATGTTATTCCCAATCGAATTGGGCAATTTGAAACCAAAGGAAAATTCTTGCCGACATGACTTTCCCAACTGGTCGGTTGCACCAGTTGAGCCGATCGGTTCAACTCTTGAACCGGTCATTTCAACCTGGGTATGAGCCGATCGGTTCAACTCTTGAGCCGACCGGTTCAGCAACCTCAGCCGACCGGTTCAACACTTGAACCGATCGGTTGGGAGTACAGGTTGTGCAGAATCAGTCAAATGCGATTTCAATCAATCTGATACTCCAATCAATGCGTCCAACACCTTGAACCATATGATATTGAGCTATCAACTGATTGAGTGTTTAATTGAACTACTAAACTCCTTTAGTAATCAATCTAAACATTGCTTTGTGGACAAAACTCCTCTTCCAGGTTAAATCCTATGTGTGTGACCCTGCAGGTCCATTTCACTTTGGCAGTGAAAGTCCATAACACTTATGACTTCACAAGCAAAGAGCGGTGCCTAGTCACACATCAGTGCTACCCAAGTGAAAGTAGAAAGTTGTAGAACAACTTTCATCCTACAATCCGTGAATGGTGTTACAGTGAATGTATAATTCCTTTGTCACTGATATCCCGAATGAACTCAAGGCATGGAACAGTCATCCTGTCAACGTTCATTCACTTTCTTGATCTCAGAGTAGATTGAAGGAGATATGTATGACATCAATATCACATACTGATTCACACATGCATGCGCACGCCTATCTCAATCCTACTCATCAAGTGGCCATGGATATCAAACTCCCTCAGGAGGGATAAATCCCATATCTATCACTCACCCCTCAAAATCCCCATGTGTCAAAGACACCCAATCATCACTTTTATAACAACCCATGTTTCAGGACTGCGTTTGATGATGTCAAAGTGTGCCCAACGACATGTGTTGAGTGCAGTGATTTCAGGTCTAATAATCACACTCACCACCATCACTGCGAGTACTGACTGTGACTACCATCTCATGGTTCCATGTGTCAAACTCACGGTGGGTCTGTCTGGTACACTTGTTCTCTAACAAGTACCTATGTGTTTGGTTTGATATCTCTATATCATGACTAATGAGATTCTGTCATCAACCAACACCACAATCTAGTCTTGTGTGTCATTGTTGTCTATCTGCCTTCCACAATGACATCCGACTAGGGACATAACAAGAATGTACAAACTCTTAGCATCCGTATGATCTCATCGTTCAGGTCCTTAACCTGAAAGCATACGTCATTGAGTACTGTCATTCTCTAGACATTCAATCTGTTCTATCACTATCTCATATGACTGAACCAGAAAGAATTGGAAGCTTGCCTTTGATGTTTATCAAATCAATCTTAATGTATCCCACCAATCATCCCATGATTGGCTCTCAGGGCATACATACCAACAATTATACCTTTCTCCTCTCTGATATACTTCTCATATTTTCTTTTCAAAGTATGTTAACTAGTGTTGTAGAAAATATGTTTTATGATGAACCTTATACTTTTTATATCGGAAGAAAATTCATTACAGTTTAAAAGTTATGGGAAAATTTTTTTTCTCTCCTATTTTCTCTCTCTTTCACAATGTGTCTGCTTTTTTTTCCACATCAGCTATGATCATGCCTCCCAACAAGCGATTGTGTGATCGGGCATGTGGGGGAGGTGTGGATAGTCTAACTCATTGTGGTTATCGATTTCCTATTTCAGAAGAACTGAAGAAGAGTTGGATCAGAGATAAGAGAGAGGAAAGAGGCATACTTTTTTTTTCTTTAGATGCATGACTTTATAAGTGTTCCAAAAAGTTTTACTTTTGAATGTAGGTTATTAATATTATATTTAACAAGAGACAATGTAAATTTGTAAAATAGTAGTTGTTGAATGATAGGAAACAACTTGAGTGTATAGTGTCACCCCTACACTTAGTGTATCTTACTCTGATCTCTTTACACACACACAGACACAAAGAGAAGAGAGAGAGATCACCCATACCAAAATTTTCATCATAACCAATGGACTGGTTTGAGTGTTTCCAAAGTTTTGACGATGTTAAGGTAATACCAATATTGTCCATAGATCATTCCTCTTTAACCTGACCCAAGTTAGCCTAGTTCAATGTAAACTTGTCCACCAAGGATGGAGGAGAGGGGGCAGTGGGGGCCAAGACCCCTTCAAAATCCAAAAAACTTTTGATTAGTTATAGCCGAGCTTTAAATAAATGAGTATATCTCAATCCAGATCGCTGAATGTGTAGAACGAACTTGCTTTTTGTAGGTCAAAATCTATATGTGGCAATTGCGGAAGTAATCCTGGATTACTGGCACGATCTGCGCAAAAGTTTCTTGTATGTAAAGAATTTCAAAAATCTTTTCTTGTGCTCGTATACCGGGAAGTCATGTTCATAATTACTCTGTGTACACACATGGTAATTATAAATATTTGCTACAAGGAAAACACTATCTCTCCGTCGTACTTTACTTTCTTAATTTCTCTCTAATCCGTATATTATATTGAATGTGACTTTGGTAAATGATATGAAAATCATCGGTAGTCAAAGATATATGTCACAAGATCTAAAAATGAAGAAAAAAAAAAGATATACGGGTTGTTATAAGCTACAATTATCTAGTTCTTAAAGAGCACCGTTTATTGGAAAAGAAAAACTAAAAAAACTGATACATACTTCCACGCTCAACAGTGGTTAGACCTTCTAGTTTTAGTACAGAGTCATATCTAAAAAACTCAACGTTGCACAAATATATTATCACGGCATAGATCCGACCATGTTATTGAATACGAGGCCATTCATCTTTTTGTAAGATAACATACTCGTTTTTCTATGTTACATGGTGATATTACAAATCGATAACTTTGTTCGTATACTTATTAATTATATAGACTGGCCAAACAACGCAGTCTTGTCGAGAGTTGTAGATGGTGAAAAGGATAAAATTATGTTGATATATTTTGTTTGTTATATTTTCCAAATTGTTGCTTGTCATTGAAATTTAAAATGTTATTAATATGTTATTAATTTCTTTATATATTTTAAAAACTAATAATATTATTGGTGAGTTTAATGGTATGAAGAATCACATAGTACAACACGAATAATTACCTAGTAAATATATAGTTTCAATAATAATTCATTTTATACATATAAACTTCTTTTAAGTTCAACTAATTGATCATGACTCCCCCAACATCAAACTTTCGGCTTCGTCCATGTCGTTTACTACCCTGCTTCTAAAAACATTTGTTCCCATGAAATTCATGAACGGACATGACAACTTCTACGTGAGTGCGCCCAATAGGTTGGATGTCTATGTACACATAATTAACATGGTCGATTGTATTTATGGTGCCTGACAAATATTTGTCTTAGGATTTGTTAGTCCTTCGTGGAGCACGGAGTAGCCGACACTCCTTAACAGATTCAGTCCAAATCTACTTGCTTAGTCTTCTAACGAGGAATTTATGACAACAATATTTGAATCTGTTCACTTAATGTAATTTTTATCCTTTCAATTAACAAAAATGATCTAAAAATGATGCATTCCAATCTTTCTTCATGATCACCGAGCTCATGCCATGGAAGCACACAACACGCTGAAGATGCACCCAACATGCAACTAATATGATACTTGCGTCATAGGCTATGAAAACTCCTGGTTCCTACTGGACAGCTAAATGGTGACAGTCGGTTGAGACGCCATCCACTTCTGAGTACCACCAGGGCGGTTGCGGGAAAACGTCGCAATGCTGACAAGTACGTAGGCATCATCGTCACTGGTCCCGGGAGATTCAGTTCGGTTCCTGCTCGCCAACTGCATGTCATGATGGCGCCCAGGCGCGTGCCTGGGACAGCAATAAAACTCATATACGTGCGGGAATGCGACTTGGTCAAGATGAGACCGCCAGAAGAGGCCTTGGATCCGGAGTGTGGGAAAACGAGAGTATTAATGCATCTCACAGATGTTTTACTTGTAGTAGGCTTTTTATATTAATGTCTATGTAAAACTTATGCAAAGCGCATACAAATTGTAGTTATTGTCCACTCTCTTGCACTTATGATATTTCAACAGATTATGAAAAATATTTAGATTTAATTTTTCTTTTCATTCTAATTCCTTACACATTTTTTCCAAGATCTTGTCGCCTCCTAATTTTTCTACAGTCCAGATTCCCTATCATATACGCACGTACTGTACGTACAATTGTTGATACTTTTTATTTATATTTTATTTCATATGTTGCGTCTAATATCTTTATATATAGACAATAATACAACTTCCAAAATTGCATACAAGAAGTACAATACTAACAACTTTATTGTGCAAAAATACAATACTAACAACCACATTTTGTACAAAAAATCTTTCATTCCATTTTAAGTATAGCACATGACATACAATACATGAGGTAGTAGGAGACGTACAGTACATGATGTAGTACGAGACATACATTACTACACGTACAATACTAGAACGTACAGTATTAGATGTGCACGACTTGACGTATAGTACGAGACATATGTACACATGCTATCTAAGCTATTTTCCGGCACAAATACATACACACGTTACAGTACCTCACATGTTGTACATGTTTCATTTTACACATCACTACAGTACAAAATATATTGTACAAGACGTACAATACAAGACGTACAATACCAGACGTACTGTTACAACCCCAATTTTTGAGTTCATATGGTCGGAAATGCGATTTCCCCAATAAATGTATGATTATGGGAATTGCATGATTTATGTGAATTGAATAGATTTCCTTTACAACACTTCCTTTGTGCATGTGATTTCGTGGATCATAATACATTAATGAGTCCAATATGATTAAAAGAGAAAGAAGAAATCAAATAATGCATTATTAAGAAGGAATTTGAAATAATGAGAAAAATATGAGAAATATGTAGAAAGATGTGTGATTGACTCGTCATGGATGAGATTTCAAATTCACAAGGTTTCTATGGGAAAAAAGAATCCAAATAAGGAATATAAAATAGTAAGAGAGAGGAAATATGTATAAAATATGCCATAGTAAGTGATAACTTTCTTATGAATAAAAGTCTCTCATACTTTCGAGTTTGAGTCCCAAACTTGACACACTAGAAGTTTAAGTTACCACGGACATTCCTCTAAAATTTGGGATCAAATGGATAAGCGGTTTAGGAGATTTGATTTTTGTAATATTTCCTAAAGTGAAGATGATTGATTTAAATGTCACGATTTTAATTGAATTAGAATTTTTTTTTTTTGGGCACGTGCCATGTGGATCGTTGGATCTGAGATCCAACGGCGCACGGTCATCTCCTTCCTTGGTCGCATAAGGAAATGAGTCTATAGTAACTGGAACCTTCCTTGGCCTCGTTCTCACTCACCTCTCCTTTTTTTCGATGCTTCCTTTCCCGTTGAATTCGGGAGAAGGAATTGGATCTATCAACCCCTAGATGTCCTGTTTTGGTAAGGTTTAAGGAACTTTCCCTAAACTCCAGTTTGGGAGGGGATTCACGGTGAATCTACTAGTACCTCTCCCTATATATAGATATGGGTGTCTACCCCTGCCCTTTAGGAGAACAGAACGAGGATCGTGTAGAGGAAGACGCAATAGGCGAATCACCTAGTTCCTTCGCATCTGGGCTTCTAGTCTTCCCTCTCTCAGCTTTCCTGTTCAGCACCATGGAGCCACTGCGGTGGATCTCCCTAGTTCCTATGGCCTGGGTGTTCGTCAGCACCTCACGAGGGAGTGGAGGGAGTTGTGTCCGGAGATCACGCCGGAGTCGAGCAGGGGTGCTCAGCCGGCTGGGATCGGGCAGAAGCCCCGCCGGAGCGCCGAGGCTCTATTTGCTATGCAGAAGCAGAGTTCATGCGACGGGTAGACGAAGGGGATGAGTGGGAGTTCGGGTCCGGGCTCCTGGTTAAACAGACCCGGGTTTGTATCTACGACTGAGGGAAAGACATGTAAGAAAAGAAATTAAAAACGATGATGTGTCGCGCTGCTATTGGCCCAATGTTAATTTAATTATGAAATTGATAGAAAATAATCTGATACTTGGATGGCAATAAGTTATATATGGTTTTTTATCATAAAAACTCATAGAATCCAATAAAAATGTAATTGAGGCCTGAAAGTGTTAGTAGATCGAAAAGTACATAAAGTTGCTACTTTTAATGTAGTTATGAATAAGAAAAACCCTAATTTGATGATAATTAGATATAATGATATTCTTTGGATAATCTAAGTCATTTCTGATATGTTTATAATAAAAAGAGAGAATTAGGTCTAAATAGATGATCTTTATGCATAGTTGGCTTAATTTAGGGTTCTATGTACATGAATATGCATTGATGGGCTTAGAAACCTTAATTTAAGTGAATATGACTTTATGGTTTTAATTGTGCAAATCCATGAATAGAATAGATATATGACGATTCTAAGACAATTTGAGTATAAAAGATCCTCAATGTGGATAATTTGAGCAATTAGGGTTTTTATGAGTAGAAAAAGTATTTTAGGGTTTGTTGACCTAAAAAGGATAAAGTTTGAGAAATTGATCTAAGAAACCCTAATGCATATTAATGAGACTTAGAAACCTTAGAAAGGTGTCCCAAGTCAATAAGGAGTTATTTGGGATATGTTTGTGACAATTAGACATTATACATGTTTTCAGGATCAATGTTTGCTTGATTGATTGATTGGCTTGCTTGACTGGACATCTATTTAGATTTGGATATATTACTTCTTTGAGATATTAAAAATAGGTATGTGGTTACGCTTACGAGTAAGTGTTCTAGTTTCATGGCGTTTTCTGAAGTTTTACTGGTTGCTTGAAATTAATTGCTTGGCTGACATTTATTTCATGCAACTATAAAGTGACTATGACTATCACCATATATATATGTGCATGACTAGCTCAAATCCTAATCCTCCTATGTAGCTTTGAAGATGATGATATGGATAACCTAGTACATGGTCTACCCTTGGGGTAGGATCATCAAGTTATCATGAGTCGATGTGTTGGTCTACTCTAGGGTTGGACCATACGACTACACATCCCTATGTAGTGATCTACCTATAAGGTAGGATCATGGGGGTTATTTGAGATCTACCACATGAGAGAGGTAGTATCTATGTCTACTATAGGGACAACTTAGAGACAAGGATAAGTAGGGATTGAGTAGTTATGTTTAATACGTAAGGTTTGATCTGTTAAGTAATAATTTGGTTGCATTATATTGTTACAAATAGATGCAAGGTTTTGGTTCCCCCACATACTAGTATAATTCATTATACTGACCGACATTTTATTTGTCGACATTTTAGGAATATCTAAAATTGGACAAATTAGTAAAGTGGAACTTGTGAAGAATAAAGTTAAATCATAAAGGAGGATTTAGTTAGATAGAACTCTACAATGGGTAGAAGTTCTAGATTCCTATTTTTGAAAGGTATGTGAAAAGTAAATTTTTATCTTGTTTTAATCTTAGTTGTGGTAGAATTTATTAAATATTTTTTTTTTATTTGCAAAACCATTGATCATGTTTTGGGATAGAAGCTCTAACTTATCAGTCTTCCTTAATTGGGGGTTACCGGGTGGGGGTCATTACATTTGGTATCAGAGCATGGTTTTCCATTTAATATCTAATAATTAGTAAATTTTGCAAAGTCTTTAGAACCCAAGGGAGTTATTATAGGATTTTCCAATGACGGAGGTGTCTTGAAAAGGATCACAATGCGGGGGATGTCAAGATTTTCCTCCACCCCGCTAGTCGGTCTATGAGGACTCCCAGATTCTATGTGACTGCCTGGTTAAAATTGGAAGATTTGACTCAAAATAAGATACCTCTGGGTCTTCTCTTATCTGTCTTTATCCCTTCTCTACCCCATTCATTGAATAACTTTATGAGATTAGGGTTTCTCTCTCTCCATCACCCTCTTGAGTTTTGGGGTTAAGAATGGTAAGGATTAAGGAATCCTCCACCAAATAATAAAAAGCATGTAAGAAAGATGTCATGGACATAAGATTTGATAAATAGAAACTCAAACTGAGTTTAGTTACATACTTAGGTTGCATGGCATGTGTTGTTGTGCCCTTGGTTACCCCCTCAGGAGAATGTTGAGGTTAGACCATCTTATAAGAAGAGGAGGAGAGTGATAGTCTTCGAAGAAGAAGCCTCCAGGAAGAGGAAGAGACCTGACGCATCCTCTAAGGATGATGCTCAACCCAAAATCTTAAGTGGCAGATAGAGAAAGAGAAGACACGATGAGGTGGATATCATAGTTGTTAATGCATGGGAGTATGTGGGTTGGACATGCATGCTTTACGTAAAGGTTTTGAGTAAACATGAGAAGCATGAACTATCAGTGATTGTCTGACCTATAGTACCTTGTGGAGACCTGATCTTGGGTGGGTCGTACCTATTAGGGTGAGGGATAGCTCCCTCATTGAGAGGGTTGATGGTGACCGTATAGGAACCTTAACAAGCATATATGAATAGGAAGAGGCACGCACCTACATATAAGATAGTGGCAACATGGCTGGCAGTAGGTTTTAGATCTGATCCTGAAAGGTTAGGCCTGATGGTCTATGAGATAGGTATGCAGAGCTTTGGATAGTCTTATCCAGATATAAGTTTTGATAGTATGTTTCACCCACATAGGGATAGACGTGTATCCTTAAGAGCTTGACCCATCTTCAGAGAGAGAACCTAACCCATTGTAGGGTTAGCTCTAGAGAGAGTGTGTGAGACCCGATGAAGAAGGTTGGAAACCTTGACTCCGAGACATGAGGAATCATGAGAAGATGGGTATAATATGGCATGGAATAGACGTCCCTGAGTAGATATATGTGGTTGCCTCATGCATGATCCTTGGAGGCTTATATTACCTTGGATGCCTTTAGAGGAACCTATAACATCCCTGACCTGGGTTATGAATTAACCCTAGGTGTTTTGCTTAATAAAAGTGATTATATGCATGCTCTTATCTTTTGAAAAGTAATTAAGGCTCAAGTGGAAATTATATTACAATTTTAGTCCTTTTTTAATATTGTTGAAATCAATATTTTGCCTGTTATGGACTAAAGTGTAAATTACCCAAGTTGAGGGGTCTATTTGCAAATTGTGCATGATAATATGTTCCTCATGTGTTAAATCATCACGAGAGTGAAGATGATGCAGAGGTATGGCATGTGATAGCCTGAATTCCAAGAAAGAGCTGATAAAGCAATGGTTGTGCATGAAAACTTAGTTTTGGTGTAATGTGCAATTTACCCAAAACCTAGGGTGCAATATGTAAATTACCACTTCAATAAGGTCCCTAATGTTTCTTGGCATCATGTGGAGAAAAGAAAATGATAAGGGCGCCTCATTTGAATTAAGTTGGAGGAGAGAGAATCTTGATATTAAAATAATCAAGATTTAAGCATAATGGAAACATTAATGCAAAAATAAATAAAATAATTGAAGGGCCTTCAACCAAAATTAAAATGGTGGAATTAAGATGTCTTTGAAAGTCCTTGAGCTTTGCAAGGACCAAAAAATATCCTAAGGAGGTGAAATTCCACTCACCTTATTATAAGGAAAAGAATTCCCACTCAAAAATATACATTAATATTATAAGGGATTAAGGTGCTTAATTTCTTTTCCCATAATCCATGGATAATGGAAGGGAGCTCGGTGGGATTGAGTTGCCTTTTCATGTAAGAAACCAAGGAGGAAGAGGTGGCAACAATTTTGGAACTAAATGATTTTTATAAAACAATTTCTCTCTCATTGATTTTTCTTATAAAAGAGCCTTTTCCAACACACCTAAGGATCTTTTTCAGATTCCTTTCTTCTCCTTGCTTGCAAAATCGACCAAGAGAGCTAAGAACAGCATGAAAGACGCCCCCAACCTGTTGGTAAGTCTTTGACCTTCGTTCTTCTTGATTTCATGGTGAAAATCATAAAATAATGTATGATTCCTTCATTTCTTCACTCCATCTTCAACCCTAGTCGATCCTTTCACTCCAAAAGCTTGAGAACGGACCTTGGGAGGTTTCTAGAGATTCATCCACCATTGGAGCCATGGAGCTTTAAGCTTTGAATCCTAATTGAAGGTGGGTTATATAACTTGAACCCTTAATCTTTGTCATTGAAATCGATTTCTCAATTCAATTGATTTAATTGTTATTCTTGCAATAGCTTTGTTTGATTGATGGAATTTCCATGGAAATGGTAGTAGTTTTTGTGAGTCTAAAGGTTGAAGATGATAACTTGTCCATAAGCACACACCTCAATCAAAGAAAAATGGCAAACGGTCTTGGACCTTTGGTCCAAACGGTTTCACCAAACCGTTTGAGACCAAACGGTTTGGCCACTTGTACTCCAAACCGTTTGGTTATGTTGACCGTTTGGTTTAGTTGACCATTTGAGGTTTGAACTTATTTACTTGTTGGATGATGATCCAATGGATCCAATTGATTGGCTCAATGTGTGTGCATTCCTTCAATTGGAAACCCTAATCAAGTTGATTGAAGAATCCTTGATTGGTCCTAATGTTTTCAAGACAACTTGGGTCAAACGGTCTTGAAACAATTTGGTGGGTTAGTGGTTGATCCTTGACCCATGGATGATGATTTAATGGTTTTGATTGATGAATCCTTCAATTGAATAACCAATTGTCAATTCAATGGTGCAATTGGAAATCGATTGGATTAATGAATGACCTAGTGAGCCCTTGTGGTTTTGGGACTAATTTGGCCCGAACGGTCTTGAGATCATTTGAGACCAAATAGTCTGGAAACCGTTTGGGGGCAAACGGTTTCAAAACTATTTGGGGTCAAACGGTTTCAAAACTATTTGGTGGCAAACGGTTTCAAAACTGTTTGGTGGTGAAACCTTCAAACCGAATGGAGTTCAATGTGGTTCAATCACTTGGATATTGAAGGTAATGATAGTTCCAATGATCCAATGATTGTTAGTAATAGTAATCAATGAAGGTACAAAGGTTGAAATCCAAATAGTACCTAAGTGATTAGTGCCAATTAAGGGATGAACCCTAATTGCTTATAAGATCAATGACTTGGTACACTATGTCAATCATAGTTGTATGAACTTGACTAAAGGGTTGATGTAACCTAATCAAGTTGAGAGGGTGATAATATGGAATTGATACATGGGTATGATTCATGTGGTGATTAAGGGTATGATCCTTAAGTAAAGAGATCATGAAACCCTAATCATGAACATAAACCCTAATTGACAAGGTTATTGAACCTTAACCCTAATTTAGAGCAATTATAATTGAAACCCTAATCCAGGGTATGGTTGTAACCCTAATCCAGGGTGATGATATATGTGAGTCTAATTTAGGGTAATGTAATGCAAAACCCTAATTGGGATGAATAGTAAACCCTGATTATGGGTAATGGAACATGAAACCCTAATTGGGATGAATAGTAAACCCTAATTGTGGATTATTGAATATAGTTCCTATCATAGGGTGAATTTGATGTGAAACCCTAACTAAGGATGGTTTCATGAGAAACCCTGATGTTTAATGTCCTGTGAAGCTCAAATCCAGGGTAATTCTATGTAATGCTTAACAAACCCTAATCTTGAGCAATATGGTGATAAACCATATCTTTGATGTGATAATGGGATGATTATCCTCATATGACATGAAATGGGAAACCCTAACCCTGGTAAGGGAATAGTGGTGTTACCCATGAATAGTGAATTCATATTTGTTGTACATGGTTCTGATAAGCAATTGATATCACTGTTATCATCTTTTCTAACCATGCAGGTATGTTGAAATGATGATCATGGCCAGGTATGAGCTATGATGTTTAATTCACTATTGTGATTGTGCCTTGAGTGTCATAATATACCTTGTTTCCTGGTAAGAGGTAACAAGAGAGTTAATGGGCCTCAAGTATCATGTGTGATGCTTGTAATAGCAAGTATCATGTTTGCCTTGGTCAATTGGCCTAAAGGTGATGGTTACCTGGAAAAGTGGTAACAATGCTTAATGATGAATCAAGGGTTTAATTACCCAGGGACATATGATTATGGTGATGAAATTGTGAAGGGATGAGAATTCCCAATTTTGAAATAAGGGACTGAGTTCCCAATATCTTTTAATGACAGTTGAGTATTTGATGAAAATAGTACATGTTTCTTTATAGCATTGTCATAATAAGTTTTGTTTGAGAACTTGCCTGATGCTAAAAGAATATGAAAATGTACTTAATTAATCAAGTGAAATCTATTCATGTAGTGCTCTGACCATAGATCCATCATCATCAAAAATTGGTGATGGTGAAATAGGTTTTCCTATAGAATTCCTAGAGTTCACATATTCTAAATATGTGGGGGTAAATGGGCAAAAATACCGTTACGTCCTTGTGAAGAGATTGATGGAAGGTAAACAACAAACCTCTCATTCCTTCATTTGTCAGGATAGATGTATCATAAATCTCCCGATGGTTGGGATGGATGTATCATTAATCTCCCAATGATATTTTATGTCGGGTCGATGGAGATAAGCATTAATGCTCTCGATTGCCGATGAGAGTGCAGTTGATGCTGTAACTCTATAGCGAAGTTCCAGTATACCCTGGAAAGCTATTTGAGCAGTCGACATAGTCCTGCTTGTGGTCCCATACTGACCGGGATGTGGGAGGTCATGGGAATCTGGCTCTTCCATTGACCTAATTATGGTACTGATTTTGATTCTGGAAATGGTCGGTTGGAGTATGAGCGGTATACCTCATCTCCTTAGAGCTTAAATCTGTTTGTAAAATATAATCATCCGTGTAGCGTATTTGCATAAGATTGAAATGCGAGAACCACTGGTTGATGTTATACTACTTAGCATGTCCTTGATACATAAATGTTACTTATGTTCCTTTAATTCATATTGAATATGAGACATGCTACTTTATCAGTTTATAACTGAAATACTTGCATAAGAATGTTGTTCTAATCTGCATAAATGTTGATTCATCTACTTCTGATTTATATTATATCACTGCTCAGTTTATTTCTATTAAACTGCAATGATAATGTTTTGGCGGAGAGTTATATCTCCCACTGGGGAAATTTTTATAATTGTCTCACCCCCGTGGGATTCAACATTTTTAGGTAGACACAGACGACAAGGCAGAAACTCTTCTGCAGGTGAAGAGCAGCAACAACAGCCACAGGGACAGTAGTGATCCATCAGGTGGAGACATTGGCTGTCTGGTCTTGTATAGTTAGTCCTATGAGTCGTCTCTGTACTCTCGGGTCCTAGGAGTTAGTGCTTTGACAATTCGATCTGAGATTTTGGCTTGATGCCTCGATATTTTTTTTATATTGTTGATGTACAGTTTAACAGGGCAGTTAATGTTGTAACTCTCGAGAGGAAATAGTATGAGAGATGTACTAGTGAACCAGTATGTACTTGAAATACTTTGGTTCGGAATGAAAGAGTTTTCCTGTGAATGGATCTCTTGATAAATGGTTTTAATTTTTAGTGATTTTCAGTAATACCACTACTAATAAAATGCTTCCGCATTAGTTAATCTAGTTTTTATGAGTTGTATGCAACAAATTAAGTGGTATCAGAGCTCTAGGTTCGTTGAGTCTACAGAGACATAGGATTAAGGTTGTTGAGTCTGTTCTAGTGTCTTCCAGTTATCTGATAGTGCCTTCTGCTCATATAGGAGGAGAAGAAGAACTAAAGATGTCTGGATCACACGATGAACACATGGTTGAGAGCAGTTTTGCTGCACTGGGAGGAGGTGCAAGAGACCAGGACAGGGAGGAACATGTACCTGAACAGCCCCAGTTCAATCAAGCTGATATGGGGAACCCAGCCTTCCAGGCTATGTTCGGGCAGTTTATGGAAGCTATGACCCATATGATGAATAGAATTCCATTATCTGCACCCAGGGTGCCAGCTCATGATGAAAGACATGGTGCCGGCAAGACCTTTGAAAGGCTTAAGAGGGTAGGAGCCTTAGAGTATGTTGGTATAGCCAATCCAGCAGATGTTGATCTATGGTTGACTGAGTTCGAGAAAGTCTTCAGAATCCTCATGATTCCTGATGATGAGAGGGTCAGGCATGTTGTATATCTCTTAAAAGGGAGTGCTGGCCAATGGTGGACCATCGAGGAAAGCAAAAGACCTGGAGTTGTGATTGGATGGGATGAATTCAGGTGTGAGTTCGTCGCTAGATACTTTCCTAAGACGTATCTAGATGAGAAGATCTCTTAGTTTGAGAGGATTAAACAAGGACCAATGAACATTAGCGAGTATGAGGTTAGGTTCATGGAGTTGTTGCGGTTCTATCCACACATGGCATCTAATGATGAGGTGAGAATTAGGCGGTTCGAGAAGGGGTTGAACGCTGAATTAACCACTCCGGTGTCTGCTTTGGAGAACCGGGAGAGGTTTGCCACTTTCATGGAGTCTGTAAGACGTATAGAGAGGTTTGTAGTTGAGAAGCGACAGACCAAGGGTAAGAAGTAATACCTACAGTTTCAAGGACAGAGTGCTAGAAGTTTCAAGAAACCAAGGTATTTTGTGCCTACACCACCACCAAGGTTCAATACCCAGATGCAGTGGATGTCAAGTAAGGGTAGAGACCGTAGTATACCACCGAAGGGAGCTCATAGCTCAGCCTCTATGTCAGTAATAGGACCACCCAGACCACCGAGGGGGAATGTAACCTATTATAGATGTGGAAGAGAAGGCCATGTGGTGAGGGATTGTCCTGAGAAAGTCAGGAATGTGACCCAGCAACTGAGGTAGAGTCAGTAGGGCTCTCAGAGGAAATAGCCTGGCAGTGGTGCTAGAGGACGTGGACAAGCATCCCAAGCTGGTTCTTTGACATCCAATAATCAAGCATAGGGTCAACAACAAGCGACAGCTAGGTTCTATGCTATGAACCAGCCTGAAGCAGTAGTCAACCCTCGGGTTGTGACAGGTCAGATGGAACTGCTTTATTCTGATATGTCTTTATCCTACTTCGTATCTGTGTTAATAGATCTGGGTGCTACGTACTCTTTTATCACTCGAGAAGTGATTGATGACTGCAATATGATTGTCAGTCGTAGAGCAGATAGCTTGTTTTTAGAGACACCTTTGATGGGATCTACAATGTTGCGGGAAGTGTGTTCTCCCTACAATCTTTTCTTTTCTGATCACCGCATTCAAGTGGATCTTATGACACTTGAGATGCAGGGTTTTGATATAATCCTTGGGATGGACACCTTAGAGAAGTATAAGGTTGTCTTGGATTGTAGTTCCAAGCAAGCTATGTTCACAAATGGTGTGACACATGGATCTTTCAGGGAGATAGAAAGATTCTTCCAACATGTCTTGTGTCAGCTATGGTAGCTGAGAGGTTGATGAGACAAGGATGCCTTGCATTCTTAGCCCATGTGGTTGATACCACAATGGAGAGCCCTCATCCTTCTGAAGTTTCGGTAGTCAGGGAATTTGAAGATGTATTTCCTGAAGAACTTCCAGGTGTTCCACCACCCCGAGAGATTGATTTTGAAATAAATCTAATCCCGAGCACGCAACCAATAGCACAAATGCCGTATAGAATGGCGCATGCTGAAATGGCAGAGCTCAAGAAACAACTGCAAGAGTTGCTTGAGAAGGGTTTTATCCGACTGAGTACTTCACCCAGGGGTGCTCCGGTCCTCTTTGTTAAGAAGAAGGATGGGTCTATGTGATTATGCATTGACTATAAATAGTTAAATAAAGTAACTATAAAGAACAAGTATCCTCTACCAAGGATTGATGACTTGTTTGATCAGTTGTGTGGTGCAACTATCTTTTCCAAAATAGACCTGAGGTTGGGATACCATCAGTTACGTATCAAGGAGGGTGACATACCTAAGTCTGCCTTTAGGACAAGGTATGGTCACTATGAGTTCATAGTTATTTCATTTGGACTAACTAATGCACCAACTACATTTATGGAACTCATGAATAGAATCTTTCGACCTTTTCTGGATCAGTATGTTGTCGTCTTTATAGATGACATCCTGATATATAGCAGAGATGCTCAACAACATGAGCAGCATATTTGCCAAGCCCTGACTTTACTGAGGGAGCATAAGTTATATGCTAAGTTTAGCAAATGTGAGTTCCGGTTGCCAAAAGTTTCCTTTCTTCGACACGTAATATCTGCCTCAGGTATTCGTGTTGATCCTAAGATAGTAGAATTTGTCCTGCAGTGGGAACAGCCGAAGACACCGACAGAGATAAGAAGTTTCCTAGGATTGGCAGGCTATTACTGTTGGCCGAGATATTATGAAACTCATATTTTTATTTTATGTTTTTGAAGAATGAAGGGTGGTGGTGACTACAACCGCAAGCAAAGGAGCAACTTGGACCGACCTTCAACAAGTTGCAATTGGTGTTTAGGAACAAGCCACACAACAATCGGTTGTCCTTGGAGAGAATAGAAGAAAGAGGTCCACAAAAATTGTCTCATTGCTACAACCAATGAAGAAGAAGAAGAGGTAAGCCTTCTTGATTTATCAAAAGAAGAGCTAATTTCTAGTCTTGAAGAAACACATAATAAGTATATTGAGTGCAAGAAGAAATTAAAGAAATCTAATAAAACAAATGATGAGTTGAATGCTAGACTTCTTGCTGTTACATCTGAAAATGAAGATCTCAAAAAGGTTATTGAAGATCATGATATTAAGCTAAAATCTATAGAAGCAAATTGCAATCTTCTTTCCCTAGAAAAGTTAAATTTGCAAACTCAAGTAAATGATCTTCAAAAAACAACCTATTTTGTGTACACATCTAGATTATGATATTATTGTGAAAGAAAGAGATTCTTTATTATCTAATCTAGATCAAGCGAAGATGGATATCAAGAAGAGAATGGATGAAATTGTTAAGTTACAACAAGAAATCAGTAGCTTGAGTAACAATGATATTCTCGATAAAATCTTAAGTGATCCTTATCGTCAAATTGGAAGGAGAGGACTAGGTTATAAGCCTAAAGGAAAATCTCATCAAAAACCTAGTTGGAGAAGGACACAAGCACTAGAGAGTCAATCCATGTATGTACCTAGAGGCAAATATACATATGTACCAAAGAACAACCTAGAACAAAAACATAGAAAGAGACTTGAGGTTGATTCTATATGTTGCCATTATTGCTTACGTCTTGGACATTACTCCTTTTCATGCCCATACAATAAAAAGGATGTTGAGTTGGTATGGGTTCCAAAACCTCCAAACTAAATGAACGGAATTAAGTTGAGATATGACCAAGGACCCTAGTTGCATATTTCTATGTCTATCTCAACTCAACATAATGGGATAATAAATTAATTCAAGTTTTTAAACACCTAACTTGGATATATACAAAATCTTTCAAATTGCAAAAATAAAATTTTGCCTTACTCATAGCTAAATTGTTAATAAAGATTTGGATACAATTAGTTGGGATTTGATCTAAAAGTTCCTTTGATGTTCATAAAGTCTATCTCAACTAAACTGAGTCTTCAAATTGTTTAATTGAGTAAATAACCATTCATGATTTACTTATAAACAATTACTGAAAATGGTTCTGAAAACAATACAGAAACCTGATCGGTCGAGAAATCTTCGACCGAGCAGTCAGTCGGTCGAGAAATCATCGACCAAGAAGGTTACTGATGTCAGTCTGAAATAAGTCTGCTGAATAATTCTACAAAGGATCAATGTGCTATCTATTTGCTGTTAATAACTGTTTTACATGCACAAATTATGGAAATCATCTTTGGAACACTTATATGAGATCATTTTTATCTATGAATCATATTTGATTTAAGTTAAGGGAAAATTATTGTTTTCATGGTAACCCTTGGAATATATATACATGAACCATGTGTGTATTGAAATTTGTTTTAAATGATCATAATTATTGCATTTATATGCTGATCATTGTATATGCTTCAATTGTTCTATCATTACACCATGGATATGCCTCATCATGATCATTATGTTTCATTGGTTTGTCTAAAATAATTTTTGATTCATATATACAAACCATGAATGGATATTATTCTTGATCATTGTGATTCAGATAAATTGAAAATGCCATTAGCATAAAAGCATCTTGACATAATAAACAATGATTGTGGACATAGCTTGTGATAAAATAATGATGTTGCTATGACAAGCCAAACGGTGCCTCTCAGAACAAAAATATTAATGTTTTTATCTATTTGTTTGTTCTAAGAAATTAAAAGCAAAAATCTTGACTTTAAGATATTAATCTTGCTTTCAAAATATATGTCTCTAAAGAATCTTATGATTAATATGAAAATAAGGGTATAAGAAGAAATGTGATTTAATATGTACCCATAGCAAAGCATATGAAAACATCATTCACAATGAATGTAAAAATGCGTTCTAGAAAAATCAAGGACAAAGACTTCACTATGATGCCCATATTAAGTCTTCATAATAGGTATATCTTAATATGCTTCAAATAGATATTTATTTAAAGCTATCTGCAGAAATTATACTTCACATATGAATGTTTAAATTGGAAATCTGCAGAATTTGCCTCTTGGTTGAAATTAAAATTGACCAAGGGGCGCTATGGTCGTAGTCAAGGGCGACCTAAAATAAGCTTTGACAAAATGCTTATATTGACATCATTTTATTGTACTTAATCTTAGTATACGTTTGATAAAGGTCAAAATCAAAATTTAAAATCATTTGTGACCTTAGAAGCCTTAAATTGTAAGATTAAGGGGGAGCTCATAAAAACAAATTTGATTATTTGATTAAGAAGCGTACAAAAATATTGTAAACATCATTTGAAGCCTATTATGACCTTAGTATTTTTACTCTTGGTTATGAAGAAATCAACAAATTTCATAAAATGATATATCTTGTTCTTAAAGGAATTCTCTAGACAAATTAGGGGTTAACATCCCGTGCATTTGGCTAGAGAAATTTTTATGTACTCTAAGATTAAAGAATTCTCATTTCATTTTTAGGGCTTAACATCCCTTGTAAAATGGATGAGAAATCAATACACAAATGCCATGAACCTAAAAGGAACTCATATCATTTCAAGGCTTAACATACATTGCAAATGAGTGAGAAATAAATTATGGCTAAATTTAACAATCATTGCTTTGCTTTAATCCCTTGTTTTTCTAATTGAATATCTCTTTAAGGGGGAGCATAGCATAAAATTAAGGGGGAGAAATAAAATCTATTATATTGGATATCTTTTTGAAATGACAAAGGGGGAGAAATAATATAAAATCAAAAACATAAAATAAAAATATGAGTTTCATAACATCTCGGCCAACATCCACTTGCAAAACAAGAATGGCTACAAAAGGTAATCTTCAGGTATGAAACTCACATGATTTATATTTCCTTATTTTATATTTAGGAAATGTTTGTCATCTTCAAAAAGGGGGAGATTGTTGGCTAAATTGACATTAGCATAATCTTTTTTGTTTTGATAATGACAAACATTTCATTCTTGTGATTTTAACGTGCTATTTGAGTGTTTCAGGAACAAGCATATAAGGTGGTCGATAACAAAGACTTGGAAGAAACAATTTGATAAAATCGCTTTATTTTCATGATTGTAATCAAATGTAAATGCTTGTACAAGTATATAATGTACAAGTAATTAGATATCATGTAAATCAAGCGTTTAGATCTTCCCTATCCACTCACAACACTTCGATAGGCCATTCCCCAAGATAGTATCACAATTGCACATTGATACACACACTTAGTAAATGAATACATTGAGTCAGTAATATTCTCGGTCGACAAATCGTCGATAGAGAAAATATCGGTCGACAAATCTTCGACCGAGAAACTCTCGGTCGACAAAATCTTCGATCGAGAATAGACCCTACTAGCCGTTAGACCCAGCAGACAAAGTGGTTGGAAGTTGGAAATGAAAGTTGTAAACACTTGCTCCAGGAGGTCCCTCGGTCGACAAATCTTTGACCGAGAAGGACTCTAGGTCGACAAATTGTCGATCGAGAAAAGTTCTGTCTGCACTTTTCAGGGTCAATTAACTAGTCGTTGCAAATGCAATTAGTGGACACATAACGGCTAGTTGAGCACTAAGAACCCCCTAGAAAGTGTCTAGAATGTCCTTAAGCACTTGTAGGTCATTCCTATAAATAGGACATGCCTTAGGACACCTAAACCCACCTAAGCTACACTTGTGTTATACTTGAGCTTGAATACACATTGGCAATACTGTTTTGAGCAATAGAGCAATTCCTACATTTGCTATTCATTCCCATTGCTCCCATTTCATGTCCTATAGGCTAGCATCTCCTTACCACATCACTTACACTTCTACACTCATTGGTTAGGAGATCGATACGCTTGATATAGGCAAATCAAGCCTTGTGCTTCAAAGGATAAGTTGTAATTTCTATTTTCCTTCTTGTTCCTTTTATCCTTTGTATTCTCCTTGCTACTCCTAGGGTTGGAGGCTGCTGATTGGAGAAGGTTCTTCTCGGAAGAGAAGGTGGACTTCAAGCTACTTCAAGAAGGCTATCGCACGGGAAGCTACTTCAAGAAGGCTATTGCAACGGGAAGCTACTTCAGGAGGAAGGCTGCTTCAAGGTGGTGCAATTACTTCTAGGTGAAGGCTGCTTCAAGGTTGGGTGATTACTTCTAGGTGAAGGCTGCTTGAAGGGTTTAGGGAGAGAATTGTAATTTTATGTAAAGTCCTTGCGAGGTAATAAAATTAACTTCTTTCCAAATCCCGGTTGGGTAAGCAACCGGGTAGTGGACTGACAACTTTAGTATTTGCTAAAGTTGGAACCACTCTAAATCCTTGTCCCCTTGTCCAATATTTTGTGGTTGGTTGTTTGAGTTTCAATAATTGTTAAAATTATATTTAAAACTCTATTCATCCCCCTCTAGTAGTTTTTCAATTACAGGAGGTTCATTAAGAACTTCAGTTCAATAGTCTTACCCCTGACCAAGTTGACAAGGAAGGAGATTCCTTTTGTCTGGAATGACAAGTGTCAACAATCTTTCCAGTTGCTGAAGGAAAGGTTAACAAGTGCACCTGTGTTGGTGCTACCTGAGCAAAGAAAGGGGTACATAGTCTTCTGTGATGCATCTAAGAATGACTTAGGATGTGTGTTGATGCAAGATAAGCAAGTGATTTCTTTTTCTTCTCGACAGCTTAAGAAACACGAGGAGAATTATCTGACACACGATCTGGAGTTAGCTACTGTGGTCCATGCCTTGAAGATCTGGAGACATTATCTCTATGGAGAAACATTCTAGATTTTCACAGACCATAAAAACCTAAAGTATATCTTTTCTCAGCATGAGCTAAATATAAGGCAATGCCACTGGATGGAGTTAATCAAGGACTATGATTGTACAATTAATTATCATCTAGGGAAAGCCAATGTGGTTGTTGATGCACTAAGTAGAAAATCAGCAACACCAGCCCTAGATAAAGCATAGCTAAACTCCTTAGTGTGTTGTAAGAGAGATATGTTTATCTCCATAAGGCAAGACAATGTACAGCTTAAAGTGTCATTGTTAGCCGGGTTGTTAGCTGAGATGCACATAAAACCAACTCTGAGACACCAGATTAAAGAAGCACAACAGACTGATTCTATGATTCAATAGATCAGGTCAGAGTATGGCAGTGAGAAACGGGTTGGTTTCCATGATTCTGATGATCAGGTAGCCTGTTACCATGGTAGGATGGTAGTACCTGATGTTAACAACTTAAGAAAGTTAGTCCTGGAGGAAGCTCATTCTTCAATGTATGCTATGCATCCAGGGAGCACCAAGATGTATCATAACTTAAAGGATATGTATTGGTGGCCTGGTTTGAAGAAGGATGTTGCTGAGTTTATTATACGGTGTCCGGTGTGTCAGCTGGTTAAAGTTGAACATCAGAAGCCCGCATGAACAATGCAACCCCTGCCTATACCACTGTGGAAGTGGGATCATGTAACTATGGACTATGTGGTTGGTTTGCCTAGAACAGCCAAAAGTCATGATTCCATTTGGGTAATAGTTGATAGGTTGACAAAGACAACACATTTCTTACCTGTAAAGACAACCTATACAGCTGAGAAGCTTGGACAAATCTACATAGATGAGACAGTGTGGCTGCATGGGGTACCAGTTACAATATTTTCTGACAGAGGTCCTCAGTTTACAAGTCATTTTTGGGAATGACTTCATAAAGCTTTGGTGTTAGAGAGGCTCTCCTTTCGCATGTGAAGTGAGGATCGAGCTCTAGCTAGTTCATGTGGTGTTCCCTGAATCTGGAGATAATATCTTGTTACATGTTCTTCAGTAGTTGCCAAGATGATGGTTGAGTCCCCATTTTGATATGGGTGTTGATGCTCCCCTCTCACTGCTGTTTGATGATGGTATTGGCTTCCCTCTCATAGTAGTGATGGTTGAGTTTCTCTGGTTCCATGAAGCGTTCTGATTCTGTTTTTGCTGATCTGCTGGTCGCTTTGTCAACAACAACATGTTGCTTTTTGAAGTTGTCTCTGGTGATGGCAGGCAAGGAATATCTTCTTCTGGTTTGGCTTTTCTTGGGCCTGTTCTACTTCAGTATCTAAGTGAAGGATCTATTTTTTAGCTTCCCTAGAGTTAGTTGTACATATCTCTTCTGGTTCCCTTCTAGCTATTATCCCTGAAGATCCTTGGCTAGAGGTTGTTTCCCCGATTCATTCATTATTGTTTTGTATGTAGCTTGTATAGATCATCTTAGATTTACACTATATTCAGTTGAAGGTAGTATGCAATGTACAGACACTAAAGGAAAAATACAAAAATAGCAACATGAGTTTTTTACTGACCAAAAAAAAAGATCAAGATTAAAGAATAGATAGTTTCTCCATAGATCTTTGATCAAAATCATTTGTAATGATTGTATGACTTGTAATTAAGCTTAATGAAGTTAAACTGAATATATAAACACTTTTTGGCATTTTTCAAAAGTGATTATAAGTTGTCTTGTCGACCGAGTTTGTCTTGGTGACAACTCAGCTGATAGCTTATCTGGCTCTTGGCAATGTCTAGGGTCATCCGGGTTTTCCCGTTGACAACTCGACCTACACCCTAGAATTTACTGTCTTATAGTGTTTTTGATCGAGTTTTCCAAAAGACAATTCAGCCGACAATAATGTACAAAAAAGTGTAGAAAAAAGTTTATAGCAATTGGAGTATTGTAAAACTCAAAAATATATGTGTTGAAACACCAAAAATGGCTAAAATTATATACTAAGTGTCTCTCTTGGCTAGTAGGCAACCTAAATAGTAAATAGGACCCCTTGGGCTTCTTTTGATGGTTATCCAAGTACTATGAAGGTCCCTATTCTATAGTTGAGAGACTTTTGCCTCCCAAGAGCCACTATCCACTCTCATGAGCTTAATCACTTACTGAATCCACTAGAGTGAGTAGGAGATTTGTAAGAGAGTTAGTCCTACATATATATCTTGTGAGGCTCTCACTTCCTCAACCTCCCAATCTCTCATTCTACCATGAAGATGAAGATTCTCTCTCTTGTCTAAGAGAGGTTAAGTAGAAGGGAAGGAGTCCCTTGGTGAAGGCGAAGTCAAAGGTGAAAGATCCAAGTCAAGAGTGGGTAAATCCTTGAAAGCAAAAGACTTGTTGCAAGAGTGGGTACGTCCTTAGAGAAGGCGAAAGACTCATTGTAATATTAGGTAAGTCCTTGGTAAGATAGAAGACTCTTGGTCATGGATAGGTAAGTCCTTTGTAAGGTTGTTTTCTCACTTGTCCTTGAAGGATACCCTTGACCTTGAAGAAGGAGTGTTTATCTTGTAACTCTTGTAATGGATTATTAGGAGTGAGACATTGTTGAAAATCCTCGTGGTTGACCTATATAGGTAGTGGATGTACATCTCCTAGTTTGGAGGTCAGAATGACTACAAATTACTTGTGTTATTCTATGCTCGTTCAATCTCTCTCTCCCTTGCTATGTATGTTTATTTGGATTCAAAGTTCATATATGCAGTATTATATTGGGATATAACTTAAAGGTCTAATGAAATTTTTAAAGTGGTTTTTATCTCTATTTACCCTCCTCTAGAGCCCATTATCGAACCAATAATTGGTAGCCGAGCGGGTCTTATCTAAGAGATACTTCTACAAATAGGAGAAGATGGGTGTTTATCAAGGTGGGAGATACTACATCAACATTCCAATATTTGATGGGAGCAACTTACTCTATTCTAAGAGAAGAATAGAACCTACATCCTATGAGAATGTCTTGATCTTTGGATAAAAGTGGACCTTATATACAAGGAACCAGAGACAAAGGCATAAGAAATGGGATGAGGCTAATTTTAAGAAAGCAATCTTGAATGCAAGAGCCATCAACATCCTCTATGCCTCTCTTTCCCCCATTGAGTTCAATCGGATTTCTTCTTATGACATGGCCTATGAGATATGGAGAAATTTATGTGTCAATTATGAGGGGACAAAGAAAGTGAAGGAAAGTAGATTCTATATTCTCAACGGTGTTCTTGAAAACTTCAATATGAAAAAGGAGGAAAGGGTAGCTGAAATGTACTCAAGGCTTAACACCATTATAAATTGTCTTGCCATCTTAGGTCATCTAATGGATCAAGTAAATATAAACTCGAAGATCATTATATTTCTTCCCAAATGGTGGTAAACAAAGGTGACTACTATTTTGGAAAACAAAGTCACTTGGTGAAATTCCTATTGAAGAGCTCATAGGAAATTTACAAGCTTTTGAAGTGAAAATTGACAAGCAAGAGGAAGAATAAAGAGAAGAAGAGAAAGAGTTCAAGAGAAAGAAGAAGGCTGAAATCAAAGACCAAATTCGATCTATTGTTAGTCAATATTATCCATCCTCTCAAGTTGAAGAAGAGGCCATGTACTCTAAAGGTAGACTTTACAAAGACAAGTCTTATTCCTCTACCTGGTGTTTCAAATGTGGAAAGAAGGGTCACTTCAAGGAAGATGGTCTACAAGGAAAAAAGACCCATCATCACATGAGAAGGTAAGATAAGAATAATAATAAGGAGAAATGGAACAAAAGCATAGTGATTCCTCGAACTCAAGCTCAAGCAAAGATTCTAGTGGAGGATCTATCTCAAGATCTAGTAAAAGTGGAGAATGCCATTTTGCTCTCATTACAAGTTCAAACGAAGATTCAAATGAGGTAAATCTGAAATCTTTATATAAATAAACCTTAATTGCCACTATTCTTAATACACATGAATCTCTTAAGTATACTAAGTATAAAAAGAAAAAACTTGCTAAGATTGTTGATAAATTGCTTGAAGAAAAAAATGATCTTGAACATGCTAATATTTTCTTGCAAGATGATGTTGATGATCTCCAAAAAAAATTTCAAGAAATTGTATTAAAATTCAATGGTGTTGGGTTAGAAATAAATAGTTATTTTAGTCAAGTAAACTCTCTTTAACTTGAAAATGCTAGCTTGTGTGATAAGATCAGATTTTTAGAAGCTCCACCTCATATGCCTAGTTCTAATGAAGAGCACACTAAAATTGTGAATTCTCTCATGCTTGATATTAATTTTCTAAGAACTAAAAAATGGACAAGGAGTTTGCTATGCAAGGAATAGAATTTGAAAACACTATCTAGCTTTCTAGGATCACTTTGCTTGGAAAAGAAAATGCTTCCTTGCTTACTGAAATCAATGTCCTTGAATCTTGATCTAGTTCTTTTAGTAGAGAGAATAACGTTTCTACTCTTCATGTTAAAAGACTCTTATATGGCAAAATATATTTTCTTAAAAACTTATATTTTACATGATAAAGATGGTACTAATCAATTTCCTTCTACTATTATCTCTCTTATTCATGATAATCATAGTTTGAGATCCTCTTTGCAAAGATTTTTAGATAGTAAAAATAATTTTAATGATATCCTACACCATACTACTAGAAATTTTGTAAACATGGTATAGGGTATGATAGTATCCAAAGGATCAATAAATATAAATGACCTCCAGTTTTTCATGGAGAATTTTCTAGTTCCAAGTCTTAAGGCACTTGCAAGTATTGCAATGAAATTGGTCATTGTGCCACATATTGTCCTTTTAGGAAAGCACCCAAGAGTAATTGGAGTTGGGTGTCTAAGCTAACCCCTTTGGACCCAAAAACATTATTGAGGAACATTTAATCTTTCTTCTTGTAGGCACTTGCTAATTGGATTGACGTGAGTTATTGATTTGCCAATTGGTTTATCAATCCATATGAAAGAAGAAAGGTGAGATGTGTATGGGTTGGAAACAAGTGGAAAAGAAATTGTAAGAATATAGGTAGTGGTATTCTTGCTCACATCCAATCATGACTTATTTTTTCCAATTTTGTTCGGACTTTACATATGGTTTTTGAGTCAGAATTGGTTTATTGTGATTCTCATCACTTTCTTTCTCCCAAACTATCCCTCATGCTTCCATAGTGCATTACTAACATTCTTATAAATGTTTGGATATTGCTAATATCTTTATCATGCCTCTAGATTTTTTTTAAATATATGTGTTTTTTGATAGAAGTTGTTGTTGTCCGATTTTGTCCTAAGGAAACTTGAATGACAAGCACCAACTGGTTTTGTCAATAGTTGTTTTTGGCCAAGAAGTTTTACCTAGAAACTCGACCAAAAACACTCGCATTGAATATGTTGATGGCTTTTTGGATGAGAATTTCCTTGTTAACTAGACTTTCTCAACAAATAGCCTTTATATATGACACTCTCTTTGGTACCTTTATATGATATGCATGTTTCCATGCTTTAAATTTCCTATCTTGACTACTACTCTATCTTTCTAATTTCTTTAATTTGGTATCTCTATGTCTTGTAATTACTTGTATAGAGTTGTTATGCATGTTCTGATGATAATCTCTTTGAAACTTATGATTGTAATTAACTTGATTCCATTGTGTTATAACTTGCTACATCGTTCTAGTTGTATTTATTTTTATTCAACTTTAAGTTTCTTAGTGGTAATAATCTTTTAGTGATGAGACATATTTACTAGTGAGTAATGGCCATGAGGTCCCATATGAATTGATATACTCATGACATGTTAGTGTTGATGTGATAGGGAACATATTTTGTTTTAAATTAAATGCCCCTCACAGGACACCTTCCTTAGGAAGTGGTTATAAGTTCTACGGTTGATATAATGGATAAAGAAACCTAAAACATGATTTGTATAGAAGAATATTGTTAATTATTCTCACCTTGTTTCTACTTCTTGTCTATTATGATGTTTCTATCCAAAAAACTTCTATATTACTCTTAACCATTTTTACTTGCCCTTAAATAGTTTACTTAATGCTTTCACATTAATATGTTCTGTTTATCAAATTTTTAGTTTTCAAATGATGATCCAATGCACTTAAGACTGTGAGCTCTAAAATGAATCACCAATTGGTATTCTTGATATATAAATGGATACATATATCTTTTATCAAAATTTAATATATTGTTATCTTTTAGTTTTGTTATTACCTATTTATATAAATTTCTTATGTGAAACTATGTGCCATTCTAGTGATGGACGCCCAGGTCCTCTTGCCTTTATATCTCTAGCTATTAACTGATTGTACATGGGTAATAAATAGTTCTTTGACAAGTGGTATCAGAGACATAGACATAGGCCTCTATATATGTTTAATACATAACACATGTTAACAACCTAGGGATAACCAAAAAATATAATGGTGAAACTAAGGTATGAGGTATGGTGCTAAATGTGGAGGTTTTGGCTATTAATCACCTCCTATCCAAGTAGTGTGGTCGTTGAGGATCCTCTACACACCTACCTACCCAAAGTGGATCCAATATTTGGTTAGGTTGCTTCTCCTAAATCTTAGAGTGTCTTATATCATCTCATCTCTTCTCTAAGGATTACCTAATCCACCCAAGTAGATGATGATTAGTTAGTCTTCTAATCTCCTCATGCGATTCATCTCATGTGACTATTAATCACATGATTTATCAAGTATGGGTATCTTATGCATGTGAACAATAAAATTCATTTGGAATTATAAAATGACTAAGGTGATAAGGCCATGATCTAACTTCAAATTGAAAGCCATATTAGATGTATGAAACTACGCATGAAAGTGATGTACTCATGTGTAAATTATATGAAAACTAAATGTTACCAGATCGGATATAAGTGCTTTCTATGTTTAAGGTAAATACTTGATATGGAGAGACAATGTAGAACTCATGTGTTACACCTCATGGTTGATGAGGTCCTAATTGATTAATCCTATGTTATTCCTATTCTGATCAAATCTCAAACATAATTAAGCATACTCCTTCAGCTATTTTTATATGTACCATGATCTTGCCATGATTTGACTATGACCTGGGACTCTTAAAATCAGCATAAAAGACTTTGATACAAGAGAATTTTCCCTATTTATCTTTGTGCCTCTTTGTAATCTCAATTATTAATAATATGATGGAAATGGATCGAGAGCACAATTATGATCAAACTCTTGAGTTCCCAAATTGACTCCACAATTTCCAAAATACACCCTTTCCTTGATCTTGAAAGGAAGGGAAGCAAATTATGACCTTGATCTTGGAAAATCTTGAAGTATAGATGTAGGATCTTGATGTTTGATCTCATGACCTCATGAAGTATGGTTTGATAACTAAATCTCTCCCTATTTAATTATGCTTGATGCTCATGGTTAATGGAAACTAATGTGATAGATTAGGGTAGTAGTTTACTCATAACTCCCTTAACTTAGGTCACATATCTATTATGGTTTCCTTTAAATTGCCCCATGATGATTAGATAGAATCTTGGAAACTTAACTCCTATCGCATGATTTTGATTTCTTGATCGAAGTCTCTTATAGGTCAAATATATAATAATATGGATACTTGATCTCAAATTCCTGATTTAATGATGATCTTGAAATATGATGATGTTGACTATAACTTGGGGTTAGGTTCCTAGAAAGACTTAGGTCTAGATCATTCATCAACATCGACTACCATTATAATGAACTCAATATTGATGTCTACATATTTTTCTCAAGTATTTCTTGAATGTTTCCTGATTGTTACATATGGATGAATGATCATAATTCTGATCTAAGTTGAAACCTAAACCCTAGCTTCATGACATTTGGGCCTATGACTTTTATGTCAAAACTTTGACTCTTGATATTGATGTATGAAATATTGACTCATGATTATTAATCTTTATATTGATGTGACTTCTATAATCACCCTACCCAGGTCTGGAGATAACCATTGATAATGATTAATGACTTTCATTATTCCAAACCTCCAAAATTTGAAATAATGATTATGTTGACTTGCTTCACTTATGATGAAGGGATGAGCTCTCATGTGGACCACGTTGGGACCTTCCATCGATCTTAAACACAGAATCATGATATTGAAATGTGGCATAAGTATCAAACTATTGAAATACGAAATTTGATCATGGATGTATAGCTCCACCTAAGCCCGTGAAGAAGATAGAACCCTAAATGTTGGATTTAAAGTAATGTTGTACTCTCAATTAGAGATCTCTAATTGTTGACCTAAAATGTGATCTCTACAAATTTGTGATCTATAGGATAATCTCTCCAAATTTTTTGTATATGTTATGATCTCTCCAAATTTGATGAAAAAATTGACTATACTTTGACCTTGATACTTTATTGCACCATTATGATATGGTGTTGGTATCTAGGAGCACCAAGATATTTGTAAATATGATACTTCCAATCTCTACTAAATGATTGTGCTAATTTTGGGGGAAAATTTTCTTTTAAGGTGGGTGATGTGATGGAGTGGATCTATTCCCTCTTCTCATGACTGAGTTGTCCATTCAATCCCTACTCTATGTTCCACCCTCTTGTTTCTAATTTTCTATTTTGAATGCCCTATAATGTATGATTGATGCCACATATTGAACACTTTGATCTCATACCATTGGTGACAATATTTATTTGACTTGTAACCTATAGTTGAATTTTGTAAATGCAACTACATTCCATTTACATGGCACTCCTTGATATCCTTTTCCTACCCTCAAATCATGATGGTCATGTGGAGGGCTCTTTCATGCATCCAATAGTCCAAGTTTCATTCAAATCCACCCTTGAATGAGAGAGTTCCTTGTACCTTATCTAAATCCTACTTTTCACCTCCGTTTCCTAGGTTTTCCAACTCTCACTCAACTGGGGCCATCACGGGACATTAGATCCATGCACCATGGATCTAGGGAAGATCCAGTGATTGTGGGATGCCCTTCCCCTTGTGTCAGCTATTGTTGAATGCCACAACTTTTCTTCTCCCGACACCTACTCCTTCCTCTCCTTTTCTATAGACCCACTCCCTTGGGCACGTCCTCCCCCCTTGACCCACACACAACTCCAATTGGATGCTCGGAGGTTAGGGAAAGTATGGGGATGGTTTTTATTTTACTATTTTTTCTTCCTTCAGTAGTCGTCGACCTCCCATAAATCCTAGCCCCTACTCACACATCATCCAACTATATAACTTGCTACCTCTTTTCTAGCCTTCCCTCTTTATTCCCAAGGTGTAGCCCTATCCTTACCCACTCTCCTTTCCCCTCTATTGTTCGCCCTGCATGCACTAGAGTTTGCTAACCCTAGGTGTGAGGATGGAGGAAAGGCGGGGAGCATCAGATCAGGTACCAAGGGCCTAGATCTTCCGTCCTTCATGTAACATGTCGGCACTCATGCCCTCTCTCCCTCTTGTACACACTCTCCCTATCTGCCTATCCCCGCCATGTGGCTGCCAAGAGGACAACTTCAATGTGCCATACCACTATGAGCCCACGCCTTCTCTCTCTCACTGTCTCACTCTCGCTCCCTCATGCACAGAACACACCCCAATCTCATCCTCTCACGGCATGCCACGAGGCCCCTCAAACCCGTGCCCACACCTTTCTGGCGATAGTCCCTGACTGCTCACAACCACTTTGGCTGACCCCCACTCACCCAATCTTTCTCTCCATTGCCCACAGGCACCACAATTTTCCATCACACACCGTCCACCACCCTCTTGATCAACAGGGCCAAGATATCAGCCCATTTGTGGTAAATCACCTGTAAAATTCCTATTAAATGTGAAAACTTCAAACCCCCATGTCTTTTATGTCCATTAATGAAAACCTATGATGTAATATACCATTTTGATCAACAAACAATCACCTATCTAATGGTACTAATATCTTTTGCTAGTTTTACATGTTTACTCTCTATCTTGGTAAATAACAATGTCTTTGTGACCTTCTACCTATTAATCCACCTAAATCATGCACTATATGTATCATTAATGACCTCTAGGTTTTTGTATGCCCTAATAAAACAATGTTATCTCTCCTTTATTGTTATGCATTATTGAGTCATCTAATTGAACAGTGATGTTTACTTTGACCCTATATGTTTATTCTTGATCTAAAGGTGACTCCTTTAAGTGTATGCATGCTATACTTTGATCAAGTATTGGACCTTATCTTAATCTGATATCATCTAATATTATAATCTCAAAATCAATGACCTTTTTCATGCTTTCTGATATAGTGATCCAAGATCCCATGTTAAGTGGCCCACGTTTGACTCATGAAACTCTAAGACCCTATTATGTGTAATACATGACTTAATTGACCGAGTTGTTTTTCTTTATGATGAGATATTACTTTTATGCTAATATCATTCTCTATATAGTTCAAACCAGTAGATTTTTCATACTATAGCTCCAAATCCTAACTTTATGTACTTAGTGCTCACCATGACTTCAAAATTTGACACTATTCTTGGAATTGATCTAGTATGATAAGTTATGATCTTGCATGTTTAAACATAATAACAATATGAATATCACCACTATCGCTTAATTAGAGATTACCTTTATCTTTCATCATTCACGATTAGGATGTATCATCTAGATCTAAAGTGTTGTTGTGACTCTTGGACTGTTGAAATAATTGAATGCATGTTTGGAAATTCCGAACTAAGAGTGAACTAATTGAAACCCAGTCCTAAGGGATCATACACATGATTTATATTTTTCATATAATTAAACATGCTTATCTAAGACCCCAATTTATATATTTTGCATATTATTTCCCCTTGGGTTGGACCATCTCTAGGGAACTTATCATATAATGGTACACTTAACCTCATAACCCTACTATGATATTGGCTTGTTTGTCTATATGCTCATATTAATGCTTGGCTAGACAATTACTTGATTGAGCAATTGATCCTATGATTACTACTTTTATGTTTGAATATACTATATTGAAAAACCTTGAACATAATTTAGAGAAATCCATTATATATCCTTGTCAACCTGCTCAAAGTTTTAGGGTAAGGGCATAAGGTGTGTTGAAAATGGGTTAGGTCTTGGCGATGGACTTGAGGTCCCATATGAATCGAGTTACTCATGAAATGTTAGTCTTGATGAGATAGGAAACATATTATTCTTTGGCTTAAATGTCCCTCACATACCACGTTCTTAGGAAGGTCAAAAGGCCTATCGTTGATATCATGGATAAAGAAACCTAAAACATGCTTGGTGTATAAGAATGTCATTATGTGTTCTTGCCTTTTTTCTAGTTCTTGTTTATTATGACGTTTATAGCCAAGAAACTATTATATTACTCTTAAACTGTGTTTACTTGTGGATTCATAGCATAATTAATGCTTTAGCATTAGTATATTATGTTTGTCAAACTCATAGTTATCAAATGAAGATCTATTGCACTCAAGATTGTAAGCTTTGAATGAATCACCAATGGGTATTCTTGATATAGAAATGGGTACATATCTCTTTTCTTTATATTTAATATCTTGCCGACTCTTTAGTTTTATTATTTCCTTTTTCATATATATTTCTTATGTGAAACTATATGTCATTCAAGAGTCAAACGCATGGATCCTAGTGGTTCAATGATATTTAGATTTAAGAAATAGTAAGGACTACCAATCAAACCTCCTCTTTGATTTCCCTTAGGTTTGGTAGTAGTAGTCCAAGTGGTTCAATGTTATTTATATTTAAGAAATAGATCTACAAAGTATGCCTATATGGTTTGGTCTATCTTGAATATAATAAAGTATGAGGGAAAGAAACTTATTTATCTAGATAAAGACTATTTTTAGCAAAATGGTAAAGGTAGGAAGGAGCCTAAATCAAGAATTTTGATATTAACAAGCAATAAATTAAATTTATTAATATATCCTTCCATAATAATTACATAAGCATATGGGTATTCCTAAACCCTAACTCAACATTATGTTAGTGCTATGAGGTTCTATAATTTTGATTATGAAAGGGATATTCTAGACTAATGTGTGCAAAACACTTTTAGATTGGGAAGAACAAACGCCAAATTTTCACCTCTAGAAATAGAGTTGGTCATGAAGACCAGGTATGTGCTTCTCAGATAATATATTTGGAAAATCATCTCCTTATGTACCCCTTCCTTTTACATTCATATTGAATGAGGCATAATATTGTGATTGTTCTAAATCAAGTAATCTTTTGAAAATTCTCTAACATGTTTATATCAATATGGAATAATTCTTGATTGTATCGATTCAATTTAGGACTTGTTTAATCCTTGAAATGATCTATTACATAAGCAATAGTGACACTTTCCTAGTCATTCAACTTATGAATGGGGTATTAGTCCTTAATTGCACATATGCCTTGCAATTAATCCCTATATAGGGGTGTTTAACCTTAACTACACATGCTATCTCTAAAGTAGGGGTATTTTTCCATGGTTGCATATACTCCTTCGGTTTTAGTCTCTAAATAGGTAGTTTGTGGTGGTGCAACTGTCATTTTCCATAATTTTAGATCTTAATATCTAGGTTGTTCATGTTTATGTTTCTTGTTCTATATTCATGCATTGTTGCACTATTATTTATGGCAATAGAAAGTGATTTATCGATACCTCTTAAAATGCCTCATAATCTACTTTTACTTAAATCTTAAATCTATCTACCTTTGTTAAATCTATAATCTTTACATTTTGTTTCCTTCATTAACTTTACTCCAATATGCTCAAATAACATTTGTAACGCACACCACAATTTGTTGATGGTTCTCTATCTCTTGTTTATCTTGGGTATGTTCTTATACCCATTTAAGGGTTATTTCAAGGACTGTATGTATTTATGTTGTCCCTAAAATGAAATACCTTGGACTTTTGGCTTGGAACATAGACAAGGTAGTGCGGTTTTGTCCTCTATAGGTTTTCATAGATTGGTGTAATCATATAATTGTAGATATCATGTACTTTATACATCATATATCGATGTTGCTACTTATGATTTTTATATATTTATATGATATCTCATTTATTCTTCCTTGGCATAACACTCTGAATCCCTTAGTATAAATATGATTAAATAAATCTCCTTAATCAACTAAATCAATGAAAAATAAGTAATGGGGTTCCTTGCTTGATCGCATTAACGTAAAGTTGGGGACCACAAAAACCATATATTTACAATGTAAGCTTGATTGAGATGATCTAAGGTTTGTCATGAAGATAATAAATCTAATTGATGAGTTGAGTTTATATTTGATGATCTATGATTACATGGTCATGTTGACCCTCTAGTGAAACACCAACTCTTTTTAACAGACTGAAGTTGTATGTGTAGGAAAACAAAAAAAACATAGTTGCCTTGATTGCGTGTATCTAGTGGTACTTCATACATGGTAGTACCTAGAATATAAGATAAGATAGATATGTAAGGACCATCATGAGGCTTGAACTCTTTGGATTGGAACTCAAATAGAGTGGGGAAAAGTTGATGATCCCATGAATGGGACATGCATAGAGAGGAGAGTCATATATATATATATATATATATATATATATATATATATATATGTATGTATGTATGTATGTATGGGATTAAGAGAGAAAGATTTCTACCCCCCACCCCTCTCTCACTCCCGTGGTTGAGGCTGAACTCCCGGGTGGGTGGTAAATCAAGGCGGAAACTTGGATTTGAACCTGGCTCCCTTTGTTAGGGGACACCGTGCTTGACCACTTGAGCCACTCCTTGTCAGTTGTACGTATGTATGTATGTATGTATGTATATATATATATATATATATATATATATGTATGTATGTATGTATGTATATATGTATGCATGTATCAGAATCAAGTAAATATATTCTAACTCCCCCTACAAATATAGGGGGTCAAGAGTTACATGTAGGCACAACACCAAACATCCTGAAAAAATGTACAAAAAACTCTACTAACTAATGTGCAGCCTATGTCTAGCACATTTACAAATTTTTGCAGCAATACTATTTACATTGGTGGTTGTGCCTCCGTGTCTTCGTGTGTTTCCTTCCTCCCAAATGTAGTAGAACAGAGCAGCAAAAAGGATCGCCTTCTTATCACTTTATTCATAGATTGCCAACATGCTTCTCAGTTCTTCTTTCAGCTGTATATACATCCCAAAATCCTCACATATAATTTTCTAGACATCTTTTGTAAAATTGTAGCAGCCTATTAGGTGACTATGAGACTCATTCTCCTCTTTGCACAGTAAGAAGATAACATCAACTTCATGATTCCAGCCATGTATCTTGTCCAGAGTAGCTAGAGCATTGTGTAGAATTTTATAAACACACATACTCCATTTTAGAACATGTATTCCAGTCCATACCTACTCCATGTGCTTGTCTTTTGTAGCTCTTGATCTCGTGACCTCCCATAGATTAGTCTTCATATCTTTAAGCCTCCATCCACCACCCATCTGGGGTTCAAAGAGGTGTCTCACTTGTTGCCACATCTACATCATGACATTGATGGTGCGTGAGTAACCTTCTCTTGTCTGTGGTATGAACTTGAGTCCTCTTGGATATCTATCTCTCATCCATTTCCCCCAAGTTGAGGTGCCCTCATGGTAGATAATGGTTCTTTTCATTATTCCCCACTTTGCAATATCCCTCAGTCCTTTAAGGCCTAGGCCTCCTTCATCTTTGGGAAGAGCCATACATGTATGTATGTATGGGATTAAGAGAGAAAGATTTCTTCCCCCCCCCCTCTCCCATGCCCGTGGCAGAGGCCGAACGCCTGGGAGGGTGGTAAATCAAGGCGGAAATTGGGATTCAAACCTGGGTCCCTTTATTAGGGGACATCGTGCTTGACCACTTGAGCCACTCCTTGTCGGCTACATATATGTATGTATGCATGTATGTATGTATGCATGTATGTATGTATGTATATATGTATGTATGTATATATGTATGTATGTATCAGAATCATGTAAATATATTCCGACATCCTCCTACAAATTAGTAGGAGGTCAAAAGTACGTGTAGGCCCAACGCCATACACTTCATTCTGGATACAACTCACTCTCTATCTAATGTGTAACTTACGTTTAACACATCTACAAATTTTGCAACAATAAAATATGTATTTGTGGCTGGACCTCCATTTCTTCGGGCATTCCTTTCCTCCCATATAAAGAAGCAGAGAGAAGCAAAGAAAATCCTTTTCTTTCCATCATTTCCACAGCACATCAACATTCTTCTTGGATCATTTTGGAGCTGTTCTTGAATCTTCAAGTCTTCGCACATGATTCCCCATACTTCTTTTGTGAATTTGCAGCAGCAAAAAAGGTGAAAATATGACTCATCCCCCTCATTGCAAAGCATACATGCAGCAGCAACCTCTTAGTTCCAACTATGTATTTTGTCTAGAGTTGCAAGAGCATTATGCAGAATTTTATATAAGCATATGCTCCACTTTGTTACTTGGATCCCAGCTCATATGTGTTCCATATGTACGTCCTTTTGTGCTCTTGATCCGGTTGCTTCCCATAAGTTCATGTGTGCATCTTTGAGATGCCATCTGCTCTCCTCAGCGGGTACAAACAAATGTTTAACCTGCTGCCACATCTCTGTCATTACATTAATTGTGCGTGAGTATCCCTCTCTTGTGTTAGGCACAAAGTCAAACCCCGTGGATATCTATCTCTCATCCATTTATCCCAAGTAGAGGTTCCCTCATGATACATAATAATATGTCTCAGCGTGCCCCACCTTGCTATATCTTTTGGAGCTATGAGATTCAGACCACCTTCATCTTTTGGGAGTGTAACCCCTGCATATCTCATTGGATGGTATGTGCTGGCCCATAGAAAATTTGACATCTGCATTTCAATTCTGTCGAGAACGGGGTTTGGAATTTCTCCTTGTTGTACCCAGAAAATAATGAGTCCTTCAACCGCCGACTTTAGGAGAATAGTTCTTCCTGCCATAGAAGTTTTTTGTGTAGGCCATCTGTTCAACATGTCCGACATCCTGTCCATACATTCAACAAAGTCCTTGACTTGTAAGTTGCCCCCAGCCAACGGAAAGCCCAAATATTTTGTAGGAAACTTTCCTAGTTCAACACCCATAACCTCCTTCAGTCGGTCCTCCATAGCAAGAAAATTTTTAGATAGGAAGAGGTAAGTTTTGCTTTTGTTAATGTGTAGCCCCGTTTGTTCTCCGAATGTATTGAGCAAGTCTTGTAGCTTCTCCAATGTATTTTGTTTTGCCTCCATAAAAATAAGTACATCATCTGCAAACACTAAATGTGTCATCACCTTGGTCCCATGGACCGTATATGGTCTGATTTCTTTCATCCTTTCCACCTTGTTCATTCTTTGCGTGAAGTATTCCATGACCATCACAAAGAGAAGAGGTGAGAGGGGGTCACTTTCCGTAGGATGTTACCTCCTCTAAACATGCCTACACACGTGCCATTCACCAGGATAGAAAAGCTAGTAGTGTACACACATTGTTTCATCCATCCTATCCACTGCTCATTGAATCTCATATGTTGTAGAATCCACCACATTTTCTCCCATCTAACACTATCATAAGCTTTAGATACATCTAGCTTTTAGCAAGCTTTCCTACTTCCTCTCATCACCTTGTAGTCTTGCAGAAACTCACCCGCCAGTAGTGCGCAATCACTAATACTTCTTCTAGAGACAAATGATCCTTGATTGACAGAAATTAAGTATGGAAGAACAGTATTTAATCTATCAACCAGGATTTTTGCAATAATTTTATACTGAACCGAATAGCATGCAATAGGTCTAAAATCTCCCAGAGAGACTGTTACTTTTGTCTTTGGAATAAGCACAAGAAAAGAATGATTGACCTGTCTAACCATATTCCCTCCAGCAAGGAACCATCTCACGTATGCCAGTAAGTCTTCCTTAATGATCTCCCATGTCTTCTTATATAAATATGCATTGAACCCATCCGAACCTGGAAATTTGTTGGTACCTATGCTCCAAAGTGCTTTCTTGATTTCCTACTCATTTGTATCCCTTGTAAGAATATTATTGTGGGTACTTGACAATTTGAATTTCCACTGTAGATCCTCATCCTCCAAATCAGCCTTGTGTTCCTTATTATACAGAGACGTGTAGAAGTGGACTGCTTGTTCTTCAAGGTCCTCCTTCTTGTTAACAACATTCCCAATTTTGTCTACCAACTCAGAAATAATATTGTCTGCCTCCCTTCTTTTAACTGCTGCATGATATAACTTGGTGTTTCTATCACCATCCTCCAGCCATTTCCCTCTACTTCTCTGCTAGTAGAACCTTTCCTCTACCTTTTTTAGATCTTCTAGCATGATTTTCAGTTTCCTTTCTTTAGAAATCAGCTCTTCATTAAGTGGATCCTTCATTAATAATTCTTTGATCATCTTGCACTCTTCCTTCGTCTCCTTCAGCATGTTAGGGATGTTCACCTTCTCTTTTACCCAACTCTTAAGAGCCCTCTTTGTGTTGGTTAGTTTCTTTGCAAATACATACATAGGATTTCCCATCACATGAATCTTCCAACTCTCCTTTATGACGTCATAGAAGCCATTCCAATCAGCCCAGTAATTCAGGAATCTAAAAGGTCTTCTTTTTTGTTTCTTTTCTATAATATGCACTGATATGGGGGCGTGATCACTTAACTCAGAACCTTCAGCTTTGACTTTCACATTTGGAAATTTCTTTAGCCACTCTTCATTCATTATGGCTCTGTCCAGCTTGCTAGCAATTCTATCCTCTGGCTTTCTTCATTATTCCATGTAAATAAATCACCACCAACCATAGGAAGTTCAAAGAGACCTGCTTTATCAATAGCATGATTGAAAGTGTTAACGTCAGCATTCAATGCAAGCCTTCCTCCTACTTTCTCCGCCTGTAGTCTGACGTTGATGAAGTCACCAATGACGAGCCAAGGTAGAGAGATATGTCTAGCTGATTCAATCAACTTGTGCCACAGACTCTGTCTATATCTAGCATCATTATGAGCATATACAGTTGACATCTACATTTATAGTCCTCCTACACTCATACAATCCACATTGATATGTTGATCAGACATATTATCCACTGTCAACTGTCATGATAACGGTTTCCATGCAATACAGACTCTTACCACTCCCGAGCATTCTGCATTAGATACATGTTCCCACCCTTGTGGAAACAGATATCTAATACTCTTCTTATTGTGCACCTTGATTTTAGTTTCTACTAAAGCAATGAGAGAGTGTCCACATGCAGCAATCCACTCATAGATTTCCTTCTTCTTGTACCTATCACAGCCTCCCTTAATGTTCCATAAAAGCATGGACATTAAGTTAGTTTTTCTTTTGGGCTCTCGTACGCCTCACAGGCTCCTTGGATATTCTCCTTGCTTCTTCTCTGCCCCTTTTGTCAATCTATTCAGGTTCCTCTTTGTCCGAGTCACTAAGTGCCTCAAAGACATTGAATGTGTCCATAATTGAACCCATCCCTTGTTTCTTCGGGATGCATGTCTTCTTTGTTCTCTTTTTGGAAGGTGGTGTGAACTCACCCTCCTCCTTCTGCAGATTCGTCGATGTTGATCCATCTTCGTCTGTGCCCCATGTGCTCAGGCCTTCCGTCGCTTCCACCATCAGCTCATCTTGGGTGGTGTCCTTCCCGATTGGTCCCTTATTCGTTGTGCTCTGGCCTGCCGATGCACGAGTGTCCTTCTTCCTCCAAACCTGCTACTTCTCTGCATCGTCTTCCTTTCCGCCTTTGCACGCACCGTTAGGATGCCCAAAAGACTTGCACTGGTTGCATCTCAGTGGCTTGTAATCAAAGTTGTTTGTCACAAGTATGGCCTCCCATCCACGGACATTTAGCCACACTGTGTCGACCAGCTCCTCCTCCGCTCTGATCTCCACAAAGATGCAAGCTTTGTCTGATTCGATGGAGCGTTCGTCGATGAAGAGTATCTTGCCCACTTCGGCGGCTATAGTGCCCACTGCCTGTCGTGTCCACGAACGTCTGATGGATTCAATCGTGATCCACACCGAGATCATGGAAAAAGCATCCCGCCTAAGTTTGTATCCATACTGATAGTCCTTTGCGACGACGAGCGAGACGTCGAACCATCTTGGTCCCAGATCAAGCATCGTCTTCTTGTCCGCTGAATTGGAAAATCTGACTAGGAACACCCCATTGTCTTGTGAGATCAACTCAAAAGCTCCCTTGGGTTTCTATGTTCTCTTGATCCATGCCTAAAAGAACGGGAAATAAGGACATTTCCCCAGGACGTAGGTCATGATTGAGAACTCCCATACGTTTCTCATATTCTCAAATTCATTTTCATCCAGATCGACATGGACATGTCCCTCTGATCGTCTCGGTGCTGGGAACTCCTCGACTGACACTCCTCCTGGCAGTGGTTGTTTCAAGACTTGTGTCCATGCTCGTCTCCCTTCTGTTCCTCCCGTACCTTTGTCACTTTTAACCCTATGCTCGGTAGAAGATCCCTCCTCAACCCTAGCGTCGGTAGGGTTAGGGTTCTCTCTTCCGCTCCTGCTTCTTGAGCCACCTTGCGCTGGGGGATTGTTGCTGGTGGTGGGTGGGGTTCGGTGTGAGGCATTGGGGTGGACGGCAGTGGCTAGAGTAGCCGCCTTCGTGGGTGACATGCTTGAAGCCATGGATCGCCTAGACGATCGTCGGAGCCAAGGGAGACACATGGGGCATGTATGTATGTATCAGAATTAGGTAAATATATTCCAACTTCCTCCTAAAAATATAGGAGGTCACGAGTTACATGTAGGCCCAATGCCATACACCCATTTTAAAGATACAACTCACTCAACTATCTAATGTGAAGTTTGCATTTAACACATTTACATATTTTAATGGCAATACTAGTGGCATTTGCAGCTATACCATGGTGCCTTCTAGCATTCCTTTCCTCCCATACGTACTAGAAAAGTGCAGCAAATAACAATATCTTTCTATCATCATTACCACATTTTGTCAACATCATCTTCAGGTCCCCCACAATCTGAATTTGCACCTTGAAATCTTTGCATAGTATATCCCATATATCCCTTGTGAGTTTGCATTCACCCACAAGATGATAATGAGATTCTTACTCCTCTTTTCAAAGCAAACATAACATGGAAGTATCATTATTCCATCTCTTGATCCTGTCAAGTGTGGCAAGGACATTGTGCAGAATTTTATACATGCACATGCTCCATTTTGGCACGTGCACTCCCATCCAAATCAGCTCCCCGAACTTGTCCTTTGCGCCCCTTGTTCTGGTCACCTCCCAAACACATGTCTTTGGGTATTTAAGCCTCCATATTTGGCATGTATGTATGTATGTATGTATGTATGTATGTATGTATGTATGTAAATATGTATATAATCAACTTTTTATCCAGGTGATCTTGAGATTTTTATCACCTGGATAAAAAATTGATCATATACATATATACATACATACATACATACATGTATCTATGTATGTATACTTACCTGGACGGGGTCAATGTATGTATCAGAATCAGGTAAATATATTCCAACGTTCCCCCTAAAAAATATTAGGGGGTCAAGAGTACATGTAAGCCCAACGCCATACACCCAGCACTTCAATACAACTCATGCATCTATTCAATGCATAGTCTATGTCTAATGCATTTACAAATTTTTACAGCAATACTATTAGCATTAGTGGACTTTCCATGGTGTTTCCTTGAATTCCTCTCTTCCCAAATATGGTAGTAAAGGCTCGCCACCAACAAATTATTCTTTACATGCATTCCACATCTCGCAAGCATCCTCCTTGGTTCTACACTAAGTTGAATTTGAATATTGAAGTTGCTGCAAATATGCTCCCATATCTCTTTTGTGAACTTGCATTCTCCTGCAAGATGGTTGTGATGTATGTATGTATGTATGTATGTATGTATGTATGTATGTATGTATGTATGTATGTATGTATGTATGTAAATATGTATATGATCAACTTTTTATCCAGGTGATAAAAATCTCAAGATCCCAGGGAAGGTGGATTGATTGGAATCATGCTTGCATTTGGTGGTTTTCTATTAGGAATCTAGTGGTTCTACCAAAGAGAATTGGTTTATATGGATGATCATGGGTATGAAACTTATGTAAAGGTAGGCATGCCTTGACTAGGGTAGGTCCTAGCTACACTGACCTGAGAGTGAAGGGCTCAACGAATATTCTTTCTAAAGTCAAACATGAAACCCAGACAGGTTTTGCATTTTCCCTCTGGGTAAATATGATGATATGGAGATGTCAATGAGCTATGGATGTTGTATGATGGATACAAAGAGGGATAAGTCTTTCTTTCTAGCTAGAAACTTGTGCACTATTTTATAAATAGTTATATCTTAATTTGAGATGATAATCTTAACTTGATGATATGCATCTACATTGATTATAAAGAGCATGATCAAGAGCATAAATGTATCATCCCTACCATATTATAAAATGTGCATACACCTTTTTCTCCTATAAAAAGAAAAGGAAACCATAAAAAACCCGGATATGTTAATCGGGTGTGGATACTCATAGGTATAAAGAAAATACTTATAACCAAGGGTGTCTTGGGATTTTAGATGTGTATATAAAAAAAGAAGAAAGATTCAGACCACATATTTCTTAGAATGTTGGAGAAAATATATGATATGTTGTTCAGAATATTTTTGTAGAGTGTTGCCCTTACAATTTGTCATGAAAAGCATAGATGATTGTATGATAAGTAATTATAAGGATTTTACCATGAATGTACCTCTTTCACATCTACATTCATAAATATGAATCTTTATATCTTCATACAAAGGAATCACAAATATGTTTTTCTTAGAGTTTTGAGGTGGTCTCTAATCCTAGGACCCTATGTGGATATGTCAAAATCTAAATGTTGGAAGCATATGACTCACATAAACCTAATATGATTCTGGAATGTTCTTTGGTATCACCTAGAAAATAAGAAAAGTTTAATTTTAGGGACACAGTCTCTCTTGACGAGGGTTGAATAAAATATCTTGAACTTTGGTCCCCTAAGACCATAATATTATGTATGATATAAGAGATGTTCCAAGATATAATAGATTGTATAAGTTATATGCATAGGAGCTAGATATAGGCCTTGTTTGTGATAATGGATACAATGTATTTGAAATGGAAATGGACTATCTTATGGAGAGATATCTTTACCTACAAATTTAGAGAAGATTTATAACAATGACATTGAGGTTGTATCAAAGTTTGAGATCATTTGTATGATCCTAGTCATAAATTCCTATGTAAGAGAATTTTCATTCTTTCTCCTAAATGAAGTCATTATAAAATATTTTTGGAGTAAATGATGGTTCCATAATTAAGTTAAAAATATCATGGATCTACGGTTCTTTTTTGAGGATTTTACATCTCTGGTTAATGAGAATAAATTTTGAATATCTTGGATATGTGGATAAAGACCTTCTTTTTTGATAGTGAGGAAAAGTGATGATAATTAGTTTATATCTCAAAACATGTGTGGGGTTATGAAGAGATTTTTGTGGGATACCAAGAACTAATAACAAAGTGTCCCACAATTTTATCATGGTTCTTTGATCATGTTTGATATAAGCTTTAGGCTAAATAAAATTATTTCCTTTGAGGTATATTTTATGATTTTATTCAGCTAATATGGATGACATAATATCCAATACCTTGACACTTTTATATTTGTCGATGTTGTGAAGAAATGTTAAAATCTTGTGGTGTATGGATAAAAAAGGAGAGAGGTATCTTATTTTATAAATACATATTAAATAAGGAAACTCGTGATTCATTCCTAGATCGTAAACCACAACATCCTTTGGATATACGATGTAGTAGTAGATGTTATTTAATTTATCTAAGGGGAAAAGGACTTGAATAATCCACAAATTGGATTATGATCTTTAGACATGGGTTCTGTGGATAATATTATCACACATAGATCATTCATTGTCTTTTATGAAACCAAAAATGATGAAAATAAATGATGATGAATGAAGAAGAAGAAGAAAGGATGAAGTAGATGGAGGTAGCACATAGAACATACAATTTTGGGATCTTTCAGCCTGAGCTTCTTGTGTATAGAGATGGCACTTCCTTAGATAGACATACCCATAAAAAGTTGGGGAGGGCTACAGTGCAAGAAGTTATAGTCTAGACGTTGATATCAGGGTCATCCAAATTTTGACTCGCACGACACTCACGCCAAATGCAAATGTGAGCATGAATTTAGGTTGATCTACCTAGTCCACATCTCAACTACGATCCTCAACCGTGAGCATTGGCCTAGGTTGACTAGACATGCAGTTGGGCACAATCATGTCATTGATTAGCTTTTGAATAGCTAGAAAGCAAAGAAAATGTATATCTATTCAAAAATTCGAATCTAAAGTTTTTTTGGCTAAATTAAGAAGTAAAATAGATAAGGAAATCTTACAACATGTAGAACAAAATAAAAATAGGTTGAAAACCTATTTTTGAAATTTGGTAATTCATATTCCTAATTTTGTCAAAACTATATGATTTTGATAAATTGGATATTAAAAAAAGAATATCCAATTATGATCACTTGGTAATATCTAGTTATTTGTAAATTTTGATTGAGGTTATATCATGTTTTAATTGCCTTTTTACATGGACACTAATCCGGAGGTATTATGGTCTTTTACAAGGCTAATGGCGATGGAATATGTTGAAACTTGCACTAGACTTTGATGTTATGTTAATATACCCTGATCTAAAGTTTGGATAGAGTTTGACACTGTTTGTAATAGTAACGGATAAGTATGATATATCTAGGTCACTGTGTACATTGATTGATATTAAATAATGTAAAATGGAAATTCAAATGGATTTTTAGATCATGCTTGATCTCTAAAGCATGGTACACCATGACATAATTGAGATACCAATAAACTAGCACATAGTTGGATGTTGAAGGATTCCCCACATCTTATTAAAGATATTGTGCCATTATATATATATATATATATATATATATATATATATATATATTTATGTGTGTGTATATATACATATATATAGGCCATGTATTTAATACCTGTGTGGGTAGCTACGCCCATGTAATTTGGTTACTTTTTTTGGATCTTATTACTTTTGACATGTAGAGGGTTACTTTACCTTGAAAACTGTTACTTTTCATGTATAGATAGTTACATTTGCAACAGCTATAACAAATATACAATTATATATATAGGAGCATTCCACTGAATAAGTACGGCATCGGTTCTTTCGAATGAATGTGGGCCAGGGTGGGCCACTTGAAGAGCATCATATACGCTATTTGCTTATATATATATATATATGTTGTATATTCTGCCCAGATTTACTTTTTAGTTGTATAGTTACTTTTTTATCATCATAGCTACTTTTTTGTCCGACGAGTTATTTTTCTGACCATATAGTTACTTTTTTGGCTGGCACATAGCAAAATCCAAGCTATCCATGTGGGTATTGAATGAATGCCCACATATATATATATATATATATATACATACATATATATATATATATATATCTGTGTGTGTGTATATATATATATATATATATATATATATATATATATGTGTGTGTGTGTGTGTGTGTGTGTGTATATATATACACATATATACATATATGTATATATATGAATATATATGTATATGTATATATATATATATATATGTATATATATGTATGTATATGTATATATATATGTATATATATGTATGTATATGTACATATATATGTATAGATATGTATATAAATAGGTGTATATATTTATATGTATATATATGTATATAAAAATGTATCTATATATATGTACACACACACATATATATATATATATATATATATATATATATATAGAGAGAGAGAGAGAGAGAGTCAGGCTAGAATACACTCGAATGTATTCGGAGCATAATACACTCAAGTAGTTTTTCATGATGCAATATTTTTTTTCAAAAATATAATCTTTTGATCTTCCTAATCATCTTGTGACTAACACATATAAAAAATTGAGCACATTTGGATATTTATAGGTCATGTTATAAAGACCGCAAAAATTATGCATTTCAAATTAGTTTCGAGCGTCGATTTTTTTGCCCTCAGATGAGTGATTTACACTCATCCAAATGGGCTCAAAATTTGTATGTAGCCTAATTATAGTATGACAATAAAGGTCAATGGTTTGCATCTTGTAAAAAATAGTCTTGATATGCAAACACTCTTGAGTCTATCTGTGTGATCTGTACACTCAAGTGTACTCTAGCCTGACTCTATATATATGTGTTTGTATATATATATATATTTCCATTCATTTGTTTCCCGTGCAGGTAGATAAGGTTAGCTACATGTGGAACGGTTTTGTAATAGGAAGACACATATTTGTAACAAGACAATCAAAATTTTAATACAAAGACTCATTTTGTATTACAATGTTGTTTCTATTACAAATATCATTTTTACTGTAATTAGACATGTAATACAAAATGAATGTTTGTATTACAAATTTTGTCATCTCATTACAAACGATGTCTGTCTCGTTATAGATAGGTACCTTTCTATTACAAAATATATACATATACATATATGTATATATATATATATATATGTATATGTATATATATACATATATGTATATATATATATATATATACATACACACACACACACACACACACACATATATATATATATATATATATATATATATATATATATATATATATATATATATATATATATATATATATATATATGAGTATCACTATATTATATATGTTTCTCATATCTAAAGTTGGAGCCAAAATTGGTAATATGAATGTTTATCAATCTTATCATATTAATTTAGTGATAGTTTGAATAATAATATCTTAAGAGAAATATGACCAGGAACTATTGAGTAAATCATTAATTCAATGATATGCCATGATCTTAGGTCTGTATATAAGTTCAAAGACTAAATTAGGCATAACATTGACATATCAATGTTAAATAAGATTTCAGGTCTCTAGACCTTAATATAATATATATGATTATTAATATGTGACTAGGAACCTTCGATGGATTAGGTTTAACCTAATCATACTCGAAACTTAACTAGACCTTAACCAAGTTAATGATGGTCTGATATATGTTGTGGTTACATTGCCTTTTCTAGGGGTTGAACAAAGTCTAGTTGACTCTAGGAAGTTATGATAGGGCTCTAAATCAAGTATGTGGTTAAATAGCATCTTGATATGTGTGTAGTCCAATTAGATTATATGCATGATACTCATCCCTAGGATAAAATATTTGTTATGCAAAATAATGAATTGAAATAAATTTACTACTTTCAATTGCATGTGTACCGATTATGTATGTGTATTCCTATATTATATTATGTCACATTGATAATGTTTTAAAATCAAGAATATAATGATATAAGGTGATTGTATGTAGTAGAGATGCAATCCCATGGGGATATAGAACTCACAACACCCTTCATAAAAAATAAAATTAAAGTATCACCTAACTTTGGTAGATCCAAGCTAAACTGGACAAATATAATATTGGGTATGGTTTCACCTTAGTAATTTAGTGCAACTCAATATGTAAACTAATAAATAAGCGAGGGTTGTGATCCTTCAAAGTATGTAGGATCTATACTCCCAAGAATATTACAGTATTACAATTATTTTTGTGCCCTCATACTCAAAACAGTTATGTTGACCCGTACTTGTTTTATAAGTTTTGGTTCAGAGCATTGCAGTGACATAAAGAGGAAGATGTGCATAGTTTCATAGAATATACCTATTGAATATCCTTCATTAGCACATGAACACTTTTGTTTTAAATGCCAACATGTACTTGTAAAATGTTTTGTATCTTCATTTAATAAATGTACTATTATGCATAAGATCATTTTTGTGTTGTTTGTATAAATATTTTTGATTATCTTCCAAAATTATTTTTGACTTTGCAGTTATAAGCGTGTCTCATATATTAGGATAACATCCTGGATTTCATCCTCTAGGGGGTAGAGTCTAGGGTTTTTACATCCATCCATCCATTTCTTCATGATTCTCTTTTTCCACTACCTTCTTAATATTTCTAGAATTCTTTTGAATTCATCATCTCTCTTGATCTTCTCCTTATTCAATAGAACATATTGTAGTCTTTCTATCACCTCAGCACATTCCTTCTTTGCCTTAGCAAGCATAGTTGGGAAATTCACCTAGCTTTATGTAGTTTTTTAGAGTAACTTTAGTATTCATGATTTTTTTGCAAAAAGATATACATGGGATTTTTTGAAACCTCAATACTCCATGTATCTTTTATCAAATTGTTGAAACCTTTCCAATATACCCAATAGTTCAATATTTTGAAAGATTTGTTTTTCTACTTCTTTTCAACAATCTTCATTAGGATATGGGCATCATCCCTAAGCTCTGATCCATAAGCTTTGACTTGAGAATTTAGAAACATATAAAGCCAATCATAATTCACCAAGACCCTATTGTGTCTACTTGAAATATTGTCTTTAGGTTTCATGTTATTGTTCTAAATGAACAATTCCCCTCCTATGATGTGTAAGTCAAACATCTCATCCAGACCAATTGCATGGTTGAAAAATAAATCACATAATTTGGCATCAATCTTCCTCTACATTTTTCAAATTGCAATCTAACATTATATAAGTATGAAATAACCATTCATGGAATTACCATGTTCTTTACTCTATCAAAGAGACAAATCAATAATTCCTTCCTCTGGCTTGTTGTGTTGTGGGCATAAATTGTAACACATATATGAAACCCCATGATATTTTCACAATCATATTTCTAATAAGATATTTTAGACACAGATACCTTCAATACACTTATATTTCATGCAATACATACTCTAGTAAGTTGAGAATTATTAAGAATAGAAATGCCATCCCACTCCTACAGAAACGGGTACCCAATACTCCTTTCATTGCATTTCTTTAACTTTGTCTCAATAATTGCTTCCAGAGATACACCGACTACTTACACTCAACTCATTACTTCTCTATCATTGTACATATATATATATATATATATATATATATATATATATATATATATATAGTGTGTGTGTGCTTGTGTGTGCATGGATATTTATGTCCATAATATGAATATGCTAAAAACCATGTATGTAGTGATATGATAAAATATAATTCCCTCTAAGAATTAAATTGAATATTTACTTAGGAAAGCATGTCTCTGATTTTAAATTTTAGAATATTTACATATTATCATTTAGTCAAAAAAAAATTGAATGATCATCGGCTTGACTAGAGTTATGGTAGAACTAATAGAGTCCTTATAAGATTATATAAAACTATTATATAGATTTTGAAGCCTGACTGACATCAACATGGTAGAAAATTCATAGTTCTTGATTGAAAAATGAAAAGTTATATATATATATATATAGATATATATATATCATTGTGTGGCATGGATCCAAACATTGATAAAAATTGATACACGTGTGTGAAGTATAGATAAGTGACTTACAGATTAATATAATCTTTCTAGGTTCATTTTTTCTATAATGCAATTGATGATCATGGTAGCATTAGTGATTGTATCAGTTGTAGACATTTTACTGAGTGTGATGCTTGATGAGAGTATATCAAGAGCATGTTGTCATCTTAGATATCTTTGTGCCAAAATGATAATATATATCTTCTAGTAGTGGGAGAAATTTTGAAAAATATACTAGTTTAGGTAGGTTTTAAAAACTATATGCAAATAAAAATGGTGTTAATATAGAAAAATGTTTACATTATCCACAACAGTTTAGTAAAGTTACCTAAATTATGTAATCTTCACTTGTTGTGGGGTCTTCATATTCATCTTTATCTTATTGTCTTGGTGATATATTGAGTTCTTTTTGTTCCCATTCCTATCTTCATCATTGTAATCATCATCACCATCATCCCATGTTACTTGGTCTATAGGAGGAGTTTGTTTTTTATCCATAATCACTTTTCTTGATTGAGAATTTTCTTCCCATAGTCTGGTAATTTTTTTACTTTTCCCTCCTAATTGATCATTTTTACTACGCTGGTAATTTTTTTACTTTTCCCTCCTAATTGATCATTTTTACTATATTCCCCTCCACGCTTCAACCCTAGTTAAAAGTACCTAGAGACATACTTCGATACCAAATGAATGTGAAGTATAGAGAAGGTGAATAGACAACCTTAGATAAATATGGAAAATAAAATGAAAGTAGGTTGTCAAACCAAACTTGCTTTATAATAAAATCAAGTATGAAGTGGAAAAGGGAATCAAAACTATACAAGTGCATAAGGACTAAGATGGTTCAAATCACATGATGAAGCCATAAACCTACCTCTAGTTTCCTTTCAAGAACTTGTATTGGTTAAACACTCTTTTTCTACTTTAGAAGATAATTCAACTAAATAGAACTCTCTCATAAAAAAATAAAGAAAAAAATTCAACTCCTTTGCTATTGTCAGTGTGACATCACCAAATTTGATTTATATGATTATATCCTAAGAAAAACCAGAACTCCTCCTTTGGTTTCCATAGATGCAAAGATGTTAACTTGTCATGGACTCTAAAGACAACACCTTCTACTTTTTCTTGCGGTGTACACATATGATCACCATAATTATCCTTTGCACATTGATAATGGGAAACTACCACACTTATACTCCTTGTTGGCCATAGAGGATCACCATATCATGAGATTATATTCCCCTACTCTCGAATTTTTTCACTTCCTTATGGTGAATCACCTCTAACTCAAATCTCACAAGCTAGAGAAATAACAATAGGAAGGAAAACACAATTAAGTATTCAGGACATCGTTGATCATGTTCTCAATAGCATATGAAATATCTAGGAGCATGTCAAGCTCTAAGTTAAGAAATAAAATGTTTCTAAGAACATATACATGTAAGTCACTTCTCAAAATGAATCTATTGTTTTTGTGTGCATAGATTGGTCCTAAATGGTTCCTATTTAAAAGATGAAGTTGGGTCTAACCTATGGAAGTATCTTGGAGCATTTGTCCTCCATAGAACCATTGGGTTGTATTAAAATGAAGTACCATGTTCAAGTTTGCACTATAAAGTCTTTCTCAATCAAACTTACACACTTTGATCAAGATATTCTCCTGTAACAATATTACATTGATTGGAGGTAAAAAAAATCATCACAAGCACAACAACTAAGTTAAGTTTTCAAAAATGGTTGCACTATCCCCTAATAAAACTAGATATTAAGCTTATATGGTGTTAAACCAAATTAATACTTTAAGAAAAAGTGACATATGAGTATGAACAAACCTCTAAAGAACTCCAGATTAAGCTAGGAGTTTGTTCAACATGTTTTCTATCTAGCTGAGAGTAAAATTGAAAATTCATTTGTTCTTTTTCTCATTATATGATAAATTTTAGTTGTAGGAAAATCTAGTAGAAGTTTTACATAATCTCTCTCCAGGGTCCTTACAAATGGTATATGGTTCTAATTATTGGCAAAATTGGTTCGTTAACAATAGAGAAATAGAAACCTTACACTTCTCATATTGCTTTGTATATGGAAAAATCAAGTGAATTTCAAATTCTTGTCCATATTGGTCTTCTAACTATGTTTCTAAATTATAGATTAGTATAGTTATTAATAATAAATGGGAAATATTTCAATCGTCAAACATGTGCATGATATGTCCTCATTCCAATAGACTAAGATCTTGATATCAGAGGTTATTGGATAATTTTTTTCATCCATATGTTTGTATTTAATTTGATTAGTTATAGGTCAATACTTTTAACTATGAGCAAGATGGAATTCAATTTGTCTTTTAGTCAAAATATTCAATGAATACATATGGGATCAATGGAATTTTAGTATTCCAACATTGACATCTATTGTCAATTTTGCATTTGTAAAGCCACTAACATTTGTGATAGTTAGGTATTTAATAAACCCTATTGACTCTTAAATTTTCATTATTTTTATAAGGTCTGGTTAGGAAAAATACAAATACTAGTTTATTAAAATATTTGAAGTTAGCAGTGCCAATAATTCCTTCAACTAAAATGAATTAAATCCATGATAATGATAGTATGTAAGTACATCTTTGTTTTAATTTCAATGAGAATCTTATTCTTTTGTTTTGGATTATGAAGCAATATGCTCATGAATGTTTCTAATTCACTTGAAAGGATTGATATTGTCAATTAATATATTTGATAATCATATTTGTACTTATTATGAACAATTATCAATGAGGATAATTTAAATTTTATCTTGATATTTTTTACTGGCCTAAATCACACATCCATAATAGAGCGGATCTTGAGTAGTCATACTCTTAATTTTTTAACCCCACTATTAGGCCCCCGCAACAATTATACAAGGTTCGATGTAGTAATCAGGGTCGATTCACAAGGACAAGGGTGGTAAAGTGCTAAGAACATAGAATCTTATCTCAATTATACCAACCAAGGATGTATATTCAGATGGTGTTCCTTATGGAACGATGTTACTCCAAACAGAAAAACAAGTAAAGGAAAATCGATAAAAGTAAAGTAAGATAAAATAAAGGCAAACAAACAGAAATAACAAAAGTATGGATGGAAACTTAGGCTGGGTTTCACCTACTAAGATCTCTCACAATATACAATACTCACACCCTTTTTACACCCTTACCAAGATTACAAAAAATCATCATATATGTCTATTCCCTTGTCTCTCGAGCTTAGGATAGATCTAGATTATAAGGTTGTCTCTCTCTCTCGAGATGGCAAAAAAATCACAAAGTAAACTATATGATCATTATCTTTAGCATTCCAACATTTTCATGCATTCATGAAACTCCATAACACTTAGATATCATTAGAACTACTCTTTAGAGGCTTGAAAAATCAAACATCACTAGATGATAGATAGTCATACAAGTGAAGCATTAAGAACAAGAGTATGGAGATAGTCTTTGCTAAGAGCATATATATTCAAAGGATGCAAGTATATACATGTCGGGAGAGCCTTAGTGGTTACTCCCAAGCCAAGAAATGTGTTTAGTCACTCATGTTAGCATAATGGGGATACAAAAATGCAGCTACATCAAGATAGACGAAGGGGATCAATGAACATCATGAGGGGGACGACAGATCTAAAGAAGGGAGGAGGTGAAACTCCAATAGTACTCCTTTAGATCTAGATCTGGCATTGGCATAGAGGGTGGTAGATCTTCTCTCTCCCCCAAATTTCATCTTTAGGGATCCAAGATCAATGGACATGGATGAGGATGACTCTAGAATGTGGCAACACTTCAACGCCTCTTTATGATTTCCCCCGTGTGTGTGAAGTTGGGGCCTATTTATAGGCATTGCCCACCGAATTAACACTTATGTAGAGGTCTCTACTCATGTCTTGACCAAAACCATTATTACAGTTGTTGACCTACTGTCTTGGTCATGTTCTCTGCAGCAGTCATCCCTTTTTGACATGGTCGTGACCCCTTTGTAATGGTCGTGGCACCCGTTTCGGTTGCAGTATCTGTTGCAGTCGCAACCCCTTTGTAAAGGTCGAGAACTCTATAGAGGTCACGACTACTGATGGACAATTCCAGTCGTGACAGGAAACTACTCATCTTGCTCAAGACAGACATTAAATCTATCTCAGTTGAGACACCCAATGAGTCTTTGTGGTAGAGACACTTGTCTGAATGGATCTGTTATGATCACAATGATGGTGTTGTAGTAGTGATCGATGATGAACCTATATGAAACAAATAGGGATATTATCTTGGGTAGTTAAATCCAATTTTTTTTCAAAGACATCAAAAAATTGATAGAAAATTCATAAAAGGGATGTCATTATAGAAATAAAATAGGTGCAAAATGTCCACAAAATATCATGCTATCAACTCCCCCAAACTTAGAATCTAGCTTGTCCTCAAGATAACAGATAGAATCAAATCATTGAGTGATGAGACAAAGTTATCTTCTTTTTTATATACACATTACTAAAAATTTATTTCATCCTTACAACAAAACCTTTTGTGATAGGCTTGGTTCGCCTATAGAGATCCTATTCCCTCCTTGTGTTTCCAAAGTTGCATGACCTTATGCATGAACCACGACCTTTTGTAGTAAAGAACTCTCCCTCACAATATCATCCTTTCCTCGGTTCCTAGATGTACACATAAATGTTTCCTACAAGGGGTAGCTTTCACACTCGACCTTTATTTTGGTCGTATCTAAACTATTGTGCTGGGGAATGTTAGGCTTTAAGTGTTTTCCAACATTTCTTAGTTTACCTCAACCATAATGATGTCGTAAGACAGTGTCACCTAGTTGAGGCTCGATGTAGTGTCAGGTGGTCGTGCGAGGTCTGCTTCAAATGTAGGTGGGTTAGAATTGGCTTCCAAATTCCATTTTTTAGAATGACATATCTGCATTCTTGAGTGCAGCAATACGTTGGCTGTGTGAAGCCCTTTAGCATCTTTTCAAGAAAAACTCTCAACATTTTAACTCTTTTGGCTTTTTATTTTTCTCACTGTCTTGGGAAAAAAGGATTGGTAAGGGTTTTCTGGGCTGCCAAGCCTCTTTTGATCCTAAAGTGGGGATATATAGAACTGTGCAGGGTAGCTATTTTCTATCTTGTTGGAGGTGTATACTTTCCAACTAGTAATGTTAGCTAGGAAAATTAGTTGGTAGTGTGACTGATCAAGTCCTCCTTAATTTTAGGGATTTCATAGGGTCAGAATTGTTCTTCCTCTTTACATAATATTTTGTTTTAAGAATGGAATAAGATTGTAATGTTGTGTTGTTATCTTTTATGTAAATTAGTAGCTCATTTGCACCACTCTTGAAATGATTGTGCTAATAGATAGTAGGAGGACAAACAAGTGCAAGAATGGGGTAATTGAGTCCTAAAATTTTTAACATTTTTGTTCTTCAAAATTCTCGTATAGGGCAGGGCTAAAATGAGAATAAGAGAATTTTAAATAGATAGAAAATGACAGTTAGGAATTGAGAGGGTAGAAGTGTACCTGTCACACCCGTTTATAACTCCTCCCCCAAACTAATCATGCACTTTGTCCAAGAGTGTCAAAGATGAAGGTTTAGATATAAATGGGCATGCTTTATTGTTGTTGGTGTTCAAGAACCACCCATTTAGATTACAACAACATGTCATCATATCCTCCTCAAAATTCATGATAACATTCATGCTCTAGGCTTTCAACATTTATCTCACCTAGGGCTAAAGCTTGCATCCATGCTAGAAAATAAAAATGACAGTCATTAGATAGTGGAATCTATTGGGGGCTTCTGTGACAGAATTGAGTCTTCTTGAAGTTCTTGCCCTTTTCATGATTGTACCCCATGCCATGTTTGCAAATCATTTCTATAATCGCATCTGCGCATGTTACCGCCTTCTCTTCAGTAGGTGTCTTCAGTGTAGTCATGTTGGTGTACTTTTTTAGTGTGAAGGATGGGTCTGAGCTACTATATAGAATGACATTCTTCACATTGATGTTGACTACAAGAAGGGTCCAGTGATTATCATGCAGTATTGGTAAGAAAATGAAACCAGGGAGGAAGTGAATCGGACGTACTCGTAGGCGTTATTTTTCTCCTGACTCCATATTTTTTAGTATATTGTCAACGAGCAAGAAGTATTCCATATGTACATTAGGCATGTTATCCCTCAGTAAGGATTGATATGCATACATGGCACTTACTGATAGGTATCCTCCTATCTTCAAGGTATCACGAAGGTCATCTTTCAGTACACATATACCATCACATTTGAATATAACTTCACCTAAAGTGTCAAACTCTTTCAGCCTGCTCATTATCAGTATTAGTGAATCCCTAGACAGATCTTCATAGGTCCATCTGTCCAAGTCATGGAAGGTTGGTTCTATTGCCCCTGCTAGCCCATCTGGCCGAACTTCCAGAAGATCATCTTCATTAATTTCTCCACCTACCGGTTGCTCAACATGTCACTCTTTTCCTTTTATTCTGTAGGTTATTGGCTCTTCAACGGCCTATAGGATTTGCTGCTTACTTTGTGTAGCTTCATCTTGGTGCTTGTCAGCTGGCCAACCTTCCTTCCAGGAAGACGCCTGAGTAGGTTCAGAAGGGTCAACCCACAAGGTCTTTATCTGCTCTCTCTAGGTCTTATTCTCAAGCAAAGGTACTCCAGTATGTAGTCAGCATGGCACCACATCTAAAGGCATCGTTGGGTCATTGAAGAAGTGGCAATTATAGATGACTTCCATAGTGTAGGTTCCACATAGTCCGTGCAAATATTCATGGCATATTTCCTCCAATGGGATGCCTTTATTGATTTCTTACATCATCCTTAGTAGTATGAACGCACAATCTCATGATCCTTCACCTTCCTGGGGTACCTTTTTAGAGATTGAGAACTATTTCCAGTTCTACTTGTGTCACTACTCTACCATCTGTATTCACCTTGTAGACACATAGGTACCTTTAGGATGTGCCAAGATTCTTTGTTCTTTTATACCAGTGATGTCTTATCCAGCTCAGAGGCACAACAATTATAGATAGTAGTATGATTCTCAAAAAGATTTACCACTATCAATGTCCAATGTTTAACTATTCTTATAGGCTAGGTGAGGTATCTAGTCTCTACCCTCTTTTCAGCATGTTGTAGTTCTGTCACAACTTTAGAGTTGAACTTTTCTTTGTACAACTTCTTTGCCAGATGAATGGTGTCATTGAACACTGGTTGCACATTGTCTGGATGGAGGAATTCTTCGAGCAGTGTGGCACAGAGCACCTTGAATAAACTTTTATGAACTCATGCTCTTTTTAAAAATATCCCCCTGAAGTGGTCTCTGTTCAGTGACCTCCCTTCATTGTGATAAATTATGTTTGTTCCCAAAAGGTTTTCATCTAATATGTCTACCATGACATGACATCTCTATACATTATTCTGAAGAGTTTCAACATATCCATTTCAGTTAACTTGCAGGAGAGAGGGGGCTGCAGGCATTGTATGTTCTCCCCCATGAGGGTGCCTTTCCCTTTCTGGTACACCTGTGAAGAAAGAGGCCAGGCTGTTTTGTTCGTCATTTGACGTCCCATCTCCTATTATTTGTGCATGAGCTGCTAGGGTAGCAGTGGTGGGTGGGGGATGGGATCAAGACTTGCAGTGGACTTTCTTAGGTCTTCTCATATTTCAACTTCGACCGTAACTACATTAACAGGCCCTTCTGTAGACTGGCTTACACTTGATGGCATTCCAAGGTCTGCTTCATTAAGTCTACTAAAGTTACAACAATCTTTCCATCATATATAACATTGTTGTGTTCATTGTGGATAGGTTCTCAGAGGTAGACGTCATAGATATCCATGCAAATGTTCATCTTATACAGGATTATATTAGTTTGGATATCTCACCAGATGTTAACTTTTCACCATTGGCAGCCTCCTGCCTGATACCGCACTTGGTAGGTTGGTTCCCAAAGATTGGCTCATCTTCAGCTGGGTGGTAGATTGAATCAAACTCTTATATATTGTTGTTTGCACCTTCAGCAGTTGGTTCCTCCTGGGGTTCTTGCACTTCATCTAGTGGCTCCGGAGGTGGACTTGAAATCTCTGCTCTGGGGCATGAGGTTGCTCTTAGTGCTTCATTACCCTTTGTCTCTTTGATGTTAGAAGGACTTGATGACACTTGAGATGGTGAAGGGTTGACAACCCATCTTGCCTTCTCTTTGGCCGTAATTCTTCTAGTTGCTCGCGCTCAGCTTCCATCTCGTGGTGTTCCTCCTCAAGCTTCTTATAATCTTCCTTGATGGCTTTGAAGGCCCTATCATGGTGATGACGCATGTCATCCATGTGCTTGCACATCTCCTCTCACTCCCTTTGGAGTGCTTGCATCTCTACTGCCATTACTTGCATGTTATTTATCATTGTTGCTTGATTTAGGAGGACGTTGGTTAATACTTCTAGGAGCAAAGTGGTTTGATCATCAATTCTTTATACCTTCTTTGTTAGTAGGCTAGAACAATATGCAAATTTACTGAAGAAGAATTTTGCGTTTGTGCCCACATGGCATCGAATCTATGCCCTAATACATTGTTGAAGGTCGACGAGAGTTGTTTTCGTTCAGTTGTAGAGGTTGTTGCAGTTGTTGTTGAAGGAGGCTTGGTAGTGGTGGTGTGTTTGCGCTAACTTCCTCGTCAGTGTTGGACTGTTGTTTCTTGTGTCTATTGTTCCTTAACCTGATATAAAAGGGGAGGATCCTAGAATAGTAACCCCCCTTCTTTTTTTCACTCTTTCTTTCATGAAGAATCTCTTATGAAACCTAGAGGAGAGGCACCAATGGATTGGTGAATGAGAAAAGCCAGAGTTAGAAGGATGAATGAAGATTAACACGAGCAAGCTCCAAAGAGCACTAACTACTCAAGAAAATCCTAACTATCAAGTACTAAGAAATTAGCTAAAAAGTATCAAAGATAATCAACTAAACTAGCATCAAAAATCTAAGATGACAAGGTGGGTTTTCAGTAATAAGATGGATAGGTTGGTCATTTGGGAATGAAACTTTGATATTAGTTGGGGGAGGTTACATAACAAGAAAGTTTGTTATCTTCAATCTAGATTGCCAAACCAAACAACAAGGCAAGTGCTATTGGAATATGCGCTATGCTACTAGTTGAGGAACTAGGGCTAGGTGTATTTCTAATAGTACTTGGCAAGTCTAGGTTTCTAGGGTAAGGGTTATTAGGGAAATTAAGAGAAAAGGGTAGGAATGGGAGTAGAGATGAGGGTGTTTCACCTCATCTTACTTACAATCTAACATTTAGAATACTCTAGGAAATTGCACTAATCACGCTTACACTAGCAAGAACTTGTGTACCTGTGAAGAGAAAGTCAATGGGGAGAATGCCTAAGAAAATCAAGTTGAATGAACAAGTTATCTCTATCATCCAACATTCACTTCTTGTATTGAAGTGAGCTACCTATGCCTATTTTTTATTCCTCTAGGAAATTGGGTGAGTGCCAATCATGACACAAAAGTGGATCATCAATTTTTAGAATCACCAGCTCAATCTACATCTACATATCTAGAGATAGAGATTACCTTGGACTTGGGACGTTTGTAGAACAATCCTTGCACTAGAGCACCCTTGAGTGAGTGGGTCTAGAGTGGTGTACTCATTTGTTGGCTGACTAACCTAATAGCATAGGTAATATCTCATCAAGCAATAGTCAAGTAAATCAGCTTCCCAACTATGTGATGATATTTCTATGGATCAGCAAAGAATTCTCATTCATGCATAGCTACATATGATAGTCCATCAGGGTATAGATTGGTTTGTCTTATATCATGTTGGCCTCTTGAAGTAGGTCTAAGACATAGTGTCATTGTGACATATTGTCCTTGAGGTTGAGTGGAGGACTTAGAACATGAGTAAGTATCGTAGAGTGCCCAAGTATTTTGTGTGGAAGTGTGCCTACAAGGACTACTTGAGATAGGATATCCCCATCATATCATCATTGGTGATGACGATGTCATCAACATAGATAACAATAAGAAAATGGCCTTTGAAAGACTTGGAGAAGAACAAGGAGTGGAATGTGACTGATCTTTGAAAGTTAAGATGTGTCAAGACATCTTTTAACTTGTTGAACTAGATCTGTGGAGACTGTATGAGGTCGTAGAGAGATCATTGAAGATGACACACTTTGTGAGAAGATGCCCCCTCAGCAACAAATTTTGGTGGTTGATGCATGTAGATGTCCTCCATAAGATCTTTGTGAAGAAATGCATTCATGATGTTGAGCTGAGTCAAGGTGAGATGCAAGGGGGATAAGGATGTAAACTGAGGCAATCCTTGTCACCAGAGAGAATGTCTCAAAGTAATCCATGTCAAAGGTTTTGGTGAGTCGTTCAACTAAGCCATCAGACTTGTTCTTTATAGAGAAAACCCACAGGCAACCTACGACATTTTTGTCTGTTGGTGGGTTTTCAAGATCCCATGTCTTGTTTTCATGGAGAGCCCTCATTTCTTCCATCATGGAAGCTTTCCATCTAGGATGACACAGAGCATCTATTGGTCATTTAGGGACATAATTTGTGTACTTGGTAGTAGCAATGGATGAAGCATAAGAAGAAAGACATGTTAGAGAATATATGTTGAAAAATAGGATTCTTGATACTACAAGAGATTATACATTTTTGTAGTGCCACCAGTAGATTGTATTGGTCTAGAAGTGATGATGATTATGCACATGTAGTCGGTGATTCATCTTACATAAATTGGTATAGTGTTTTTGATGACATAGATGGTGGTGGTGTTGGTAGCATGAATTGATTAGAGAACAAGACCATAGTATTAGAATGATCTAAGGGGTGAGGATGATGAAAACAACATTTCATCCTCCTAAAAGGTGACATCCATAAAGATATAGATCCTTCCAGATCTAGGTTGAAGATATTTGTGCCATTTTTGAGAAAAAGGATAATTGAGAAACACTATTTGAATAGCTCGGGGAGAAGCTTGTCAACCTTTAGATCAAAATTATGAATGAAGATGACACAACCAAAAACACTGAGGCAGTAGAGGAAGTTTGGCGATTGATAAGAAAGCAAGCGATAAGGACTACATCAGAACAAAAATACTTAAGCGAGTTGGCATGAATGAAAACAGAGTGTGTAGTGTCAAGTAAATGACAATTTTCATGTTCGGTGATGCCATTTTGTTGTGAAGAGTATGTGCATGAGCGTCGATGAATCATCCTTATGTCTCAAGGATGGTGTTGGTTCAAAGAATCTTGATCGATGTTGAATATTGACCAAAACCAATTTGTAAAACTTGCAAATTAATTTAAAACCTACATCATTAGTTTGTAGTAAGTAAAGCCATGTCACTCTGGAAAAAATCAACCATATACATAGAAATATCTATAACTAGTAGTCTTGAATGGACTATGTCCATCAGTATGAACTAAATCAAATATACTAGATGATTGTTTACAGATATAGGTGGGGAAGGGCACACAATGGTGTTTTCCTATCTGACAGGCATTACAAGGAATAGAAGAATAGTAAGATAAAGAACTATGTAATAGTTTAAGTTTGTATAAAGGCAAATGGCCATGATGTATATGCAACTAAAGTGGTATAAAGGCAAGAAGGGCTCGCGGTAGGCTAAAGGGTGGGTAGATAAGTAGTAGAGATTACCAGAGCGTACTCCCTGCCCAATCATTGTCATATGCCTCCAATCCTGTAAAATAAAACCAGATGGACCAAAGTTACAAAACATCAAAGAGAATCAACAATTTTTTCTATAGCGATTAAATTGTATGGAATTTTTGGAACAAAGTGCACAGCAATCAACTTGATTTTAGAAGGCATATGAATAGTATCACACTGAGTTACTCATATAAATGACTCATCTACCATGGTGGAAGAGGAGTGAGGGATAAATGAATTAGATCTGTTTATAATATGGGTCATACCGTTCATATGTTTTAATGCGTCTGAATTCATAAACCAATTAGATAAAGTTCCTTGAGAAGTGGTAGCTAGGTGGGTAGAAGAACCAGTAGTAGGTAAATCCCTAACTTGCCAATTAAAAGAGGCAGATGCGGGCATGTTGTTTTGGAGGGGAGAATACCCATAATATTAAGAAGTTTGGAAAAGGTGTTCCTACTCCTCATGGGATAATGAGACATGAGAAGTATAATAAGATGCATGTGGTGAAGGAGGTGCAAAACCAATTGTCAGGGCAAATGCTTGACGTTGTGAGCATGTGCTTGAGCAACATCGGCACAACTCCTGCCACGTCCTCTACCATAGTGTGTTGGATAGCCATTATTTTAGTGGTGGACATCTTTAGTATGTCCCTGCTTTCCATAATAAGTGCATTTTGGACATTGGCCTCCCCTACAATCATAGCTTTTGGCCGCCCGCAGCCATTTTCATTGGAGGATCAGACACAGTAGTGGGGGAGATGCAAGGAGCAAGCAATTTAGACTGGTCCAAGTGTGCATATTCTTGGCCCATAGATGGAAGGACAACACCAACTAGGAGTAGTTTTCAGACCACAGCAAAGCAAGTATGAAGCTTGTTGAGGAAGTTTCTAGTGAGTAGAGTTTGCCTCTATTTGATGACCTCAGTGGAGGTTGTTGGAGAGAAGAAATTTAGTTGGTTTGACAAGGCCTTAATTTCATCACAATACTTTGATAAGGGACAATTCCCTTGCTACTCAGAGAAGATTTTTTCTATGACTGTCACATATCTATTTGTTACTCTAATCCTATCTCCACTAACTGCATAGTCAGTGGCAGTAGGGTTTGGGCACCCGTCCATAGAATGGCACAAATATTTTACACATGCAATATATATGTAAGAGAAGTAACAACAAGATATAACAAGATACCAAATATATAGGAATCAAGTACCCATTTCTATATTCAAGCACTTACCATTGATGATTCATTTTTTAGTTTAGATTCTTGAGTGCAGCGGATCATCTGGAAACTACAAATTTGATAAACAAAATATATAAATGTGAGTGCATTCAGTATGCTATGAAAAGGCATGTAAATAGTTTTAGAATAATATATAACTTGCTTCGCTAGGAATCATGATAATGAGTCAAGAAGTAGAAAGAACTCAAGAAAACTTAATAATGGTATTTTATACAAGGCCTATTTTAGATTTCTTGATCCATTATTTCAACATTAGGTTGTATAATGGATTTCTATATATTATGTTTGAGCTTTTGTCAACATATTATAGCCAAACATGAAATTAGTATACATAGGAACAATAGTTCAACTAAGTACTTAAGTAGCCAAGCATTCATATGAGCATACACATGAGCAAGCCAATATCATAGTAGGGTCAAGAGTGAGTTAGATTATAAAGAAGGCCCAACCCCAAGGGGACCTAAAATATCAAAAAACATAACATGGATATTAGATCAAGAGGGATTTGATAAGTCTAACAACAATAATGTCATGTAGGTGTTCCCTTAGATCAATATTTCAAGTAGCTCATTCTTAGATCCAAGGTTCCAAACATGCATGTAATTACTCAATACAATCCAAGCCTCAACATCAAGCCTCAGTTCTAGGTGAAATATCTACATTAATAGTGATACTAGATAAAGATGATCTATGATATAGAATTAGGGGGATCATGAGATTTAGATTATCATCATAGTTCAAACAAGAAAGATTGTGAGTAGTCACACTAGATCAACTTAATGCAACAAGCTTACATTTCTAAGTCACATGAGCATTAGGGTCCATAGAGTGGAACATGTTAAGATTTAGGGTTGTAGAAGGATAACTCTACTGATTTGAAGTCATCAAGATAACATAGTTAACATTGGATCACGATCTAGAAAGGTTACAACCCAACCATCAATACATGCATATGGATTACTGTTACGGACCCAATAGTCCCACCTCGACTGTATGGACAGCTAGAGAGGGTTGATATACTCCAAGGGCACTCCCCCTATTGGACACATCTTTTAGGGTGGATCATTTGGGGCCTCTATCAATTGGTATTAGAGCCTTTCAGCCCACTTAAGGTCTGAGTGAGTGATTCCAAGCCACTCCGGAGAGGGCCCATGGTGTATAAGTTGGCCTTGGTCAAGTGTTAAAGCCACTTTACCTGAGCCTGGTGTGGAAGCCGAGGCCAATTGATATGGGTCCGCCGTGGGTGTCAGACCTTAAGGGGGATGGATTATTACGGACCCAATAGTCCCACCACGGTTGTATGGGCAGCTAGAGAGGGTTGATATACTCCAAGGGTGCTCCCCCCATTGGACATGTCTTTTGGGGTGGATCCTTTGAGGCCTCTATCAATTACGCTAGTATTACATGTTGTCATTAGGGCACACAAGTATGTTACATGGAAATTCAAGTCACAATATATTAAAGGGTCTGATTTGAAGGTGAACATAGAGATGTAAACATTAATGTTCTACTTTTGCACAAGCATTAAAGATCCAAACCTCTAAGTCCTTAAACATCACATCAAGGACATAGAAGTGTACAAAGGTGGATCTTTAAAATCATATGAATTATACGTGAAAAGGATGCATAAGATATTAGTTGAACAAGTTATAAAACATCATAAATTCTACTAATTTCAAATCTAGATGATTATAAGATGACAAATTAATGCTAAAGTTTCCATCTTAATCAAGCTACATCATGTATGTATAGAAGAGGCTCATTTTGAAGATTATGGTGATTATTCTAGTTACATCAAGATGATCCAAAGAATTAGACAAGTTCTAAATAGATCAAAGTTACTTGTTTAGGGATTGAAGGCATCATGGACAAAAGGGACACATAAAAGGGCATGAAAATCCTTAATAAACATGAAAGTTACACTTTTAGCCAAAAATAGGGGAACCGCGAGTAGATTCAGGTTTTGAAACCATTTTTAATGCATATGACTCATTCCTTAGATGAAAAATATCATATATTGTTTGTCCAAAATGGCCAAAGGATGGATTTATGGGGATTTTTCAAAGTTTTACCTAAAACATGTCCCTTTGGACCATTCGATCAAGATCTTGTGGTTGATTTCTATGCAGATGTTGAAGGAGTTGGGCTTCTTAGGCGTGCATCCTGGCACGGTATGTGGCCCTTGTTGAGCACCTTCACTCAGCGACGCTCGACCACTGTGTTCCGCTACTAGCTACTCCACAGTAATGTCTAGTGAACCCTAGTCGCTATGAAACATCATCAACCCCTTCCTCAGACTCTCGAGCACCCGAGGCCTGTATGGTGATGCTTCTAAGTAGCTCATTTTCTAGGAGCACAACGGATCAGGACCCCAAGCACCCGTCCAATTTTGTTGTATTGATGCAAGACCAGATCTAGTCCTCTCTTACTGTAACATCCCTGACCTGGGTTATGAACTAACCCTAGGTGTTTTGCCTAAATATGTAATTAAATCCTTGTGATTAACTTTGGGCATGTAATTAAGTTCCTCAGAAACATATATATAAAGTTGTAGCATTGTTTTGTAATACAGGGATCTATGTGCAAATTACCCAGTTAAGGGATTAACTTGCAAATTGCACATGTTGAGATGTTCCTATGATGTTGAGACATCATGAGGATGTTTATGATGAAGTTTGAGGGATTTCCCAAGCTTGAGCACCAAGGTGCAGCTGTGGAAGCAACCCCTGTACTTGAAAACCCTAAATTGGTGTAAAGTGCAATTTACCCAATTTGAGGGGTGCAACTTGTAAAATACATCATCTAAAATATCTTTTATGACTCTTGGCATCATTTAGAAGAGAAATGATGAAAAGGTCACTTCATTTGAATAATCATATAATAAAGAACACCTTTGTGATTGAATAATCAAGGTGTATGTATAATAGCCCTTTTATGTGTATGATTTAGTGATGGGTTGATCCTCTTTGCCTTCAATTCTTGACCTTAGAAGGAGTTTGTCCTTAGAAATAAGATGTGGGGACGTGCAAAGAAGAAAGGAAGGACTTAGATGAGAAATGAGGAAAGCATATGTTCTTATGTTGAAATTTCACCTAAGTATATATACTACCTTCCCCACTTAGCAAGGGAACGATCCTCTTCTTTTCATTTCTTTTCCCCTTGCTAAAAACCGACTAAGGCTAAGCTCTGGAACAGAGAAGGACGACCAAGGGTTTTAGGTAAGTTTGGAACATCCCTTTTGCTTGAATTCATGGAGGAAACTCGTTTTCAAGGTTGAATTCATGGCTAGCTCACCTAGCTTTATCTTTCTAGCCATTCCTTTTCAACTTTTCCTTGGAGAATTCACCTTGGCCGACCTGTGGAGCTCAAAGACGCCATTAAAGACCTGAATCTTGGAAGCTTGGAGCTCAAGGAACAACCTTTAGGTGGGTTTTATAACTCTAAACCTTATGCTTTGATTATACATCTTTTTCTATGCATATAGTTGCTAGTTCTTCTTCTTCCCTATTTTCCCCTTGCATCCTTGCAAGCAAAATCGTGAAGAACTGCTACTGTTCTTGAGGTAGAAGATAAGGGCGTTAATTCCTATGCTTATCCACGGATTTCCACTTTACCAAACGACCTCCACCAATTGCCCATACGGTTTACACAACCATTTGGTGGGCAAACGGTTTCAAGGTCGTATGAAGGCAAACGGCCTTCAAGACCATTTGGTCGCGTTGAACAAGTGACGACCGTATGGGAATCTTGTTTATAATTATGTAGGTTAATCACCCACAAAATTTGAGGGGTTAACTCCAAAGGAATCGTGATATATAAGCAAATCCAATTGAATTAAGTTCTGATTTTCAATCTGTTTAATTTGCCCTTTTTGGGCAAACGGTCTCAAGACCGTTTAAGATGGTTGACCAAGAGTTGACCGTTTGGTATTACTGTTCATAATGATGTTTATTAATGACTCACCAAATTTGATGGATTAATTCCAAACGAGTTATGAGTTGAAGGTTGATTAATAGGGCAAATCCTAATTGAAATCAGTGCTGAAATTCCAATGAGTTAATTAGTGATTTTGGGTTGATTAGCCCAAACGGTCTCAAGACCGTTTGGGGAATCATCCAAACGGTCTCAAGACCGTTTGGGGATCACCAGACCGTTTAGAGGTCTGGGGTCAAGTATAGTTGACCAATTAAAGGTCCAAAGGTACCAAATCATATTGCAATTAAGTATTGATGTGATGATCAACTCAATAGATCAAACCTTGATGAATTTTCACTAGAGTCCAAAGGATGGATGGGCAAACGGTCTCAAGACCGTTTGGAACTCATCCAAACGGTCTCAAGACCGTTTGGTGTCAACCCAAGACCGTTTGGAGGTCTAGGGTTAAGGTAATTTGATCAATTGAGGGCCCAATTATAGTGGGTTATTGAAATAATCAAATTGCTGATTTGTGACTTAATTAAGGTTCAACCCCTATCAAATCAACTGAGATTTTGATGAATTCTTGGGCAAACGGTCTCAAGACCGTTTGGAGGTTATCCAAACGATCCCAAGACCGTTTGGGCCAAGTTTGAGCCCGATTGGAGGTCAATTGATGGGATCAACTTCGATTTGATTCACATTGTTGAGTGTTGATGGTTGAATGTTTATAGACCTTAATTGAACCAACTCCAACCCTATTTGGATATCAATTGAGGATCAATTGAGTGACCAATTGGTTAAGTCTAACCCTAATTGTCTCAATTGATAAGTGGTTAGCAAGCTTGAGACCAATTGAAGGCTTCAACATAGGAAACCCTAATCGAGTTTACCCTTTGAATCACCTTGGAGGTCCATGCGATCTTGAGCTTTTAGGATCATACGACTTCAGGACCGAATGAGTTCATACGACTTCAGGACCGAATGAGTTCATACGACTTCAGGACCAAATGAGTTCATACGACTTCAGGACCGAATGAGTTCATACGACTTCGGGTCCGAATGAGCTCAAACGACTTCAGAAGTCAAACTATGACTAAACGGTCTTCACCCCATCTTGGGCAAATGACCTCAAGATCGTTTAAGGGTAAACAGTCTTGAGTGTCATGCGGTCTTGAAGTCAACCAAAGCTAAACTGTCTACAACCTTAAACGATCTCAGGATCGTTTGAAGGATGAAGGTGTGAAACCTATTGGGGACTTTTAAGGATAAGTCTGCCTAATGCCTTGAAGGCTTAGATGGTTTGATGGTTGTTCAACCTAAACCCTAATGATACCTAGGGACATTAAGGGTCAAGTGGTTAGTATATTAACCCAGGTTATGATCAATGGTGAACTTTACCAAAATACCCTTTATGGATTCAAGTAGGTAACCCCTTTTTATCATGCAAACCCCAATGGTTACAATGGTAATGACTTGGCTAGGCTTATCAATGTTGATTAGACCTAACCCAATCTAGAGGGATGTAATCATCACCTATGAGAAAGAGGAGAGAGAAAATCCCAATTATGGTTGAAATCCAAGTGAAATACCTTCAATATATATGAATGTACATGATTAGGGTATGATCCACCTATGTGAGATCATGAAACCCTATTTATGATAATTGATGAATCTTAATCTTATCTAAGAGCATCATTGATGATGTTCCTCATACATGATGATGTTATGAGTTCATTTTACCATAATGTGAATAATAAACCCTAATTCTAGGGTGATGGCATGTAATGTGAATAGTAACCCCTAATTGATGAGAATTAGGGAACTTAGCTCTTATGGCAAGAGTGGAAAGTATAATTCTTGATTTGAATTGCTTTTATCAGTTGAATTAACCTTGCAGGTTCTGATATGAAGATGATCATATCCAGGTATGGATGATGATGCTATATTCATTGAAAGCATGTTGTTAGCTTTATGAATAGTAAAGTATCTTGATGCCTTGTCAATGGCAACCTATATATTAAATGGGCTGTGAGAGCCATAAATACCATCAAGGTCATGCTTTAGAGATGACTTGTGATGAATGTATTGAGAAATGATGATTGATGAGAGTTAGGCTTGTTACATTTAGTATTCTCATTTCATAGTTGTTATGCTAATGTTATTGTTTGAAGAACAATGTATGATGTTAAAAGAATACTGAATGTACCTAACTAATCAAGTATGATGTAGAGCCCTGATCATAGATCCATCATTGTCAGAGATCAAATGATGGTGAAACAGGTTTTCCTAAGGGAACTCCTGGATCACATACTTTTGAGTATGTGGGGTATATGGATGTGTAGAACCTTACATCCTAGTGTAGGTGTTTGATGTAGATGTGTAATCCGTCAATCCTTCACTACAATCCCATACCGTATCAGTGGATGGTAAACATGAAACCTCCTGATGACGAAGAAAGCATAGATATCCGTATCAGTGGAAGATAAACATGAAATCTCCTGATGACGAAGAGAGTACAGAACGCCACTGTAACTCTAAAATAGCGAAGGACCAGATTACCCTGGTAAGCTATTATAGTAGAGGCACGAGATGTCCTACAAGTAATCCTCTTACTGACTGAGGAAGGTGAAGGTCATGAGAATCCGGCTCTTTCGATGACCTAGTATGATACCGAGGCACTTAACAGTGATTGGTTGGAGTATGAGTGGTAAACCTCATCTCCACAGGGCATAAAAGTAATGTTTGAAAAACATAATCCACAGCGTAGCATACCTGTTAGAGATAACTACGAGTTGATTGATTGATGTTACACTGTATAGTGCAAATGTCTTCATGTTTCATAACTGTTGAACTCATGCTTACTATTATATCTTATGTTGAATACTTTGAAGCTTTTACTGCTTAAGTTATTCTTTGAGGTGCTATAATAAAGCTTCTGGCAGAGAGTTATAACTCTCGTTGGGACAATTATGTAAAATTGTCTCACCCCGTAGACTTCAACTTTTTAGGTGGACGGAGGAACAGGTCTACAGGTGACCAGTCCCAGTAGCAGCAGCACCAGGGGCAACAGTAAAATCTCAGGTGGAGATTTAGCCTGCCATGTGGTGTAGTTAGAGTCAGTCCTATGTGTCCTCTGTACTCTCAGTTCTTGGAGTCTTTTGGTCTGAGATTTTGGTTATGAGTTCTTGAGATTTTGTATCATGTTGTATATAATTACTCAAGAAGTAATTATCTTAGATGTAAACAGTTTATCTCCTTTTATGAAGGAAGTTTTATGGTTTCAATGCTTTATCTCAAAAAGTTTTAATTTCCGCTTATTTTTTGTATTCCGCTGCTAATCGAATCGCTTCCGCTAAGTTTAAATCGTGTTTATATCGTGGTTTGGAGATCAGAGCCCACAATTAAGTGGTATCAGAGCTCTAGGTTCGCTGAGTCTACAGAGGCATAAGACTTAGGATGTTGAGTCTATCCTTAGTATCTCTTCCTTATCTAATAGAATCTTCTACTCCTCAGGAGAAGAAGATACATAAGAATGGCAGAGCCACATGATGAGTACGTGGCAGAGAGTAGTGCTAGTGCACCTCGAGGCGGTGCAAGGGTTCCAGAAATAGAACATCCTGCACCTGAACCACCCCAGTTTGACCCAGCTGATATGGGTAACCCAGCAGTTCAGACGATGTTTGGGCAGTTTATGACTGCCATGACACACATCACTGACAAGATGCCCATGCCTGCACCTTGGGCACCTGCCCAGCCTGAAGGACAAGGTATCGGTAAGACGTTCGAGCGACTTCGTCGTGTCGGAGCTACTGAGTACTTTGGGACTGCCGACCCCACAGATGCTGATCTGTGGTTAACAGAGTTGGAGAAGGCTTTCAAGATTCTTAATATCCCAGAGGCTGAGAAGGTTAGACATGTTGTCTATCTTCTCAAAGGCAGTGCTGGTCACTGGTGGAACATGGAAGAGCAGAAGAGACCTGGGATAGAGTTCTCGTGGGAAGAGTTTCGTCGGGAATTTATCAATAGATATTTTCCAAAGACCTTCCTAGATGAGAAGATCTCTCAGTTTGAGAGATTAAAGTAGGGCATGATGAACATTAGTGAGTATGAAGCTAAGTTCATGGAGTTGCTGTGGTTCTGTCCGCACATGGCTGCCACAGAAGAGGAAAGAATCAGGAGATTCGAGAAGGGTTTGAATGCTGATATATCAACCCCTGTGTCTGCCTTAGAAAACCGAGAGCGATTCTCTACCTTCGTTGAGTCAGTCCGAAGGATAGAGAGATCTGTGGTTGAGAAGAGGCAAACCCAGAAAAGATATCCACAGTTCCAGGGTTCTTCATCTAGGGATTCCAAGAAACCGAGATTCTCTGCACCTAACCCTCCACCACCCAGATCCAGTTCCCAAACTCATTGGTCACCAAGTAGAGGCAGGGGACGAAGCCTACCTCAACAAGAGACTCACAGTTTTGCATCAATGTCAGTTACTGGACCACCAAGACCACAACAACTGGAAAGAAGTTGCTACAACTGTGGGAAGGTGGGACACTTGATGAAGGACTTTCGATCTAGACCTGTCAGTATGACACAACCTCAGAGACAGAGTCAACAGGGATCACAGAGAAGGCAACCTCAAGGAGCAGCTCGAGGACGCGGGCAAGTGTCTCAAGCTGGATCATCAGCACCACCTCAACCTCAGGCGACAGCGAGGTTTTATGCTATGAACCCACCTGAAGCAGTGGTCAATCCACGGGTAGTGGCAGGTCAGATGGAACTTTTATATTCTGATATGTCTACATCCTGTGTTGTATCTGTTCTGATTGACCCGGGTGCTACGCACTCTTTTATCACTTGGAGAGTGATTCGTAACTGCAATATGACGGTTATGTCGTTTGGACTAACCAATGCACCAGTTGCATTTATGGAACTCATGAATAGAGTTTTTCGACCCTTCCTTGATCAGTGTGTTGTCGTCCTCATAGATGACATTCTGATCTATAGTAAGGATGCTCAGCAGCATGAGCAGCATCTTCGCCAAGCTTTGACCTTGCTAAGAGAACATAAGCTGTATGCTAAGTTTAGCAAGTGTGAGTTCTGGCTGCCGGAGGTATCTTTTCTTGGACATGTGATATCTACCTCGGGAATTCGTGTTGACCCTGCAAAGGTAGAATCTGTTCTACAATGGGAACAACCGAAGACACCGACGGAGATTCGAAGCTTCTTGGGGTTAGCTGGTTACTATCGAAGGTTTATTAAAAACTTTAGCTCTATAGCCTTACCTTTGACCAAGTTAACCCGGAAAGATGCTCCTTTTTCTTAGAGTGATAAGTGTCAACAGTCCTTTCAGTTGTTGAAGGAGAGGTTGACAAGTGCACCTGTGCTTGTGCTACCTGAGCAAGGAAAAGGATATATAGTCTTCTGTGATGCCTCCAAGAATGGACTTGGATGTGTGTTGACGTAGGATAAACAAGTGATTTCTTTTGCTTCCCGATAGCTTAAGAAGCACGAGGAGAATTATCCAACACACAATATAGAGTTAGCTGCCGTGGTTCATGCATTGAAAATCTGGAGGCATTATCTCTACGGAGAGACATTCCAGATTTTCACAGATTACAAGAACCTTAAGTATATCTTCTCTCAGCATGAGCTTAACATGAGGCAACGTCGCTGGATGGAGTTAATCAAGGACTACGATTGTACAATTGATTACCATCCAAGGAAGGCCAATGTTGTTACAGATGCCTTGAGTAGGAAATCAGCAACATCAACCATGGATAGAGCACAACTAAACTCTTTAGTATGCTCTAAGAGAGATATGCTTATCTCTTTAAGGCAAGACAATGTACAGTTGAAGGTGTCATTGTTAGCCGGGTTGATGGCTGAGATGCATATTAAACCTACCCTAAGAGAGAAGATTAAGGAGGCACAACATGTTGATGTTGTAGTTCAGCAGATTAGATCAGAGTATGGAAATGAGAAGCGAGATAGTTTCCATGATTCAGATGATCATGTAGCATGTTATCATGGGAGGATGATAGTGCCGGATGTGGATAACTGGAGGAAGTTAGTCCTGGAAGAAGCTCATTCTTCAATGTATGCTATGCATCCAGGGAGCACCAAGATGTATCGTAATTTAAAAGATCTGTATTGGTGGCCTGGAATGAAGAAGGATGTTGCAGAATTTGTTCTGAGATGTCCTGTGTGTCAGCAAGTTAAAGCTGAACACCAGAAGCCTGCAGGAACAATGCAACCTGTGCCCATACCACAGTGGAAGTGGGACCATGTGACCATGGACTTTGTTGTTGGCCTACCTAGGACAAGCAAAGGACATGATTCCATTTGGGTAGTTGTAGATAGGTTGACTAAGACAGCACATTTCTTACCTGTCAAAACAACCTATTCTGCTGAAAGGTTATCACAGTTGTATGTTCAAGAGATAGTGCGTTTGCACGGAGTTCCTGTCACTATAGTTTCTGACAGAGGTCCCCAGTTTACAAGTCGTTTTTGGGAACGACTTCATAATGCTTTAGGCACCCAGTTAAGGTTTAGTACGGCCTTTCATCCACAGACTGATGGACAGTCGGAAAGGACCATACAGACCTTGGAAGACCTGTTGAGAACATGTGTTCTCCAGTTTACCGGAAGTTGGGATCTACACCTAAGCTTGATAGAGTTTGCCTATAACAATAGCTATCAGCATAGTATTGATATGGCACCTTATGAAGCCTTGTATGGTAGACGTTGTAGATCACCCTTGTGTTGGTATGAGACTGGTGAGCATCAGTTGTTAGGACCTGATCTTGTGCAGCAAACTACAGAAAAGATTAAGGTAATACAACAACAGATTAAGACTGCACAAGATAGGCAGAAATCTTATGCTGACAAGCGTCGTAGACCCTCAGAGTTCGAGGTTGAAGACAAAGTGTATCTCAAGGTCTCGCCTTGGAAAGGAGTCCTTCGTTTTGGAAAGAAAGGGAAGTTAGCTCCTAGATTTATGGGGCCTTATCCAATCATTGAACGGATTGGAAAAGTAGCCTATAAACTAGAGCTGCCACCAGAGTTACAGAGGTTACATCCTATGTTTCACATTTCTATGCTAAAGAAATGTCACCCAGACACTGAGTCAGTTCTAAAACCTATGGAGGTAGAATTGAATGATGATATATCTTATGAGGAAGGACCAGTGTCAATCCTTGATAACAGAATTAAAAAGTTAAAGAAGAAAGATTTAAGCCTTGTGAAAGTCCTCTGGAACCACCGTGGTGTTGAAGAAGCCACTTGGGAACTATAGGATGAGATGAGAAGGAAATACCCTGCCCTTTTCTCTTAATACGTTTTATCGATTTCAGGGACGAAATCCTTGTAAGGGGTGGATAATTTGTAACATCCCTGACCTGGGTTATGAACTAACCCTAGGTGTTTTGCCTAAATATGTAATTAAATCCTTGTGATTAACTTTGGGCATGTAATTAAGTTCCTCAGAAACATATATTTCAATTTTGCCCCTTTATATATAAAGTTGTAGCATTGTTTTGTAATACAGGGATCTATGTGCAAATTACCCAGTTAAGGGATTAACTTGCAAATTGCACATGTTGAGATGTTCCTCTGATATTGAGACATCATGAGGATGTTTATGATGAAGTTTGAGGGATTTCCCAAGCTTCAGCACCAAGGTGCAGCTGTGGAAGCAACCCCTGTACTTGAAAACCCTAAATTGGTGTAAAGTGCAATTTACCCAATTTGAGGGGTGCAACTTGTAAAATACATCATCTAAAATATCTTTTATGACTCTTGGCATCATTTAGAAGAGAAATGATGAAAATTTCACTTCATTTGAATAATCATATAATAAAGAACACCTTTGTGATTGAATAATCAAGGTGTATGTATAATAGCCCTTTTATGTGTATGCTTTAGTGATGGGTTGATCCTCTTTGCCTTCAATTCTTGACCTTAGAAGGAGTTTGTCCTTAGAAATAAGATGTGGGGACGTGCAAAGAAGAAAGGAAGGACTTAGATGAGAAATGAGGAAAGCATATGTTCTTATGTTGAAATTTCACCTAAGTATATATACTACCTTCCCCACTTAGCAAGGGAACGATCCTCTTCTTTTCATTTCTTTTCCCCTTGCTCAAAACCGACTAAGGCTAAGCTCTGGAACAGAGAAGGACGACCAAGGGTCCTAGGTAAGTTTGGATCATCCCTTTTGCTTGAATTCATGGAGGAAACTCATTTTCAAGGTTGAATTCATGGCTAGCTCACCTAGCTTTATCTTTCTAGCCATTCCTTTTCAACTTTTCCTTGGCAAATTCACCTTGGCCGACCTGTGGAGCTCAAAAACGCCATTAAAGACCTGAATCTTGGAATCTTGGAGCTCAAGGAACAACCTTTAGGCGGGTTTTATAACTCTAAACCTTATGCTTTGATTATACATCTTTTTCTATGCATATAGTTGCTAGTTCTTCTTCTTCCCTATTTTTCCCTTGCATCCTTGCAAGCAAAATCGTGAAGAACTGCTACTGTTCTTTAGGTAGAAGATAAGGGCGTTAATTCCTATGCTTATCCACGGATTTCCACTTTACTAAACGACCTCCACCAATTGCCCATACGGTTTACACAACCGTTTGGTGGGCAAACGGTTTCAGGGTCGTATGAAGGCAAACGGCCTTCAAGACCATTTGGTCGCGTTGACCAAGCGACTACCGTATGGGAATCTTGTTTATAATTATGTAGGTTAATCACCCACAAAATTTGAGGGGTTAACTCCAAAGGAATCGTGAGATATAAGCAAATCAATTAGCAAATCCAATTGAATTAAGTTCTGATTTTCAATCTGTTTAATTTGCCCTTTTTGGGCAAACGGTCTCAAGACCGTTTAAGATGGTTGACCAAGCATTGACCGTTTGGGATTACTGTTCATAATGATGTTGATTAATGACTCACCAAATTTGATGGATTAATTCCAAACGAGTTATGAGTTGAAGGTTGATTAATAGGGCAAATCCTAATTGAAATCAGTGCTGAAATTCCAATGAGTTAATTAGTGATTTTGGGTTGATTAGCCCAAACGGTCTCAAGACCGTTTGGGGAATCATCCAAACGGTCTCAAGACCGTTTGGGGATCACCCAAGACTGTTTAGAGGTTTGGGGTCAAGTATAGTTGACCAATTAAAGGTCCAAAGGTACCAAATCATATTGCAATTAAGTATTGATGTGATGATCAACTCAATAGATCAAACCTTGATGAATGTTCACTAGAGTCCAAAGGATGGATGGGCAAACGGTCTCAAGACCATTTGGAACTCATCCAAACGGTCTCAAGACCGTTTGGTGTCAACCCAAGACCGTTTGGAGGTCTAGGGTTAAGGTAATTTGATCAATTGAGGGCCCAATTACAGTGGGTTATTGAAATAATCAAATTGCTGATTTGTGACTTAATTAAGGTCAACCCCTATCAAATCAACTTAGATTTTGATGAATTCTTGGGAAAACGGTCTCAAGACCGTTTGGAGGTTATCCAAACGATCCCAAGACCGTTTGGGCCAAGTTTGAGCCCGATTGGAGGTCAATTGATGGGATCAACTTCGATTTGATTCACATTGTTGAGTGTTGATGGTTGAATGTTTATAGACCTTAATTGAACCAACTCCAACCCTATTTGGATATCAATTGAGGATCAATTGAGTGACCAATTGGTTAAGGCTAACCCTAATTGTCTCAATTGATAAGTGGTTAGCAAGCTTGAGACCAATTGAAGGCTTCAACATAGGAAACCCTAATCGAGTTTACCCTTTGAATCACCTTGGAGGTCCATGCGATCTTGAGCTTTTAGGATCATACGACTTCAGGACCGAATGAGTTCATACGACTTCAGGACCGAATGAGTTCATACGACTTCAGGACCGAATGAGTTCATACGACTTCAGGACCGAATGAGTTCATACGACTTCGGGTCCGAATGAGCTCAAATAACTTCAGAAGTCAAACTATGACTAAACGGTCTTCACCCCATCTTGGGCAAATGACCTCAAGATCGTTTAAGGGTAAACGGTCTTGAGTGTCATGCGGTCTTAAAGTCAACCAAAGCTAAACAGTCTACAACCTTAAACGATCTCAGGATCGTTTGAAGGATGAAGGTGTGAAACCTATTGGGGACTTTTAAGGATAAGTCTGCCTAATGCCTTGAAGGCTTAGATGGTTTGATGGTTGTTCAACCTAAACCCTAATGATACCTAGGGACATTAAGGGTCAAGTGGTTAGTATATTAACCCAGGTTATGATCAATGGTGAACTTTACCAAAATACCCTTTATGGATTCAAGTAGGTAACCCCTTTTTATCATGCAAACCCCAATGGTTACAATGGTGATGACTTGGCTAGGCTTATCAATGTTGATTAGACCTAACCCAAGCTAGAGGGATGTAATCATCACCTATGAGCAAGAGGAGAGAGAAAATCCGAATTATGGTTGAAATCCAAGTAAAATACCTTCAATATATATGAATGCACATGATTAGGGTATGATCCACCTATGTGAGATCATGAAACCCTATTTATGACAATTGATGAATCTTAATCTGAGAGCATCGTTGATGATGTTCCTCATACATGATGATGTTATGAGTTCATTTTACCATAATGTGAATAATAAACCCTAATTCTAGGGTGATGGCATGTAATGTGAATAGTAAACCCTAATTGATGAGAATCAGGGAACTTAGCTCTTATGGCAAGAGTGGAAAGTATAATTCTTGATTTGAATTGCTTTTATCAGTTGAATTAACCTTGCAGGTTCTGATATGAAGATGATCATATCCAGGTATGGATGATGATGCTATATTCATTGAAAGCATGTTGTTAGCTTTATGAATAGTAAAATATCTTGATGCCTTGTCAATGGCAACCTATGAATTAAATGGGTTGTGAGAGCCATAAATACCATCAAGGTCATGCTTTAGAGATGACTTGTGATGAATGTATTGAGAAATGATGATTGATGAGAGTTAGGCTTGTTACATTTAGTATTCTCATTTCATAGTTGTTATGCTAATGTTATTGTTTGAAGAACAATGTATGATGTTAAAAGAATACTGAATGTACCTAACTAATCAAGTATAATGTAGAGCCCTGATCATAGATCCATCATTGTCAGAGATCAAATGATGGTGAAACATGTTTTCCTAAGGGAACTCCTGGATCACATACTTTTGAGTATGTGGGGTATATGGATGTGTAGAACCTTACATCCTAGTGTAGGTGTTTGATGTAGATGTGTAATCCGTCAATCCTTCACTACAATCCCATACCGTATCAGTGGATGGTAAACATGAAACCTCCTGATGACGAAGAAAGCACAGATATCCGTATCAGTGGAAGATAAATATGAAATCTCCCGATGACGAAGAGAGTACAGAACGCCACTGTAACTCTAAAATAGCGAAGGACCAGATTACCCTGGTAAGCTATTATAGTAGAGGCACGAGATGTCCTACAAGTAATCCTCTTACTGACTGAGGAAGGTGAAGGTCATGAGAATCCGGCTCTTTCGATGACCTAGTATGATATCGAGGCACTTAACAGTGATTGGTTGGAGTATGAGTGGTAAACCTCATCTCCACAGGGCATAAAAGTAATGTTTGAAAAACATAATCCTCATCGTAGCATACCTATTAGAGATAACTACAAGTTGATTGATTGATGTTACATTGTATAGTGCAAATGTCTTCATGTTTCATAACTATTGAACTCATGCTTACTATTATATCTGATGTTGAATACTTTGAAGCTTTTACTGCTTAAGTTATTCTTTGAGGTGCTATAATAAAGCTTCTGGCGGAGAGTTATAACTCTCGCTGGGACAATTATGTAAAATTGTCTCACCCCGTAGACTTCAACTTTTTAGGTGGACGGAGGAACAGGTCTACAGGTGACCAGTCCCAGCAGCAGCAGCACCAGGGGTAGCAGTAAAATCTCAGGTGGAGATTTAGCCTGCCATGTGGTGTAGTTAGAGTCAGTCCTATGTGTCCTCTGTACTCTCAGGTCTTGGAGTCTTTTGGTCTGAGATTTTGGTTATGAGTTCTTGAGATTTTGTATCATGTTGTATATAATTACTCAAGAAGTAATTATCTGAGATGTAAATAGTTTATCTCCTTTTATGAAGGAAGTTTTATGGTTTCAATGCTTTATCTCAAAAAGTTTTAATTTCCGCTGATTTTTGGTATTCCGCTGCTAATCGAATCACTTCCGCTAAGTTTAAATCGTGTTTATATCGTGGTTTGGAGATCAGAGCCCACACTTACGTCAGGGGGCTCCAGAGTGAAGACACCCAAAGAGAGTGAGGAGGCGACGTCCATGGAAATGGAGGATAATGAGCTCAAAATTTAGGAGCTAGGGTTTGAGGGAAATGGAGAAAAAGGAGGAAACAAGTCAGGGAAGGAGTTTTATAGGAAAAGGGAGCAGTAACTTGTGCCAAAGTGGCAGGAAAGAGCGGGTAGGTGAGGCATGATGCCATTGCCGTCGGACTGGTGTACAGAGGTAGAAGACAATATTGCAGCCATTGGATGGGGACTCAGATCTACAGTTGTGGGATATGGTGGCTAAAAATTGTGGCTCATGATTGGTCGAGAAGGGGGAGTGTGGATGGCCCCAAAGACAAAGGGAGACAGGGGTGTGGCTGGGCTACATGCCCCTCTTGTGCCCCAAAAGGCCGGCCCACTATCAAAATGAGGAATAAATCAAATCAAAAATTAGTTTTTGAAGGCCTAAACTTGAAAAGGGCTTATCTCCCTCATCCGAGCTCAGAATAGAGTAAAACTTAGTGCATTGGAAATGACAGAGAGAGATATACAACATGAGCATAAGAGTAGGATATAAATATTTGCAAAGATATGATCAAAATTCAAAGAAAGAGTGATGATGTGTGACAATAATATAAGCTTGATTTTTTTGTCTAGTTTAGTATCACCAAGGTGATACATGCATACTAGATGGAGGAAATGTGTATCAAAACACATAAAACATGAAACTAATGGTGAAAACAAGAATGAAGTCAAAATTAGAAGTCATATTCAAAGTGTGTCATTCCTAGTTGTCACAATGATGTTGTAGATGTGCAAATAGGTGTCTTCTTAATTGAAGAATTGCTTCATTTCATCCCACATTATTTTGTACATATGTACCACATGTACTTGATTGCAACTTCAGGCTCCATAGACCCTCATAGCCAGGAGAGAGCTTAGTTGTTACATGTAGTCCATGTAGTGTCGGGCACATCAAGAGCACCCTCAGTGATAAACTTGAGTTTTTCCTATGATTCCAGGAATGTTTGAACATCATTCATCCAAAGTAGAAAATTGTCATCACTGAGTTTGATATAAGAAACATGAGGCATATCATTATAGATAATGGTAGGCATTGGCTTGGCAGCTTTAGCTATGATATCATAATAATAGTATCAGAATATGGAGCACGGTACAAACAGAAGATAAAGATATCGAAATGTAGCACGGTACAAACTGAATGTAAATGTATCAAAATATAGCATGATATAAAAGAATAAAATAGAAATATTACCAGAATGAAAACTCAATAGAAGGAGTAGCGGCACTACGAAAATTGAATTTTATAGGAAGAAAGCAGTATTATCGGAATGAAACTCTGTAGAAAGAGAAGTGACACTATCAGAATGGATCTCGGTAGGAAAATAGAAAGTACTACCACATTAATAGCACGGTAGGATAAAAAATATGAAATCCATACTTTTTTAGAAAGGCACTTAGTCATGTGGATTAGGAGAACTAAATAGAGAGGGAAAAAAATAAAGCTTTGTCCATTTTTATTTTGGTGTTTTATAAATCAGGAGAGGGTTGGTGGTGGGCGGTGGCCGCCAATTAAGGGAGAGGGAGGGTTGTGTGGGGAGAGTTGTGGAGAGGTGGGTTAGATTTTTGCTCTTGAAATGATGTAGAGTAGATTGCTTTTAATAAATCAAATAAGAATATTGGGTCTCCTATATAAAGGAGTCCAGGGGTGTATGGGTTTAATTTAAATAAGGAGAAATGCAATGGGCCTAATCCCAACTAATCAAATATACCATCACTGCATGCGGCATACTTAGTTATATGAGATTTCATATATTATATTGTAATTTGGAATGTATTTATACACATTCTATGTTTGATTAAAGAGATAAAGATTTGATTTTGTGGGAGTTTTAGACATAATGAGACCCTTGTATTTTGGTGTCATCCAAATAGATTAGGACGTCAAAATCTAAATTGAACTAGTGGGGAACAACAGTGTGTGATGTAAATGCAAAAAATAAATGAGAAAAAAAACTAGTGGGGAACAAAGAAAGAAGAAAATCATATACTTTTTAAGTACATACAAATTAAACATAAAATTTAAGTTTGTGAAATTTTAAAAATAAGTATTTAACTAATATACGATGGAAAAATGTGAAATCCCACTAAGTAAGCATGCCCATAACAAATATATTTATACAAGTAATGCCAACAGATGAACCAAGCATGCCTATAACAAATACATTTGTTTAAGTAATGCAGTGTCTGGACTGGTAGGTACTGGCGTGGTCACTCAAAGACAAAGGGGGATGCATGCCCTACCCAATGTTGCTGAGATGGAAATGAGAGTATACTTAAAACTAATACTATAAAATCATGGTACATGTCAACACCTACATAAATTCCTTCATAGAGGCACGGGTTACTATTGGCCTGTCAATCCTTTTTGTATAGCAAAACTCACAAATCTAAAAATCAAATCAGAAAAAGACGATGATGGCCACATCGTATTCCTATTGGTGATATGTTGAATACACCATAAATGAGAGATGGAATCATCGGCTAGCACTTCGAAGACATCAAATGCAATAAAAAAATGCTTTACCGAAACGTTGTCCTATGCTTATAATTTTTTGTGTGGCCACATTAGAGGCAAATTGACCTGGTGAGATTGATTAGAAATGGAATGTACGCCATGTCCGATGATGTAAAATTGGTGATAGTGCCCTATCCGCTCGACGACTTCCAACCGAAATGAAGAGTAATATCCCCAGCAGACTAATAAATAAAATTTATCATATATATCGCAGATAACCTCACTATAACTACTAGAGTTTTTCCCAAAAAGCCCCTTCACTTTTCCCTAAATCCCAGATAACCTCCTCAGGTTTAGATAATCACAATAACCCCCCTCAACTATTGAGACAATTCCAAATACACCCCCAACCGTTAGCCCCCGTTACCAAACTAACGGATGGGCTGATCTCTTCTCTTTTTTACTATATCTGTCACATTGTTATGTTCAGTTACTTGCTTATTTGATTTTTTTATTTTTTGTAATACATATTTTAATCATAGAATCAAATAAGTAATGGCATTTAAGTCTGTACATATATCACTCCAAACCAGTGGATCAGGTCGATTATTCCTTGTTGTCCGGTCTTGAGTTCACTTTCGGTCCGGTCCTTGGTCCGTTAGGGGTGTAAACGGTGCGAGTACGGTGCAGGTCTGGCCATACCCATATCCATACCCATCTAATTTAGCGGGTTTGGTTCCGGTTCTAGACCCGCATAATAAAAAATTTAGACCCGCACCATACCCGTACCCGCATTAATAGCGGGTTTGCGGTGCGGGTATGCGGGTAAGCGGTTCTATATAGAACATCATGTTGTTATTGTAAGAAAATTATGATTATGTTGCGTTTATATTAATACTACAAGATATTGCTATCATATAGTACATTAACATGTAATAGTTGTATTAAATAACTTTGTAGATTGAAGATTAGTTGAGCTAGTTTGTATCATATTTGTAGTCATCGTCATAATGTTTTAATTATGTAGCATATGTTGTAACTATGTTGATTTTAAGTTTACATATGTTTCTCATGATTGAAACTAGAATAGTTAATTCTCTATTTGATGACTACTCTCAACCTTATTAAAATTAAAGTGGGACTTAATCAAAAGTATTATATTAGTTAGACTAGGAAAGTATGATATAAATACAATATTATCTAAGTAGTTATTTATCTTTAGCGGGTCTGCGGGTCTAGTGGGTTTGGGTCTAAGCATACCCATCAGTGGACCCGCTTATATGCGGGTCCAAGGGTATGCGGGTCTAAGGGTATGCGGGTACAAGAATTTAGACCCGTAACGGGTCTTTAAAGGGTTCGAATTTGTGGGTCTGCGGGTCTACCCGTACCCATTTACAGCCCTATGGTCCGTCGTCTTTTCAAGATCCGATCTTGAGTCCAATCAGATCCAAATCGGCAGAAACGTGTCTGCAACCGGATAGTATAAAAAAACTTCTTACATGTATGAAGTAAATCTAACATTTATGAAGGATTGTAAGGATGTGCAACACATTATCAATGACTCTAGAATTAACCAATAGGTATATTAATGCAGCGTTTGGAAACATGATTTAATTTTACCGATGGCCCATCATAGATAACTCATCGCAACAATTTTTGTGAGAAATGAGCGGCTTGTAGAGTTTACCTATCACTCCCGACAAAAAATACTATAAAATTAGAGTGGTGGACAACCGCGTGTTTGGCAACGTGATTGGTGACGATTGACCTGTCGCTCGTGGTTGTCCATCACTACCCGAGCAATCGCCACCGCTTTGCCAAACGATGCATAATATTATGGTATGCATGTTGATGTCATTATATCAATAAATGCTATTACATTTATACAATACGGAGTGTCTTCACACAAAATTGAATATTGTATTTCATTGTGACAGTTAATAGCTAAAAAGATATCACACATTGAATTGACTTGGTAATAACTTAATGTTGCATATAAACTATCATAATGCAATTGTCTAGTACTTGTACGCGTTACTTTTTTGTGTGCTAAGAATTAATAATTGTTAGTGTGGAATGTGTTATTATATATTAATACTATATTAGTTATGTTTCGAATAGTTTATCATAGTTTAATTTCTCGAGTTGTAAAAATTTAATTGTGTAAGTTGATTTGTGTTACCAACTCTAATGATTTATTTGTTCTTATATAATTTGTAGTATATATATATATCAGTTTATAGACAAATACACGACCATATATGTTTGTTATCATGTCCAATTCTGGTTCAGCCTTGATCCGGTCTTTAATTTCACCAGTTGAACGAACAAGTTCTTATTTGGTCTGATCCTCAGCGCATGATCTTTTATTAACTGAGTCTTCGTCCGATCTAATCCAAACCATTCGGATCCGGTCCGAGTTTGACCGATGTACAGTCCTAATGACATGTTATGATTAGTATTATCTACTTTCTTCCAAATATATTAACCTAATTGGAGTTAAAATGTAAAATAAAAAACAAATCAAGAAATAACTACACAAGTTGGGTGTAAAGCAAAATGAGAATTAGCCCAGCCGTTAGTTTGTAACGTTGGCTAACGGTTGGGCGATAACTGGAATATAGTTGAGGGGTTGCTTGGAATTATTTAAACATGAGGGGGTTATTGGGAATTTACGGGAAAATGAGGGGGGTTTTGGAAAAAAAAACTCTAATTACTATGTTCAAGCACATTAAAGTCGTGATACAGTATTTGACTGTTTATGACGAACCATTCTGACGTCTCGTTTTGTCAGTGATCTGTAGAAAAGTATATTTTCTTAAATAAAGGTTGTAGTACCAAAGCTATGTTTGTAAAATTTGGTGATTGAAGCGAGCTTGATTACATTTGTTTTAGTCTAGTGTCCGTTTCGGTTGTTCTACTCCTGATATAATAAACACTGGTCTCAATTTTTAATATGGAGCGAAAAATTGATATAATCAAGCGCATTGCAGCATGTAATTGTACCGTTAAGAAGTCAAATATCTCAAAGCGCAGTAAAAGCATATTTTAATTTACTAATTCTTAGAATTAGAATCAAAATTGAAGTATAGAGATTTGTATGGTGCCCCTTCTTATTAAATTTCTAAGCTTCGCCACTGCATTAAATTTCTAAGCATCGCCATTGCCAGTAGGGCGCCTGAAGCCGAGAGCCATCCGGCCTTGATCCGGTCAACAGCGTCCAGCCGTCCCATACCATTACCGATGTCAATTAATACATGGCAGATTCAAAAGAAGATACTAACGGCAGGTGCAGGTGGAGGCGTGGAGCAATTATACCTGTATGGCGCATAAGCTACGAGCTTACTGGATTGATCCGGTCAACAACTTCCAACTGTCCGATATACCAACGTCAATAAATCTGTTCAATGTACCAACGTCAATAAATACATGGCAGTTTCCATAATTAAGAACCAATCCTAGTTCCTACAGTTGCGACTGGATAAATGTCTCGCTGCAAGAAGAAAAATTCTAGGCTCAGAGTTATCCACCCGCTGGTCCACCCGGAAGTTAGAAAAAAGTTAAGCTACACACAGTCCCCCTTACCCCCAGGTTCCCACCCGTTTTTTGGGAAAATACATCTGCAGCATTTGCAGTTGTCTTTGTATTAATACTCATGTAAAGTTCATACAAAGTCCATGCAAAGTGTAGAGAATGGAACAGTATGTCTCTCCACTCTTCTCTCCAGAGTATTAATACTCATGCAAAGTCCATTCAAAGTGTATTAATTCGTTTTTTCTCTTGTAATTATTCTCTCCCGTTCTAATCCACCCACCTGCATTCCCGTATTAGTACAGTACCTACGGAATCCAATAGCAACATTGATCTGGAAGCATAAGTACAGTACCTACAGAATCCAGTAGTAACATTTGTCATCTGGACATAAGTACAGTACCTAGGGAATCCATGCAAAATAAGTACAGTACCCACTTGTTAATTCTAACTCAGTTTTTTCAAACATAAGTACAGTACTTACCAAATTATAAAACCAAGCATAAGTACAGTACTTAACAATTTACAAAATCAAGCATAATTGTATAACTGATCTGGAAACATAAGTACAGTACCTACGGAATCCAATAACAACATTTTTTCACCTGGACATAATTTTTTTACAAAAATGTAGTACACATCTGGTCCATAATCAGCTATAAAATGCATCTATAAGTATTGTACCCAATTATTAATTTTCAACCCAGTTTGTCAAATATAAGTACAGTACCACTCAAATTTATTTGTGAATGTATATGTATTTATTGTAGGTACAGTACTTACGTAATCTGCAGTGGGGATAAATATGCAATAGAATTTTTTTGTAAGCTATAGTGGATTGATATATGCCATTTGTATGACTGTTGCATGGAGTGGACAGAGTATTTGTACCTTGCATGTATTTTGCATGCTTTTACATGGGTAATAGTATCAAAAACCGGCTGCATGCTGGGATTAATTAAAAATCACCTATTCCCGAGTACCGGGTAGGCCAGCGGGTAGGTCAGGTGTTATGTGTAGAATTTTTCTTAGAAAAATGCAAAATTTAATGTGTGGCACAATACTCTACCTACGGCAGAGTGTTTATATTATTGCTCATGTGGCAGCCATTAAAATCTCATGCAAAGAGTAGATATTCTATCCATTTTTCAAGGAATTGTTATTGTGATATCCTAGTCCACCATAGATTACGAAAATATTATATATATATTTTTTTAAATTCTCTCTATTTTTTTAAAAAGATCTATTGCCTCCCAATTTCTCATGGTCTAATTTTTTTCTCAAATATGCACGTACTGTACGTACATTTGTTGATATTTTTTATTTGTAATTTATTTCACATTGCACAAAATTACAATAATATCATTGTGCAAAAATACAATACTAACAGCCACATTTTGTACAAAAATATTTGATTGCATTTTGAGTATAGTACATGACGTACAGTACATGTCATATTACAAGTCGTACAGTACATGATGTAGTGGGAGACATATAGTACTAGACGTACAGTACGAGGCATACAGAAATGTACAGTACGAGACATACATAATATACAATACTAGACGTACAATATGAGAGAAGCTGGAACCAGGTACAATACGTTGTAGAGAGTGTCATGGTTGTGGACTGACTGGATGAAGGCACATATGTGGCAGAGAATGGGGTCAACGGAGGTGTTGTGGAGTTTGGTGAGGAAGAAGGAAAAAAAGGAAGCTGGAACTAAGTACAGTACTTGGGCAGCGCACTGCAGTGAAGTGGTCTCTCTTGTTGCTGCGAATTCAGACGTATTGTACTTGTGCGCGGACGTTGATGGGGTAGAATGTGGCTGGAGAGAGTTGTTGCAAAAAAGAAACTGAATTAACATAAATTGCGGTTGGAGAGAGGAGTTACAAAAAAGAAACCGAATTAGCATTAATTACGGCTGGAAAGAGGAGTGGTGAGAGAACTATAAAACTTTTCATCTTCTGTATGGAGTTTATTCTTGTAAAATTAATTCATATCATAAAAGTCGGTTGGGACCAGGCTTTTTGTCGACTCCCGATACACTGGTGGGTGGCCGGGTATAGAAGTGACTATGTGTAGCATAAGACCTGCAAGAACGCGGGGAGTCGACAGCTGCACAAGAAGAGAGAATGATTGGGAAAATTCTAGTCACGGTAACTTCCCTACCCACTGCCATACCCGGTGCATGGGAAAAAAATAAAATTTAATGCATCCTATAGATATCCCACCTGCACCTTTGCACCTGCCCTTTGGTATTATTGTCCATGTAAACCTCATGCAAAGTCATGCAAACTACAATTTATTGCATTCACTTCTCACATATTTTGTTTGTGATATCTAACTCAATCCCAAATCATGAAAATTATTCAAATTTAAATTTTTGTTCATTGCCAGTTCCCTTTATTTTTTTTCAAAAATCTTTATTGTCTTCCAATTTTCTGCAGTCCAGATTCATGCACAAAAACGTAAGTACTGTACGCACATTTGTTGATAACTTTTTTTGCAACTTATTTATATGTTGCATCTAATGTTGTTATATATGCATAACAATATACTCTCAAATTTTAATCATATATATAATATTTTACACAACATTATTTATTGCAAAATTTGTTCATGCATAAACATTATCATTTTTAACTCAGTTTTTACGTACAATACAAGATGTACACTACAAGATGTACTGTACTAACAACCGTGTGTTACGTGAATATGTCAATTCTTGTTATCACTGTCCATCAAATATTTGTTACATGAAGAAGTATGTTAATAACAAACACATTGTACAAGAAGTACACTATTAACCACATACAATACATTCATAAACCACATACAATACTACCGTACGAGACATACAATACTAACATCATTTTGACAATACATTAAGATGTACAGTACGTGACGTACAGTACAAGACGCACAGTACGAGACATACAGTACGAGACGTATAATATGAGATTATTTTTTCTATATATTTAAAATGTAGCGCGGGACGTATTGTATTAGTGTGGGAATGTTGGTGAGGTGGAATGGAACTGCAGGGACGTACAATACGAGACGTACTGTACTAATACAAGAATGTTGGTGAGGTTGAATGGAACTGGAGAGAGAAGTTGCAAAAGAGAAAATAAATATTTAAAAATCGGGGATGTATAGAGGAGTGGGGACAAACTTTGGGGTTTTGAAACTTCTGCATGGAGTTAATTCGTGTGCAATTACGGAGTTAATTCGTTTGCAATTACTGTGCATGAAGAAAAAAAACTGGCAGCAGACTTTTGTAGGTTCCCGAGAATGGACTATGTGGGAGGGTATGAAGATTACCTGTGGGGTAGCGTAACTCAATGATTGGCTCCTCTTCGTACTGGCTCCTCAATGCCATCATGACATGTAGTTGGCAAGAAGGAGACGAACTGGAGCTTTTGGGACCGGTGTTGATGCTGATGTACCTATCAGCACTACGGCATGTTCCGGCAGCCGTCCCGGCTCCAGAAATGGATGGGCGTCTCATCTGTCCATGTCGCCATTTAACTGTGCAGTTTCCTGGAGCTTTCCAAGCGGGAGACGCATGGAGGCATGGGTCCAGTCCCTCGTCATATGCAGGTGCCGTTTAGTTACCTCTACGACGCATCTCGAGCATGTTGTTTATTTCCATGGCATGGGCACGGTTTTTGACTATCACCTCATTAAATTCATATTCATGATCACGTTCAAGTATAGTCTCCATCACCTCTTCTTCCCTACTTTCCTAGTCCAAGCAAAAGCACCAAGATGGGCCATGGACTATGAAATCCAAATATTTGTCATGCACCATGGAAAACAAAATTAATCATGTCAATTAATTGCCAATTGGTGCCCCCAATATATTGGGCCCACATCAAATGTTGTCCTATCCCTTCATGAGTTACAGGCGGTAATTGTTTGTAACAATGTTAGATATATATGGCTGCTGCTTTAGCAACCATCTATTTAGCATGGGTTAAGCCCAATGTAACGCAGCAATTACATGTGAGAAAAGTAATTTTGTCTCCGGTGCAAATGGCAAAAAAATTATATCTCATATTGCTCACTCCTAGAACTTTTGTGGTCCTCATATGTAGGATCACATGGGACACTAGTGTCCAAGGGGTCATAGGAGGGAGATATGTTCGCCTCCTTGGTGGATGGGGTTACCACATCACAACGCACGCACACACGCGCATGCCACGCCACGCCTCGCCTGGCCGGACTCGAGCTCGGGCTCGGGCTCGTGGATTGTGGACAATGTCTTCCGGCTTCTTTTTGCACTAGGATACGACTAAGTAATTAATTACTCGTATAATTAATTATTTCTTTCCTATTAGGATTTCCTAATCCTAACTGAAAAGTGTTTCTCTTTGCGGGTTTTATTCCGTAATGTGTACAAGAGCGACCGAGTGTTTGCGTCTTGCTGGAAATAGGAATAAGGGACGTGTGTGGCTATAAATACTCTCCAGTCATTAGGGTTAAACACACAACAAACGAACTTCAACCGCTGTTTTTACGTGTGTTTTGAGAGCCCAAATCCAGAGAGCGAGAGCCTTCGTTCCCGAGACGTTTCGTGGAGTTCGTCTCCTGTGCGAAGCGATTCTCTTTCCTGTCACCTAGACGCGACTATCAGGCGGAGGTTCCTACAAACATTGTGTTGCACTGGTGGAGTGTAACAAGACGACGTCAAGCGAGACGTGTCTGTTCCAGGTTCGTGTCGGATCGAGACTGAGAGAACGGTGCCTATCCGCGAGGATTGTCAGACACTGATTTCTTTAAGTATCACGTTTGTTTCTCAACGAACGATCTGGTTTGCGAATTCTGACTTTTATTTTTGTTCTCCTGCTCTGTTTGATCTTCGTTTCTTATTTGGATCTTCCTGCAATTGTTAATTAGTTTGCATCTGTCGCTGTTGCATGAATGACGTTAATATATATTAACAACAGTCTTAAAGAAATCAGCTTTCTATCATTAATTAACAATGACCGGTCAGGGTAGTTCGGGAAATAAAATTGATACTAGCAGTATGCTTGAAAAAATTACTGGTACCAACTTTGCCCGTTGGCAGAGACAGATGGAAATTTGGCTGAATATTACAGGTTTTGATCAGTACTTAGTAGAGACTGAACCTAAATCTGATGAAACGATTCCTGATAATGTAAATATAATTGCTAATTGGAAGAAGGGTGACAAAACGTGTCGCGGTTTGATTTTGTTTGGTTTAAATAACAAACTGTATGATTCTTACTCAAAGCCGCCAGTCACTACATCCAAGGTTTTGTGGGAATTGTTGATTAAGAATTTTAGTACTGAAAATCAAGGTGTTGAAAAATACTGCGTGTCTAAATTTCTTAAGTTTCAGATGGTTGAGGGTAAGTCAGTTTCTGATCAAACACATGATCTACAACTCCTAGTTCATGAACTATCAGATGCCAAGATGGTATTGTCTGAGAAGTTTTTTGTTATGTCTATCACAGAAAAATTTCCTAAGTCATGGGAATCGTTTGGTATGTCTCTGAAGCATCGCAAAGGGACACACACAATGGAAGAACTAATGATGGATATTAATATACAAGAAGAACACTTAAAGGAGAAAACGGTCAAGGTGCCTACTGATGCAAATCCAACTGTTAATTTTACTTCTGTGAAAAACACCAAAGATAAGAAATCTAAGAATGCACATAAACCTAAGGCAAAGATCCAAAAGAAACTGAAGAACAAACTTTGTTGGACTTATGGACAGGTTGGCCACTGGAACAAGGATTTTCCTTCTAAGAAGGCAAAGAAAGCTGCCGCATCTACAACTGGGGAGGCTGTGGTCAACATGATGACTACATCCTTGAACCTCAATGATGGGTACGTGTCTATTAAACCTGAAATCCTTTCTATTTTTGAACCACTTTATTGGATAATTGACATTGGGGCTAATGTACACGTGTGTGCTGATAAATCCCTATTTGTGTCTTATCAGGCCTCTCGAGGTCGGTCCGTGACTTTGGGCGATTCCAGCTCTGCAGAAGTCAAAGGCGAAGGACGGGTGGACTTGAACTTCCCTTCGGGGAAGGTTTTGACACTTAACAGGGTCAGACATGTTCCAACCATTCGACGCAATATCCTTAGTGATGTCATTTTAGTTAGGGAAGGTTATAGAGTAGACTGCAAATGTAATAAGGCTATTATTACACGGCTTCGTGATTCTTTGTTTTTGGCAAGGAGTACTTATGTGATGTGGATAACTTATTTAAGATTTATGTTGAACCTCTTTCAAATTCGATTTTAAATTTGAATGATTATAGTTCTATTTGCATGAATCTTGTTTCATCCGATGTATGGTATTCACGTTTGGGACATGTTAATGTTGCCTCAATGAAGCGTATGATGAATCTAAATTTGATCCCTAAATCTGAAATTAGCAGCAATAAATGTGAAATCTGTGTACAAGCTAAACTGCCTAGGAAGCCCTTTCATTCTGTGAATAGGAATTCGAAAATTTTGGATTTAGTGCATACAGATATCTGTGAATTTAATGGTGTTGCTACGTGGGATTAAAAGTGTTATTTTATAACTTTTATTGACGATGCGAGTAGATATTGTTATGTCTCTTTACTTAGAAGTAAATATGAGGCATTGAATAAATTTAAAATTTATAAGAAAGAAGCCGAAACTCAAACCAGCAAAGTACTTAAGCGATTAACCTCTGATAGTGGAGGAGAGTATACTTTGAACTTGTTTTTGGAATTTTGTCAATTACATGGTATAGTTCATGAGGTCACTGCTCCTTATTCACCACAATCAAATGGGATTGTTGAACGTAAAAACCGAACCTTAATAGATATTGTAAATACCTTACTCCAAACATCTGGACAACCCAACTTTATGTGGGGGAAGCTTTGAATACGGCTTGCCATATTCTGAATAGAGTTCCCATAAGCATTCAGAGAGTAGTCCGTTTGAGTTGTGGAGAGGAAGGAAATGAAGTCTTAAATATCTTTGTTTCTAATGAATTTGAAAAGTGTCTCTACTGCAAAATTGTCAATAATGGATTCATTTTGCTATGCTTATACGTCGATGATATCCTACTTTTTGGTTTCCTATATGAAAGTAGTAAATGAGACAAAGTCATTCTTGTGTAGCAAGTTTGAGATGAAGGATATGGGTGTCGCTGATGTGATTTTAGGGCTTAAAATCATTAGGTCTACTGATGGTATAACTCTCTCTCAGTCTCACTATGTTGAGAAGATACTGGAGAGGTTTGAGTACACATCACGTAAAACTGTGGAGTATAAACCAAAATAGCACACTTTGATAAAAATATGTACTGAAATAGCACCAAAGCCATCTTAATTCCCGAAATAGCCCACTTTCGGGTGAAAGCGCCAGCACTTTTGGCGTTTTACTGTATCCGGGGGCCAAAAGCGCCAAAAAAATGGCGTTTTCAGCTGAAAGCGCCAAAAAAATGGCGTTTTCAGCTGAAAGCGCCCAGTTTTTGGCGTTTTCAATGTAAAAGCGTTAAAAAAAACGCCAATTTTTTGGCGCTTTGCATGAAAAACGCCAAAAACTTGGCGCTTTCAGCTGAAAACGCCATTTTTTTGGCGCTTTCAGCCCCGGATACAGTAAAACGCCAAAAATGTTGGCGCTTTCTCGGGAAAGTGGGCTATTTTGGGAATTAAGATGACTATGGTGCTATTTCAGTACATATTTTTATGAAATCGTGCTATTTTGGTTTATAAAAACTGTTAAGACTCCATATGACTCATCCAAGCCCTTGTTTAAGAATGAGACTGGGGTTCCAGTGTCTCAATTACGATACTCTCAGATTATCAGAAGTTTGATGTATCTTATGAACTGTACACATCCACACATTGCGTTTGTCGTGAACAAGTTAAGTAGATATACTAGTTCTCCCGACAAGACCCATTGGGAAGCTCTTGACAGAGTTATGAGGTATATCAAGGGAACATGTTCTCTTGGGTGGCATTATGGTAAACATCCTTTCGTAGTCGAAGGATATAGTGATGCAAGCTGGATTTCCGTGAATTCTGGGAGTAATGGTGTGTCAGGATATGTATTCCTGTTGGGAGGAGTTGTTTCCTAGAGGTCTAAGAAACAGACCATATTGTCTCGGTCCACTTTTGAGGCAGAGTTGTGTGCTTTAGATGAAACTGGATTGGAAGTTGAATGGCTACATGGACTTATGTCCAGTTTACCTATGTTAATGAAGCCGCTTCGTGCAATTTCAGTTCACTGTGACATCACTACAACTATTGCTAAGATAAAGAGTTCCAAGTATAATAAAAAACAGCATAGACACATCCAAGTCAGATTGAAATCTGTAAGGGAGTTAGTGTCTAATGGGGTCGTGGTTGTATACTACGTCGGTGCCAAAGATAATACAGTTGATCCTTTCACTAAAGGTCTTACCTTGGCTTTAGTGGAAAAATCCAGATTCAGGATGGGACTGAAACCCCTATAGATTTGCAGGCAGTAGCAACCCAACCCAAAAGAGTGGAGATCCCACAAATTGGGTTCAATGTGGTAATAACAAGCTATCGGGTAAATCAGATGACACTATGTATTCTTGTTTGATGCTTCTTGCATCTGTGTGTCTATTCCCTGGGAAACCTATTAGTTTCATGACTGCAAGTTAGTAAGAGAGTAGTCTCTGAATGGTGTCAAGTCTTAGGATAGGATGTTAGCAGTACATCCTTGGAGACTCCAACTAAGTGATTGATGTTGTGTAGGCTGCAACAGGAGAATTGAGTTGTTCTCTGTTATCAATCATGATATAAAATTGTGTATGCATGGCCTTAATGCATGTTTTTCTTTACTACCATGTCTTTATTGTGTTGTTACCAACATATACTCTTGTACCCAAGGTTCAGGTTCAAGACTTTTGTTCACCTAGTTCCTACGGAGGGTCACAGTTGGATAACTCAAGTAGATTCAAACTGAAAGGTATCTGCTCAAAGCACAATATGGAGGACTGAATGGTAGAGCACACTACACATTGGACTTTGTGGGGTATTATTAGATATATGGATGCTGCTGTAGCAACCATCTATTTAGCATGGGTTAAGCCCAATGTAGTGAAGCAAGTACATGTGACAAAAGTAGTTTTGTCTCTAGTGCAAATGGCAAAGAAGTTTTATCCCATATTGCTCACTCCTAGAACTTTTGTGGTCCTCATATGTAGGATCACATGGGGCACTAGTGTCCAAGGGGTCCTAGGAGGGAGGTATGCTCACCTCCTTGGTGGGTGGGATTATCACATCACAATGCACGCATGCGCGCACCACGCCACGCCTCGCCTCACCTCGCCTGGCTGGGGATGGGCTCGGGCATGTGGCTTGTGGATTGTGGAGAATGTCTTCCATCTTCTGACTTCTTTTTGTACTAGGATATGACTAAGTAATTAATTACTCGTGTAATTAAATGTTCTTTCCTATTTGGATTTCCTAATCCTAACTGGAAAGTATTTCTCTTTGCGAGTTTTATTCTGTAATGTATACAAGAGTGACCGAGTGTTTGCGTCTTGATGGGAATAGGAATAAGGGACGTGTGTGGCTATAAATACTCCCCGGTCATTAGGATTAAACACACAACAAACGAACTTCAGCCGCCGTTTTCACATGTGTTTTGAGAGCCCTAATCCAAAGAGTGAGAGCCTTCGTTCCCAAGCCGTTTCGTGGAGTTTGTCTCCTGTGCGAAGCGATTCTCCTTCTCGTCACCTAGGCGCGACTGTCAGGCGGAGGTTCCTGCGGACATTGTGCTGCACTGGTGGAGTGCAACAAGATTACATCAAGCGAGACGTGTCTTTTCTAGGTTCGTGCCGGATCGAGACTGGGAGAACGGTGCCTATCCGTGAGAATTGCCGGGCACTAATTTCTTTAAGTATCACATTCGTTTCTCAACGAACGATCTGGTTTACGAATTCTAACTTTTATTTCTATTCTCCTGCTCTGTTTGATCTTCGTTTCTTATATGGATCTGCCTATAGTTGTTAATTAATTTGCACCTGTCCCTGTTGCATGAACGACATTAATATATATTAACAACAAACAAAAATACTCTAGGTTTGAAGGTCTGCAAGTTTCCATGCACACACGATTTCTTTCTTTCATTTCCTTCTCACTCCTTGTTGGAGTAGGTTTTGAAGGTCTGTAAGTTTCTATGCATGTCATTCAATATATGTTCGGGCAGGCGTGTGACTAAGGGGTCAAAAAAAGGAGATCTATTTTATACTAGGTAGTCATAAGCAAGGAAGAGGGATGAGCTGGCGTCGGGATAAGTTATTTGGACCACAATGGCTCATTGTTCTACGTGTGTTTACTTGGTGAGGAATACGATGTCGATTAGTTCTTTTGATGGTTTCTCTTAAGATGAGGAGGAGGAGGCTTAACGTCTTACATTGGGAGGATGATGTCCTTCTCAAGTAGGATGACCCTAGTCAGTGGCGTAGCCACGTATAGGCCAGGGTGGGCCTGTGCCCTACCCTGGTTTCTAATTTTACATTAATAAATACTATATTGACAATATAATTATAATGCAAATCCCATTTGTTTACCTCCTTGTTGATGGATTTAACATTCTTTCAGTACTTATGCCAATCTGTGCCCACCCACATATATTTTTCTGGCTCTGCTACCGACCCTAGTTACATCAGTGTTTTGCCTTATAATGCTTACTCTCTTATGGCTTACTTTGGGAAGATTGAGAGATACAAGGAGAACTTCTTTTTTTGATGTCTAGAGCAAGTTAGAGTATAGCATACTAGACTAGATGGGTAAGATAACTAGACTTAAGGAGGAAAGGGATTCGGGGATGAGTTAACCATAAGGTCTGTCATGATATTCTGATGAAGACAACATCAATGATTTGGTATAGGAGGGAGTCAATCTGGGTAGGTTTTCTAGGAGGAAGTTCATGAGCAATTTGGGTAAGGGGGCACTCTCAGTAATTCTTGAAAAGAGGTCAATTATTCTTCAGTGTATCAGATAAGGGTTTCAGGTCTATTTCTTAGGGTGATGGAGTACACTTCAGTAGGAACTAGAGAGTGATTATTCCATTTAAGATAATAAGGAGAAAAATTTTGATGTATGAGATGGTGAGCGATACTACTAATCAAATGAGTCAATTGTATTAGGTTTCTACATCAATTTCATAAATTTGATTATGGCTATAGTTTTGTATGAAAATTATTTGGACAAAACCAATGACAAAACGGGCTAGATGTTTCAATAAGTAATGAATCATGATTACTTTTGCTTTCAAACATCAAAAACATTTGTGGTGGCGCAAGTTGTCTGAAATGAACATCAAAGATCTTTGTGACAACGATTGTGTTGGGATTTCACTTAAACGGACAAGCCTAGAGTCACCTTTTGTTGTAAAAGTCATTGTTAAAAAAGTTGTGCCAATGGTTTTTATCACCATAAATGTCATGCAAGTTGTCCAAAACCCCATGTAAACATCATATCCTCAGTCCTCCCTCTCTCATGTTGACTTTAGGTTAATGTTGACTCTAGGTCTAAATTGACCAAACCCTTGTTTTGATGATGATTAAACCATTCCAATTAATTGTGTCTAATGTCTCTACTTGAGTGATTTCATATTAGGTGTAGACACACTCTAAATTCCCTAACTTGTGCATCCTAACTTTTGAAGTGTACTTTTATGGAATATGATGTAAATCTGTTGTAATCATGTTTTAAATCACTTGTAATGATTAATTAAGCTTAGAAAAAACCAGGAGCACTTAAATATCATTTTGGAAAATTCATTACAGACACTTTATCGGTGGAGTATCAATCTCGACCAATCCTTAATGGATTTTGAAAATGATATCGATCGATCGAGTTATCCATCCACAGAACTTGACCGAGAACCTCTCTGCCCAATACTGATTTAAGTGGATCGGTCGAGTTTCCACCAGGACAACTCGACCAATGGTTTAAATTAGTCTTGTCACATAGTGTGATCGGTCGAGTTATCTTTATTGAAACTTGACTGAATGTATTCTATGAAAAAGTGCAGAAAAGTGTTTCTAGCTATTGGAATGTTATAAAACTCAAAAAAATATGTGTTACAACATCCCAAATGGCTAGTATTCATCTTTAAGTGTTCTCAAAGGCTTCTAGGAATCCCCAACTATAAATAGTACCCCTTGGGCTTAATCTCATGGTTAGCCAAGCACTATGAAGGTCCCTATTCTATAGTTGAGTGCATCCTACAACATCCTCTCTCTCTCTAAGCTTAATCACTTGCTACATCTATTAGAGTGAGTAGGAGATTTGTAAGAGAGCTAGTCCTACACGTATCTCTTGTGAGGTTCTCACTTCTACCACCTCCCAATCCCTCATTCAATCGTGAAGATGAAGGTTCTCTCTCTAGGCTAAGAGAGGTGAAGAAGAATAAGGGAAGGAGTCCCTTGGTGAAGAAGAAGTATGTAATGCCCGGGCACACTGCCCAAAGCTCTAGTAGAGTTTCAGGAATGATGACTGGCCCCATAGACCACCACTAGCCTTAACAAGGTGCTTTGTCCACACTCACACACAAGGCAGGATTAACTTCCTAACTAGTCACCCATCCTAGTACTACTCCAAGCCAAGCACGCTTAACTATGGAGTTCTTAGTGATGAGCTTCCTGAAAAGGAGGTGCACTTTGGTGATATGGGTAGTCCAATCATTCCTTTTAAGATCAACTTATCCAAGGCCTCAAATCCTGGGATGTTACAATCTCCCCCACTTAGACTCTTGACGTCGTCGTCAAGGATCAACTATAAGGCCTCATAATCTCTTCCCCATTTCAGTGCAGACCCACAATGGCCCATGGACACCCAGCTCCCGATCGCGGAATACCAGCGCAAGGGTGGCTATGTCAACCATGGACAGCCCTTTCCTACATGCCTGGACCGCACGGCTCAAGACTGGCATGCCATGTCCATGTGGGCCCCACCTACTGGAGGGGAATTGGCTCTGATACCATTTGCCATGCCTGGGCCCACTGCCCTAGGCTCTAGTAGAGTTTCAGGAATGACGACTGGCCCCACAGACCACCACTAGCCTTAACTGTGCGCTTTATCCTCACTCACGTGCAAGCCAGGTTCAACTTCCCGACTGGTCACCCATCCTAGTACTACTCCAAGCTGATCACGCTTAACTATGGAGTTCTTTAGTGATGGGCTCCTGGAAAAGGAAGTGCGCCTTGGTGATATGGGTAGTCCAATCATTCCTTTTAAGATCAACTTATCCGAGGCCTCAAATCCTGGGATGTTACAAAGTAGGAGGAGGAGGAGGAGGCAAGGTTGAAGACTTAGAGAAAGAGTGGGTAAGTCCTTGGTGAAGGCAGAAGAATCCTTGCTCAAGTAGGTAAGTTCTTAGTGAAAGCTGCTCCTAGGCGAAGGTGAAGTCAAAGGTTGAAAATCCAAGATGAGTGGGTAATTCCTTCAAGGTCGGAGACTTGTACAAGAGTGGGTAAGTCTTTGGTGAAGGAAGAAGACTCCTTGCAAAGTAGGTAAGCCCTTGGGTAGGTTGAAGACTCTTGCCTTGGATAGGTAATTTCTTTGGAAGGTCATGTATTGTAAGTCTTATGATGGAATATAAGAGTACAATGTTGAGAAATCCTAGAGGTTGACCTCTCTTGATAGTGGACTGACATACTTCTAGTTCAGAGTATGGAACCATTCTACATAGCTTGTTAATTGGTGCATGTTCAGTCTCTCTCATCCTTTCTATGTGTGTTTAGTTGCACTCATATTTCCCATATTAGCATCCTTCTCTCATGATTTATCTTGAAGGTCTAATGGATTTTGTTTAAGTGTATTCATCTCTATTCAGCCCCCACCCTCTAGAGCACACAATCACCCATCCTAGATCCAAGATCTCAAACTCTGTATAGAATTCTCTCTTTAAATTTGCCTCCTAGTTCTGACCTCCTATGTTGTTATCGCCCCCATCAACATCACTAATATTGGCATTGTCACTACGACCAACAACAATAGTTGGGACACCATCCACCATCGTTGTCAATGAAGAGGTAGAGGTAGAGAGAGAAACATGAGGATCTCGAGAATCCATAGTCATTAACAACAAAAATAGACACCACAACCACCTCTATGTATAGAGTAGTACAAAGCCACCTTAGTTACAACTATAGTTGCCACTAGCAATAGCGCCACCACACAAACCAACACACCGCCACAACCCTTTTTTACTTTTTCATTGTGCAACTCTATGGACTCATGTTGTGATTTTAGTATGTATAGTATCTTCTACAATTGAATGATTTCTTGTACATCTTGTTATATTGATGATTTTGGTTAGAAATCTTGTAAACTTGGAATGTAATAAGCCATGGAGGTTGATGAGGTAACCCTAAAACCATATTTTGTTTCACTTGGGACAATTGATTTTATATTTGTGCTTAAATTCTAGTATAAGAATACAACCTTAGGGGATTTGGTACCTTAAAAGCATAGAGTGCTCCTCATCTGAGGCCATGCTATAACATTCTGTGAAGATTGCAAAATGTAAATTTATAGACATGCTTGACTAATAAGATAAACAAATTGAAAGAAATTGAATATCTATTATTACAAAATGAAGATTCATAAACATGACTGACAATAAAAGGATAACTGAAATAAGCACAACACATAAATTATTGAAAAAGTTAGATTTTGGAACGTACATGTTTGATTCATAATATAAAAATAAGTGAAAATGCATGTTTTTCTTGTTTTGATTGGATTTCTCATCAACCAATATTTTGTCAGCATTATCTTGACATGTATAGTATCCATCAGTGCTAACTTTTCAACATTTTCTCTTGGAAAACCAACTAAGAATAGAGTGGAGCCCTCATATTTGTCATAGTATTTTTCTTCTTCTATAGGATATGCAATGAAGTGTATTTTCCCTAGAAGAATAACAAACCAATTTTTATTTGATGGATCATTGGTATAGCGTACTTGTTTCTCCTAAAATTCCATAATGAACAGCCCATCCTTCTTTCTAGTCTTCTCAAATTTTGATAATGTAAACTAACTCATGCACTACAACTCATTTATTGTTATCAACCCAATTACACCTAAAGGCAAGAACTCTAAACTCTACATATTGAAATTCATATATGACTTTAACAACACCGTAGAATGACATATTTTTTGTTGTGGTCTTTTATCCTTTGCACTAGCAAAATATAATGAAGATGATTTTACAATGACCCCACTATTTTTGGACTATAGTATTGTTATCTTGACGCTTTGTGTAGTATGACAATCCATTTATGTCATACCCTTTGTATGATATGACATCCAATTTTGGTTTAATGACAAGTTATTTTTCTCAGTGGCATCATTTTTTGTTTGTGATGGTTGAGTAAAGACTATATTTGCAAATCACCAAATAAATGTTTTGTTATACTCTTTAGCAAGCCACATTGAATTGGATGCATGATACTTTCTCTTAATAAGATGATGTGTTTAGGTGATATAAATATCAACTTCATTGATGTTGTGTTTAACTTGTGATAACACCAAATTTTGTGACGTTTTTGCCCTTTATCCTGTTATCAAAACTATCCTTTTCTGCTATTTTCCTCTATTTTATTAGCATTTTCGCAATAATTGGCCAAGTAGTCTCTTATTCCAGTTTTTCCTATCTTTTACAGGGTTTTCCTCGCTTTTGTGCAATAAGGCCGATTCCGGCCCACAATAAGTCTAAGCCCGCTTCGACCTTCCTGACGCCCGATACAACCCAGCCCGACAGGGGCTGGGCGACACAAGAATGATCGGCGGAGAAGGGCGCCTTGCGAAAGGGACGTACCGGCCGACACACCTTCTACCCGACAGGGAGCCAAAGCCGCATCGACGACCAACCTTGTCGAGCGACACAGCCACCCACCGGCAGGCGTGCCGCCAGCCACGTGACCGATAGCCAGCGCCTCGCGCCGAAGGCATACCTGTATCGGCTGTCCACATCCATCGACCGGCGTATAAGGGGGCTACGTGGTGTTTCCAGCACCATAACTCCTTCAACCGCCGATATAAATAGCAGCTACAGGAAGCCGAAAAGATAGGTCGGAGACGTCGGAGGTTGGACAGTTGGGGACTTGAGCGATCTGCGAGAGAAGTGCGAGAGCAACCGTATCGTGCCCCAGTGCTCATACCGGGCGACACTAGGTGAGCTCTTCCTCATCCCGAGAGGGAGGGGATCGGTTCACCTAGGACTGTACCGGACGACACTGAGGGCCGATATCGGTCGACGTAGATACGCGACACGAGTGCCTGACAGCAATGCCCGACAGTAGTATATGTGAATCCTTGGCCGACACGATACCGAAACCGATACGCTCTCCCCGTCAGTCGTGCCGCTCGAGAGGGTGTGCCGCCCGACATGAGCGTATCGGCCAGGGTCTTCGAACGATATAGTCGTCCGTCAGGCGTGCCGCCCGACACGGCTGTACCGGGATAGGTCCCTGTACGGTATCGGGCTGGGAGTTGTAGTAGTCTGTCGCCCTTCTACATCAAGAAGGCGACATCTATATTTAATTCTGTTATTTAAATTCTTAGCTTATGCATTGTATTAAGACCCTTATTGCTGATAGAAATAGAGATGCTAAATTGCTCTTTGTTTAATGCTTAGTGCCTTATGATTGGGTAACTACTGTGTGGGATATCTGAACTCTAGCTTGCATGTTTTGGATCGCGTTTCGCTTAGCTACCGAATCGTCTTTCCCGTCGCAACTACTTTGAGAGTTGGGTTGTGGCTCTAGTGTTCGGTCTGATTCTGGAGTACGAGAGTGCCCGGAACGGAGTTGTTTTAGTATCATTCCACTCTAACTTGAGTCCAGCAACCTCGAGAGGGGTGTTGAAGCTTGGTTAGAGGCACCCGCTCTGAGAGGAGGGGTGCAGGGTGTTACTGCTACCGCTTGTCTTTCTAAAAGTCTTATCCCTTGCATTACGCCTTAAACTGCAGTTTACCTTCCTATTTTCTGTTGCATGAAAATTCCTAAAAACTGCTAATGACAAAATCTTAATCTTTCTTGTAACTCCAGTTGGAGATAGTTTTCTTTGATTTAATAGTGACATCTGGTTTTTCCCTTCGGGGAACTTCATTATCTCTTTATATCCACCGGAGTGTAGAGTGTCGATTCAGAGTCGTCAACACAACCCACCTTGTCCCTGTGTTCGACCCCGTATGACTACTTCGACCCCGTAAACAAAGTTGCGAGGGCCTAGAAGGATTCGGGTTATAAATGTGAAGGCTCGACTACCTCAAATACGCCTCCAATTTTAGGACGTGCGATTTAGGCCGGTCAACTTTCTGGCGCCGTTGCCGGGGACAAGGCAATTGGCACTGTTGACGAATCCGAATCCACTAACTACACTCCTGTGCCTCAAGCTTAGAAATAGGCTTGACAGCACTTTTTTTTCTTCTTTTTCTTTTACTTTAAGCATTATTCTTTACCCCAGTTATAATTTTCTAAAACATGATTTTTATGCGGATTTCAAGTACTCTGATCTACTAAACACCGAGACTGTCAACCATGCCTCGTTGTGAGAAACCCCTCTCTGAGGGCGAATGTCAGAGCCAAAGTGAGAAAGCGACCCGGCCTAATTGGGTTGGTCAGCTTTCCGCCTACATAAAAAGACAGGACACCATCATCAACCAGCTGGTACAAGGGACTCTTACCAGCCCTGGATCTCTGAATTCTATGCAACACCAGACGGCGAGTCTGCAAATGCGCCAATGGGAGGTCGGTCAACGGCTGTCTCAGATGGCTGCTCTGATGAAGAACCCTGCGGGAAAAATGCTCCCTCACCCTGAAATTGCAGTAATGGCAGTGCTTAGATCAGGAAAGACGGTAGAGCGCGTTGATGAAGCCCCACCGGAACCTAAGTAAGGGCCCAAGGATGTTGTTCCAGCAGGAGATGGAGGTAGGCCTGCAGAGGCCGAAGAGCCTGTGCCGAGACCGTCTGATGAGCCATCTGGTGGGAGGAATCCTTACGCTCACAGGGTACCGTTCCCGTACAAGCTGATCAAGGCAAATCTGAAAAAGCGGCACGAAAGGTTCATGGATTCGATCAGGAAGCTGCATCTTGAAGTCCCCTTCCTTGATGCTTTGGAGGAGATGCCCACATACGCCAAGTTTCTCAAAGATCTAATAATGAAGAAAAGAAGGGGGGGAAGGATAGAGACAGTGTACCTGGCCTCTACTTCCTATGCCTTCGTAAAGCCCAGCTTGCCGACTAAGAGAAAGGATCCCGGAGCTTTCACGATCCCATTCGCCATCGGGGACAATGTCGAGCGGAAGGGTCTGGCGGACTTGGGAGCAAGCATCAGCCTCACGCCCTTAAGTTTCACGCAAAGGATGGGTTTGACCGACATGGTTCGAACCAATATGCGGATTGAACTGGCGGATCACTCTTTCAAAAGACCTGTAGGCATTGTCGAAGATGTGCCGATTAGGATCGGTGATTTCTTTATTCCCTGCGACATCGTCATCATCGACACAGCTGAAGATCCTAGATGTCCGATCATCTTCGGATGCCCTTTCTTGGCAACAGGGAGGACGCTGATTGATGTCTCTGAAGGGATAATCACCTTGAGGATTGGAAACAGCCACATGGACTTCAAGATGAAGGAAATCATGAGAGGTCCATCCCTGTCTGAATCGGCCTGTTTTGCGGATAGCTACAATAAATTCTGCGAGGAAATAGAGGAGGATATCCGGACAGTGGTTCCCCTCGCGAGAGCAATAAGCTGTCAGGATCTCGACTTCGAAAATCCCGAAATCGTGAAGCATCTCGACATTTTCAACCTTTCTGACAAAGACTTGCAAGAAGAAGAGGAGGAGGTGGACTCTGTGAAGTATGCCTCCCTTGAAGGAGAACCTCAGGAGGAGACACCCAGAGCAAAGCCGGATTTAAAAGCGTTACCTGAGGGACTGAAGTATGAATTTTTAGATGAAGAGCAGAGGAACCCAGTCATCGTAAACGCCGATCTTTCAAGCAATCAGCTGGACCGGCTCCTTGAGGAGTTAAGACTCCACAGCGGGGCTATAGGATATTCCGTAGATGATATCAAAGGCCTTAGCCCCGCCCTTTGCATGCATTGCATCAACTTGGATGAGTCTGCCAAGCCCCTGGTCCAACCCCAGAGGAAGCTAAATCAGATGCTCAAAGAGGTCGTCAAGAAAGAGGTAATAAAGCTTAGGGACGCGGGGATCATTTACCCAATTAGCGACAGCAACTGGGTAAGCCCGATCCACGTAGTACCCAAGAAAGGCGGAATGACTGTGGTTAAGGGTGAGAAGGGTGACGAAGTGGCGGTAAGGACCGTCACTGGTTGGCAAATGTGCATTGATTACCGAAAGCTAAATCAGGCTACAAAAAAGGATCATTTTCCGCTACCTTTTATTGACCAAGTTCTTGAAAGATTAGCGCATCACGATTATTTTTGTTTTCTTGATGGATTTTCAGGATTTTACCAGGTGCCCATCTTACCCGACGACCAGGAGAAAATGACGTTCACCTGCCTCTACGGCACTTATGCCTTTAGAAGGATGCCCTTCGGACTCTGCAACGCCCCCGCCACCTTTCAAAGATGCATGATATCAATGTTCTCAGATTTTCTAGAAGACATCGTGGAAGTTTTCATGGACGACTTCTCCGTCTATGGAAGGGACTTCGATTGCTGTCTGAAGAACCTGTCGTTAGTACTTCAAAGGTGCGAGGAAAACAGCCTGGTCCTGAACTGGGAAAAATGTCATTTCATGGTACGGGAGGGTATCGTCCTAGGGCATAAGGTCTCAAGGCGCGGGATCGAGGTGGATACCAGCAAAATCGAAGCTATATCTAAGCTTCCTCCACCAAATTCCATCACGGGGATAAGAAGCTTCCTCGGGCACGCCGGATATTACCGAAGATTCATCAAGGACTTCTCAAAGATTTCCAAACCATTGTCAAATCTCTTGGTAAAGGATGCTGAATTTGTTTTCTCTAACGATTGTCTCACTGCTTTTCAGGCCCTAAAAAATGTTTTAGTATCACCACCTATCCTTCAAGCGCCAGATTGGGGTTTACCCTTTGAGCTAATGTGCGACGCTAGCGACTACGCAGTGGGGGCGGTCCTGGGGCAAAAGAAAGATAAAAAGCACCATGTGATTTGCTACGCTAGTCGCACGTTGGACGAAGCACAAGTAAACTACACAACCACCGAAAAGGAAATGCTCGCGGTTGTCTTCGCGTTTGATAAGTTCAGATCGTATCTCGTCGGATCAAAGGTCAAAGTATACACAGATCATGGGGCGATAAAATACTTAATGCAAAGCCCAGATTGTTGAGATGGGCCTTATTGCTCCAAGAATTCGATCATGAGATTATCGACAAGAAAGGCGCGGAAAATGTGGTCGCAGACCACCTATCAAGGATAGTGGCTGAGAGACAGAGAGGGCCACAATTCGACGACAACTTTGCCGACGAAGCTCTCATGATGGCTGAAGCTCAAGGAGAAGGTTTGCCCTGGTTTGCAGACATCTGCAATTTCCTCGCTTGTGGAGAGCTACCTCCTGATATCACCTACAATCAAAAGAAGAAGCTATTCGCGGATTCCAAGAATTATTACTGGGATGATCCTCTCCTGTTCAGAAGATGCGCAGACAACTTGTACAGGAGGTGCATCCCGGAAGAAGAAACTGCCGATATCCTGAAGGGATGCCACGCCTCCCCCTATGGTGGACACCTGGGTGGCGAAAGAACAGCGGCAAAAGTGCTACAATCAGGTTTCTACTGGCCCTCCTTATTTAAAGATGCTGCACGATTCGTAAAGGTTTGCAAAGAGTGCCAGTCAACAGGGAATATAGGGCGGAGGAATGAAATGCCGATGGCAAGCTGGATCGAAGTGGAAATATTTGACGTATGGGGGATTGATTACATGGGGCCGTTTCCCCCATCCCAGGGGTATCAATACATACTAGTGGCAGTAGACTATGTGTCGAAATGGGTAGAGGCGGTAGCCACCCAAACATGCGACGCCAAGTCGGTTATCAAGCTTTTTGAGAAGACCATCTTTCCCCGTTTCGGTATACCGCGCACCGTAATAAGCGACGGCGGGTCACACTTCGGAGAAAGGCAGTTCGAAGCACTCCTACGCAAGTATGGAGTAAAACATAAGATCGCTACGCCCTACCACCCACAGACATCGGGGCAGGTAGAGTTCTCAAACAGACAGATCAAGCGGATCTTAGAAAAGACTGTCAGCCGCACACGGAAGGACTGGTCTATGAAGCTTGACGACGCATTATGGGCCTACCGTACTGCTTACAAGACGCCCATTGGAACTACCCCCCTACCGTCTTATATACGGAAAATCCTGCCATCTGCCTTTGGAACTAGAACACAAGGCCCTCTGGGCGATCAAGTTCCTAAATATGGATCTAGACAAGGCAGGAGAAAAAAGGTTTTTACAGCTTCAAGAGCTCGAAGAGCTGAGGATTCACGCCTACGAGAATGCAAAGATCTACAAGGAAAGAACAAAAACGTGGCATGATGCCCACCTTAGGAGAAAGGATGTGAGCGAAGGGGATAAGGTCTTGTTATTCAAGTCCTCCATCTGTCTTTTTCCTGGGAAATTACAGACAAGATGGTCGGGACCGTTTTCTGTGGCAAAGATATACCCATCAGGAGTGATGGAGCTCCGCGACAAGGATGACCCGACTAAGATCTTCAAGGTGAACGGGCACAGAGTGAAAATGTTTTATGAGGATGAAGCTTTTGTCAGGAAAGCAGAGATTGACTTACTGGATGTGGGTACAACCGAAGAGCCTACACCGGTTGAGCTGGCGACGAAAACTTCAGCACTCCTCGGGAGGCAGCCCGAGTCATAGATTAGGATACATTTGTTTTCTTTATAAAAACAACCATTATGGACTGTAATAAGGCCCAAGTCAGTACATGCACACGTGTGCTGACTCTTTTTGTTTTATGGGCCATCGCTGTGTTTTGCGGAACATTGAGGAGTAATACCGTCTGAGGTAAGAGATCCTTCTCTATACCAATGATGTTTTACCCTGCAATGGCCTTTTACTTCACACAGGTTTAGTTTTAGCCTTTTGACCGCCCGCTTTTCTACCGTGTCGACCAGCTGGGCGTAGAACCACTTGTATCGGGCAGCCTCGCCCCGGGCAATGCAAAGGCAGCGGATGACCCTTGGGCTGGCCGATGGGACTTCGTGTCTCGGGAATAGCGTGACTAAAACGCCCGACGCGTGCCATGTTTTGCACGTTTCACCCCCCCAGCTGGGTTCTCTATAAATAGCGTGGAGGTTTCTTCGTGTCGGGCTATCATTTTCTCCTTTTTGCCACCTGGAACGCATACTTTGATCCTCCCTTTTGCTCGTGTGTCGGCCATCTTGCCTTCGCCCTAATATCGGGCGATGCCTCCTGAGAGCAAAGGTATAGCCCGACACGTCTTTCGCCCGACACGCTATCTCTCGCCCGGCACAAATTTTTGTATCGTGCGAGGCGTATCGGCCGGCTTGTTGTTTTCTTACCGAATGACATGGCTTGTCGCCCGATAGGTTTGTAGTCCGACACGTTTATCGGCCGATAACCCTGTCGCCCGACGCCAGTATCTGTTACCAAGCCGCTTATCGGGTTCACATGACCTACAGATTTTCTATCGCCCGACATGCTTTCGCACGTAACGGCGGTCGATAGCGTTTTCCCGATGTCTCGTATCGGGCGCCATGCTTCTCTCTGCGATGTCATGTTTTGTATCGCCCGATACACCTGTGTCGGACGTCGATCCTTATCGCGCGACAACATCATGTCGTCTGATCGCTTATTGCCCAGTTTTAATAAGTTTTCTTTCTTTTCATCTTTCTTGCCTAACGGATGAATAAATAAATTTCAAATAACAGGTATGGCTCATATGGAGCAAACCACCTACCGCGCCAGCAAGCACAGTGCGGGGATCAGCAACAACTGTCGGGCAGAAACGGCAACAACAATGGAAAGGAAGATTTTTCTTGATTTGGTAGCTCCAATAGTGAGTCACCTAGCTAGGGGTGCGGCAACCAAGGCCTCCGAACAAGTTCGAGGCACCCTGGTTCCGTACTCTTAAGGGAGAGGGCCCACCCTGACTACACACTCCTGGGAACTAAACTAGGGACGGATAATCAGTCCCTTTGTTTATGCTCACAGCGGAGATGTGAAGAAAGGGGGGCCAGAAGTGAATTTTGAGGGTTTCGCTCCAGCTCAACCGCTACATCGCCAAAGCGAACCCACTAGACAACCTCCCAATGGCATGCTTCAACTTCGTAGGAGCATTTTGCAGCACATCAGAAAGCTAACCCTCACTGGCTAAGCTTTACCTTACTTTTTCTTTCTTCTCTACTCTGGGACAGAGTAGAAAGTAAGTTTGGGGGGGTATGCCAGTGAGGGAGGTATAAAAATTTTATCTCTTCGAGCTTTCTACGATATTCATTCTCTTTTACCTGATGTGCCCTTATAGCTCCCTGTATATCTGATGTACGCATGCATGCCATATAAAAATTTTCAAAAATCTTTCCTTTGCAATTTTCCTGCCCCTACGCATATGTACAAAGTTGTTGTAATAATAAAAAAAAACCTGTTGTGACTTCTTGCAAAGTTTACTTTCTGTATATTTCAACGAGTTACAAGTTCTGTCATATCTTTCTGATAATGATGTCTCAAACAAACAAAAGATTGTGCCTTGCCATCTAAAAATTTTCGAAAAATAATAATCTCGCAAACAGCTAAGAGGCGAGTATGGAGAAGGAAAAAGCTGCCCAAACAGCAGATATCTCTTTTGTTTTCCCTTACCCAGCAAAAATCCCAAAAAGAGAAAGAAGCCTTATGAGCGTGAATAAAAGTATGAGAGCTGTGCCCAATAAGAGAAAAGAAAAAAATATATACACACTTGTTTTCCAAAAGTACCCGTCTTTAGGCATGGTAGATCCGGGGCAGTGGTACGTAGGATGTGAAATCACTGCTCTAAAGCCAACTGGCTTGGACTGCAGGGACCACTTGCCCGTTAACGGACCCTTACCTGGATGGACTGATGGGAAACAAGAAGAAAAATCCAAAAAGCCTTAGCCTACCCTATACACAACTTTCTGCCCTTAAAATAAAGCTGTTTGGTGTGGAAGCTAACTTCGGAATCATACACCAAAGTCTCGTTGAAGCTGTGGAGAAAAAAATTTTACTTAAATAATAAGGCAAGTAAGGCAAGGTCTTTTGCTCGCTTTAAGACATCATTACCTCCAAGACATCGCAATTCTTGTTCTACCCTTTAGCCTTAAAGTTTTGCTGTGTAAGAAGAAGCAACACAAAGTTTAGTTTAAATATTGATTGAGGACAATCAAAAAGCTAAGTTTGGGGGAGTTGATAACACCAAATTTTGTGAAGTTTTTGCCCTTTATCCTGTTATCAAAACTACCCTTTTCTGCTATTTTCCTCTATTTTATTAGCATTTTCGCCATAATTGGCCAAGCAGTCTCTTATTCCAGTTTTTCCTATCTTTTACAGGGTTTTCCTCACTTTTGTGCAATAAGGCCGATTCCGGCCCACAATAAGTCTAAGCCCGCTTCGACCTTCCTGACGCCCGATACAACCCAGCCCGACAGGGGCTGGGCGACACAAGAATGATCGGCGGAGAAGGGCGCCTTGCGAAAGGGACGTACCGGCCGACACACCTTCTACCCGACAGGGAGCCAAAGCCGCATCGACGACCAACCTCGTCGAGCGACACAGCCACCCACCGGCAGGCGTGCCGCCAGCCACGTGACCGATAGCCAGCGCCTCACGCCGAAGGCATACCTGTATCGGCCGTCCACATCCATCGACCGGCGTATAAGGGGGCTATGTGGCGTTTCCAGCACCATAACTCCTTCAACCGTCGGTATAAATAGCAGCTACAGGAAGCCGAAAAGACAGGTCGCAGACGTCGGAGGTTGGACAGTTGGGGACTTGAGCAATTTGCGAGAGAAGTGTGAGAGCAACCGTATCGTGCCCCAGTGCTCGTACCGGGCGACACTAGGTGAGCTCTTCCTCATCCCGAGAGGGAGGGGATCAGTTCACCTAGGACTGTACTGGACGACACTGAGGGCCGATATCGGCCGACGTAGATACGCGACACGAGTGCCTAACAGCAATGCCCGACAGTAGTATATGTGAATCCTTGGCCGACACGATACCGAAACCGATACGCTCTCCCCGTCAGTCGTGCCGCTCGAGAGGGTGTGCCGCCCGACATGAGCATATCGGCCAGGGTCTTCAAACGATATAGTCGTCCGTCAGGCGTGCCGCCCGAAAGGTCGTGCCGCCCGACACGGCTGTACCGGGATAGGTCCCTGGACGGTATCGGGCTGGGAGTAGTAGTAGTCTGTCGCCCTTCTACATCAAGAAGGCAACATCTATCTTTAATTCTGTTATTTAAATTCTTAGCTTATGCATTGTATTAAGACCCTTATTGCTGATAGAAATAGAGATGCTAAATTGCTCTTTGTTTAATGCTTAGTGCCTTATGATTGGGTAACTACTGTGTGGGATATCTGAACTCTAGCTTGCATGTTTTGGATCGCGTTTCGCTTAGCTACCGAATCGTCTTTCCCGTCGCAACTACTTCGAGAGTTGGGTTGTGGCTCTAGTGTTCGGTCCGATTCTGGAGTACGAGAGTGCCCGGAACGGAGTTGTTTTAGTATCATTCCACTCCAACTTGAGTCCAGCAACCTCGAGAGGGGTGTTGAAGCTTGGTTATAGGCACCCGCTCTGAGAGGAGGGGTGCAGGGTGTTACTGCTACCGCTTGTCTTTCTAAAAGTCTTATCCCTTGCATTATGCCTTAAACTGCAGTTTACCTTCCTATTTTCTGTTGCATGAAAATTCCTAAAAACTGCTAATGACAAAATCTTAATCTTTCTTGTAACTCCAGTTGGAGATAGTTTTCTTTGATTTAATAGTGACATCTGGTTGTTCCCTTCGGGGAACTTCATTATCTCTTTATATCCACCGGAGTGTAGAGTGTCGATTCAGAGTCGTCAACACAACCCACCTTGTCCCTGTGTTCGACCCCGTATGACTACTTCGACCCCGTAAACAAAGTTGCGGGGGCCTAGAAGGATTCAGGTTATAAATGCGAAGGCTCGACTACCTCAAATACGCCTCCAATTTTAGGACGCGCGATTTAGGCCGGTCAACTTGCAAGTGTGATTGTTCTCACAACTCACGACCAATTTGTTCCACTCATGCCTTTAGATTTCCCTTGACACAATAAGATCCACTGTGACAAGACTTTAGCTTGACACAGTTTCTGTTGCAATTTTAGAAATATTTTCAAAATTGCATTACCTACCTAGACACATAATTCTCAGTTAACAATACCTTCATGATGGAAATTCTTTTGAACGTCACCCATGAAAACATTCCTGTGTTGCTCAAAAGGGGACATTAAGGGTAAGAAAAGTGTATCGAACATATTTACCTCCCTAGTGAAATGGAAAAAAAGATGAACATGGATATAATACAATAAATAAGGGAAATACATCTCAAGTTGGCACAAGGTAACGATCACTTCTTATTGCAACTTATCGACATTGTCAGCATTTCTTACTTTGTCTCATATTTCATTGAATATGAAATAAATCTTTGTGATTTGCAACCCTTATGTGCTTTGGGAGTATAAATTGAATAGCCATGGAAAACTTTGTTGCATTAGAGTTTGAAAATCATGATATTAAGGCAATCACAATATTTTAGGTCCTTCATTGACACCAATCTATGGATATTAGAAGAGTACCATTGTGATACCTTAACATAAAGCAAGCACTAGCAAAATGTTTATTTCTCCTATCTAGATAAAGTGTAACAAGAAAGAGGTAAATATGTGTTATAAACCCTCATCTAGACTTACAATTCTTTCCTTATATCGATTTCCTCATAAATGCATTCTAGAATTGATATCATAATTAGTTTTGCCTGTTATATTCAATAGTGTACCAATGACACTGGTACAGACATTTTCCTCAACATACATGAACCCATATAATCCCTAGTTGTAGAGAACTCCTATAAGGAAGATTCCAGAATGTTGACCTCATCTTGTATATGTATCATTTGCGGGAGTACTACATGGTCTCTTACCAATTACATAGACAATGGCTTTCACCCTTTCATGGACATCCTTCCTTGATATATCCTTATATGCACTTTGTTTCTCAGTTGATCCATTAAATCCTTCGTGCTTCTTCAATAAGGATGTAGTTGTGAGAAAACCTTCCATGACAAATATATACACTCTTTCTTTCATATTTTAGTCATATTCAATTAGTGTTTTCCTAACATATTGGACATACTTAGGATCCTAATACACTACAACCATTCAAATTTTCTTAAGCTTGGAAGTCATCAATCACAAAGCAACATAGCACGGAAAAAAAGTTATTTAGACATGAAGCATAATAGTCAAAGCCTTTTCTTCCTATCTTTCCTGAAGTCATCAATCAAAGGTTGAAGGAAAACATAAATGTCATTATCAAGTTTCTTGGGCTTTGATGTCAACATTAACAACATGACATATGTATTCTTCATACACAACCTGAGAGGAAGATTGTATATAACAATCATAATAGACATGGTGTTATGTGGATTCTTAATATATCTTACGAATTCAATAATTAGTGAAAATTCCATGTCATGAGTTCCTCACATCATCACCAAATCCAGGGTACAATAAATCAACTTTCTTCCATTGTGGGGGTACCAGACACATGTAGTAGGACACCATTATTTTTTTCCTTTACCTTTGCATGTTAAGTTAGATTTAGTTGCATCTTTTGAAATGGAAAATAAGGGATGAAACTTTAGTAGATTAGGTATATATCACATCACTCTTGTAAAGGATTCATTCTTGGTCTTACCTGAGGTCATCATTTTGTACCTTGATGCCCCACATTTTGGACAGTAATTTAAATTGTTATAGTCCTTTTCAAATAAGACATAGTCATTCGGACATGCATGTATCTTCTTAGCCTCCATTCTCATTAGGCATGTCATGTTCTTTGCATTGTATATTAGGATTGAAGTTTGTTACCTTGAGCAAGAATTTCATTAAATAGATACAAAAGAGGCGTATAACTTTTCTTGCTCCACCTATTGTTAGCTTTTATGTTTCAGAATCTCAACATAGTGCCCATACTCAAAAACTTTGTACAACCTAAACATAATGGTTTATCATCATCATGTACAATACTTATAAACAAGGAAGGTGCATGAATAAGATGTTGGTATGTATGACCTGAGAGCCAATCATGGGATGATTGGTGGGATACATTAAGATTGATTTGATAAACATCAAAGGCAAGCTTCCAATTCTTTCTGGTTCAGTCATATGAGATAGTGATAGAACAGATTGAATGTCTAGAGAATGACAGTACTCAATGACGTATGCTTTCAGGTTAAGGACTTGAACGATGAGATCATACGGATGCTAAGAGTTTGTACATTCTTGTTATGTCCCTAGTCGGATGTCATTGTGGAAGGTAGATAGATAGCAATGACACACAAGACTAGATTGTGGTGTTGGTTGATGACAGAATCTCATTAGTCATGATATAGAGATATCAAACCAAACACATAGGTACTTGTTAGAGAACAAGGTACCGGACAGACCCACCGTGAGTTTGACACATGGAACCATGAGATGGTAGTCACAGTCAGTACTCACAGTGATGGTGGTGAGTGTGATTCTTAGACCTGAAATCACTGCACTCAACACATGTCGTTGGGCACACTTTGACATCATCAAACGCAATCCTGAAACATGGGTTGTTATAAAGGTGATGATTGGGTGGCTTTGACACATGGGGCTTTTAAGGGGTGAGTGATAGATATGGGATTTGTCCCTCCTGAGGGAGTTTGATATCCAAGGCCACTTGATGAGTAGGATTGAGATAGGCGTGCGCACGCATGTGTGAATCAGTATGTGATATTGATGTCATACATATCTCCTTCAATCTACTCTGAGATCAAGAAAGTGAATGAAAGTTGACAGGATGACTGTTCCATGCCTTGAGTTCATTCGGGATATCAGTGACAAAGGAATTATACATTCACTGTAACACCATTCACGGATTGTAGGATGAAAGTTGTTCTCCAACTTTCTACTTTCACTTGGGTAGCACTGATGTGTGACTAGGCACCGCTCTTTGCTTGTGAAGTCATAAGTGTTATGGACTTTCACTGCCAACGTGAAATGGACCTGCAGGGTCACACACATAGGATTTAACCTGGAAGAGGAGTTTTGTCCACAAAGCAATGTTTAGATTGATTACTAAAGGAGTTTAGTAGTTCAATTAAACACTCGATCAGTCGATGGCTCAATATCGTATGGTTCAAGGTGTTGGACGCATTGATTGGAGTATCGGATTGATTGAAATCGCAATTGACTGATTTTGCCCAACCTGTACTCCCAACCGATCGGTTCATGGATGAACCGGTCGGCTGAGGTGCTGAACTGGTCGGCTGGAGTGTCCAGGCCGATCGGCTCATGCCCAGGTTGAAACGACCGGTTCAAGAGTTGAACCGATCGACTCAACTGGTGCAACCGACCAGTTGGGAAAAGTCATGTCGGCAAGAATTTTCCTTTGGTTTCAAATTGCCCAATTCGATTGGGAATAACATTGGTATTCGATACCAATTGGGAACGAAACAAGGAAAGTCTTTTTGAGCCGGATTAGGACTATGAACCGATCGGTTCAGGGCACCAACCGATCGGTTGGAGTGCCCCAAACGATCGGCTCAGGTCCAACCGATCGGCTCAATGGCCGAACCGATCAGTTCAGTTGTGAACCGATCATTTCAAGTTGCGAACCGGTTGCTTTTTGTGGAAAATTCTCGAACCCTTCTACTCCTGCTTTAGTCCCATATTGTCGGACATAGAGAACCCTGTCCCATGACCCGCCTATATATAGGGGTATTGGGGGCTTCTCAAAGTACAACTCAATGCAAGCCGGTTGCTTTGTGAAGTTGTCGTTCTCTCTAGTTTTGGTAACTGTGAGAGATCCCGAGCAAGTGCTTCCCGCAAAAGGGAGGTGCAGCAAGGGAAGGACAACTGCAGTTGCAACTGGCAGCAGGAGAGTGTGTTGGCGACTAGTACGTCAACAGGAGGGTGCGACTCCTTCCACTTCCTTGTGGGACAAGGAGAGTGGAGTTCCAGGTGGTCCGTGTGGACTACTACAGAGGCGGGAGGACACTGCCGCTCAGGAGGACAACTATCATCCGACAGTCCGGTAGGAGGAGGAGTCATCAGTCCCGGTGTGACCAGGAGCTGCACAGACACCGTCCAAGACCAGAGTTGAAGACCGCGCATTGCGCGAGGTATTGTCGCCGAGCAAGCCTCGGGACAAGGTATGATTCCACAAACCATCCTTTCCTATTATATAGACGTTGACGCGTTTCCTCGGTATGGGTTGGGGGAGAAAATTTTTGTTTCCGCTGCCTTCTCTGTCTCCCCTAAAACCCAACAGTGGTATCAGAGCCAGGTCAACTGCTCTATATTTTAGGAATATCGATATGATCGATTTTGGTTTGTCGCCTTTATTTATTGCATGCGATGCAAATAATATTGGCTTTATGCATGTCCAATCCTAAATCCACAAATCCCAAATTACATATATGATATGTATTATTAATGCACTCGATATGCGTCACCCTTAAACGAGTTTTGTGGTGGATGTGTGTAGCATGATTATGGCCTATAAACCCCTATCTGTGTGTGGTTGTTTGTGGTTGCTTGCATCTCGGTCTGCGCACCGATCTTCCCTCTCTTATTCCCGATGTAACTCGAAATAATTCGAGATTCTTTCTTACCTTTGCTCCCCCCGAATGTAACTCGGGGTTTCCCTTTTTTTAAAGCAATGTAATAAATAGTATAGAATTTTATTTCCTGTCATGTCGTAGACCGGCGGACATCAAGACGACAGCTGAAACGATCGGTTCAAGGCGTGAACCGATCGGTTGACATTCCAGACGGTCGGTTCAAGGAGTGAACCGATCGGTTGATGACCGGTTCGAGGAATGAGACGAGCGGGTGGCGGACATGACGAGATGCACGACGACCAGGCGAACCGATCGGTTGGAGGAGCCAACCGATCAGCTGGTGGCACCCAGACGACCGGCTGGAGAGTACAGATCATTCATGTGATGAGTTGATCAACTCGGATGGCAAGGCACAGAGTTCATCTTGTACAGGTTGCATGTGATGTAGACAACTGTCATCCGAGAGTGGAGTTCCAGGTGGTCTGTGTGGACTACTACAGAGGCGGGAGGACACTGCCGCTCAGGAGGACAACTATCATCCGACAGTCCGGTAGGAGGAGGAGTCGTCAGTCTCGGTGTGACCAGGAGCTGCACAGACACCGTACAAGACCGGAGTTGAAGACCGCGCATTGCGCGAGGTATTGTCGCCAAGCAAGCCTCAGGACAAGGTATGATTCCACAAACCATCCTTTCCTATTATATAGACGTTGACGCGTTTCCTCGGTATGGGTTGGGGGAGAAAATTTTTGTTTCCACTGCCTTCTCTGTCTCCCCTAAAACCCAACATAAGATTATCCCCACAAAAATCTAGCATCAAATGTTGTCATGTCCCTTCATGAGTTATAGATGGTATTTATTTGTAACAAAAATACTCTAGGTTTGTTTCAAACACAAGCCTCAACCATGCACACATGATTTCTTCCTACATTTTCTTCTCACTCCTTGTTGGAGTAGGTTTTGAAGGTGTGCAAGTTTCTATACATGTCATTCAATATATGTTTGGGCATTTGACTAAGGGTCAACAAAAGGAGGTCTATTTAATACTAGGTAGTCATATGTAGGGAAGAGGGATGAGTTGGTGTTAGGATAAGTTATTTGGACCACAATGGCCCATTTCTCTACGTGTGTTTACTTGATAAGGAGTAGGATGTCAATTAGTTCTTTTGATGGTTACTCTTAAGATGAGGAAGAAGAGGCTTAACGCCCTACATTGGGAGGATGTTGTACTTCTCAAGTAGGATGACCCTAGTTACATAAGTGTTTTATTGATAGTGCTTACTCTATTATGGCTTAGTTTGGGAATACTCAGAGATGCAAGGTGAGCCTCTTTTGTTTTAGGTTTAGAGAAAGTTAGAGTATAGCATGCTAAACTAGATGGGTAAGAGAACTAGATAAGAGGAGGAAAGGGATTTGAGGATGAGTTAACCATAAGGTCTGTCAGGATATTCTAATGAAGACAACATCAAAGATATGGTATAGGGGGGAGACAATCTAAGTAGGTTGTCTAGGAGTAAGTTCATGAGAAATTTGGGTAAGAGGGCACACTCAGTGGTTCTTGAAAAGAGGTATATATTCTTTAGTGTATCAGACAAGGGTTCGATATCTATTCCCTAGGGTGATGGAGTATTCTTCAATGGAAACTAGGGACTGAGTATTCCTTTTTAGATAATAGAAGGAGAAAACTTTTGATGTATGAGATGGTGAGTGATATTACTAATCAAACGAGTCTATTTTATTAGGTTTATACATCAATTTCATAAATGTGATTATGGCTATAGTTTTGTATGACAATTATTTGAACAAAACCAATGACAAAATTGTCCATATGTTTCAATAAGTAATGAATCGTGATTAGTTTTGCTTTTAGAACATCAAGAACCTTGTGATGATGATTAAGTTGTCCAAAACTAACATCAAAATCCTTGTGACAACGATTATGTTGGGATTTCACTTAGGAGTCCAAGCCTAGAGTCACCTTTTGTTGTAAAAGCCATTGTAAAAAAAAGTTGTGGCATTGGTTTTTATGACCATCAATGTAATGCAAGTTGTCTCAAATCTTGTGAAAATCTCATAGTCCACCATCCTCCCTCTCCCGCACTCAGTATAAAAATCTCTCTTGATATTTGCCTCCTAGTTCTAACCTCCTATGTTGTTTTCACCCCATCAACATCACCAATATTGTCATTGTCACCACATCCAACAACAATAGTTGGAACACCATCCACCATCATTGCCAATGAAAATGAAGAGGTAGAGAAACATGAGGTTCTAGAGAATTCATAGTCATCAACAACAAAAATAGACACTACAACTGCCTTTGTGTATAGATTAATATGAAGCCACCTTAGCTACAACTATAGTTGCCATTACCAACAACAATGCCACAAAAACCAATACACCGCCACAACCCTTTTTCTGCGTTTTCATTGTGCAACTCTATGGGGTCATGTTGTGGTTTTAGTATGTATAATATCTTCTACAATTGAATGATTTTTCTGTAGATCTTTTTATATTTGATTTTTTGGTTAGAAAACTTGTAAAATTGGAATGTAAGAAGCCAAGGTGGCTTACATGGTAACCTTGAAATCATATTTTGTTTCACTTGGGATGACCATATTTTGTTTCACTTGGGACAATTGATTTTATATTGTTGCTTAAATTCTAGTATAGGATTACCAACTTTAGGGATTTGGTACCTTAAAAGCACCAGCCTCCTCTAAGTGATCCTTCTCAGAGTGCTCCTCTTCTAAGGCCATGCTAAAATTGCAAAATGTAAATTTATAGACATGATTGACTAATGAAATAAACAAAATTGAAATTAACCGAACATCTATTATTGAAAAATGTAGATTCATAAACATGACTGACAATATAAGGATAACTAAAAGAAGCACAACACATCCATTATTGAAAAAAATAGATTTTGGAACATGCATGTTTGACTCATAGTATAAACATCAGTGAAAGACCCACATGCCTCTAGTTTTGATTGGATTTCTCATCAACCAAAATTTTGTCAACATGATCTTGACATGTATAATATCCATTTGTATTAACTTCAACATTTAGTTTTGGAAAACCAACTAAGAGTGGAGTGGATCCATCATACTTGTGATCATTGTTCAGGAAAGCGGTATGCGGTGTACGGGCGGAGAGGGTACTGCATAGAGTATATGCGGTATGCGGGAGTATATACGGGAGTATATGCGGTTTTTGATTTTTTTATTTCAATAAACTAATTATATATAAATTAATATATTGAGATCATAAATTAAAATATATAGAGTAGGAATGTACATCTATTTACTTAAAAACATATTATTATGCATGTATGATGTATGATATGCTTATATATGTATATATGTCTATATATGGAATGTGTTTGTAATATATGTACAAATACTAAAATATAGGTAAATCAATGTACAAATATGTGTAGAGTGTGTATAAATTTGAATAAATCAAAATATATATATAGATGCACAAATATGTGATTGTATATTTAGGTATATTGTATATGTATCTATACATGTTAATATATAAAAAGGTATTCGAATAAATGTACAAATGCGTGTGGAAATTTTTTATATGTATTACAATGTATACATATAATTTAATGATTATATATCTCAATTCAAATATATAATGAAATGTGTGTATATGTATGCATGTATGTACGAAATGCATGAACATAAGTTGTGGGCTTTTAGAAAAGTGGAGTTTAATCGGCCGCTTAATCGGCCAAGCGGGAGTATATGCGGCCCATGACCGCTGAATAGACCGATTAGTAATATGCGGTGCGGTAGGGTGACTGAATAGGTATATGCGGGAGTATATGCGGTCGTGCGGACCGATTTCCCGAACAGTGCTTGTGATATTACTTTTCTTCATCTATAGGATTTTGAACATTCACCAAATTAATATTTTCAACCTATATGATTGCCTCATCCTTGGATTATGTAATGTTTACCACCGAATATGGTCAAGCTACCCAAAATTTGTGAGATCACATAACACATATTTCTATATCTTCTTTCCTAATTTCATTTCTAAAAACACTTCCTCGCCACCATCTCCAACATCAAGCATGTCAAAAAATTTCATGTGAGTTTAGATAGAGTTGCATATTAACAAGTATGCACTTGATCTGACACTGGTGTAATTCAAGAGAATGATACAACTTTGAGTCATTCATTGTGCCCATAGGTAGTAAAAGGAAGTGAATGGAGGTATGGAACGAAGTGATCTCTCCTCTATTGAACTGGAGATCTTTTATTTTCATTTTGTTGTAGTTACATTGACCACATGTGTTTTGTTTGTGTGCTTTGGGATCTTTTTTTGGTGGTACACCCCTATTAAATTTACAAGGGTATTGAAGAAGCATTAGAGGGGGAAAGAGAATGTGCCACCCCGAACTTAGGATTTGGCACATTTTTGTGACTTTTTATTTTCTTTTTGGTGAAATGAAAGGTAAGAATATGGAGGAAGAAATATAGAAGAGAGTTCGGATCATCATGCAACTTGATTTACAATTTAGTGCATTGGGTTGTTCTCCTTATCACACTATACAAAAATAATGGCAAGACAAGAAATTAAATGGAAATTTCATACAATTGTGTCACTAGTCAATAGGAAGCATGATGTGTTTGATCTCACTCATTTTCTTTCTACTTGCCATCTTTTCCAAGGAAACATAATATTCAGATTCCTTGGCCACATAGGATAATTGGTAGCCATTTGTTAGTTTCAAAAATTGGTCCTTTAGAAGATTTTCTTTGAAAAAGTGGAGTTGAATGATATGAACATGTTTGCAAACAAATAAAATAATCTAATCTGGCTATATAATGGCTTTTATTATTCTAAGAAAAAATAAAAAAATTTAAGCTAAATGCAATGCGTGTATGCAATGATGTGATTCTAAAATTTAAAGTGCAGAAATTTAAGATAGAAGGGTGTGGGTGGATTAAAGTATGTACCACCACGCTCCATCCTGAAATTAAATATTTGCTCATTCCTGAGCAAACACTAAATTCGAAATGGAGGGGAAGAAATCGATAAAGCTCAACCAGGCAATCCTGGAAGCTCAAAGAATATTCAACTAAATAGGATGTTGATAAGGGTTGGAACTTTAAGAATAGGAGTGCCATGAAGCACCCCATGATTGGGTGGTCTTGGCAGCTCGAAAATGATTTCTGGAAGAGTAAAATAAGGTTGCTTTTCACCTCACAACCCATCCGATAAGATCCCCAAATCTTCCTCTACCAGTAGAGGAAATGTTGTATGGGAGTGTAGAAGAGGCACATAATATGATGGATACATGTCTGGGGTCTTTGGAATTAGCTCATCCAAGAGGGCATGTGGTGTATCACCTTTGAGGAAGAAGTTAGTAGGTGATGAATTCACCATTGGTAATTCAACTTGTGGTAGATCAGGTGGGGGTCTAGATCTAGCTTCTCCTCATCACCTGGATCTGCATGTAGGAGGAGTGTCTCCATGGGAGGAAGCATCTCAATATAAAGCCATCATCATAAATATCTTTATGTGGTTGTGTGACCTCCTAAAAAATCATGAAATTAATATTGGAGTCAACGGGGGCATGGACTCAACATGTTGCTCTAGTTCCTCCATGCATGATTTTCCCAATTTGTTAATGGACTCAAAAAAATTAGCACCATTGACAAATAATGGGGGAGGGATGCAAACTTCCTATGGAGGTAGAACCTCCTTGCCTGGATGATCCTAATAAGGGATCAAAGGTGGATGAGGCAAAGTGTTGAACTCTTCCTGAAATGACCCTTCTTCATGTAAGACAACCAGATACGAAACTAATGTTGGTTGTTCTTTTTCTGGACTATGGTCAACCATGGTTGGTTGATCATCGATAACATCTAGATCGGGGTCTTTAATAGGGAGAAATAGCAGAGTATCAGATTCTACACCATGAAGTGGTCGTCCTCTTCATGTGACTTTTGATAATGATGTACAAGTGTACATATCACATTCTGACTATAGTTCCTTAATCTATGTGGTTGTCGATGAATGTGGCATTGTTGACACTAAGATGGTATCATCTTCATCGTTGTCAAAAGCCATCATGTCTGTCTGCTCTGGTGGTCTTTGATAACTTTCTTGCTGTCTCTCTAGATCTTAGTTGATATGGCGAACTGAACAAGTTCAACCATTTGTGCAAGTAATCTTTTGCTTCGGGAATCTTCTTTCACGAGCATTTTCTCAATGGCGTCCAGTCTGCCCCTCATATCAGGTGAAGGTTGGTCTTCATAGTATTGCTCATTGGTATAGCTCCTGCAATGTTGTTGATTATAGTCTGCCATATAAGGGAATTGATCTTTATAATACGGTGGATCATAGAAGTTTTCTGAATATTGTTAATTGAGGTCTCCTTCATTGTAAAATTGACTTGTATAGAAGGGTTTCTCATTGTATCCTTCTGAAAACTGTGGATTGGAACAGATATTGTACCCACATTGGTAAGTTCTAACTTGATGTTGAATGCTAATCTTTTAGAATGATGCTTTAAGTTGTGGGGAGGTGTGGGGGCATTTTATAGATGTATGTCCGTAATAACCACACATCTGGCATTGTATGCACCTCAGCCTTGACCACTCCATTTTAAATGATGCCTACAAATAAGGAGATTGTTTATCAGGCTCGCAGAGAATATGGTTCAATAGGATATTTAATAAAGTCTTGTTCAAGAATATTGTTAATATATTCAAAAAAAGCAAAAAAAACCTAACTAGTCTTGATTAACTTAAATCAATCAATAATTGTGTTGTCCCTGACAACAGTGTCAAAATTTGATGTGGATATTATCGCACTACAAATTCACTAAGAATGGGATTCCTAGAGTTTACCAAAACAAATATGCAATAATTACCACACGTAAGAAGACGGGTTTTATCCCAATATAGTTAATGATCGAATCCAAATGATACCATTTTTAAGAATTGATTGGTCGACTTAACTGAACTAGGAAGAGTCTTTAACACAAAAGGTGGATTTGAATGATTACAACTACTGTGCAGGATATAAAGACTAAAATAAAATCTAAGATGATTATCAAATGGTAGGATACACTAGGATGAGTAGGTTTCACCACACTACATTTATTCACTCACTGCATCACAAACACACAAATATAATATCATGGAGGCCAGGTAAATCCCCCTTTCGGTGTTAGGATTAAGCCTCAACAAATATCATTCTAGGCTCTTTGTCACGTTACCTAGAGATCATGTATTTTTCGCCCCCAAAAAATACATATCGGATGTCTCATCAAGAGTCTAACAAAAATCAATCGATATCTTAGATCTTGGGTTTAAAGTTCTCTACACTCAAGATCTGACAAATATGCAAACATGTTGGCCAAACAAGAATACAAGAATAAACATACATGTATGGATGCAATGAAAGAACAAACTAAACTAGTTAGGATACTCCCCACGTCCTAGTGTAAGAAACTACTCGCAATTCATAGCGAGATAAGAATAAACAGCAAGAAAAATGAAGGAGATAGCCATCATATTGACGGATAGAAGAGATGTAGCAATAGAGTCACCCAGGACTGTCTTCGGGTGACCCTTCTTCTTCATCATCCTCCTTACTTGGATCTGGTTCGCAAATGATGAATAGAACGTGAGCGGATGGATGGGGGAGTCGTCGACCTTATTCTGTCGAGTATAGGAAGTCGTGCCTTGGTGGAGTGATGGAGCGACACCCTGACGGCCGGAAAAAGAGAGACATCTTTTGAAGTGATGTCCTGGAGGCCTATTTATACTTTCTGTAATTGAAGTTCAAGAGTCAAAAAATAAAAAGGTGGGACTCGGTCTGCTTTTAATGCCTCGATTAGTTGTTAAGGTTGATGTGTGTGTCGGTCGATGGCCAACCAGACTATCGACTGATGTTTTTCTATTTTCTTTGCCTATCGATGACTTCCGGGCTGTCGAGCATCAGGGTCGATAGTTTTATGTAACCGCAGACGTCGATAGATGACGGTAGCAACTTGTCACTTGGGGGCTGTCGATCCGTGCATAATATGGTTGTCGGCCATGCATAAGTATGATTGTCAAGCCATGCATAAATATGGTGATTAGTAAGTGATCGATGGCTTGCTGATGTGACTTATACCCATTCAAATTACCAGCTTGTGGTATTCTTTTCTCTTGGTCGATGGATCTAATTTGTTATGTGCTCTATGTGGGGGAGCAGCAACATCATCACCTCGATCAAATGTCAATCTTGAATAAGTTGCCGCCAAATCTCGATAGCCAAAGTGTGTCGATGGTGGTGCAACTGCCAAATGCTCGATATATTATTTAAATCTCTTTGTGCGATTGTCCTTTTTGGTCACAATCAATAGACAAAAGGCCTTAATAGCATTGGCAAGGTCGTGAATTGCTATTCACGTATCTTTAATGGTTGTTAGGAAAGGGCAATTAAATAATTTGGAAAATGCCCTTTCGCTCCAATCTTAACGGCAGTTCTTTTCGATAACTTTTAATCTATTGCCTTGAGGATAAAGGAGAACCCTTTGCTAGCCGACGGACTGATAAGGAAAGCAATGGTTTGACATTTTCATGCAGGTCACGGATTGCATATTCAGAAAACCATTTAATAGTTGTCTTGGCATCCAGTCAAACAATTAACTTTTTTCTTAATTAAATTTTGGTTGACCATAAATAAATCTTTTACATTGCAATACTCCCTGCACAAAATAAAAGTAATGCCACTACAAAATTATTTTACTCACAATAAAAGTGATAAATTTTAGATTTAAACAGTCCAAAAATTGTCTTAAAAGATGGAGAAATCAAAATATTAACAATAATAAAAATACAATGTTGTATGAATTAATTTATTGGATAAAATGCTACACTAGGATGAAAAACTGGTCTAAGAAATGCAATTAAATTGGGATGAACATTCGTTTATCAGATTTGCAATGAAGTGTATTTTTCCTAGAAGAAAAAGGAACCATTTTTATTTGATGGATCATTAGTATAGAGTATTTGTTTCGCCTATAATGCCATAATGAATGGCTCAATCTTCTTTCCAATCTTTTCAAATTTTGACAATGTAAAAATAACTCGTGCACTAAAACTCCTTTATTGTTATCAATGCAATTACACCTAAAGATAAAAACTCTAAACTCTACATAGTCAAATTCATATATGACTTTGACAACACCATAGTACGACATATTTTTTGTCGCGCTTTATTATCCTTCACACTAGAAAAATACAATAAAGATGGTTGTGTAATGACCTCACTATTTTGGACTACATTATTGTCATCTTGACGCTTTGTGTAGTATGACAATCCACTTATGTCATACCTTTTGTATGAGACATCCACTTTTGGTTTAAAGACAAGTTATTTTTCTCAACGACATCATTTTGTGTTTGTGATAGTTGACTAAAGACTTTATTTTCAAAACCACCTAATAAATATTTCGTTATGCTCTTTAGCAAGCCACATTGAATTAGATTTAGAATATTTTCTCTTAATAACATGGTGTGTTTATGTGATACAAATATACACTTCATTGATGGTGTGTTCAACTTAGAAATGTGTATGTTCTCACAACTCAATGTTGACCTCTTCTTATATGAATATGTATCACCTACAAGAGTACTACATGGTCTCTTACCAATTACATATAAAATGACTTTCATTCTTTCATGAATATCCTTCCTTGATATATCCTTAGAGGCACTACATTTCTCAGTTGATCCATTAAATACTTTGTGATTCCTTCAATAAGGATGTAGTTGTGAGATAACCTTTCATGACAAAGATATATGGTCTTTCTCTCATATTTTAGTTGGATTGAATTAGTGTTTTCCTCACATATTGGTCATACTTATGTACCTATTACACTACATCCACTCAAATTTTCTTAAGCATGGAAGCCATCAATCACAAAGCAACATGGCAAGCAAATAGTGGTGTCTAAACATGAAGCATCATAAGTCAAAGTCTCTTATTCCTATGGTTTCTTGATGTCGTCAATCAGAGTATGAAGGAAAACATCAGTGTCATTGTCAGGTTGCTTGGACTCTGAAATCAACATTGACAATGTGACATATGTATTATTCATACACAATTAGGGAGGAAGATTGTATATAAGAATCATAATAGACACGGTGCTATGTTGGTTGCTTAATATACCGTACAGATTTGTTAATTAGTGAAAATTCCATGTCTTGAGTTCCTCACATCTTCACCAAATCGAGGGTACAATAAATCAACTTTCTTCTATTATGGAGAGTCAGACACGTGTAGTAGAACCCCAATGTTTTCCTTTAAATTTCCATGCCAAGATAGATTTGGCTGCATGTGACGTCCCCAGATTTTCTAAAACTTAATCTGATGTATGACGTCCAAATTGAAAACCTCACCTCAGTGAGAATCCTAATTTAAACATCACACACTAGGCTAAGAAAGAGAAAATCAGAGGAAGTCAAAAGGAAACAATCAATAGCACAAGCACATGAACAATAATAAAACCATACAACACATGTTCCCCATTCAACATATAATTACATAATGAATTGTTACAGCATTTGATATTACAAATTGAACAACAAGCTCTACATGTACATGTACTACATCTACACAATAGGATCTTAAGACAACATGTCCACTTATATATCAGCTCGCCACACAACTCTCACTATCTTGGATCTTCAAGAGCATAACCATAACCTATACAAAAGATTACATGTGGTACACGTCGACACAATATTCAAGAATATTGTACTGAGTATGCCTACATGTCTTTTATATATCTCTCATTACTAAGCTTGGCAATAAGATAAAACGGATACTTGGAAGTTATAAAAAAATATAAGAAAAAAATATATACTTGCACAAAGATGTTCATTAACAAAAGAGAACACATATTTTAAGCTCATTCTCCATTATATCATCCATGCATTGACCGCTGAAGGTTGAATGCATTAAAGGCCTTATGATCAGACTACCAAAGAGTTCGATCACTTTCAAGTACTTGACTACCAAAGAGTTAAAGTACTTTATTTCCAGCACTTGACTACCAAAGAGTTGAAGTGCTTGGATATAATGGAACAGATATATTATGTTTCATGTGTTCATAGCAATAAGTATGGAAAATCAAGCAACATATCATACAAGAACAATCATTTCAAACAATACCATATGCCAAGTCTTTACTACCATATAACACAAACATATTGTATAATAAGCCAAGTAAGAGGTAATGGCATACCTTCCAAAGAGACATCCTAATCACATATTCCTCATGTCATCTATATCTTGTTCAAACCCTGATTAAGACAAGACCACATACTATCATCAGATTCTCATCATCTTACATCTCACTTAACCCTAACCGTGTTCATTAAGGTTTAGCTTATCTCATTAGGATATTCTCATTGTTACTTGTATTATCTTCTTGGGATAATATTACTGATGTCATATTCCATATTATTGTTCATTATATGAACATTATCTTCCATAGCATTTTTCTGCACAAATTAACCCTAGGTTACATCATTAACCTAAATTAGGGTTTCATGACATGTATTAAGGTTCATCTTCATATAACATGGATTATATGCATCATCATGATCTCATAATTAAATCTGAGGTTCCAAATAATGATATGAGCTTATTCTGTAAATTTCATCATTTATTGGGCATGTAAGTATTTATTGTATTTTATTTAGGGTTATATGCCCTAATTAGCAACATGAAGCAAATACATGATTTCGGGCATACACATTATAATTACTGACATCATATGGATTCTAAACATGATTATAGACTTAGTGACATATTCTCATAATCTTAGGCCATCATTTGATATTTATTATCCATTAAACAAGCATTACATATCTTATATGATATCATTAAGATTAGTGCATCAAAAGACTGATCTTACACTTTCATATTGTTCTACACATTTTTCTGAGAATTTTAATATATTATATATATTTTTTTAATCATCGAGCTAATTGCTATGAATTATACAAGAACTAAGCATTTTCTGGGATTTTATCCATGGTGAATAATGTCTACAGGAACTCATTTGTAGTCTTTACTCTAAAAAATAGGCCGTCCAACACTCCCACGAGTTCCTTCTTCAACTCCGGCTATCTGGTGCTCGCCGGCCATGGTTCCCACCCTGGATGGGGGTGGAAACACCGTAGTTCCACTGCTATACTCATCCTCTCGATTTTCCCCTTCTTAGATTCCTTCTTCATATGCCTCGAAACACTCTCTGCTAGTCTTCCTTCCTCCTTGTTTTCTACTGCTACCAGAAATGGAGATGGAGGAAGAACAGGTTAGGGGCTCCCCCTCAATACTTCACCAAAAATCACGAGAGAGGGGTCAAAAAGGAGCTCGTCCCATTCCGAAACCAACTGTCTGGTTTGAAGTCTTGCTCACACCCACGATCCGCGAGATGGTGGAGGCAATCATGGCCACATCCGCCCCCACGTTTCACCCCAAACCGCTGGAGGTTGAGGGCAAGCACACTGCCCTCAGATCCCTAATCTACTGCCCACATTGAAGCTAAGTACAGACCAATGTGTGGCATCTAAAGGCTATTGGGTGCGGCCACTAGATCATAGCTCTAGGGCCAGGAACTAGCCACACAGACCCAACCAACACACGCGCGTGACACTGATTTAAAGCCATAACTTAGGTCTATAAATCATCAACCATGCACATTATTTCACACATATCATACCTATATAACTCCCTCTAGGAATCTCCAATTGCCACCAAATTTTAACCATAGCTTCCTCACAACTCAATCTTCCTTTTACACGAATTTGGTATCAAAACTCAATTGTATGGTCATATAATTAAATTCCTCAAATGACATAAAGAAAAGGGATCTCAAACATGATATAAACATCAATCACCATCCAAACCTTGCCAAAGCACTTATAACACTTAAGATAACTCAACATACATGAATTCACTTATGTCATCGGACATTAAAGGATTCCAAAAGTCCACTCCATCACATCCTGCACACCTTAAAAGAAATTTCATCCTCAGAAATAAGCCAAAATCTAGTTCATCACAATGCATCTTCTAAAATGGCAAATAAGTGATGAAACTTTGGTAAAATAGTTATATACCACATCACTCTTGTAAGAGAGTCATTCTTGGTCTTGCCTGAAGTTATCATTTTGTATCTTGATTACCCACGTTTTGGACAATAATTCAAATTGTTATAGTCCTTTTCAAATAACACTTAGTCATTCGAACGTGCATGTATCTTCTTAGCCTCAATTCCCATTAGACATGTCATTTTATTTTGTTTGTATGTTAGGATTGAAGCTTGTTACCTTCATGAAGAATTTCATTAAATAGAGAAAAAAGAGACATAAAACTTTTTTTGCTCCACCTATTATTAGCTTTTATGCTATAGAATCTCAACATATTGCTCAGACCCATGAACTTAGTTCAACCAAAACATAGTGGTTTCTCATCATCATGTACAATACATACAAACAAGGAAGGTGCATGGATAAGATGATCCCCACAAATATCTAGAAAGACATCAACCATAGGATTCTTAATTGATTTATCTGCTTCTTCCACACAATTACCACTATCGACATTTAATGGTCTCACAATAGGAACCTCTCCATTCCAACACCATCTAGTATATCCATGTCTAATCCCACTAAACACGAAATGACATTGAAGTTCATCAATGGTGTCAATTTTCAATGTTTTACCAAAATTCTTACATGGAAAAGGAATGTATCTCTAGGTCATCTCTTATGTTTCCCAACGAATCCCATAAACTCATCAAGACCTCTTGTAAACTCTACATTGTAGAGTTTTGGAATGGACATCCAACTTTGATCTATTCTCAAATCATAAGGCATATTATGGCAATTGAGAACTAAATCTAGGTCTTTGGATAATTTAAGGTCAAAATATGCTTGAACATAAATGAAACTTATCAGTTCTTGTAGACATTATTCACCATGCATATTGGTGAATGTGTACCACCTATCCCATTCTTAAATGTTCAATATAACTAGTAAATGTATGATATGGGTTAAATTTTAAAGAAAATTCTAGAAGCATTTCCCCTTTGTTCTCAAGGTACATCAATGTAGATGGGAAGATACCAACCAACATATGCACTCAACAAAGAAATGGGGAAATAACTATTGAAATATCTTAAAAACCAAACATGTTTTATACACGTACATCCTAAGAGCAATCAAGTGTTCAAGAATAGTCCCAAATTGTGGACTATCTAGATTCCCTCCTATTTGTAGATCTTGGACGAATTTCCAAGTAAACAAAATACATGTATAGTATCAAATGTATATAAAATTTGGGATAACATACCTTTTGAGTTAATTCTAAATCATATTGACTCAAGTCAATTCATGTATGTTTTAGTGTGTTCCTAGGTCTGATCATTCATCTGTAACAACAATCATCCTTAGGGATTGGGTGTTACAACCCCAATTTTTGGGTTCATTTGGTGAGAAATGTAATTTCTCATATTAATGATATTTGAACAAATAATAATATAATTTGTTTTGAATGAATAGATTTCGTTTACAATAGCCTTGATGTTTGTTTTATGGGCTTTATTGGATATTGGGCCCAATAACAAGGAAGAGACAAAAGGAACTCCATTATTAATAAGAAATGGAGAAAATAAAAATGTAGAAACCTCTAGAAGGCAGATTTATATAATCTAAAGGTGGATTTCGTGCCTCTTAGGTTCCTTGGGTTCCAAGGAGTCCAAAGTTGCAAAAAGAAAGCAATACGAAAAGAAAATATCAATTAAGTATTTCTTTATTAAGAAAGAAATTGGAAACAATGATAAAATGTGGAAAATAAGAGAAAAGAAGTATAATTGAGTTGACCTTGGTGGATTTTCGTATCCCAAGGATTACTATTGTTAAAAGAGATACCAATGAGGAAAATAAAAGAGAAATAAAGAGAAATCCTCAAAAAGAGCTATTTTAATATGAAATAAACATGATAATGAAAAATAATGCATATAAATGCATCTAGAAGAATAATAAGTATTCTTGGAAAGGAATTTCGAAATATTATAATTTCTTGGGGTCCAAGGAGCCCAAATAAAGAGGAAAGAAAGAGAAAATACCAAAATTGCAAAATAAAAGGATAATGTGATACATTATTAATGAATTTTGTGATATTGATAAAAAGGAAGTATTTTCTATTAAAAGGAAAACTTAATTTCATGCCAATAAATTAAAAGGCAAGTACAAGGAAGATAAAGGATGTAATTTTCAAAATCCTAATATTTAAAGAAAAAAGAATATCAAAGAGATGATGAAGAGAGAGGAGGTTGCTTTTATAAAAGGAAAATAAGTTTCCAAGTTGGAAAATGACTTGGTTTCTTCGTGGGCAAGCAGTTTGGGGCGTGGATACCCTCCCCTATAAAAGGGGTAGAGCCCAGGGTCGAGTTCCAGAGAGATCCCATGTCTCCCACTCTCTTCCTCATCTTCTTCATGATTCCTTACGTTTAAAACCCTAGTAGAGGGGAGCAACTGACCATGGGGAAGCAAGGAGTCCAGGTAGGGGTTTTGATGGAGGATGGGGATGCCACGAAGTCAGAACAAGGTCAAGCTAGCATCACCATGACCTACACGACGCGCCATGGCAGCGATATGGCTGCACTTGCAGCTGCAAGTTGCAGGTGTGCCCCGACCAACCCAGTCGTGATGGCCAAGATATGAGGGCGCCTCCGGTGCGCCAGAGAGAGGCGGCGGTGGAGAAGCAATTTTCGGCAAAGTTCAGGTCCGGATCTGGGAGGGAGAGCCGTGCCAAGGGCCATCCTCGGCGGCCGCTGCTGCTGATCCAAGGTTGAAGACAACCTAGCGATCAATGGAAAAATATACCCCTCTGGGGTATGAAGGGCGGGCACTTATGCAAGGGGTATATGTGTAATTCCGTTATGTTCCAAATCGCGAGAGCTTTGCATGGGAAAAAGGCTACGTGGCGCCTCCCTATTGGCCCAAAGTAAGTCAATTTTTCATAAATCATATCTTTTTATCTGTAACTCCGATGGTAGCAAATAATATATGTATTTTTCTCAGAAAAACAAGAGGAATCCAATAAAAATAGTTTTGAAGGTTAATTTCTTTTGAAATTCAAAAAGGAGTGTAAGTTATCAACTTTAATGAATTAAAGATTAAGAAACTCTACTTTGAGATGATTAATGTAATTAGTAGAGTTTAATGGGTGATTAAAGTTGATATTAACATGTTAATCATAAAAAGGTACATTAAGATCGAAAAGGATGAACTTTGCACATAATTAGTTTAATTTAGAGATTATGTGCATAAATATGCTTGAAATTTGAAAAGTACATAAAGTTATCATCTTTAATGATTTAATTAAAAAACCCTTAGATTTGATGATAGATGGATTTAATGATGTTCTTTGGATAATTCAAGCCAATATTAACCTGTTGTTAATAAAAGTGAAAATAGGATCTAAAATGATGATCTTTTTATATGGATGGCTTAATTTAGGGTTCCATGTGCATAGATATGCATTAATAAGCTTGAAAACCCTAATTTAGGTGAATATGTCTTTTAATTGTTTTAATTGTTCAAATCCATGAATGAATAGAGATATGATGATCCTAAGTCAATTTGAGTATAAAAGACCATTAAAATGGGTAATTTGAGCAATTAGGGTTTATATGAGTAGAAAGAATATTTTAGGGTTTGTTGACCTAAAAGGAATAAAGTTTGAGAAATTGATCTAAGAAACCCTAATGAATACTAACGAAACCTTAATTCGGATTAGAAACCCTAGAAAGTGAATCCAAGTCAATAAAGTAGAATCTTGATAAAGTGTGTAGTAAATAGAGTACATGTGTTTTTCAGGATTCTTGATGATGTGGTTCAATTACTTGCTTGGATTGCTTTCTTGGTTGGAATTGATATTAGCTTGAGAAATCTACTGAACAGGTATGTGGTTACACTTATGAATATCTTGAGTTAGTTTTCTGAGGTTTTCTGAAGCTTTCATCAATGACTTGAATTAACTGTTGGATGAATTTAATTCATGCAAACTATAATGAGGATATGACTATCACATAAGATATGTGCCTACTAGCTCAGATCTTGGTCCCCTCTGTGGCTTAATAGTTGACCTAGTACATGGCTACCTATGGGGTAGGTCCATCAGGTCATTGGATGACTTAGTACATGGCTACCAATGGGGTAGGACCATCAAGTCACTTTGAGTTAGATATTTGGCTACCTCCGGGTAGTGCCATGCGACTCTATTACCCTATGTATTGGCTGCCTATAAGGTAGGACCATGGGGGTAAGAATATACCTAAAGAGAGGTAGCATACAAGTCCACTACAGGGATAGCATAGAGTTAGGGGATAGGTAAGGATTGAGTAGTATGGCTTAAAACGTAAGCTTGGTTGTTAAATGATTAATTGAATGATTACGTTGTTGAAATAGTTGCACGATTATTATTTCCCCCACATACTAGCTTCTTGCTGACCGACGTTTTGTTTGTCGGTGTTTTAGGTACAAATGAAAAGAACAAATAGTAAAGTGGCATATGTGGAATTAAATGAGAATTAGCGTGCAAAGGAGGATTAGATAGATTAGTATCTTCATGGATAGAAGTTTAGAAATCTAAGTTTTCAAAAGGTATGCAAAGTTTTTATTTTGTGCCAGTTTTCCTTTTAGTTAGTAAAATTTGTTAATTGTTATTGATTATTTGTCGAACCTTTGATACGGGTTATTAGATAACATCTCTGACCTTTCGGTCTTCCTTAAATGGGGGTTACCGGGAGGCGGGGTCATTACATTTGGTATCAGAGCGAAGGTTCCTCATTTAATCTTTAATAATTAGTAAATTTTACAAACTTCATAGAACCCAAGGGAGTTATTAGAGGATTGTCTGAAGGACTGAGGTGTCTAGAAAAGGATCACGGCTAGGGGCTGGCAATATTTTCCTCCACACCACTAGTCAGAATATGAGGACTCCCGGATTGTGTGACTGCCTGGCCGATGTCTTAGGATATGACTCGAAATAAGATACCTTTAGGACTCTCTCATCTTGTTCATCCCTTCTCAACTCAAATTCTATTAAGGACCTTAAGGATTAGGGTTTTCTCTATTCACCTCACCCTCTTGAGGTATGGGTAAGGTTAATAAGGTCTAAGGAATCCTCTACCAAATTAATGAAAAGCATGTAAATAAGATGTCATGGACATACGCTTAATAGATTAAGCACAAACTAAAGAATAGATACATGCTTAGGTCTTATGACACGAGTTTTCTTTGCCCTCATGAGAGACCTGAGAATAGACCTTCTTGTCAGGAGGATGAGTAGAGATAGAGTTCGTCTTGGAGGTAGAGACCTCTATTAAAAGTAGAGACCTAGCACATCCTTTGAGGATGATGTTAACCCTAACCCTAAGTGAAGGTTAGAGAGAGATGACATGATGAGTTAGATGTCATGGTAGATCAGGCATTTGGATATACATGCCTTGGATGCCATATGAGCCATGAGAGGTTGGATGATCAAGTACCTTTGGCAACCCAACCCTGGGAAGGGTCGTGCATGTTTGAGCAAAAGATAGCTCCTTCATTGATGAGGTTAGAGAAGAACCTATAGAAACCTTATGGGTTGTTGCAAGTAGGATATAGCTTGCACCCAGAGTACATCATTAGTATGAGTAGTAAGTTAAAACCGAGGCCAGAAGGACAGGATGGATGGCTTATGAGATAAGCATAAGGGGCTATGGATAATCATGAGAAAACATAAGTTTGAGCAGAGGCTTCACCCGCGTAGAGGTATGCCTGTGATCTTGATCCTTCATGGAGAGAGGACCTCTAGTAGTATGGCTAGATGTGGAGTTAGCTCTAGAGAGAGAAAGAAGGACCCCAACATGGAGGATGGAAGCCAGAAACCCCAAGATTTGAGGAACAGTGGGGAGTTGAGGATGATGCAACCTAAGTGGATGATAGTGGTTGCCTTATGCCTAACCCCTAGAGGTTGATGATATCTTGGTTGCCTTTAGAGGAACCAAACCTTAGAGAGAAGATAAGGCTTTTGGTACCTATGTGCCTATGGGTTAGGAAGAAGATTTTCTTAGACTGTAAAGAGGTTTAGTAACTGGTTGTGAGGCTTTTTACCTAGTTGGTTGTCCTTGAGGAGGACTCAACTCTGAGGTGCTACTTATATAAAAGGATCATGGAAGTATATGACATACCTTGGACATGCTTGATTCATGGTTAAGAGATTGAGCATTCAGTTGGACACCCATAGGTGAACCTAGGGTTCCTAGGCCTAAGAGGGGAAGCAATGTACCCAATGCTCATGATGAGATTTGATTCTCTATAGTTTCGAACATGGTACTCCTCATGTGTAGAGGTAAAGGAAACCACTTAAGTTAAAGGTATGTTTGATGAACCCCTCACAACTAAGTTGATCTAATGTTGAGGAAAGAGAACAAGTATAACCTAGCATGGTTTAATAGGTGGTCTGCTTGTGCCTTAGTAGCTGTTGGGTTAGGCATGCTCATGTGAATGTAAACCCTAAGGAAGGTTGTGACCTTGTTGTCAAGAGTTGTAGTTTCCTCCCATCCTGGGAAAGGGACCCTTTGGTAGGGTGTATACCGGTTTTGTGGGTTTGAGGAAACCTAAAGAGGCCTCATAGGATCTTGAGAAGCTAAGTGAAAAGTACATGGTATGAGAATGAACCTGTGGACCCATAGATACCCATCTCTACGTGCATATGGATGTGCTACTATGAAGGTAATTGGTATGGGGCCTGACCAAGGTAGGTAGGTCACCATGACCCCTATCAAAGGATGAAAGTCAGCCCATGAATGCAGAAGGCTTGGGTAAGGTTCTAAGTTAAACATGTACTATAATAGAATCCTCAGTCTATCCTAGGGTCAGGTAGGGCTAAGACCGATGGAAGCAGGAGTTGCCTAATTCCCTAGTTGTACATGACCATAGGGTCGGGAGGCAACATATATCCTTATCTGAGGGTCATGGGTTAGGAGATTGATCACCTTCATGAACTCATGGGACCCAAAGGGCAGATGAGTAGGGCACTCTCTGGATGCATAAGGGAAGAGGGATGGCCCTAAAAAGTGTCGGCTTCCTATAGACCTAGAGGAGATGACCAAGGATGATGTGATGACCCAAGTAGGTTCAAAACCAGTTTTCTAGGGAGGTAACTTTTATATTAAGATGACTGTAATGTAGAGGCATAAATGACATGTTTCAACTTAGATTTAAAGGTGTACTGGCAAGGTGGGATGTACCATCTCTACTCTTGGAACAGGAAGAACTCTATATTTGGACTGCAGCCAAATGCTTATTTCCTCTTGTTATGGGGTGAGAGATAGGACAGTACGCATGTCATACACCAAGGATAAAGATGATGTAGGTTGGAACGCTGCCACGAGATATGGGAACAGAGAAGATAACATACCCTGGTAAAGTGAATGATACATGGATGGTTTGCAAACACTAAGAGGAATGAGGTAGTCACCTTATGAGGGTGTTTTTATCATGAGATATGAGTCATACAAGGTTGAGTTTGACCACGAAGAAGATGAGCTCAAAGTGTTCTCAATGAAGATAGACTTAGAGTTTGAGTTTGGGATGATAAGTGAAATACATGAAAGTGTATGTTTTCAATGTTAAGGTGAAGTAGTAATGGATGCCATGGTTGAGATATATCTGCCTAGTTTGGCTAGAAGAGGTTGTTAGACTAACCCTAAGTTTGGAAAATAAGATATGTTTGGATAACACTCTGATGTAATGAAATCAATTAATAGTTTTTTGGTTATCCAGTCTAGTCCTTGATGCAATGAAAGGATGGTGGTAGAACCTCAAATGCACTTCTTTGGAAAAGAAGGTGATAAAACCCTGATGAGAGTGGTTTAGGGTTTCGGAGAATCAATCTTGAGGAATCATGACATACAGGAAATCATGATTGAAGATCACCATACACCGTGGTACTACCAAGATAGTAAATGACAATAGCACTTTGGATGCTGAAGATGAGGTTGCATGTGGTATGTTGCCATGCATGACAGAAGGTGAAGGATGAGCACCGATAACCCAGTGCATTGATATAGAGGATAAAGATTTTTTTAGAGGGAATGGGAGTTCATCACTATGGATGTTGTGTTAAGTCTCCCCTAGACCAAGGAAGGTCAAGATGCAATATGGGTTATGGTAGACCACCTTACCTAGATGATATGAGAAAGAAAGAGTACTATCAAGGGACAGATCAGGTTGAACTACATATGAGAGAGATGGTTCAACTACACCATGAGGTGAGTTCAAAAGTTCTTGAGTATAAACTAAAGATTCACTTCCATGAGGTCGAAGTAGAAACGTGAAGAACTCTATCCTAGTACAGTTTATCACCCCTAACTAATAGTTAGTATGACCCAGACTAAAGGGTCTGATGAGAGCATATGTGCTCGTTTAGGGTGATATCTAGAGACAATTCTTTTCCTATGAAAGATGTGATGATGACCACCATAGCTAGTATCGGGATTTAAAGGAGCTCTGTAAGGGAAGTTGTGTCGGTCACCACTTCAATAAGGTGATGTTGGTGAAAGGACCATGTGATGGTTAGAAAAGGACCATAATGTGTGTAGATGAAGTCGCTTTGATCATGCAATGGCTGAAAGGAGCCTAGAGACGATGAGAGTCGTGAACAGATGCAAAGTAGACTGACATGCAGATTGCTATGGGAGAATATGTGACATGAAAATTTGACCCCTCTAAGTTATAGCTAAGAGAGTTGAGTCCCCGATGAATGGGTTCTTTTGACATGGTTTGGTGGAGAAGGTTAAGTTTGATCTTACCCCTCAGGATAAAGTAATGTGTGATAAGTTCCATGTGTCCAATTTAGGGCACTATGTGAGGTACCCCGACCATGTGCTGAGCAATGAACCTAGTGAGCCCCAAGGGAGGCTAAAATGGCCTGAGTCACTTGTGTAGTTTATAGACGCCAGGATGAAAGAACTCAGAGAAAATAATATGTGATGATAAAGGTTCTTTGGTAGCGCCATGAGTACGGTAAAACCACATAGGGGCCAATGATGGACATGGAAAAGTCTTATCCTGAATTGTTTATTTGCTTGATAGAATTTTGAGGACAAAATTCCTATAAGAAGGGAAGGATGTTACAACCCCAATTTTTGGGTTCATTTGGTGAGAAATGTAATTTCTCATATTAAAGATATTTGAACAAATAATAATATAATTTGTTTTGAATGAATAGATTTCGTTTACAATAGCCTTGATGTTTTTTTATGGGCTTTATTGGCTATTGGGCCCAATAACATGGAAGAGACACAAGGAACTCCATTATTAATAAGAAATGGAGAAAATAAAAATGTAGAAACATCTAGAAGGCAGATTTATATAATCCAAAGGTGGATTTCGTGCATCTTGGGTTCCTTGGGTTCCAAGGAGTCCAAAGTTGCAAAAAGAAAGCAATAAGAAAAGAAAAGATCAATTAAGTATTTCTTTATTAAGAAAGAAATTGGAAACAATGATAAAATCTGGAAAATAAGAGAAAAGAAGTATAATTGAGTTAACCTTGGTGGATTTTCGTATCCCAAGGATTACTATTATTAAAAGAGATACCAATGAGTAAAATAAAAGAGAAATAAACAGAAAACCTCAAAAAGAGCTATTTTAATATGAAATAAACATGATAATGAGAAATAATACATATAGATGCATTTAGATGAATAATAAGTATTCTTGGAAAGGAATTTCAAAATATTATAATTTCTTGGGGTCCAAGGAGCCCCAATAAAGAGGAAATAAAGAAAAAATACCAAAATTGCAAAATAAAAGGATAATGTGATACATTATTAATGAATTTTGTGATATTGATAAAAAGGAAGTATTTTCTATTAAAAGGAAAACTTAATTTCATGCCAATAAATTAAAAGGCAAGTACAAGGAAGATAAAGGACGTAATTTTCAAAATCCTAATATTTAAAGAAAAAGGAATATCAAAGAGATGATGAAGAGAGAGGAGGTTGCTTTTATAAAAGGAAAATAAGTTTCCAAGTTGGAAAATGACTTGGTTGCTTCATGGGCAAGCAGTCTGGGGCATGGATACCCTCCCCTATAAAAGGGGTAGAGCTAAGGGTCGAGTTCCAGAGAGATCCCACGTCTCCCACTCTCTTCCTCATCTTCTTCATGCTTCCTTACGTTCAAAACCCTAGCAGAGGGGAGCAACTGACCATGGGGCAACAAGGAGTCCAGGTAGGGGGTTTCGATGGAGGATGGGGATGCCACGAAGTCAGAACAAGGTCAAGCTAGCATCACCATGACCTACACGACGCGCCATGGTAGCAATACAGCTGCACTTGCAGCTGCAAGTTGCAGTTGTGCCCTGACCAACCCAGCCATTATGGACAAGATATGAGGGCGCCTAAGGTGCGCCAGAGAGCGGCAGAGGCAGAGAAGCAGTTTCCGGTGAAGTTTGGGTCTGAATCTGGGAGGGAGAGCCATGCCAAGGGCCGTCCTCAGCGACCGCTGCTGCTGATCCAAGGTTGAAGACAACCTAGCGATCAATGGACAAATATACCCCTCCGGGGTATGAAGGGCAGGCACTTATGCAAGGGGTATATGTGTAATTCCGTTATGTTCCAAATCACGAGAGCTACATGGTGCCTCCCTATTTGCCCAAAGTAAGTCAATTTTTCATAAATCATATCTTTTTATCTGTAACTCCGATGGTAACAAATAATTATGTATTTTGCTCAGAAAAATGAGAGGAATCCAATAAAAATATTTTTGAAGGCTAATTTCTTTTGCAATTCAAAAAGTAGTGTAAGTTATCAACTTTAATGAATTAAAGATTAAGAAACTCTACTTTAAGATGATTAATGTAATTAGTAGAGTTTAATGGGTGATTAAAGTTGATATTAACCTGTTAATCGTAAAAAGGTACATTAAGATCGAAAAGGATGAACTTTGCATGTAATTAGTTTAGTTTAGAGATTATGTGCATAAATATGCTTGAAATTTGAAAAGTACATAAAGTTATCATCTTTAATGATTTAATTAAAAAAAAACCTTAGATTTGATGATAGATGGATTTAATGATGTTATTTGGATAATTCAAGCCAATATTAACATGTTGTTAATAAAAGTGAAAATAGGATCTAAAAAGATGATCTTTTTATATGGATGGCTTAATTTAGGGTTCCATGTGCATGGATATGCATTAATGAGCTTGAAAACCCTAATTTAGGTGAATATGTCTTTTAATTGTTTTAATTGTTCAAATCCATGAATAAATAGAGATATGATGATCCTAAGTCAATTTGAGTATAAAAGACCATTAAAATTGGTAATTTGAGCAATTAGGGTTTATATGAGTAGAAAGAATATTTTAGGGTTTGTTGACCTAAAAGGAATAAAGTTTGAGATATTGATCTAAGAAACCCTAATGAATACTAACGAAACCTTAATTCGGATTAGAAACCCTAGAAAGTGAATCCAAGTCAACAATGTAGAATCTTGATAAAGTGTGTAGTAAATAGAGTACATGTGTTTTTCAGGATTCTTGATGATGTGGTTGAATTACTTGCTTGGATTGCTTTCTTGGTTGGAATTGATATTAGCTTGAGAAATCTACTGAACAGGTATGTGGTTACTCTTATGAATATCTCTAGTTAGTTTTTTGAGGTTTTTCGAAGCTTTCATCGATGACTTGAATTAATTGTTCGATAAATTTAATTCATGCAAACTATAATGAGGATATGACTATCACATAAGATATGTGCCTACTAGCTCAGATCCTAGTCCTCTTCTTGGCTTAATAGTTGACCTAGTACATGGCTACCTATGGGGTAGGTCCATCAGGTCATTGGATGACTTAGTAGATGGCTACCAATGGGGTAGGACCATCAAGTCACTTTGAGTTAGATATTTGGCTACCTCCGGGTAGTGCCATGCGACTCTATTACCCTATGTATTGGCTGCCTGTAAGTAGGACCATGGTGGTAGGAATATACCTAAAGAGAGGTAGCATACAAGTCCACTGCAGGGATAGCACAGAGTTAGGGAATAGGTAAGGATTGAGTAGTATGGCTTAAAACGTAATCTTGGTTGTTAAATGATTAATTGAATGATTACGTTGTTGACATAGGTGCACAATTATTGTTTCCCCCACATACCAACTTCTTGCTGACTGACGTTTTGTTTGTCGACGTTTTAGGTACAAATGAAAAGAAAAAATAGTAAAGTGGCATATGTAGAATTAAATGAGAATTAACATGCAAAGGAGGATTAGATAGATTAGTATCTTCATGGATAGAAGTTTAGAAATCCAAGTTTTCAAAAGGTATGCAAAGTTTTTATTTTGTACCGGTTTTCAGTTTAGTTAGTAAAATTTGTTAATTGTTATTGATTATTTGTTGAACCTTTGATCTGGGTTATTAGATAACGGCTCTGACCTTTCGTTCTTCCTTAAATGGGGGTTACCGGGAGGCGGGGTCGTTACATTGGGTCTCTATCCCACCTCCAAGATCTCTATCCCATCCATCTTCAACCAATTCTTATCAGAAAGGCATGCAGGGGATATTTAATTTAGGTTCAATAAAATAAATTAGCAATTTCCATTGTTTGAGATCGAGAAACCAAAAAGGAAGTTTACAACAAGGACAACAAAACAAGTAGCTACTCCAAGAAAACATGCCCTAGTATGCATTTTCCAAACAACCACCAAGGCAGTGGGGGTGAGGTATGGATAAATGGACCTCAAGTGTGTAGAAGCAGGGATGGCAGCCACTGGAGAGAGGGACAACTTTGATTGGACATAATGATGGTGAATATAACTAGAATGGCAACAACAGAAGCAAACTAGGGTGTTGGTGAAGGTGGAAGCTATCGACCTCAACAACACACCAAGAATATCCTTGGTGGTGACATCAAGTGGCATCTCAATAGTGGTAGCAAGTAGCTTCTTTGATGGTGGTGGGAGCTCGCTAACTGTGGTGGCGAAAACATCCTTAATGACAATGCAAGAATGGACAAATGGTAGCTAGGGTGTGATCATGAATGCATGGAAAGAAAGGGAAGATGGCATGTGGCACGAAGAGACATCTAGAATCAAAGGTTTTCTAACATTGATGAGGATTCATGGGACATGAATGGTGGGATACCATTAGTATCACTTCATGGGGGGAAATTCCATTTGTGTGCTATTAGTGGGATACCATTAGTGTCAGCTTTTAATCCAAAATCGTCATTGTATGGAATCCATATATTCTTTATTAAATGACATTCAACATTGTTTCTTTCTCAAAATTGATGTTATAATGTTTTGAGGATCTAAAATTTTCATGAATGATTAGTATGACACTTGTTGTGTCATTTTTGTATAAAAACTGAAGTGATATATGAGTTTTATCTCAGTAACATCCAGTATCTCTTCTCGATGCCTAATTGAAACTGCTATGTATGGTTTCAATTTTTTAATGATAAGCAATGCTTTAAGAAGTGTTGCTATAGCTAAAAAAATGTACTAGTAAATATGCATGATGAGGATAGTGCAATAAGGGTTTTCTAGTTATTAATAAAACTTGTAACTTTGTTTCATAAAATGTAACAGTGAAGTTAAACAACTTTAACAAATAATAGAATGCATGTATCTTCTCTTATTTTATCCCATGTTAGATAAACTTTAGGTCACAATTTAATTATAGACTATAAATAAGGTCTTATAAATGATTTTTTTATTTACATATCATAATGAGATATTACCTATCTTAACAATGACCCTTTTCTTGATGAAGTACATGCAACAGAAAGACCCAAGCAAGTTCCTAGTTAAATAAACATATTATTTGACATGCATTCATGTTCCTCAAGTAAAATGTCACTTACATGAAAAATGTATACAAAATAGATAACCTCCTTGAACGTGCAAGGTACTAGATAGGCAATACAATTTTAAAAAGAATAATATGTGTTCAATGTTAGGATGTGATTTGGGCAAAACAAGTTTTTGTCTTATCTTGTTGTGTTAATAGACATTATTTTGTATACTATATTAGTTACAGTAATTGTGACCCTCAAAAGAATATGACCAAGAGACTTTTTAATCTTCAAATTCGTGATTATTTTATCCTTTGCGTCAAATAAGGTTATATGGAGGCTATGGATCATCATGACACACGTGACCTTATATATGTTATGAGAAAATCTATAGCAATATCCTATGAGGTATTTTGAGATAGGTGTTATTAGACAAATTCATGGTGGAGGAAATGGCGGTGTTGATGTAGTTTGTGAGCCTAGATAGATAGGTGTATGTGCATCTGATAGAAGAAGCACATTTCATTATATGTTTGTAGATGTCAACTCTATTATCTACATGAAAACTAGGTTATAAAAACACAATTTTAATTATTCGATATTTGTTTCTTATCTTGCGTGTGAGGAAGGAGTGGTGGTTTGTACATGTTGATGCTTGCATGCAACTGAGAAGGATGTGACATTGTGGTGGTGGATGTTTATTGTACTAGTTATCACTTTCATTATGTTTGGGGTGATACCAACTATAAAATGTTAAATGAGCAATAGGAATTAACCTTCAATGTGACAGGATTAAGTTAAGACCTCAAGTTTGCCTCATGTTTTGTCTTTTCCCATTTTGAAATTAGAACTATGTGGAAGATTTTTTTGTGTTAGATATCATTATAGTGTGAGATGTTGTGCATTTTTTGGGTTTAAGTTACATGATCTTTCTAAATTTACTATCCCTAAGCAATGGGGACATTTTTGGGCCTCTTGCTGATGAATGCATATTCATCCTAATTTTACCTACATTTTTGCTTAGTTTTGCATCCACATGCCTCATTTAACTTAAGAACCCATTTATTTTTTCTTAATTCTTATGCTAATTTTTAAGGTTTTACCCAAATCCTTAGTTTTCAAGGTAGGATTAACCTTCATCTCGACTAGAGTGTGCAAGAACATTTTTATAAATTGGATCACTTTTTCATTGAACTATACATTCACTGGTTGATTCTTTAAAAAGTCAAGAGTTTCAAATGTGTAGGCCCTTTCCCACACAAAATTACCCACCTCCCCCGATGGGTTAGCTTCTAAACAAAATTATTATCAACCCTTGTCCTTTTAGAATTCTCATTGTTTGACCTTTCACGATCGTCCATGTTCATATGTATCGAGTACTCGATGCTCGACATGTGCCAACAACCCAACAAAACATGTTTTAATGACCGACCTAGCATTGAGCATCAACATCTAATCTGCTAATGCAAATACTTCTTATGCACCCTAATGCTTGGCATGCGTGGTCCTCCAATGGAAGTCTTACATCATGCACTGATGGGTATCCTCCATGTACCAACTGATGAGTGACATGCACTTCCATCGATGCATGGTCTATGTTGACCTCTAATGAAAGCCTTGCACTTGTCTAGCGATGAGTGCCATGTGCCCAACCACGGTGAAACTTATACATCCTCACACCAATGGTTGGCTAGCTCTGCCAATCGGCAGTCGGGCAGAGTCTACCAATAGATGCTTGACCTTCACTCAACCTCTAGAGTAACTTATACATGATTCAACCAACACTCCTAGCACCTATACAAAATATTGAGGGCCATGAGATTCTTTGTCTACCACCCGTCGCTGCCCCTTCACATCCATGGTGATTGAGACTTAAGTGTAATGTGGCTGGTAAGGGTTGCAAATCCTTAAACCTGCCTATAAATACAATACCACTCCTAATAATAGGGTCCACCTACGACACTTCCAGACTACCAAAATCATACGGAGCCATCCATCTCCAATTTCATCGACCATTTCCATTGGTTTCTTTTGTCGAAAAACCAACCAATAAGATCTCAACCGACACCAAGACTCCTAGGTCAAGAATTCAAAGGAAGAAAGATCAAAGACATCCTCTGCCATTGATCCATCATCATCCTTCACCTGCTTTGCCTCCATAGCAGTAGATCTAGTCCATAAGGAAAAGATATTGGAAACTTCCAATCCATCTCTGACAAACATCAACGGGTGTTCTTGTTGTTTGTTCCATGCCTTTGTCTCTAAGTCTAAAGGATCAGTTATGCACACCACGACTATAATTCCCACTTCTTCCATGATGATGGCTTCCTCTCTCCTTTCCCTTTTCAAACTTGTTACTTCTCCATGAGCAATTAGTCCTATTTCTAGGATCTGGGGAGTATCCATGCTACCCGATTTTGTTCTCTTTGTTGCATCTACTATTCTATGGGGAATTATAGTTTTGGAATCAATCTTTTAATGCTTGTCCTCTTGCATGATCATCAAGTTTACATTTTATCATATCTTGTGTCTAGAAAATTCTCTAGGATGTTGATTGATTCTTGTTAAGCTCTTGATGATAATTTCATATATGTGTTTTAGATGCATGATCTCTAGGTAATACAACAGGGGGCTTGGAGTGATATTTGTCTCGGTTTTAGTCCTACTACGAAAAGGGGGATTTAGCTAGTCTCAAATTTTGTATCATCATACTATTATGGTACAGTGAGGGAGTGATATAGGTGGTGGTGGGGAAACCCACCGCACCCTAGTGTTTCCATTCATTGATATATACAACCTTAATTCCTCTATTTTTATTATTGCAATCTTAGTTTCATCAAACCAAATCCATCCAGAGTTAAATACTAGTTCTTGCATGGTTCATTTGATCAAATTGTTTTTAAATATGTTTTCCTTTGGGTTTGATCTTGAGCTATACTCCGATAAGAATTGTCCTCTTATAGACTGATGATTATTATATGTAGACTAGGTAAAAATCTAGGGACTTTTCTCTCGGTGAGTTTACCTATGCAGTTAATCCCACATCACTTTCACCAAAAAATTTACTTTAAACATATAGGCATAAACCTTGATGTTCAATTATTCTTGTAAGTTTAAGCTATTAATTGATAGTTGATGCTAATTCATTAAGAGATGAATCATAGTAAATAAAATCATTTTAAGTTATGAAATCATGTCATCATACAAATACTCAATGTTGGGAACTCGTCGTGAGTCTTCTCATGTTGATGAGTCAAAAGAGTTTAAAATTAGGTTGAAGATCCCCAACATAAAGGTTATAACACCATGGACATCAACGTCCTTAGTGAGCAAGTGAAACTCAAAGCATGTTGGAGGAATAGTGTATGTATTATCAGTGATGATGTTGGTGGGGGCGATGAAGTAGCCATCATCTTTGATGAGTTGCAATTGGATTTCATTGTTGTTAGATGGTGTGACATCTACATGCCATTGTATCTTGACCTCCATATTGTCCATGAATATTTTCCATACCTAAGCTCAATTGATATATATATTTGAGTTATGCCATAAAAATAGCATGCCACTTTACTTTTGATCTTTATCTTTACCTAGTCAAGTTTGACGTCAAGGTTGTGACATTGCCAAAGAATGGATAGTATAAAATTGACTTGGTTATTCTTCACTTGGTATCAAACTCTGAGGTAACCTCAAAATATCATTTGCAAGTTTAGTTTACCCTTACCAAGTTGGTTGGATGAGGGGGTGTATACTTATCTAGAATTATTGCATTTGTATTTGGGGATATTTATGTTTGGGGTATCCCTTGTAACCCTCTTGACTTGGTTAATGTTATTTGGTGACTTGTCGTTTCTATCTATGTATATATCATGCAATTATTATTTATTGGAGTGGGTATAACACTTATTTTTGTAATTCATACAATGTTGTTTTTCCTTGCCTCTCTGACGGGAATACCATAGAGGTGAAAAGGATTGAAAAGATGAGACATGATGGATTAGAGGAGGTAAGATGGTGTAAAGAGGGAAGGAGTAGTGAATTCAGATGTGAATATAAACAAAAAAGGAATGCAAGGAAAAGAAATATTGGATAAGTGAGGGAAGAAGCTAACATGTGGAGAGGGAACTTTTACCAAGGTTTGTCATTAGGGAACACACACCTATGCCATACCTTACTCTTTTACTCTTGTTCTTATATGGTGCTAGGAGAAGACATAGAGAAATAAAGCAATCACAATCATATGGAACCTGTCGATCTAGGTGTTGGAAAGCAACTCACACAACAATAATATGAATGATTATTCACATGATGAAGTTAATACCTATGGGTTGGTGGCCTCTGAACATGGTAGAAATAATAGATATACAAGGAATATCTACTCATGTAAAAACTCCTACATAAAAATACATCATATAGGAATGAGGTTATACATTTGTGACCCAAAGAGAGTAAAACTCTTGAAAAGTGAAGTGCAAGCATGAATTAATAACAAAGCTAGTTTCTTCTTAAGAAATTTTAGGTCCAGGTTGGAACCCACTCTTTCATAGGCCTTATGGTTTGAAGTAGATGATGAGCATCAACAAGCATATACAACGCATAGGTCATCATGCCTTTTTCTATGACACTTTGACAAAACTCATAGTGCCGCACCTTTACTAAAAGAGATTTGCTTTCACATATGTTCTTAATAGTGAAAATTAATCTAGTGGTTGCATTGCAAACAAAAAAATGTATTTGGAGTCACCACCACATTTTATTTGGAAAGTTAGGCAATATAGAATAAACGCCATGAGACCACAGTGGAAAATGGATCTAGCAAGTTGGAGAAATAAGATAGAAAATGATAGCAAGCTAAAAATTCAGGTATAGTGATCTTATACAAGTGGGGAATGTTTATAACTCTCATCTCACCTGGTAAATTGGTATTGGTTCATTTTATGTGATTGTTAAAATAAGGTTATTTTATGTCGATTAAAATGAAAGGAACAAAGAGAAGGTAGAAAAAGGAAAAGAAACATCTATTTTTGTGGATGATATTTTAGGGTTAGTTATGTTTGTGTCCTTCCCATTTTTGCCCTAAAAATCCTATTTTTTAAGTAAGTTGGGCCCTAATCACCTCATAACCTCCCATAGTAAGGATCCATCATGGGCTATAAGGTCTAATGTGTAGGATGTTCTAGACGATGTAAGAAAATATAGGTTGCAAACAATATCTTGTCATTTTCCCAAGATTAGATAAGTAAGATTTCATAGATGAATCACAAATGTTGTTTATCTAAGAGAAAATATGAATAGTTGACAGTAGTCAGAGCAGTTAAAGTAGACTAACAGTTATAAGTGTGGTCTGATTATCATTTTCACAACATAATGAGAATTCAAGAGTAGTTGATATCAAATGAAGGATCTTCTTGTCAAGATTAATGTAAAAATTAAGTTTGATCCTCTAGATTCAGGTGTTTTGAAAGAGGCATGGAATATGGTGGATGTGAAGGGGAATTTATAGGATGGAATTAGGGTTGGGGTTCTAGATACATACTTTCAGAAGAGGTGATTGTTGTGTGTTTTCCACATCATCTTTTCACATGTTATCACACACAAATTTGGTTCATTTTGATATCACTTAGCCTCTTTTCATATTACTCTTGCCATTTTTTTGCTACTTTACTTATTACATAACATGTATTGTAGTTTTGTTCCAAATAGACTGAATTGTAGAGTTCAATTCTATTGAAACAATAGAACGCATGGTGTGCAGGATAAACGCACAACATGCAAAATTTCAAAAGAACTTTCGATTCACCCAGACTAAAAAAGGCACGACGTGTTCACCCTTGAACACGGCGTGTGAGTTTCTAGAAAGTGCAAAACAAGACAAATGCACAGCGTGTCTTCGACAACATGGCATGCCCTGGGAGCATCAAGCATATCATAGTTTTTGGAAAGTCACGCGGCATGCATTACTACTGCGCACGTTGTGCGCAGTGCATTCTGGAGCAACTACCGGAGGCCTTGCACAGCGTGCACTTGGGACGTACGCCATGTCGCTGTCAGTTTTAGAATTTTTAAAATTTCGACTCTTTGTTTGAAAGGCGGAGGGAACTTAATGGGCGGTTATCCATGGTCATAATTCAATGTTCTCTCATCCCAGAGCAAGTCTAGAGAAGAGGAGGGCAATTTTGAGGAGAAAAGAGGTGGTTTCTTGCCAAAGGAGCCCAAATCTTCTTCTCTTCTTCTCCATTGTCTTCTCTAAAGGTGCATCAGTGCTTCTCCACTTCACGCAGCTTCTTGGAAGAGGAGTTGGTTCATCTTGAAGCAGCTGGAGGAGTAGAATTTCATCCCCAAGCCGGAATTCTACCTTCTTGTGGTTACATCTTTGGATCTCCTTGCTTTTCTTCCTCTAGATCATGTTAGATTCTAAAATTTCTATAGCAATTCTGCAAAACATGATTATGGATGAGTAAACCCCTTTTCTTGGGCATGGGAGAGTATCTCCCATGTCATAGTATGTATGGAACAAGTTAATTTTGTACTAAATACTATGTTGCTTTTTTTTTCTACCATGAAAGTATCAGTTTTATCATCTGTTGCATGTATTGCTGGCCACTTTATATGCATGTGTTATGCTTTCTTGCTAAATCTGAGAAGATAGGTAGGAATGTATGGAGGTGCTCTTCTTGGCAACTCTTCTTCTACCATGAGAGTGGAGATCATAGAGTTAAGGAATAGATTGTTATCTAAAATGAAAATTATGCATCAGAATGTGGATTTAAGTTGTGATCGTTTCTCTTACACTGGGAGGTGAAGTGAAACACATACCTTTCCTTTAAAACAAGTTCTTAGTATGTTTAAATTTTGTGTTCCTATGATGTGCTATGATATGTGGGTGAAATTATAATGTCCAAGATCCATTAACATCTGAATCTAAACCCTTTTTAGTAATCTTTTCATTGCTTGTTTAATTCTGAATTTTTGTAATTAGATAAACATCACCATCCTTTTTAAACCGATCTAGATTGTTGAACTTTAGTGTTGTTGTGTTTGATTAATTACCAAAGCTCCTTGTGTTCGACCTCGATTATGACTACCTCTGTATACTTGCGGAGATTGGTTAAGTTGAGTAAACGATCCTTTTTAGGATTGAAACTCGTTAGTGTAAATAGCCAAAAAGGTTTTGGTGCCGTTGTCGGGGAGCTACGGTAATCTAATCAGAGTAATAAGTGCTAATTAGTATTCGAGACTAGATCATCATTTCCAATTTTGAATTTCATATACCTTTTAGTTGTTTTCTTAATTCCTCTTGCTATTTTTTAGGTTGTATCATCTGCATTGTTAGACCTTGAAATCGAGTGTACTCTTTCAAGCTTAAGAAAAGAAAGGAGAGTAGAACCACTACTGCAAGGAGGTACTCCACCATTTTTTTCACCTTTTGAAGAAGATACACCAAGAGATCCAATCATGGAGGATGATCGTAGTTTGAAGGATTTCGCAATGTCGGTCGCCACAAACATTTGTGGGACCATTGACCTGCCTGCAGTAGATGCGAACAATTTCTCTATTGCTCCTTCTATGATGCAGATGATACAACAGAATCATTTTGGAGGTACATCTAATGAAGATCCAAGTCTTCATGTTGCCGAGTTCTTGGAATATCCAAATACTTTCTGAATCAAGGAGTATTTGCTGATGGAATTAGACTTATGCTATCTCCCTTCACCCTAAGATATAGATCTAAGGCATGGCTTTTGTCTCTTCCAAAGAAGTCAATCAAAAGTTGGGACCAACTCCTAAATGCATTCCTTTCAAAGTACTTCCCACCTAGCAAGATAGCCCAATTAAGAAATCAGCTCACTAATTTCTCTCAAAATGATGGAGAAACTCTGTATGACACATGGGAACAGTTTAAGGATCTTCAACACCTTTTCCCGCACCATGGTTTGACCAACTGGATGCTACTTCAAACTTTCTATAATGGACTATTTTACAACACCCGGTTGACACTGGATGCCGTAGCTAATGGCGCATTGATGACTAAGTCTTACAGAGAGGCTTATGACATTATTGAAGATATATCACTTAATCACTGTCAATGGGGAGAAGATAGGGGAGTAAAATCAGCCTCTACAGCTAGTTCTTCGACCGGGAAGCAAGGAGGAAAACATATTGTTGATGTCGTTGATCTTATTGCTGCCAAACTCGATGTTCTTACACAGAAGTTCGAGAAGATGACCACTTTGCAAATCCAATCAACTGAAGTAATATGTGAAGCTTGTGGTAATGCAGTTAATACTTCTTCTTCATGTTTTGCTCCTAATGCAATTGAAGGGAGCTTTGAACATGTCAATTCCATTGGAATGCAAGGGAACAAGCAGTACAATCCCTATTCCAACACATACAATTTGGAATGGAGAGATCATCCTAATTTCTCCTACTGGAACACAAGCAACGCTCAGAATTTCCAAAAAGGACATCAGCAACCGCAACATCAACAACAATTCAACCGACAAGGGAATCCACTAGGTTTCAACAATAGGGGTTATCAATAGACACAACAACCCCAAAGTTCTTCTTTAGAAGCCATGATGGATAAATTTGTTTCTACACAAATGCAGCAAAATGAAGAGTTATGGGGGAATAATTAGCTATTGAAAGATGCTATTGCCCAACTTTCCGCTAAAGTGGATGGCATTTCCACTAATACCAAGATGTTAGAGAATCAAATAGCACAACAAGCTCTATCACAGCAAAGGAGTCCACATTCGGTTTCTCTTCCAAGCCAACTGAAAGTGAATCCAAGACAATAAGAAAATGCCAAAACTTTGAGGAGTGGAGCTAAAATTTAGAGACCTTCTCCACCCAAGGAGAAGAACACTGAGGTGACTGATGAGGAGGAGTCCAACACTCCTATTTGTAGCAAGGATAAAGGTACATATGAAATACCACATTCTTACAAGGCTAATGCACCATTTCCATAAAGGCTTGCGAACAAGAAGGAGGATTTAAAGTTTAGAAAGTTTATGGACATTCTAAACAAGCTTCATGTCAATCTTCCTCTCGCCGAAGTTATTGCCGAGATGCCATCTTATGATAAGTTCTTAAAGGATATATTAACTAAAAGAAGAAAGGTGGATCAAGTTGAAAGAATAATACTTTCAGAAAGAATGAGTTCTATTATTCAAAACAGACTTCCATAAAAGTTAGATGATTTGGGAGCCTTCACACTACCATGCAAGATCAGTGAAACCACTTTTGACAAAGGTCTAATAGACCATGGTGCTCGTATCAGTCTCATCCTGTCTACTTTGTGGCAGGAGCTAGATCTTGGAGATCTAAAACCAACAAAGATGGCTATTGAACTAGTAGATCATTCTATCAAGTACCCAAAAGGTATTTTGGAAGATGTGTTAGTACAGATTGGCAAGTTCTATATCCCTTGTGATTTTGTTGTTTTAGATATGGTGGAAATTCCTTCCAATCTCATTCTTTTTGGAAGACCCTTCTTAAGAACTGTCGGATGTCTTGTTGATATTCAGGAAGGCAAACTCACGCTCCGACTTGGTGAGGAAGCCATGGAATTCTCTATTTATGATGATATGAAAGCACCTTCATGAGTTGAAGAAATTTGTTTATTGGATATTATTGGTTAAATTGTGGAGGATGATGAAAGTATTGATGATTTGATGTTAAACTTTTTTGATGATGATGAGGTTGCAATCAACAAGTCTGAAAATTCTAGAGTACTTCCCATTGCTAAAGCACGGGCTACCAATGAAGACACTCCACTTGTTGATGATAAAGTTGAAGAAAGCACAGTCGGGAAAAAGGTAGAACTTAAAGCCCTTCCACCTGGGCTTAGGTATGTATTTCTTGACTCTATTTCTACTTCCCCTATTATAATAAATGATAAGTTAACCAATGACCAAGAAAATAAGTTGCTTGCCAAATTGCATTTGTATAAAGATGTCATTGTTTATTATATTGATCATTTGAAAGGCATTCATCCCTCCATCTGCATGCATAGAATAAATAAAGAGGATGATGCTAAACTAAATATTGAACCACCTAGGCGTTTAAATAAAAATATGCTTGAAGTGGTTAAGAAAGAAAATTTTAAATTAATGGATGCCGGAATCATTTATCTGATAAGTGAAATCCCTTGGGTTAGTGCCATTCATGTGGTACCTAAGAAGGGGGGTGCAACTGTTATAAAAGGAGACAATGATGAGTTAATACAAACACGCATAGTCACTCGATGGCGTATGTGTATTGACTACCGATGCTTGAATAAGGCAACTCGCAAGGATCATTTTTCGTTGCCCTTTATTGATTTCAAGCTTGAACACCTCGCTAACCACTCTTATTTTTGTTACTTGGACAGGTATTTCGGGTTTTTCCAGATTCCTATCTACCCTCTCAACCAAGAGAAAACTACATTCATCTGTACTTATGGAACATATGCTTATCGCCACATGTCATTTGGTCTTTGCAACGCTCCAACGACTTTTCAGCGGTGTATGATGGCCATTTTCTCATATTTCATTGAAAATATAATGGAAATTTTCATGGATGATTTTAGTGTATATGGAGATTTCTTTGATCAATGCTTATGTAACCTGTCATTAGTCTTAGTCCACTGTAAAAAGGTTAACCTAGTGCTAAACTGGGAGAAATGCCATTTCATGGTACAATCCGGTGTAGTACTAGGACATGTTGTATCTAACAAGGGTATTGAAGTGGACAGGATAAAGGTTGAAGCCATTGAGAAGATGTCTACTCCTTCTTCAGTTAAGGACATCTGTATCTTTCTTGACCATGTAGGTTTTTATAGAAGATTTATTAAGGCCTTTACAAAAATTGCAAAGCCGCTATGTTCCCTACTTGCAAAAGATGCTGAATTTGTATTTGATGATGACTGCCACACAGCTTTTTCCAAGCTCAAGGAGGCCCTCATTTCAACCCAATTATTCAACCTCCGGATTGGGATTCTCCTTTTGAGTTAATGTGTGATGCAAGTGTTTATGCAGTGGGAGCTATTTTAGGATAGGGGAAGGACAAGAAACTCCTCGCCATCTATTATGCAAGCAAGACCCTTAATAAAGCATAGATCAACTATACAACCACTGAGAAGGAGATGCTTGCCATTGTATATGCCTTTGAAAAATTCCGACAATTTTTGGTGGGATCTAAGGTGATAGTATACATTGATCATGCTGCCATAAAATATTTGTTGAACAAGAAAGATGCCAAACCATGTCTTATTCACTGGATTCTGCTCTTATAAGAACTCGATCTTGAAATCCGGGATAAGAAAGGTATGGAAAATAATGTTGCTGATCATCTTTCTAGATTAACTACGGAGGCTGGGGATCCATTTCCCATTGAAGATCGCTTGCCCTTTGAAAGTCTTTATGTGTTATCGTCTACTCAAGCACTGTGGTTTGTGGATATTGCTAACTTTCTTGCTACCGGACAACTCCCACCTGATTTGACGTATCAACAGAAGAAGAAATTCTTTCATGATGTGAAATTCTAGCATTGGGATGATCCGTTGTTATTCAAGCAAGGAAGTGATGGGCTGATCTGCCGGTGTGTTCTTGAAGAAGAAATTCCAACCATTATTACTGAATACCATGCCTCTCCTTATGGAGGCCATTTTGGACGAGAGAAGACTGCTACAAAGATACTACAAGCCAATTTCTATTGGCCCACATTATTCAAGGACGTCAATATATTTGTCAAATCTTGTGATAGATGTCAAAGGACTGGAGGTATATCTCACTATGATGACATGCCCCTCAACTCTATCTTGGAGGTTAAGGTATTCGATGTATGGGGAGTGGATTACATGGGACCATTCCCATCATCTTGTGGCTACCAATACATTCTGGTTGCTTGTGAATATGTGTCCAAATGGGTTGAGGCCATCCGACCCAAACGACGGATGACAAATCTGTAGTAAAACTTTTTCAAAAGATCATCTTACCTCGGTTTGGAATTCCTCGAGCCGTAATTTTAGATGGAGGCACACATTTTGCTGAAAGACAATTCAACAACCTTCTTTCTAAATATGGTGTAACTCATAAGATCTCTATGCCCATCATCCTCAAACTTCTGGGTAGGTCGATGTCTCAAACCGGCAGCTAAAGAACATCCTTGAAAAGATTGTTTCTAGTTCAAGAAAAGATTGGGCTTTAAAAATAGATGATGCATTATGTGTGTACCGCACAACCTATAAGACAATCATAGGAACTACTCCGTTCAAGCTGATCTATGGCAAATCCTGTCACCTTCCGTTGGAGTTAGAACATCATGCTTTGTGGTCCATCAAATTCTTGAACTTTGACATGAAAAAGGTAGGAGAGAAGCAGTTTTTGTAGCTGTAGGAACTTGAGGAACTTTTCCTTGATGCTTATGAGAACGCAAAGGTATACAAAGAGAGGACAAAGGCTTGGAATGACAAGAGGATTTGCAGGAAGGACTTCCAAGAAGGAGATAAAGTTTTGCTATTTAACTTTAGACTAAAGTTATTTCCCGGAAAGCTGAAATCAAAGTGGTCAGGACCGTTTCTTGTGTTAAAGATATTTCCATATGGAGTTGTGGAACTCCAAGGCAAGGACGGAAATTTCAAAGTGAATGTATAGCATTGCAAGCTATATACTTGTGGAGATGTAGTAGACAAGGGAGCCTCTTTCTTCCTCCAAGATGCTTGAAGGAAGAATTGAAGAGTCTTACTCCAGACTCTAAACAAAGGACCTCGTGGGAGTTGACCCCATATCAGGATAGATTTCTTTTAAGTTCTTTGAGTCAAAAACACTATTTAATTTCATCAAAAATATTGTCATGGATGAATGTAATAATTTATACATAGATGTCACCACATCTATCTTTATTTTCTACTGATGGACTGTTATTTTCTACAAAAGTTCCAAAATGCACGGCGTGTCTTTACTTGACACGACATGCAACCCATCAGAAAAGATATTGAAATCATACTATATCTCCAGGTACACGTCGTGTTTCTCAACAACACGTCGTGTTCAGTTCACAAATGAAGTCTATGGAATGTTACATGACGTGCTTATTTCATTACACGTCGTGTACTCGTCACTCAATAGAGCAGCAAAGGTTACTGGAAACTCACACAATGTGCATCAACTAATACACATCGTGCATCTGGGCGAAAAGGCATATCTATAAAGATAATTCAAAGTAGAACACGTCGTGCATAACTGATACACGGCGTGCATCTGGGCATAAAAGGTAGTTTGAAAAGAGAAAGTTGAAGTGGAACATGTCGTGCATGTGTTATGCATGTTGTGTCTTTTTTTCATAAAGTTTGGCCAAAAGGGGAGTGCACGACCTAACTTCTCACTCCCACTTGAGAAACCGGTCGTGCACGAGAAAAAAACCTAGCAGTCGTGCGCCGCCTCCTTCTTCCCCAACTCACGCAGTGCAATCTGCACGCCATCTCCTCCTTCCGAAAGTTATACACATCTCCGCAAGCAGCAGCAGCCCTCACACTGTCTCTTTCCTTGATCGCCTTCACCCCGTCACTTTCTTCTCTGAGCACGCCATCCAGTACAGTGCCGACGGGCCGTCTCCAAGCGTTTCCCAACACCTCCAGCTCGCCAGCAACCATGCTCACCCTGGCGCCACCGGACAGCCCCACCACCCCGAAGACGCCGCCAAGCACGACAACACCACCAACTGCTCACAGTGGCAACATCCTCACCAGCCAACAAGCCTATGCCACCACCACAACGGCAGTAGCTTTGGTGATGCACGACAGAGCCGTTAATGTCAGATCACTCTTCCATCCATCTTTTCCTCACCTCCCGCGCCAGTTTTGGACTGTAGAAATTCTCCAGGTGCACGGCATTCCTCCCTTCTACACGCCATGCATTCAATCTTCAGGGCAGAAGGAATACCTTCTAGGTGCACGCCGTGATCGTAATCTGCACACCGTGCACTCCTACAGAAACAATGGCACCAATCAAGAGGGTTTGGGTAGACATCATGGTGGTGCTTCCTCTTCCACGACACCTTCTAAGGTAGCAGCTTTTGTGCCCTCCACCCTATTCTGAGTCACCCCTGAGGAGGATGCAGACTACCAGTTTCTCATTACTACGCGGGTCTTACCTTCCCGCTACATTTTTGAAGAAACACTAGACAAGCTTGGCTTCAAGAATGAGGTAATGGGGTATCTTCGGTTCTTAGGTCTCCATCTACTCTGCACTAGAGTTGCAAAGACCTACCCCCGCCTTGTTTATGAATTTTTGACCACCTTTAAGGTGGAAGATGACCCCAAAACCACTATGAAACATATCTGAAGATCAATTTTTGTCTTCTAAACAAATGTTTTGCTATGGATCTTTATCGGTTTTGTGCTTTTCTTGGGTGCAACTATGGAGGCTATACTAACTATCCACCCACCTTCCATAGTGATACTTTTTGGTCTGAAATTACCAGTGAAAAGTGCACAAGGCTAGGCAGGCACGAGCTTCTTTGCTCCATAACTCAATTTTCAAAGTTGTGCATTACCTTCTAAGCACCGGTCCTTTTGCCAAAAATGAAACTCAAGGGGTTGTGGGAAAAACTGACCTTTTCTTCTTGTGGTGCATGGTCAGGAATGAGCAAATCAGTTCCGGTTACTACATTGTAAATAAACTTCTAGAAGCCAAGAAGAAGAAGCAGAGAGAGATATCATGTGTGGTGGGATGCTCACTATACTTGCAATGCAACTCGAGTTAGATGTGACTATTTTAGAACCTGCACTAGGGAAAAACCTTGTATACATCAATTATCTTATTTCTTGTGGCCTAATATCAAGGCATGGTGATAGAACTAGAAAGTTCAAGGTTTTTCTCACAAAGAAACAATTCACTGTCGTCTCATATGTAGCCCACAATGACCTCAACAACAAAGCAAATTGGAAGGTTGAGTTACAACCTGAGGACGAAGAGTAGGCACCCACCCATGGCACCAGTAGTTCTACAGCAGCAGCAACAACCGCCATAACTATAGCACCACTTCCACCCTCTACTAGTACTCAGACAAAGTATGCTTGGGTGATGTCTGATGTCCGACATCTTTATGGATCTATTTAGCAGCAGTTTGACCATATCGACGACCGTTTGGACCAGATGGGTACACAGTACACTACGATGTATGACATGGTCACCCAAATGGACTCTTGGCATATCTCTCAGGGCCATTACTCTGTCCTGTCGCCGTATCAATCACCACTACCACAACAGCCTGAGTTTCCACAGCAGCCCCAGTTTCCCCAGCAACATGACTCCGCAGACCAGCCGATGGACATTCCAGATCTCGTCAGCCAATTTTTCCCTTATCAGGAGGGCGGTGGCCCTCCTTTTTGATATTTGATCCATGACAGGTATCCAGTTGTGAACTCCATAAGTTCAATTGATGTAGTGAGGACCCAACTGATTTCAAGCTTGGGGGGGCACAACTGGCCCGTAATTGTAGTTTTCATTTTGCATTTCCTTTCATTTAAGTCAGTTGTGTCAGTTTGTTTTCTATTTTATTCCATGTTCTGTTTTCTTAGATGGCAATATTAATATGATTTGAGGCTACCATGTTAGAATGAACCCCATGCTTGATCTATCATGTCCTTTGTATTTCTTGTGGCTATATGAAAGGATTTTTAAGAGCATGCATGAATCAAATGAAAAAGGAAAGTCCCCATGTACATGATCATGTTTTGTGTTTGTGGTTTGAAATCTCAATTTTTACATCTTTGAATTCTCAATACATGTAACGGTTCCAAATTTTTGTCAATAAATCAACTTTGCAACACTTACTAGAATACGAGATAATCTTACCAAACTCTTAGTGCATTTACAATCAATATTTTAGTGAAAATTTTTCAAAAGAATGATTGCAATCTTGCTAGTCTTAACACTCTTGTTGACACTTTGGTGTTCTACCATGCTTGCACTATCATTTGTTTACCTTCACCCAATAAAAGATGGCAAATGGCCCACATGTCATGCTAGCCTAGTGTGAGTCTGATCTGGCAAAGATGGTTAGGTGATATGAAAATAAAAAAGAGGGTAAAAACAACACCCCAACCGACATTCCACGTGAGCATAATCCTAAATTAGCAGTCGAGTGCCGAAAACCCAAAAATTTCCATCATCATATCCTTTGAGAAAAAGAGTACAACTAAGTTTGTTATTGTTAGCACTGATTTCATCATATTATATCCATACTAACTGAAAATTTGTAATGTACATCCACTAATTGTTTGGCTCAATTATCCAAATTCCATTTAGTATTGTCTAGTTGATTATCTTGTTTGAATTTGGAACCACCATTGCCGAACTAAAATTTTCTATCTTAGATGTCTTAATTGAGAAGATAACAATGAACACAAATGCTATGTACATGGTTGGTTGAGCTAAATGCATACCTTCTTTTCATTTAATCCATGCATGAGTTTGAATATTCTTTCACCCTCATTTTAGCCTTGTTCTTTTTGCTTGAGGACAAGCAATAGTTCAAGTTTAGGGGGATTTGTTGTGTGTTTTCCACATCATCTTTTCACAAGTTATCACACACAAATTTGGTTCATTTTGATATCACTTAGCCTTTTTCATATTACTCTTGCCATTATTTTTTCTACTTTACTTATCGCATAACATGTATTGCATATTTGTTCCAAAAAGACTGAATTACAGAGTTCAATTCTGCTGAAATAGTAAAACACACGGCGTGCAGGATAAACGCACGACGTGCAAAATTTCAGAAGAACTTTTGATTCACCTAGATTGAAAAATGCACGGCGTGCAAGTTTCCAAAAAGTGAAAAACAAGACAAACACATGGCTTGCCTTCAACAACACGACGTGCACCTGGGAGCGTCAAGCAGACCAAAGATTCTAGAAAGTTGCATGGTGTGCATTACTACTGCGCACGCTATGCGCAGTGCATTCTAGAGCAACTAGCGGAGGCCTTGCACTGTGTGCACTTGAGACGCACGTCGTGTCTCTGTCAGTTTTAGAATTTTTAAAATTTCAACTCTTTGTTTAAAAGGAGGAGGGAACTTAATGGGCGGTTATCCATGGTCATAATTCAAAGTTATCTCGTCCCAGAGCAAGTATCGAGTAGAGGAGGGCGATTTTGAGGAGAAAAGATGTGGTTACTTGCCAAAGGAGCCCAAATCTTCTTCTCTTTTTCTCCATTATCTTCTCCAAAGGTGCAGTAGAGCTTCTCTAGTTCACGCAGCTTCTCGGGAGAGGAGTTGGTTTGTCTTGAAGTAGCTGGAGGAGTAGCATTTCATCCCCAAGCCATAGTTCTACCTTCTTATGGTTACATATTTGGATCTCCTTGCTTTTCTTCCTCTAGATCATGCTAGATTCTGAAATTTCTATAAAATTCTGCAAAACATGATTATGGATGAGTAAACCCCTTTTCACGGGCATGGGAGAGTAGCTCCCAAGTCAAAGCATGTATGGAACAAGTTAATTTTGTACTAAATACTATGTTGCTTGTTTTTCTACCATGAGAGTACCGGTTTTATCATCTCTTGCATGTATTTATGGCCACTTTATCTGCATGTGTTTTGCTTTCTTGCTAAATCTGAGAAGATAGGTAGGAATGTATGGAGGTGCTCTTCTTGGCAATTCTTCTTCTACCACGAGAGTGGAGATTATAGTGTTGAGGAACAGGTTATGATCTAAAAGGAAAATTATGCATGAGAATGTGGATTTGAGTTGTGATCGTTGCTCTTACACCGGGAGGTGAAGTGCAACACATACCTTTCCTTTAAAACAAGTTCTTAGTATGTTTAAATTTCGTGTTCCTATGATGTGCTATGATATGTGGGTGAAATTTTAATGTCCAAGATCCATTAACATCTGAATCTAAACCCTTTTTAGTAATCTTTTCATTGCTTGTTTAATTATGAATTTATGTAATTAGATAAACATCACCGCCCTTTTTAAACTGATCTAGATTGTTGAACTTTAGTGTTGTTGTATTTGATTAATTACCAAAGCTCTTTGTGTTCAACCTCGCCTATGACTACCTCCATATACTTGCAGAGATTGGTTAAGTTGAGTAAACGATCCTTTTTAGGATTGAAACTCGTTAGTGTAAATAGCCAACAACGATGCATCATCCCAATGCGCCACACACATGGTGTGTGTATCCAAGCGACCTGCCACGTGTCACCAACGGATTACTCCAATATGTTAGGTGGCATGTGCATTCTCTCTCCTCATTTTCCAAAGATTTTAGGTGTTATCTAGAAAATTTCATAGGAAACTATAGAGAGATAGATTATTCAAGATTATCCCTCATATTTATCTAGAAAAAATAATAAAAAATCTATGAGGAAAAGGGAAGTATTTTATTCAGAATAATTTCAATTGGGAAACTTAAGAAAAATCCATGTAAAAGGAATAATTTGAAGAGAAAATTGCAATTTTGGTCTATAAAGAAGATATCTATCATAGAAGTCTTAAAATGGGTAAAAGTGGGTGAAATGAATAGTTAAATAGGCAGAAATGTGGGGAGATATGGATAAATGTGGGAACATGATAAATTTTGTGGAATGAGGAATGGATTCCAACATTATCTAAAGAATTAACATTAATCATGCATTCTTATTAATTGATCAAACATAGGGTGCCAACAATTTGCACCTCTCAAGGAGATCTTTGAGGGAATAGTGAGAAGTGCAAGCTTGAGCCAGGTTTGACCCCCATTTTTTATCATAAAAGGCCAAAAATATTGCACTTGTCAAGGAGTTTTGACAAACCTGTTGGGAAATATGGCTACATAATAGGTAGTGGAAACAAAAATTTAACTTCCATATTCCCCATATAGCAGTAGATCCCATCAACAACTATATGGTGGAAAAGGATGGTTTCGAGGATATACTTGGTCCTGGATCAAGTCCAGTGAAAATCTCATTGTATTACGTTCCTTTCTTCAAATCACACTCAAACAGCATATACAGCAGCTCCTAGTTAATCACCACAGATAATAACCTGACATTGTCCTCTTAGCGAGAAAACCTCCTCGCCTCTAGAGTAATCCACACGGACCACTAGGAACTCCTATCATTCTATAAGAATAGACAGGATGGAGTTGTCCCTCCACATTGGTGTACTAGCACCAACTTGCTCTTCCATAATTGTTCTCTCTTTCCATCCCTCCCTTTATTGGGTGGGACTTTCTCAGGTTCTCTCAGTTGCCACAACCAGAGAAGACAAAAATTGTCAGAGGAAATTGATTTCTATCTCTAGGAAGCCCTCAGTAGCCCTCTATCTATAGGAGGGTAAGCATCAGGGTTCCCTGTCTGTGTGGGAGTGGAAGGGACTAGAATTTTATGAACTTTCTCAACCTACGAGCAGAAAAACGATCCATACATGGGTGAACCTATTGGTTGGCATGTGAGCCAATTGGTTCAACCCTTGAAGTGGTCATTTTGTCATATTTCCCAATCACAATTGCATTAAAATTTCTAATCTAATTAATGCACACCATGACATCAACATTATTCCTTGGTGCAATCGAATTGATCCATGAATTGGGTGGTTCATCTCATGAACTGGACATTTCACGACCCAAAGGCAATTGGTTCACTAGGTGAACCAATCAGTTCATTCCCAGGTTCATACATAATTCGACCAATGCAATTTCCAATCAACCTGACACTCCAACCGGTCGGTTCAACACTTGAATCGGTCAGTTTGGAGGCCAGTCAATCAATTGTTGTTTAAATTGAATACCTAAATACTTTAGTAATCAAATTAAACCTCATTCATTAATATCCAGATTGAACTCGAGGCATGGAATCATCATCCTCTTCAACATTCAGTCTTTGTTCCTTCAAGTAGAGCATACTATCTGAGATATATGTCAGCTCAATATCACATATTGATTCACATGTGCATGGTCATGCATTTCTTAGTCTTTCTTATAAAGTATCCAGGATGCATGCTCCTATATGAGGAAACAATCCCATCTACATCACTCACAGTCATCCCCATGTGTCATAGTGCATCTGATCATCACCTTTATCGTAACCCTTATTCAAGGTTATGGTGGATGATGTTAAAGTACATTGAACGACATGTGATGAGTGTAGTGACTTTAGGTCTAAGAATCACAATCACCACCAACACTATAAAAGTTGATTCTGACTACCAATTATGGTTTCCATGCATCACTCTTATGGTGGGTATGTCCAATACACTGTTCTCTAACAAGTATCTATGTGTTAGGTTTGATATCGCATATCATGACCGATGAGATTTTGTCATCAACCAACACACACTCTAGTGTTATGTGTTACTGTTGTCTATCAGCCTTCCATAATAACATCTGACTAGGGACATATCAAGAATGTATATACTCTTGGCATATGTATGATCTCATTGACCAATTCATCAACCCAAAGACATATGTCATTGAGTGACATCATTCTCTAGACATTTATTATGTTACATCATTATCTCATAACTGAATAAAATTGAATAATTTGGAAGATTGCTTTTATTATTAATCAAATCATTCACAAGTTATACCATTGCAATCATCATATGATTGGCTCTCCGGGCATACATACCAACAAAACCTTCTAGAGGTGGAAAGTGTAAGTGATGTCTTTTCCTTCTAAGGATGGATTAATGAAATAGTGGGCATAAATAATTTCTCTAGAAGGGTATCATTCGACCAAGGTACTTACCTATATCTGACCAACCATTCATTCCCCTAGAGTTATGATGAGACATTTATGGTTCCAGTTACAAAAGTGACTCTCATCATTAATTCAGTTCTTAAATCACTATATTTCTGATTTTCTCACTAACTCGTGCCTTAGGATAGAAAAAGGTAGATGTTAAAAGTGGATATGATGTTAGGTGCCTTAAGAAAACTACTTAAATACAAAAGGATATTTGAGAAAGGATAGTCATCTCTTCTTCTTCGTCATATGCCTCTTTAGTTTTTTAGTGAACCAATTCAGGGCTAGGTCCAAAACCCTTTAAAAGGTGAAATTTAGAGAGCTTGCCTATCTAAGAAAGGGATTGATATCTGCAGATTAGAGATTGAGTGTTAGGCAAGTATCCAAGTTTATATGATCTTTTGGTGAGTAATTGCATTGGTTACTTATCTTCTCTATTTGAAAAGCATTAAAACAAGTTGATATTGGTCATTAGATGATCATTCATTAATAAGTTGTCCTAAGAATCGTGTTCCTCCACTAGTTTATCCTCCATTTCCAAAATTGTCAATGAGAAATTAATTTTGACTTTTTGTCTCTCCCTTAATTGGAGTGTGATTCAAGATCATAAAAAGGTATTGACAATTCAGTTCATTTTTTATACAATGGTGTCAAAAAAATTGAGCATTGGTGTGCAAATTTTGGTTCAGTTTAAGGTCATGATTTAGGACCCTAGAAAGATTTTTAAAGTGTGTATTATGATCTTGCTACAATTTTAGGTCATGATCCAAGACCCAAAAGATTTTTGAAATGGTTACGTGAAAGCTTGGTTTAGTTTGAGGTCATGATCTAAGACCGTCATTTTAGTGTTTGATTAGAGAATTATATATTCTGAAAAATAGGGGATTTTTTAAAATTTGATCCAAGATTTGGGATCCTTAAAATTTTACAAAAAAATTGCATCTTCTTTGTATATTTTTGTTTTGCTTTTTTTATAATTTTTAGAAGGTTTCTGGAAATTCTACTAAAAATGCAGGGATATGTTTGTACTTTTTGTATAAGTTTTTACTTTTAAAACAGGGAAAATCAGAGGGGGTCAAGCATCCCTCCCATTTCAATAGAGAATGCCACAGTGGAGATCTTCTTGGGCAATCAACAATGATAGTGATGACAAAGAAAGAGAGAAGCAATGGTGGATTGTTGTGCTTGCTTTTGACCAGGCTCCCAGAACAAGCTCTAGGTTGCCTACTTTGATGAATCTCCTCGATAGTGAATTTGTAGGTTGCCTACTACAGTGGTATCTTCAAGATTTTTATTTGGCTTCATTCTTCTTTGGAGAGGTATAATTTTCATTTTGATATTTTGGTTTGGCCTCACTGGCAAAATCCAAAATTTGGGCTCATAGTGTTATTCACAATCTAGAGGTTGAACATGACCTGAACATGCATTTTACTTATAATAAGGCTATTTTTGATTTTTTTATCATCTGGTCTCAGATTGCGATGATACAAATTTTTATGGATAGTTTATGTCATCTTGTTCATGAATTTTCATATGGCATCTCATGAGTAAGATCTTGTCATGGATAAGTAGGATGTCGGTGATGATTTAGGGGCTGAGGTGTACCCACAGTGTGTATTGTAGCTTCCTTCATTACATTCATATTAAAATATGAAATTTCTTATCTGCATTCACTCTAGGCAGGCATCATAGAAGTTTGATTAGGATCGTAGGATAACAGATCCATGTTGAGAGGTTTGTGGTTCATCTGATCATAATCGGTGAATCTGCACCATAGAGGTACTAGAGGGTGATGAGGTATAGTTTGGAAATTTTTCTCCTCATTATTTTCATTGTTTTGTCGAGCTTGAATTGGGCTTTTCATCATGGTGATAGTTCTTGACTTTGTCATTCTCTCCATCTTTTACGGCCTTGGAATATCAAATGTGCATTTCGGGATCCACTAGAATGAATTGGGAATGTTTTACACTAGTTAGTCACTGAAGAGCTAGAATTACTAGAGATAATGGGCATTGATAGCATTTTTTTTTGTAGAATAGTTGGTAGGCCCTATATCATTCGTTTGATTTAGCACTTCCTCCTCGAGACTACTGCCTTTCACTTCACCTTTGGTGAGTTGGAAACAATGCCTACTAAGTTTGTTGGGATCATCCGATTAATTTTGGCAGGATTCTTGTTCATTCTTTTCTAGATTGACTGGATTGAGGTGTCTCCGTCTTGCTTGGATTTTAGGAGTGAACTGATATGACATTGGTTTGGCCTCCAAATATGAGGTCAAGTTCACTTGTCTACAAACCACCTTCTTTCCAAAGGTGAGAGGTGGAATGCCAGTGATCCTTACTATGCTTACCTCAGTTTTAGGGTATATCTATTTGTTTAATCATTGGTTTCCGCTATAGCACCGACAAGGTAAATTGAAGAAAAATTAGTTGGTTATCGTTCCTTCTTGATCTGAATGTGTTTCCTTCATTTGAATGGGGTGGAGGTGTGTATGTGAACCTGCTAACAAGATTGAGGAGGTGTCTTGTGCGAGATTCCTCCTTGAGGGGAATGGTCTAGGATACAAATGGTTGTAGAGTCTTTGTAGGCTTTGTTTTGGTACCTCGTAACCTATTCTTTTATGTTTTTTCTTTGAAATTTTGATTTTGTTGTTTTTTCTTTTGATTTGTGGGTCTATGAGCACTTTTGGCTTCATAGACATGTCACTTTGAATGGTTTATAGGTTTGCCTACACACTTCCTTCCCCAACTATCATCATTGGGTTAGGTGTAGTACAAGGTGTAGTATATGCAATAGAGATGCAAAATAAATATGATGACCTTAGTTGAAGTATATGTAGTACTTTAAAAGTGCATAATCTAGGGTTGTAAATGGGTAGGGTATTACCCATTTACCCACTAATCATACCCTGTAGGGTAGGGTAAGGGTAAGCATATTTTTTACCCACCACCCTTTTACCCTTTACCCACTCTACCCACATCTAAAGAGGGTAGGGTAAGGGAGAAACTTTACCCTACCCACTTTACACATTTACCAATTAGTTATATTCTAATATATGTATTAATGCCTACTAATGGCCCCAACAAGAAATACCACTATTTTCTCAATTTTTACTATTATGATTCCCCAAACATTAGCAGGCAATGGGTAGCATGATACTACCTCGTATAGTCATATATTTGAGAGACAAATAGATTCATCAATAATAAATAATATATTAAAATGCTATGACTTGCCTTTAGAAAGAAGATCAGGTTAAATATTACTATTTTTATATCAAAAAAACATAATCATCACCAAGCATGAAGATTGTCTTGTGTTTGATGTAGGGAATATCATATGAATTCTTTGTTAAAATATGTTATACCATCTTCATGTTGTTTACCCATTTCACCCTTACCCTACCCATTTACCCTACGGGGAAAAGGGTGTGGGTATATGTACGGTAAATATTTTTAGGAAGGGTAATTACCCTACTCGCTACCCACATCTTTGATGTGGGTAAGGGTGAGCACAAGCCTTTACCCTACCCTACCCTACCCATTTACAACCCTAGTATAATCATATGTGTGCACTTTAGATGGATCTAGTTCATTTTTCTTTCCTAGGTCCATTTTAGGATCTTTTCTATTTTAAGGAGTTGTCTCTGGATGCTTGTCGGGTTTAGCTTGAACCACCCTACATGAGTGTCTTGAAAAAGGACAAGCACACTACTCTTCAGTCAGATGGTGGTTGGCACTTCCCCATTGACCTTATGCATGGGTTGGTTCTTCCAATCTTGGGATCTGACAAGTTGCTCGGGCATGGATATGGATTTCGGTGAAGTATGAAGAGTACCTTTAGTGTACTAGTACATTTTCGGTCTCTAACATCGCTTCCATTAACGTCACTTATATTAGAAAAACCGACCGAATAAGCTAAAACCAAAGCAACAAGTCATTAGAAAAAATTCGGGTACCACTTTTAGCTATTGGGTCGGTTTTTTAAGGTTAATCGACGCACAAAAAGACCCGTGAAATCATCAAATTCGGGGCACGCATAAACATAGCATCAGTTTTATATAAAAACCGACCCGACATGCTTCCCGCAGAGAAAAAGAATTAATTTTTGCCTTTCGTGCGTCGATCTATACCCTCTTGGGTCGGTTATTCTCTTTAACCGTCCCTATAAGCTTCCGCGAGAACTCTCTCGGGTCGGTTTTCCATCTTAGCCCTCCCTAAAGGTCTCCGCGCAAAGACCCTTTCAGGTCAGTTTTCCGAGATAGCCGTCCCTAGAAGTCCAGCCTTTCGGGTCGGTTTTTTAAAAAACTGTCCCTAGAAGTGTCACGCAAAGACCCTCTCGGGTCGGTTGATTGAGATAACCGTCCGCAGAGACGCCGGCATTGGGGACCTGTTGGGTCGGTTTTTTGCTTAACTGACCTGAGAAGTCTTAAAATCCTTAATCTCTCACTCGCACTCTCACTAACGCACACTCCCCACTCTCACACTCTCTCTCCTAACCTCACTGTCGACTCTCGTTCTCACTGTCGCTCACACTCGCTGACGCCAAGGCCGACGCCAAGGTTGCCGCCACCGGCGTGCCGTTCGTCGCTCGCCGCTCGATCACTAGCTTGCCGTTCGGGTCGTCGCCGCCGTTGTTGCTCGCTAACTCGCCGCCAAAAGCGCCGTCAAGATCTCACCGGGACATAGCTCACCAGCTCGCCACTGTTGCCGAAGCGCACCAGCTCACCATCGTTGCCATAGACCAGCTCACCACCAAGGTCGCTATTGCTTCTCCAAAAGCCGCCCGCCGCCGACGCACCTTCTCTCGCGCGGCCCGGCCGTGTTGATAAAGTCAAACAAAAAGCTTTTCCTCCACGCTCGCGCCTGACAGGTAAGATTTTCCATTTCCCATTTCAAGCTCTATGTTGTCCTTTGCACGACTATGTTTGTTCTCTTCCATATGTTGGGTGTATGGTTTAGCACGGCCGTGCTAGGTAGCACGGACGTGTTGGTGTCTTTAGCACGGCCGTGTTGGTGTCTTTTGCACGACTAAGTTGAAATGCCAGTGTTGCACGGCCGTGCTAGGTACACTGGTCGTGTTGGCTGTCTTCTGCATTTGAGTCTTGATTTACTGTTATCTATTATGAAAGATCCCGCATGATGTTTAATTTACACCTTTCTATTTAATTCTATTAAGAGAACCTAATTGATTATTCAATTTAGTACTTATAAATGAATGTTTATCTAGTAAACCAACCAATAATAAAAACATGTATTCTTTTTTTATGTACATTTTATTATCAATCACATATGTAATTAATCATTGTATACAATCTAAAAATACAAGGGTAGACATTGTTTAGTTTTAGATTGACACTTTAGGGTTTATAGATGAGACCACCTATGCATAAATATGACAAATACATTTATATATAAACTTAGAAACCCGTTCAAAATTTATTCATTAGGAGTAAATTTTGGATAGTCCCTGATATGGGACTGTTTTTGGATATTTAATCTCACTTAGGATGTAGTTGTATAATGTATGTTTAGTTTTGAATAAATTTTTTAGTAATATTTCCTCATTTGTTCTCTGGGTACATATGTGAGTGGTTATTTGCCATTTACATTGATGTACTTGGAGAACTAAGGGGAAATGCTGCTGAAATTTTATTAAAAACTAAACATACATTATACAATTACTAGTGAGGTTAAATATTCAAAAATGGGATAGGTGGTACACTTTAGTATAAAAGTAATGAATTTCCTATAAAAAAACCTTACAACTTATAGTATCAATATTAAATGCTCAATTTGATAATTAATTTTAATGTGATCTAGAAAATGGATCGAAGTTGGATGTCTATCAAGAACCGTTGCAGTCCAGAGTTTACCAAAGGTGTTGATGAATTTATCAGATTTGCTGAGGAACATAGGAAACTACCTACAGATAGGTTCTATTGTCCATGTAGAAATTGTGGTAACAATTTGAAAGTTGATACTGTTGAGGAAATTAAGAATCATGTCATATGCAATGGGAACATACAAGGTTATAATGAATGGTATTGGCATGGAGAGAAACTTAATTATGGATCAGAAAATGTCGATATTAATAGTGGTGACATAGAAGATATAGATAATGATGTTAATGTCAATGATGAACCGATTCAGGATGATATGGTTGATGAGATGCTACGTAGCTGTCAGGACAATGTCATTGATCCACCTTCTTTATTTGCAAACATTGTCCATGATGCTGAAAAACCATTATATAAGGGTTGTACTAAGTTCACAAGATTGAGTGATGTGATGCGATTATATACTCTTAAAGCTCAAAATCGGTGGAGCAATAAGAGTTTCACTTCATTGTTGTCTTTGTTAAAGGAAATTCTTCCTGAAGGCAACGAGCTTCCAATTTCTACATATCAAGCAAAGAAAATAATGTGCCCAATGGGAATGGAGGCTAAGAAGATTCATGCATGTCCAAATGACTGTGTGTTATTTCAGAAGGACTATCATGATTTGATAAATTGTCCAAAATGTGGTGCGTCAAGGTACAAGACTACAAATTCAGCTAAGGCTAAAAATGGCTCTCCTGCCAAGGTGATGTGGTATCTACCAATAATACCACGATTTCAACGCTTATTTGCTAATACAGAAGATGCGCAAAATTTGTTTTGGCATGGGGAGTTAAAGGTCAATGATGATGGCGTCCTACGACATGCATCTGATTTACCACAATGCAAGAAAATTGATTTATTATACCCTCAATTTGGTAAAGAAACAAGGAACTTAAGACTTGGACTCTATACAGATGGAATGAATCCATATGGTACATTAAGCAGCCAACATAGCACGTGGCCTGTTATGATTGTTATATACAATCTTCCTCCTTGGTTGTGTATGAAAAATAAGTATGTCATGTTGTCAATATTGATATCAGGGCCCAAGCAACCTGGAAATGATATTGACGTTGACCTTCAACCTCTAATTGATGACCTAAAGAAATTATGGGAAGAAGGTGTTATGACATATGATGCTTCACGTAAAGAGATCTTTACTTTGCCTGCTATGTTGTTTTGCACGATTAATGACTTCCCAGCTTATGGAAATTTGTTTGGATATAGCATAAAATGATACAAAGCATGTCCTGTTTGTGAGGAAAATATTGATTCAATTCGACTGAAACATGGTGGTAAAATCGTATATCTTGGTCATCGGAGGTTTCTCCCACCAGTGCATCCTTATCGAAGGCAACGCAAAACCTTTAACGGGTCAACTAAGGAACGAAGTGCTCCTAAACCTATACCAGGAAATGTTGTATATGATAGGGTGAAACATATTGTTAATGAATTTGGAAAGAGTTCAAGTAGTCATACGCTCGCATGTGACAAATCTCTATACAAGAAGAGGTCAATATTCTGGGATCTTCCTTATTGGAGATTTTTGACAATTAGACATTGCATTGATGTCATGCATGTTGAAAAAAATGTTTGTGATAGCATCATCGGTACGTTATTGAACATACTAGGAAAGACTAAAGACGGCATCAACTCTAGAAAAGATTTAGAATTAATGGGTATAAGAAAAGAATTATCAGTTGAGATCAGGGATCGCCGCACATATTTACCACCAGCTTGTTACACTTTGTCCAAGAAGGAGAAAAAGACTTTATGTGAGTGCTTGTATAATATTAAGGTTCCACAAAGATACTCTTCTAATATTCGTAGATTGGTATCAAAGAAGGATCTAAAGTTGATAGGTCTCAAATCTCATGATTGTCACACCTTAATGCAACAAATTTTACATGTGGCTATTCGATCTATATTACTGAAGCATGTAAGGTTTGCAATCACAAGACTCTGTTTCTTCTTCAATGAAATATGCAACAAAGTGATACATCCTGATACTCTCGATAAATTACAAAATGATGTAATTGTTACCATGTGTCAGCTTGAAATGTACTTTCCTCCTTCATTTTTTGATATCATGGTTCATCTTGTAGTACATATTACAAGGGAGGTGAAGATGTTGGGTCCAATTTTTTTACATTGGATTTATCCATTTGAACGCTACATGAGTGTTTTTAAAGGTGATGTTCGGAATCGTTATCGTCCTGAAGGGAGTATTATTGAGGGTTATGTAGCTAGGGAGGTGATGGACTTTTGCAACAATTTTTTGAATTCCAATGAAACTTCTAGCGATCTAAAAAATGATCTTATTACTGAGTCTTATTGTGGAAAATGAACTCTGGGAGCACGAGTGAAAGGAATTAGTCGTGAGTTGTGGGAACAAGCACATTTGTATATTTTACACAACATCGATGAAGTTAGTAGCTACATCACATAACACAATGATCTTATGAAGAATAATCATCCGCGATCCAGTTCAATGTGGCTTGCAAGAGAGCATAGTCAAACATTTATTAGGTGGTTTGAAGAGAAAGTCTTTAAGCAGCTATCTGAATCACCAAATAATGTTGCTGAGAACATAAAATGGCTCTCCATAAGCCAAAAATGGATGTCATGTCATATGAAGGTTATGACATAAACGGATTTTTATATTACACTAAACGTCAAGATGAAAGTAGTGTAGTCCAAAATAGTGGGGTCACTGTTAAAGCTTGTTCATTGTATTTTGCTAGTGCCAAAGATAAAAGACCACGCGAAGCTGAGATGTCCCATTTCAGCATCATTGAGGACATATGGAAAATGGACTATACAAATTTCAGAGTTCCTATCTTTAGATGTAATTGGGTTGATAACAACAAAGGCATTTTAGTTGATGCGTTGGGTTTCACATTGGTGAATTTTGAAAAAATTGGAGAGAAAGATGAACCATTCATCATGGCAGACCAAGCAAAACAAGTATTCTATATTGATGACCCAGCAAATAAAAATTGGTCTGTCGTTCTTCATGGAAAAAGACAGTTTATTGTGGATCCTATAAATGAAGAAGAATACTACGAAAAGTATGATGATTCTAGCCCATTTTCAGTTGGTTTTCCAAGTGTCAATGTTGAAGTTAACACCGATGACTTATATACATGTCAAGACCATGCTGAAGGAATTTTACTTGACTAACAACTCAACCAAAACTAGATGCATGTATTATCATTCAAGCACACATTTTCTTTTATCATGTATACATTTTATTATATATCACCACTTGTTCTTTTATTATCACTTATGTTTTCTTTTATCATGTATATTTGTAGGTTGTTCTAAAATGGCAAGTGAAGATGAACATTCTGATCATGAGCATGAGGATGCTAGTGGTGATGTTAAGAAGAGTAGAGGTCCCACAGTGATGCGTCGGCTGCAAGAGCTTAGGGCAAAAGGGGAGAAATTGTCAATCCAGTTTGAAAGGGGAGGAACACCTATTGGGGAACACACTAGTACTTTTAAGCATTATGTAGGGGCAACCGTACGCAGTAAGGTGCCAATAGATATAGAAAACTGGCATGATGTTCCTATTGGCTTGAAAGACCTCCTTTGGAAAGATATATCTGTGAGTTGAATTTTGATACTATATTATCTTGTTTTATGTTTATTGATTCCAGTTTTTTGTTTTGACATATACTTTTTGAAATAAGATTATTGCTTCATTTGTATATAGGGTGTTTTTCATTTAAATGAAAAAGACCACAGGAAAAGAGTGTTGCAGCGTTGTGGTGTACGATGGAGGGCATTTAAGACCTATCTCAAAAGGGATTATATAGATAATCATAAGCAAAAGAAGAAAGCAATAGACGTATATATTTTTATAGATCCTGAGGTGTGGGACAGATTTGTTGCACAAAGGAATTCAGAAGAGTTTCAGGTATACAATTAATGTTTTTATATATGTATATGTTTGCCAAGTTGTAAATTGCAATACCTCATTTTAAATGATCAGGCTATTCACAAGGCCCAAAAGGAAAGACGGGCCAAAAATGTGCATAACCATCACATGGGATCCCTTAGTTATGCCCAGCGTCGAGAACAACTGGAGAAGCAAATCTCTTCTGGAGAAGGGTCTAGCACAACTCAAGTTGAGTGTCCACCCCGTTATAAAATTTGGCTTGATGCTAGAAAAAATAAAGCAGGTGAAATTACCAACCCTGCAACTAAGGAGGTGGCACAAAAGATGGTAAGTTCATCACAATTAAGTAATTAAAGAGTAGGATTTAATAATATCTAATTGTTTGTGATTTCATATTTTCATTAAATATGAATAGGATGATCTCTAATTGTTTGTGATTTAATATTTTCATTAAATATGAATAGGATGATCTCTATGAGCAAAGAAAACAAGGAAAGTTCATACCAATTGGACGCATGGATGAACTATCAGTTGCTCTTGGTACGAAAGAGCATCCTGGATGTGTTAGGGGATTAGGAGCTGGCATAGGATTCAAGACTTATTATGGGCCTTCAGAATCTAGAAGAGGTCGTACAGTTACACATGACGAGGTTGAAGCATTAGTATCATAGAAAGTGCAACAAATATTGTCTTCATTTCAGCCTATTCAACTTTCTCAACCTTCTCAACCTCCTCAAACCGTGCGTCTCTCAGATGATGAGGTACAAGCTCGTACTCCAATTGTAGAAGGTCATGGGAGCACTCCCAATGAACCACCACAACAATCTGCAGTAAGTTTGTTCTATATATGTTAATATGATATATATAATATAGTAGGTATCTGGTTTACCGCTTTGTATATAACTTATATAATTTCAACTAGATTGGTATGAACTGTAAACTTGCAGTGGATGTTCCAGAGTACAATGTTGTGGCCGTGGGTAAGGTATACAACATCGGTGGTACATTGCATTGTCAATCAGTTTCTGATGACATTTGTCGTGTGTCCATCCATCTTGTGTATGATGGAATGGGGGACAAACCACTACCCATACCTTCTTCTAAATATGGTATAGTTGATAAAGCAGAGGGTGCTATGGTGGGATGGCCTAGACACTTGGTTATCATTGACAAGGTATATCTACATGTTTTTCATATTTGACTAGCTACATATATGAACTCGTTTAATATAAGTATGTATTTAATTAACATGTTTGTAAACCAAAAAGTAAAAATCCTAGTCGTCGTCCTCCTATGCCCAAGCCTTCTTTCATTCCAGAAGCCACATTCGATGAATTGGGAAATAAAAGTAAATGTTTGGCTCGATACTTAGCCAACCAAAGCCCAGGATCACATATGGGGGTCAATTTAACAGAAGATGCAGTTGGGAGGGACTTTGAGAATTTTATTTTTCTTGATGATATTATAGAGTTGTTCTGGTATGATTGGCTAAATACTTAGATATTAGAAGTATGGATAAGGTAAGAATTAATCAATATAGATTACTCGAATATATACATTTTTAGCTTATTTGTAACATATCAAATTTTTACAAATGTTTTACAGCCATTTATATACTGAGATGACAAACTTTGATATAAAGAATGTTGGATTCTTAGTTCCTTCAATCACTAGTCAAGTGTAGACACAAATGGATGATGTGAATGAGTACTTCAGTACTGCATTCAAATATTTTGGTAGTGTGGGAAAGGAAATTATTCTAATTCCTTTTAACGTCCAGTAAGTATTATAATTCAATAGAATTCTAATATTGACTACATTATAATTCTAATTTTTGTTTGATATAAATTTACTCAGATCTAGACATTGGGAACTAGTGGTGGTTGTCCCAACATTGATGACTTTCTATTATCTTGACCCAATGGGAAAAACAACAAGGGGTCACAAACTGAGATTGCCAACTATGGAGTAAGCATAAATTTAGTTTCTATAACATCAATTGTTATGCTTCAACATGATATTTATACTTAGAATTTCTATTTTGACAACTATCGTAATCAAATTGATTGATAGGGGTATAAAGGCTTATCGTGAAGGTGGAGGAATAATACCCACAAAATTAAAGACACTGACTTTGAAAAATGTCAAGGTAACTACTTTGACTGCTTAGTCGTATATGTACAACTCTTACAGTAATGTATTAATGTCAAATTTTATATGTTAACTCTTTTATAGTCTTATTTCTTTATTTGTACAACTCTGTTTGTAGCAGTTTACTAATATTAAGTTATAATTCTTTATTTGTAGTGTCATATACAAAATAATGACTGGGCTTGTGGCTACTACGTAATGAAGTATATGCAAACTATTTTGAAAGAAGCATCACTAGACATTCAGAGTATAGATAAGGTAATTAATAAAGAATAACATAATAAATTTACAAGTGAGATTTGCATCATTTTATAAAATATATATGAGCATGTGCTTTTTTTTGTAGATCTTTACAACTCATCCTTACACACTTGATGGGTTAAATGAATTCTGAGAAGAATGGTCAGATGCTTTTCTTAATGAAGTCACTATAACATTGGATTGAAATTCATAACTTCATTTGTGTATGTAGATTTGAAACTCTATCAAAATTTACTTTTTGTAGTATGACATTAATATCACTTTTAAACTTGCAATCTATCATTGTTGTTAGTATGTTCTATGTGTATGAATGTTATTATGTGCTATATGTCTCATTTGAATGAATCTATCTTAGACTTGCAAGAATGTTAGTAAGTGTTGTGTATGAAGACTCAACTCAATATATGTGAATAATTGTTGTTATGAAACATCAATTCAAAAAGGATTGGACATAAAAGTTTGCAAATGGCTTTGGAATGCATTTTTGGCTTGCATCATTGCATTTGCAAGTCTATTTCTATTGCAGGTTTTGAATTGCGTAAAGCAATTCTGTTTTGCAGGTTGCTGTACTGAAGATTTCTGTTTCTGTAGAATTTTTCTTTAAAAAAAATGTAACTTCTCGGGTCGGTTATTTAAAAAAACCGTCCCTATAGACTTCTTGGGTCGGCTATTAAAAAAACCGACCCAGTAGGTTCTATCCCAAAATTCTACAGCAATTTGAAGACTTATGGGGTCGCTTATACAGAAAAACTGACCCAATAGACACTTCTTGGGTCGGTTATACAAAAAACCAACCCAGTAGGTTCATGTACAGCTATTTGAAGACTTCTAGGGTCGCTTATACAGAAGAAAAAAAACCGTCCCTATAGACTTCTTGGGTTGGCTATTAAAAAACCGACCCAATAGGTTCTATCCCAAAATTCTACAGCAATTTGAAGACTTCTAGGGTCGCTTATACAGAAAAACTGACCCAATAGACACTTCTTGGGTCGGTTATACAAAAAACCGACCCAGTAGGTTCATGTACAGCTATTTGAAGACTTCTAGGGTCGCTTATACAGAAAAACCGACCCAATAGACACTTCTTGGGTCGGTTATTCAGAAAAACCGACCCAGTAGGTATTTTTACAGCTATTTGAAGACTTTTAGGGTCGCTTATGGAGAAAAACCGACCCAATAGATACTTTTTGGGTCGGTTATTCAGAAAAACCGACCCAGTAGGTGTTTTTACAGCTGTTTGAAGACTTCTAGGGTCGGTTTTTGTTGCTCTTTTGGGTCGGTTTTTTACCTCTTTTGGGTCGGTTTTTGTACTTTTCTTGGGTCGGTTTTTGTTCCCTCTAGGGTCGGTTTTTTTACCTCTCTAGGGTCAGTTTTTCTACCTCTATAGCGTCGCAAGTACTGTAGCGACACCCACCTAGGCGCCGCCTAAAAAGTGACGTTGCAGGCTTCAAAAAACCGACCTGAGAGGCCAATACTATACTAGTGGTGGTACTATGCACATAGTCAATTGATACTTCTTTCTAGAGAAATGTATGATTGTCTACATCAAACTCTAGTGATAAGTCTTCTGATTTTGATTTATATTCATTTAATTGCATTGTTCAGACATGCATCTTCTAAAGGTGGTTGATTATGACTCTACTGATGAGCAGCATGATTACATGTATGAGTTTTATTGTCCTCCTCCTTCTAAAGCATCTTCTCCTCCTAAGACTCCATCCCTCTCTTTAAGTTGCTACTCAAGGATTTGATGATTTTCCCAAGCTGAGGTAACACAGAGACTTTAGCGTTGGAGGTTTGTGTCACTTCCCAAGAAATTTTGGAAGGACTTCATCCTTTCGAGAAGATGATGCGAGTACAGTTGTGGTGGGTGGACTCTTCGGCTCAAGCATCCCACCAAGTTACATACATGTTCAACATTTCAAGGGAACCACTAGTGTGGGTGAATTTACTACGGATGTCCCAATTTAGACTATAGATCTATCATTAGTGGCAGTTGTAACAAGTTCCTCTCTTTTAAGGGTGTTGTTTTGGTTGTGAAGGTGTACGTTCTTGTTGTGAGTGAGTTGATGTCGGTGGTGATCTTGTTCTGGGACCCTCTTAGTCATTCATTATGCCTTGAAGATGTCATTCTAAATCTTACCTTGAAAGACATGGCAAAGATCAATCGGCTTCCCTTCATGACCACTGGCCTACCCTGTTGGCCAAGGCATCAGGTATCAGAGACAACCTGCTGGGTTCACCATGGACATGCTTTAGTGTAGTGATCAAGCATATGTCTACCTAGATAAAGGGTTATTTTGTGGTTTCTTTGTAAGATGTCCACTTGTCATAGATCTTTCATTGAAGATTTTGAATGGACATTGATTCTCATGGCCTTAGTATGAAAGCTTATGTTTTTTGTGAGGTCTGAAAGGGGTTTACCTAGTGAAGGTTTCCCAGATCATCACTCTCGGGTTAGCCCATGTGCAGGTTCATCTCACCTCTATTTGTGAGATGAGGTGTGGATGGGTGCAAAGTTTTTCAACCTTTGCCTTCACCCTCCAAATCAACCCCTATTAGGTAAACCCCAACATATGTTAGAATCATGGAATTCACTTTTATATAGGTGTCAAGAATCATTGACCATGAGGATCAAATCCATCTTTGGGGACTCATAGTTTTTGCAATACTCCTATGATAGCAATCATGGGGTTTTGCCTTGCTTTCATCATAACCAAAAACATTTTAAGGCGCTTTATTAAGATTTGGCCTATTTTAAGGAGTTAATTTAGGTTGGAAATATCATGGGGCCTTAGGATAACAATAGTGCTCCTTCGATCCTTGGTCATGAGTTCTACTTTAATATTTCTGCTTTAGGGTGCATGGGTTATATGTCTAGGTAACTAATTAGATTTTAGGTGAATTTTAGAGGAGTGAGAGCTTTATCTCTCTTACATTATTCTTTTCCAGAGGCTTACTTGTTTTTGAAAATTTCTTACTAATAGTAGCAGATCTTGATGAGTTTGGTGTTTGTACGATCCATATGAATATCTCCATCCATGTCCTTCAGGCATAGTATGCACAAGTCATAGATGTCATATATGATATAGGGCCCTTCCTATTTAGGGTTGAACTTGCCTCTGGAGTTAGCATTATGGATAATGCATAGTACTAGTCACCCCTATGGAAACTACATGTTCGGATATTCTTATTGAATGTAAATGTTTCCCTTGCTTGATAGCATTGGGTGTGATATAGAGATCTCATTTGCCATTCTTCAAGTGTGTTGAGGCAATAGATGTGATCTTGCAACCACTCTACCTTAAATATATCTACTTCTTATAGTATGTGGAGCAAAGGGATTTGGACCTTGATTGGAAAGACCAACTCAATCCCATATACCAGGGAATATGGTGTCGCTCCTGTAGAAGTCTCAATAGAAGTCTGGTATGCCCAGAGAGCCAAAGGTGTTCATGCTAGTTGGTGTGGGAGTTGATGGTCTTCTTAAGAATCTTTATTAGGTTCTTGTTGGTAGCTTCTATGTATCCATGCATATGGTCTCTTTTTGGTGATGTTCAGTGATGTTTGATTCCCATAGAGCTTTAAATCTCTTTGACTATTTTAGCTATGAAGTTTGTACCAATGGTAGAGACGATGTCATGCAGTTTCCCGTACCATACTATGATATTGTTCTTAAGGAACTAGATTACTTGTTAAGCCGATGCATTAGTGATGGACATGACTTTCATGCACTTTTTGAATTAGTCTATCTTGACGAGGACAAAGTAGTTCCCATTGTATGCCTTAGGATTGATTTTCTCTACCACGTCAATTCCTCTAGATGAGATGGGATTTGGCATGCCCATGTTGTATAGTGGATTAGAAGTTGAGTCAAAATTAACTCTTGACATTTTTGGATGTATCGGTAACAAACCATTTCCATAGTGTTCCACTAGTACCCCAAAAGTTTATTTTCTTGGCTAGCATGACTCCTCTTATATTTGTATAGCACATACCTCTGTGGACTTCTTTTGTTAGAGTTTCTGATCTATCTTGTTGACGCATCAGAGGAGAGTCTTGTTTTTGAATTTTCTATACAAATGTCCTACCCCTAGGTTATATTGCATGAATTTTCATTCTAGTGTTTGTTTCTCTCTCCAAGAGATCCATTCTGAAATGTCTTGACTTTCTAGATATGTCATGATTCCATGAAACCAAACCTTTTCTTTACTATTAGGTGATTTGTCAATGTCCATGTAATAGGTAGGTTGGGATAGTGTTTGTGCATCGAAAGAGAAGGTATGATCCCCTTGGATGTTGATTAGGAAGTGAGGATATCTAGAGTGTTGGTAAATGCATTTTGTTCTCTTCTAATGAAGTGAAATGAGATGTTCTCAAAGTCTTGATCCACAGAGCATGTACTTTCCTGACATGGAATCAAACTATGATGGTGTGACTTCCAGTTTTTTTAAACTTGAGATATTATGATAAGGGAGTCCATGTAGACATGTAGCTGATATGAACCTTGTTGTCTAGAAATTTGGAGTCCTACTATGCAAGATTCATACTCAACCACCTTTTTAGTGTCGTTAAACTTCAACCATCTTGCTACTTGTAGTTATTCTCCCTGGGGATTCCAAAGGATCACTCTTATGTCAGCCCCTTTATGGTTCCATTGAAGAAGATTGTCCACATGTTAGGAGCTAGAAGGATAACCACATTAGGTGGATTGATCATATATATGTCTCATGTGTTGCTTCCTCCTAGAGGTGAAAATCTTATAGTCGATGGGCCAGAGCTTGTTCTTTAACTACCTTCATCCATAGATAGGTGATGTCAAATTTTGACAACATTACCTGCCACTTGGCGCATCGTCCAATAAGGGTAGGGAAATTAGACAAGTAGCATATAGGGTCATGCTTGGCTATCAGCTATAGAGGATACATCATTAAATACTAGTGAAACTCCTTGTTGCATGTATCAAGGAAAAACAATACTTCTAGATTCTAGTGTAGTGTGCCTCAGTATCATTGAACTACTTAAATAGAAAGTATGTAGTGTGCTCGCTATCGGTCATTTATTGAGTCAATACTCTTCACATCAATGTTTCATAGACTTATAACTGAAGGATAAGAGGGTATCCTGGTATTCCTAGCTTTAACATGGGTGGATTGGTGAGGTAGTCTTTAAGCTTCTGCCAGCCTCTTCACATTTCTTGTTCCATCCATAGTCATAGTTCTCCTTGAGTAGCTTGAATATTTTCTCACATATGGTGTAAGCTTGGAGATGATGTGGCTAATGTATTAAATGTGATTAAGTAGACCTCATATCTCCTTCTCTATTCTAGGGTAGGGAATTTTTTAGATAGCCCGAGCCTTCATGGGTTGACTTTGGTTCCCCACTAACTAGAAACATATCTGAGTAGGTTACTAGAGTAACCGTATATGTGTAATTAGTTGGGATTAGGTGTATGGAGAATTGTTGGAGTCATTGAAATAGATATTCAAGACTAGTGAATGGTATTTTGGACTTGGATTTTTCTATCATGTCATCCACATGAACCTCCACTTCCTGATGCATCATGTCATGGAATAGAGTGAAAATCATTCTTTAATATGTACCTTATGTATTCTTGAGACATGATGAACATGACTTGATAGCAGAATACTCCCCACTCTATGATGACAGTTGACTTCTTTATCTTCTCAAGTTGTCTTAATCTGGTTGTAACTTGTGAATCCATTCATGAATCTGAGGAGTGTGTCGCTAGATATATTGTCAATTAGAACGTCAAAGTGTGCAAGTGAACATTCATATTTAGGGGATGGCTTTTTGTGATCACAAAGGTCCACACACATTTGTAATTTTCCATCTTTGTTCAATATGATACAATGTTGGTGAGCCATGCATGATAGTTCATTATCTCTAGGAAACTAGCATTATACTACTTCTAAACTTCTTCCCTCATCTTGGGGCTCCATTCTAGCCACATCCATCTAGCCTTTTGCTTAATAGGACAAACGTCAAGGATGATAGGTAGTCAGTGAACTATGATTACTTCGTCCAAACTTGGTATGTCATAGTAGCTCCATGCAAACAAGTCGATGTAGTGTCATGGATTCTCTATCGATTGGTCCTTGATATTTTTGAGCGAGATGTGACCCTATTTTGACTTGGCATTGCTTAGGGATTGAGCTAAGATATATTAATTCTATCTTGTATTCAAAATGAGAAGGTTGATGCTTCTTTTGTCATATACTCTAGTATGGATATATCTTCAAACTTTGCATCTTTGTTATTGTATATTTGTGCTACTTTAGTGAAATAAATACTAAACTCCAGGAAAGGCAGATTGTTTTCAACTACTTTTAGGTTTTTGGATTTTTGAAGTGTGTGGGATTTTTTGGATTTTGCATATCTTTAGGATTTGATGGATAACATGGATATGGTATCGTATGACTATATTCCACTCTGGGATCTCTACCTCATCAGGGTGTCATTCCTCTATTGAGTATTTGTTGGGTGTGTGAGGGGACCTGGTCCTTAGGACATTGAAAACTTCTACACACCAATTCTAGAATTAATTAGCACTCTTCATAGGACAAATGAGGGATTGTGGGTCTTCTGTAGCTTCTGTGTCAAAGATGGAGTTAACCTGCTATCCTTCAACCATGTTATAGGTGTATTTGTAGTTGTCCTACATAATGTCATAATCTTCCTCCATGTGTTTGGGACTTGTAGACTCACAGTCATCTTGGTTTGGCTAGCCAAGGAAGATCCATAGATGATCACAGTTGACTACATCAAATGGTGCTTCCATTTATTCAAGTGTTGGACTAGTGATTTTTTCCTTACCAACATGACCATATTGGTAATGATGCTTTCTCTAGAGTTGAGTGCTTCGAGCATGGCTTGTTGATTACCACAGTAGGAATGATCTTGATTGCTTCCTCATTTGGATAGATGATCTTGTCTTTGTGTTATCGGTTGTTTTGGGCAATCTGGACACCCTGAGTGTCTTCAGTGATGAGGGCAATCTCCTTAATTCTAGTTGTGATCTTAGGGTAGTTGTCATGTTCGTCTTCATTTGCTTCTTGCATGAGGTAAGGTGTTGTCATAGAGATGACAACCTTAGCGATGGAAACTTCTTTGGTTATATCTACGGTGTAGGGAAAGTAAGGATGGGGTCCTTTATGCTCAAAGATGAGGTCCCATCAATCCAATACCCTGAGTCTATGCTCTTTGTCTAGTTGAATGTTTCTAGCTTCTCTGCTCAGATTATGAGTCAGTGGTAGGTAGTTGAGATAGTGTCTCTTGGTCTAGTCTCTTGTAGTGGGTGACAACAATGTCAGCTACCAATACAACAATGTCCACTTGGAGATCTGAGGTCACACATAGGATGGACCATCAAATTCTAGGCCCAACACTACTACAGAAACAACGTTCAACGTCGCTTTTAGAGGCGTCGGTTTTTTAGTAAAACTGACGTTGGTCACATTAAACGTTGGTTAATAAGGACATCCAACGTCTATATTTGAAGACCAGCCAGACACGAGTATCAATTTTCATTCAGTGTCAGTTGAAGAAAAGAAACCGACGCCTAAAGTAGCCCACGAAATCCACTTTTTTCGAGCAAAAAAAAATTGTGCCAAGTATCAGATACAATGTCGGTGTTTTACCTAATAATCGACGTTGAATGAAGATAAAATTTGCACCAAAAGTTCCAATATGGGCATCAGTTGTCTTAGCATAACCGACGTTATAAGGGTGCACACGCCGTCCCCGCCAAAAAAATTAGGGTAAATGAATGTCCAATTGGACGTCGGTTTGTTACTATCAACTGACACTTAAGGTTTTAGGTGTCGGTTTTTTAGATAACCGACGGTATTTGTTACTATCAACTGACACTTAAGGTTTTAGGTGTCGGTTTTTTAGATAACCGACACTGTTTACAAACTTAATAGACCTGCGATCACCCGAGTCTTCCCCTTTCTTCTGTTTCATTGCAAGAATTCTAGCTCCTCTCCTGCTTCTTGCCTAAAATCTCCCGACGACGTCCCCGCCCGCCCGCATTCAACGTGTTGGTCGCCGCCGCTGTTGCTGGTACATCTGTTACTCGTCGTCGGCGCCTCTGTTGCTGCTGCTCTCCTCGCCAATGCCACTGTTGCTGCTTCTCTCCTCGCCGGCAGTCTCCTACTCCTCCTGGTCCTCCTGCTCCTCCTACTGCCGGTTGCCCTACTCTCCTCGTCGGTTGCTCGAAGGTACCTTCTCCCGCTCTTCTTCCTCCGCCCTCAAGCAGGTACCCTGCTCCACGTGGGATTTCACCTCTTCTTCTTCCTCCTACTCCCTCTTAGATGGCTATTGGATTAAAGCAAGGCCACGACCGTGTGGGCTGGACATGGCCATGGCCAGCCCACACGGTCGTGGCCTTGCTTTAATCCAACAGCCATCTGAGAGGGACCAAGAGGAAGAAGAAGATACATTTGCAATTGAATGCTAATGCTTGACCTAATTCTATAAATTTTGATGCATGTTGAATTAAGATATTCAAACCCTAATACACATTTCACCATAATCTTGAATTAACTATATTGCTGAAATCTTGTGATCAATCAATGTTAGATATAAAAACCCTAATGTTAAATCTCTGATTTTGTATTGATGTGTCACCCTAACATCTACATGAATCCCTATTATATGATGTAGATTGATGATAATGCATGAGCTAGTTTGAAATTTTGAAATCAATTATGAATCTCTCCATCCCTAGGTCATAATAATTTATGTGTAATGTTTATCTTGATGATGAACATGCATGGACACTCGAAATGTTGACATCAATGTTATAGAATGACAACACATGTCTTTGTTGGCCTAGAAACCTGTCCAAGATTTACTCATTAGGAGTAAATCTTGGATAGTCCCCGGTTTGGGACTGTTCTTGAACACCTAATATCACTTAGGATGTAAGTGTATAATGTGTATTTGGTTTTCAAGAAAATTCTGGTAGCATTTCCCCATTTGTTCTCTAAGTACATCTGTACTTGGAGAACAGCGGGGAAATGCTGCCAAAATTTTCTTGAAAACCCAATACACATTATACACTTACTAGTGAGATTAGGTGTTCAAGAATGAGATAGGTGGTACACATTTATTATATATAAGAATGACATCACATGTATTTGTTGGCCTAGAAACCCGTCCAAGATTTACTCACTAGGAGTAAATCTTGGATTGTCCCCAGTTTGGGACTGTTCTTAAACACCTAATCTCACTTAGGATGTAAGTGTATAATGTGTATTTGGTTTTCAAGAAAATTTCGGCAACATTTACCTGTTTGTTCTCTAAGTACATATGTACTTGGAGAACAACGGGGAAATGTTGCCGAAATTTTCTTGAAAACCCAATACACATTATACACTTACTAGTGAGATTAGGTGTTCAAGAATGGGATAGGTGGTACACATTTATTATATATAAGAATGGCATCACATTTATTTGTTGGCCTAAAGTTTTAACCATGCAAAAACTCTAATCTGTTAAACCTAGACCCTAATCTTGTTGTAATATATACTTGTTTTCTCTTTGATCATAGAATGGATAGATCATGAATGTCCATTCGCAATCGTTGCACCCCAGAGTTTATATCTAGTCTTGACCAGTTTATTAGATTTGCCGAGGAACATAGGAAACAACCTAGGGATAGGTTCTACTATCCATGTAGGCATTACGGTAACAACTTGAAAGTCAACACTGGTGACGAAATCAAAAGTCATGTCATGTGCAACGGGATTATACAAGGCTATACATAATGGAACTGGCATGGAGAGATTTCAAACTCGAAACCAGTGGATGTCGATAGCAGTGCTTGTGTGGAAGAAGAAATTGCCTCCGATGACGTAGATGTGAATGAACCAGTTCCAGTATACATCGTTGATGCGATGTTGGATAGTTTTGGGGTAGAGCACACCGATCCACCTCCCATTTTTAGAAACATTGTGCATGATGTTGAGATATCATTATACACATGTTGTACTAAGTTTACGAAGCTTAGCGCTACGTTGAGATTGTATAAGCTGAAAGCTAACAATAGATGGAGTGACAAAAGCTTCACGTCATTGTTGTCTTTGTTTAAAGAAATGGTTCCTGAAGGAAACAAGCTGCCAATCTCAACATACAAGGTAAAGAAATTCTTGTGCCCAATGGGAATGGATGCCAAGAAGATAGACACATGCCCGAATGATTGTGTATTATTTCAAAAGAACTATGTGGATTTGAAAGATTGTCCAAAATGTCGTGCGTCACGGTATAAATTGACGACTTCGGGGGAGTCCAAAACTGGTTCTCCTGCCAAGGTGATGTGGTATCTACCTATAATATCACATTTTCAATGCTTGTTTGCCAATCCGATAGATGCGAAGAATTTGAGGTGGCATGCAGATGTTAAGAAAAATAATCATGGAATCCTACGACATGCGCCTGATTCCCCACAGTGGAAGAAGATTGATCTATTGTACCCTGAATTTGGTGAAGAAGTCAGGAATCTAAGACTTGGGCTTTGTACAGATGGGATGAATCCATACGGGACATTGAGCAGCCAACATAGCACTTGGCCAGTCATGCTTGTTATATACAATCTTCCTCCCTGGCTGTGTATGAAAAATAAGTACGTAATGATGTCGTTGTTGATATTGGGCCCTAAACAACCTAGAAATGATATCGATGTTTATCTTGAACCTCTGATTGATGACTTAAAGAAACTCTGGGGTGAAGGTGTGATGACCTATGATGCTTCACGAAGAGAGACATTTCATTTGCATGCTATGTTGTTTTGCACTATTAATGACTTTCCAGCATATGGGAATTTGTCTGGATATAGTGTCAAAGGAGCTAAAGCGTGTCCTATATGTGAAGAGAACACTGATTCAACAAGACTAAAACATGGCGGTAAGACTGTATATCTCGGTCATCGAAGGTTTCTTACAAAATTCCATCTGTATAGTAGGAAGCGCAAAGCATTCAATGGATTGAATGAGGAACGGAGTGCACCTAAACCTATACCAGGGGAGGTTGTTTATGAAAGAGTAAAAGACTTTGTCAATGAATTTGGTAAGAGATCACAATGTACTATGGCCACACGGAGTGACAAATCTTTATTCAAGAAGAAGTCAATATTTTGGGATCTTCCTTATTGGAGTTCTTTGATAGTCAGACATTGTATTGATGCCATGCACGTTGAGAAAAATGTATGTGATAGTGTCATTGGTACTTTGTTGAATATACCAGGTAAGACTAAAGATGGGATAAAATCTAGACTGGACCTACGTGAAATGGGAATAAGGTCAAAATTAACATAATTTTGTGAAATGGGAAATCGGAGAACATACTTACCTCCCGCTTGTTACACATTGTCTAGAAAGGAGAAGAAAGCTTTTTGTGAATATTTGGTAAATGTTAAGGTGCCACAGGGTTACTCATCCAACATTCATAGATTGGTATCAATGAAAGATCTGAAGTTGATAGGTCTTAAATCTCATGATTGTCACACTCTAATGCAACAAATATTGCCTGTGGCAATTCGATCTATATTGCCGAAGCATGTAAGGTTTGCAATCACCAGACTTTGTTTCTTTTTCAACAGCCTGTGCAGCTAAGTTATTGACCCTGATACTCTCAATAATTTGCAAAGAGAAGTGGTTGTTACCCTATGTCAGCTTCAGTGGTAATGACACTCCTGGTAATGACAAGAATATTGAGGAGCAATTTGGCAAAGGAATTTTGGGATCACAGGTGAAAGTAATCAGATGTGAGCAGTTGGAACAAGGTCACTTGTATATTTTAAACAACATGGATGAAGTGAGTGTTTATATCGAGGAACATACCAATTGCATCAAGAGACAATATCCTTGAGCCAATTCAATGTGGCTTGCTAGAGAGCATAACAAGACATTTATTCAGTGGTTCGAAGATAAAGTCTTACATCAACTATCTCAAACACTAGATGATATTACTGAAACTATCAAATGCCTCGCCTTTAAACCAAAATTGAATGTTATGTCTTATGAACGGTATGACATTAATGGATTCACATATTACACAAAGCGCCAAGATGATAAGAGTGTTGTCTAAAACAGTGGGGTCACCCTTCAAGCATCGACTATGTTTTTTGCAAGTGCAAAGGATAAGAGTCCATGTGAAGCTAAAATGTCATATTACGGTGTCATTGAAGACATATG